>CM050520.1:32517330-33234830 GCA_027563665.1 Antrozous pallidus
TTGGGTGTGTTGGAAGACAATTTTCTGAATGAAGGCCATTCCCAGGAAATAATGGCCCCTTGGGGGCCACTATGTTTTTGCCTTTTCTTTACCCCCTCTCCTGAACATTTTTCAGGTGAGATCAGGTTAATGAATAATGAAAAGTGTGAAAGGCATTATGAAACCTCCAGTTTATATATGAAGGTGGGAGACAGTGTTGCTAGGAAGCTTGACTCAGTTTCTCCCCTTCTCTCTCTTTAAATTAATATAGGTTTTATTTTTTTCTGTCTCAGCATAGTATTTGTTTGAATGCAAGGTGTTAGTCATAACATGAGCAGATTTTTAAAAATTAAAAATGAATAGGTGAGAAGTTTATCATGCTACTAATATCAAATACTACTATTAAAAGTGTCATAAAAATGGATGTTATATAAGTTTCAGATGGAAATAATTCACCAATGGAGAAGGAAGGTGGGCAAATATTTCTATTCTAGGAATAAAGAAATCAATGGTTAATATGTAGATTAGTTAATAAATGGGAAGCTGAAGTAAAAATTTAGGCCACATGGTACCTACTTCAGTGCATTTTCTCTTCTCCATGTTGCCATTCAACGTGATAAACATGGTATCCAGGTGGAGTAGTCAGTCATAATGGAACCATTGGAGATAACTGACATTGCAGAGTTACCTTATTACGACTGGGTAAATTTATTGGCCTATGCCTTACCTGATTACTGTTAGTCTTCAAGGTGTGAGGAACTTCTTTCAGGACAGGGATTTTCACTTTAGGAGGAGCATGCATTTGTGTGTGTGTGTGTGTGTGTGTGTGTGAGTGTGTGAGAGAGAGAGAGAGAGAGAGAGAGAGAGAGAGAGAGAGAGAGAGAGAGAGGAAGAGAGAGAGAGAGAAAGAGAGAAAAAGAGAGAAAGGTATTAAAGGAGAAGAGATTGAAAGAGGTGATATAACATACTATAGCATGTTCCTTTTCCCCAAATAGTTTATCAAATAAGTTAATATTCTCTTATGTGAGTTATTTCATCAGAATAAGTTTACATTTTACTGATTCATTACCTGACCATATCAACAAAAGCAACAAGAAAGTATACTTTTATTTTTATGGTGACTGAAAACTGTCACATTTTAATTTTTTTCTTGTATTTTCATAATCAATTTTTTTGGAAAAAAAACTTTTATTATAGAAAAATTTCAAAATCACACAAAAGTAGATAATATAATGAGCTCTTAATGCATCCATCATCTAACTTCAAAAATTATCAGTATTTGCTATTCTTACTTAATCTATTTGACCACTTTTTTTGGCTTGATGAAAGTTTATTTTAAAAATTAGGAATAATGAATAAGTCAAACATATAGAAAATAATAGAAAAGACACCAATTTTCTGCTGCTGCTATTTAGTAGATATTAATATTTTTCATTTGTATTCTTTGTATTAAAGGTGAGTGAGTGTAAGGCTGCAATAATTCAAAGATGGAAAACAGGGACAAAGCACAGGAAGTAGAGTGAATATCGTTGAGAACATTTTGTAACTTTTTAGAATATGCCTGCTAGCATTTTTCTATAAGACAGTGATCTGCATAAGAATTCACATGGCCCATAATGCTTCCTTGAACTTATTGATCATTAATATTAGAGAAAGGAATATCTTAGTTTAGGCAGCTTGACTTGCAGTTTGGTTTATAAGGTTGTCCTGGAGTATTTCTGTCATTGGTATACACTAGCTTGCTATCAGTTGTGCCTGTTGGGAAGTCACAGACAGTTCATAAAATGTTATCAGACTTTTGATGTCATTGCTTAGCTGCAAGGCTAAACTGCACTGATATGGGATGCTTTTATCTAGCACCTTATTCTGAAAATTATGATGGACCTGGGAAGTCTGGAAAGGGCATTTTTTTTTTTTGTTAGAGAAGGAAATCCTCTTTCAAAAGCACTAAATAAGCGAAATATTGGAAGATTATTTATTTATTATCATTAAAAAATCTTTTTTTTAAGTATTACATATGTACCCGTATTTTCCCTATTGACCCCTTAGAGCCCACTCTGCCCCTGACCCTAGGCCTCTACCACCTTATTGTCTATCTCCATGGGTTATGCATACAAGTTCCTTGGTTGATCTCTTCTCACCCATTCATTTTATTTAAAAACAAACAAACCTATGATTTAAGTTATAATTAAGGAAGCTCACTTTCTTAAGTTTGTTAGTACTTTTATGTTGGAATACTATATCTTGCCATTTTATAAAGCATATATCAGGAAATAATTGATAATGTTGTTGTTCTACATCATACTTTTGGTTACTTGAGAAAATTAAAGAATGCAAATGAATATTATTTGTTGAGCATTCATCAGAAAATCCATTTGTTTTCATGTCTATTGAAAATGTTTACAAAAATTTTAAGTAATTATAGCAGAACAGTATGTCATATAATTAAATGAGTTTATACTGACTCAGAATCTGGCAATATCTCAGATGTATCAATCAGTTTTTGTGATCATTAGATGATATAGTATGATGAAATGTATAGAAAACTGGGTAGATTATTCATTATTCATCATTCATTCATTCATTCATTCACATGCCTTTATCAAACTCCAGTAGGCCAGGTACAGTGCCAGAAACTGGAAAGTTGAAGAACACCATGGACACTTTTTTATTATTTTTTAAAATTTCTTATTGAGGGAGTATTTCTTTTTTACAATTATTTTCTATCAGTTTAATGTAAAAAATTTAGTCAATTAGCTTTTTGTTCAATGTGGTCTAATTTATTGAAATTTTAATGTCATGTATTTTGTTTCTCATCATCCTATACAATAAAAGAGAAACATGCAAATTTGACCATACCTTTGCTCCTGATTGGCTATGCTACCAGCCAATCAAGAGAGGGGGTGGGGCCAAGTGGTGCGAGTGCCAGGCCCCAGGGGTGGAGATGAAAATGGTGGTGGTGGCGAGCGCCCAGCTGTGGGGCGCTGTGAGGGGAAGCAGCGGCAGCAGCATCAGTGGTGGCGGCGGCAGGGAGCGCCCAGCCCCTCGGCCAGGTGGTCACAGGCAGCCGGGGCTGAGCTGAGCAGGGCAATGGCTGGGTGCCCCAGGCCTAAAGCCTCTGGTGAGGCAGGCTGGGGGTGAGCCATCAGTTGGACATCCCCTGAGGGCTCCAGTATGTGAGAGGGGGCAGGTTGGGTTGAGGGGGCAGGTTGGGTTGAGGGGGCAGGTTGGGTTGAGGGACCACCCACCCCCAGTGCACAAATTTCATGCACTGGGCCCCTAGTATTTGATAAAAGAGAACTAGAATGTTGGGTTTATTTATGGTACAGTTCGTTTCAGTTAACTGCACCTACCACTTCAAATAAACCTTAAAATTGTCTGTTCAGCCCTTACAGGTTTGGCTCAGTAGATAGAGTGTCGGCCTGCGGACTCAAGGGTCCCAGGTTTGATTCTGGTCAAGGCATGTATCTTGGTTGCGGGTACATACCCATTAGGGTATGTGCAGGAGGCAGCTGATCAATGTTTCTCTTTCATTGATGTTTCTAACTATCCCTCTCCCTTCCTCTCTGTAAAAAATAAATAAAATATATATTTAAAAAATTGTCTGTTCAGTATAGTAAATTATGACACAAAATTTAGAACTGAAGTATATGCTATATGCTTTTAAAATCTACATTAAATATATGCTAATGACTATAAATACAAAGAACTAAGAAGGTGTTTAGAGTTTAGGACTTGTGTTTCATCATTATTGAAAAAATAATTCAAAATATTTAGCAACTTAAATGAGCACAGTTAGAGGCACATGGGACAAAATTTGGAATAAAATACAGCTTGACTAGAAGAGTCTCAGAGAATTAGTGGAGAGTAGGTTTGCTGTAGATGTGGGGCAGACTGACGTACATAGATATTTATAGCAGCTGTACCTCCCTTCCATAGTACTTGGAACACTTTTGTATTTGTCTTATGTGACTGTATTTCCCACTAAGCTGAAGCTCTACTGGTGTGAAAACCTTATTTGTTTAGTTCACTTTCTCTCTATAGCTTAGCACATTGCCTGAGACATAGGAAGTGATGAATAAATTTCTGTTGGGTGAGGGAATATTAGGAGTTGTAGTAATATAAAATAGTAAATTCTATAATAGAAACATAAAAAAGGAAGAGAGAATAGAATAAAGAGTGGAAAAGAACTAAAACATTTTCTTTGAAGTTTGAAAATATTTCTATATTTAGATACAGCTAAAACTACTTTTATTTTTATTCTGTCCAAACACTTTTAGCAGATATTTTGCCTATTGATTTAATGATGACATTTGCAAATTATGAAATAATTCCTGAAGCAACAAAAACTAAATTATGTTCAATAGCAAATAACCTAAATTTTATGAAATTAATAACCCATGCACTATAAATATAGTAATTCTGTTAATTAGATTATTTGATTAACTTGAACACCCAGTTCTCTAATAGATACCAGCAGCAATTTGGTAGACTTGAGTGTGTATCTGTAGTCTTAGGTAATTGGAATTAACATTTTAGGGTTGGAAATAGAACTTCTTTTTTGCTTAAGAAAAAATATTCCACCTCATTATTAAGTGTAATCACATTACTTAAATATCAGTATTATAAATTATGCTCAATTATAATCTGAACTTGGTCATCCTTTTATATTTTTCAGAAGATCTTATTTTTCTTTCAAGATGTCCGAGATACTTTACTTATTTTAAACCATAGCTATTTAAAGGAGAATTACAGGAATCTAGAGACCTTTCCTTTAGTAAATGAAATTATAGAACGTTATTACTATTGAATGAAGTTTCTGTTTTGTCATGCAAAATAGTGCTAGAAATATGACAGCTATAATCATTCTTGTTATAGCTATAAGTTGGCTTATGTCATTTACTTGAGGAGATTTCTTATGCTACGTATTACTCAATAGCATAAGGTCAAAATAAAAAAATATTTTAAATATTTTATCAGCTTTAATTAAAATAAAATTAGAGCCACAAGAATTATTTCTTAGTATTTTTAGAAATAATCTTATGTCAGTGTTGTGTATTTATGTGTGTGTTTATTATGATTTAAAGAAAATCATCTTCTGATCATCCATCTAGACCTACCTACCCTATATAGAACAATTGTTTCACCTTTTAAGCAAATTATTTGGTGCACTTCCATTGTAAAACACAAAATCATATACATCTTGCTATAAGAACATTGAAGAATTACATCCAATGTTTTTAATGTTATGTTTCTATTTTAATATTTTTAATTAAATTTATTTTTAAAAAGTAATTTCTCACATTTTCTTGCTTATGAATTGTTCATAGATAGTGAAAATTGCCTGTTTCTTACATGCATACTATTTGAGTCATCTGCTACCTCAATTTTGTGTTGGATATTGTCATTCAATTGACATGAACTGAGTGGTATTGAAGTAAAAGTTCTTCAACTTTATATTTGCTATTGACCCTTAGCAAAGTCATATATAAAGATTCATGTATCTGCCACAGTTTCTCTCTCTCTGTGTATATGTATATGCTAAAAAATACCTAATAAATTTTGATTTTACATTTTTAATATGGGTGATATAAAGACTTGCATTGTTATTTTGCCAAAATATTATGCAAATATGTGTGTTTAATCAGCCTTCAAGTAGTGTAGGCATTAAGTTTAGGAAGGTGGCTTAAAATTACCCTTGATTTTTGTAACTGATAAACTAATTAAATATCAAAATGTATATGTTTTTGATATACACATATTTGGGGATTGCTGATATTTAGTCTGATTTTTCTAACAATCTCCAAAATCATACTTCTTTCTTTGCTCTTGTCTGAGTAATAATAAAAAGGAATATGACAATAATGAATTACTTATATACTTTTAAAAATTAGAAATAGACTTAAAAAACTGCTCAGGACCCAAAGTTCATATTACTGAAATGTTTTTACTTAACTGCTAATTTAAAAAATTAGAGTGAATATTATTTTTACCTTGTTAATATACATGACTTTTAAATATTGGATTTTATCACAAAGCAAATACAATTATTTAAAAATTTATACTATTTAATTTATATGAATATTATAGATTTAAACTTTTCATCTAGCATTGCATAAGTCTTATGATGCCTACAGATGATTGTTGCATTTGTGGTTTTGACTTCCCAAAAAGTTTCTCCTTTCTTAAAATAGTACTACTCAAGCAATTAATTAAAAACACTTTCTAGTAAATGAACTGATGAATTTTGGCCATAACCCCATATTACATTAAAATAGGAATATCAAATGTTTGTTTGTTTGTTTGTTTGTTTGTTTATTGTCTAAAGTTTTACAGATGTCTCCTTTATCCTGTTTCCTACCCTGGGCAAGCCTCCACTGCCCCAATGTCTGTGTCCATTGGTTATGCTAATACACATGCATACAAGTCGTGGCCCGGATTGGTGTGGCTCAGTTGGTTGGAGCATTATCCCATGTACCAAAGGGTTGTGGGTTTAATTCTCTATCAGGGCACATGCCCAGATTGCAGGTTCAGCCCCCAGTGGGAGTGCGTGTGGTGGTGGTCCATGGATGTTTTATCTCTTACATCGAAGTCTCTCTCTCTCTCTCTCTCTCTCTCTCTCTCTCTCTCTCTCTCTCTCTCTCTCTCTCTCTTCCTTTCTCTCTCAAACCGATTAATACATGTCTTCCAGTAAGTAAGGTTTAAAGATACATATATATTAAAAAAGTAAAAGTATTTTATTTTGAAAAGCTAACATTTAGAAGAGCAGCCATTTTTAAATAAAGGTAACAAGAAACAAATTATAGCTTATCAATTTGACAGCTATTTCCCTATTCAAGAAAATCTTGTGTTAATCCCCACTCCATAATCATTTCATATGTATTGTTTCAGTAGTTTAACTTGTAAACATATTTTTAAAATAAACTTTATCTTGATTCAGAAAATTGGTCAGTCTGATGAATAGCTTTTCCAATAAAGACTGAAGACACGGTTTTATGATTATTTTGTCAAATGCAGGTATTTTTAATCCTTTTATTGAACTCAGTAAAAGATTACTTATTTCTTTTCACTTCACTGGTAGGAATAGATGTGAAGCATCTTATTTGTGTGTTTACATATTTTATATATTTTTTGTGAAATGAAAATATGAGAGCATTGCTGCTAAAAAAATTAGTTGAGATAAGGCATCCTAAATTATTATTATTTTTTTGCCCCACTGTGCCTTATTGTATCCCCTGTATTTCTCTAATCTGCAGTGTCTTTTTTAGTAAAAGGAGTTATACAGGATCGAGCAAAAATCAGTTTTCAGTTACTTATATAAAAATCATACAATCTACAATAATAAAAGGATAATATGCTAATTAGATTGGATGTCCTTCTGGACAAAGAGCAGACGGGGACTGAAGTAAAGGTGGCAGAGGCTCTTGGCTGCCGCGGGGGTGGTGGGGGTGGTGGTGGGTGGGGACCATGCAGAGGCCCTCCTCTCCCCTGCTGAGGCAGTAGCGGGCGGGGGCCCGGGCCAAGGCCCTTACATGAATTTCGTGTATTGGACTGCTAGTAATTAATAAATAGTAATACAAGAATAAACTCTGTTTCACATACTTATAACTGTAAACCTATTTTTGCCCCACCCTGTATATAAAATGATATATATCATAACATGTATGCTGATGTTTACATTTGTATGTGCATATAACTCAGTAAAACTAGACATGAAAAATATCATGATTTGTTTTTGAAGTTGAAGATCATAATTTATGTTGTTGAATGATCTTGGGAAAGTCACCCTCTGAATCTTTTATAATATTGTAATGTTATTATCAGATATTTGACACTATTACGTAACACATTAAAGGAGGTTAAGTAAGATAAAGTATTAAAATTCACTTAAGTATGACAATAACAGATATTAATGTGGAATCTGTGTATTTGGTATAGTTATCACTTATGGTAACTATCAAATACATGTATTTTATCTATTAAATATACTATATTTTATTGATGATTGAGATCCAATAAAATGTTCTTAGGTTTGGAGTTTTGGTTTTCATCATTTTTGAAAACTTTAATTTGGTTTCTGAGCAACACAGTAGAAAAAATCATATATATTAATATCAACATATTTAATATCTATATCATAAAAGGCCTATTGTCATGACGCCATTATAGCATCACTGCCAAATGAGCAGCAGCTTTCACGGTGGTTGGGATGGGGCTCCGGCAGCATCTGAGGAGTGTGTGAAACGATGTGAGGGAGACATTCTGAGGCGTCATGGGGGTGCGGACATGGCCCTGATGGCAGGCTAGGCCTAGGGGACCCTACACACACACGATTTAATTGTATGCTGGGCCTCTAATATGAAATGAAAAATATGTATGTGTATGTGAACAGATTGTTCTAACTTGTAGGAAAAGGATGACCATAATTTTAAGTTATGTGTTTTTTATTCAAATCTGCAGGTAAATAAATATAAAAAAGCTTCTTTTATTTAGTAGTTTGCTTTGTTACAGGAGAGAGAAAGCATGCTAGCAAGTTAGCAGTTGAACACAACTGAAAGCCATTTGAAAAGTTATGCCTTGTGAACATTTGGCACTTTGGATCTATTTTTTTTTTTACAAGAGGTTTATTCTGTTGGTGTTAAACTGTTTAGACTTTATTTCTGGTACTTGGACATTTCTTTGAAAGGTTAACTGGAGAATGAATAAAAGAACTTTCTCTAACTCTTACTTAATGGTAGCTATAAAGAATTTTATCCCCTTTCCACTATTGTAATGTTGTGAGTTGATTGTTTTAGATTGTAGGGATGATATATGTCGATGATAATTGAACTGACCTGTGATAATACCAGAGCAAATTTTGTTCTTACTAAAAATAGGTTTGGTTTCTGTCAATATGTAGTATTTGTATGACCAGAAAGAGGACATTTAAGGGAAAGGAATTTATTGAAATAGTAGGTAATGACATTCTTTCTTACATGCTCTAGTGAATATATGCATGTTTTAAATTTACACACATAACTGTACAACATAGATATAAAAATTTGTATCCAGTACATGATGAAATCAACAAATAAACCATCTACAAGATAAATGGCTCCCTTTAACTACTGGTAAAATCAGTCACTTGGGTGAGAAAGTAGCTCATGGTCTATAGGAAAATACAACAATTTCATTTGGATTGGGTTTTAAGCAAGTCATTGTTTTGCTTGGAAAATGTGAAATCGGTGAACGGGCTTGTCCTTTTTGTGGAGAATTACAATAGCACACGGAAGCTTCTGAGTGCTTCTGACAGATGTGTTGGCGGTTTGCCACAAAGAGAAGGGTGCGGCCCTGACTGACAACTTGCAATTATATTATGATGAATGGTTCTGATGTGTGTTCAAGAGAAAACCACTTTCTAGAAAGTGAAAGTCATACATACGGTTCCTATAAAAAAATAAGCTCAAATAAAGTATCATAACTTTCCTTTTATTTTAGCAGTTTGGTCAGCTAACCAATTTGAGTGCTTCTCCTTTTACAGAGGTTCTGTTTTTGATATATCAAAGAGCAAATCCAAAATTTTTGTGGGGAAAACTAATTTGATACCGTTTTTGGCATCAAAATTACTTTATCTGCATTTTTGACATCCTCAAAGAAGTCTTTAACGCTTACACAAACACTTAAAATATAGACACATGTCCATAGTGTGCCCACAAGGATTACTGGAGTCAAGCATTCAAAAGGGAACTGCTCTTTTTTTGATCAAATCACTTCTTGATAGATTTTGTTTTAACATCGAAAAACAATGCGTTCAAACAACTATGGATGGATCAAAGGTTTGGATCATTTACCCTTTTCTGGTGTCAGTTATTTTAAGAAAAATATGAATATAGTATCATATGTAGATTTTTCCAAGAGTTGGTATGCCTCATCAGTATAGAATTTCATTACTTAGTGATGAATCTATCTATAATGCATAAAATATGTATTGACTAAACTGGCATTTTTTAGTCTCATAAATTAAGAAAAAATTGGCTGATTTTTAAAAGTGAAATAAAATAAAAATGGAAAATTAGGTTTTGAATGTCTTTTATTGCATAATATTTAAATTGTGAAATTGTAAGTAACCTCCAGCACATAGACATATATTTGAAATACTGTTATTTTAAAAATATAAGATTTGAAATCTTATTTGAAATACTGTTATTTTAAAAAGATAAGATTTGAAATCTTAATTGAAATACTGTTATTTAAAAATATAAGTTTTTATCTGATTCTCTGAGGAGCCCAAGGCATGCTATTTTTGCAGTTAGGCAGGGAACACCTACTGAAGACATTTAGTAAGCAACATTGTAATTATGAAGATGCAAGTCAAATACATGCTGTAATATTTAGCATTTGAAGGAGTGTAGTCATAATAGCCAAAGTCTTCAGGAATAATCACATAAAAGTAAGGAACTAAATAATAATACTTAAAAAAGATAATCTAAAATCTGGAGAGAGAAGAATTACTGACAGCTTAAATTTCTCAAACTTATTAGGTTATTTTGTTTTGTACATGTTAATTTAAAATAGGCCATATAAAGTTTTGAAATAAACCAGAAAAAAAAATTTGAATGACTTTCAGTCTCCATTTACAATATCCAGTTTTTGTCCTTTGGACTGTTTATCTCTAATTCCCTTTGTGACATTTAGGGTGTGTCAACTGTGGTATTTTAATAGTGGGACATTTTCATTGTTACTGAAATAAATGAAATCTTTCTTAGTGATAGAATGGTAATGTAAAAACCATGGCAATCTAGTGCAACAATCAGTCCTGCAGTTTCACTGTAGATAGAACTTCTCAGAGAAAAGAGAAAGACATTTATATGTGCGGTTTTAGTGTCTTGCCACAGTTCACGTTAGTCTTCCTGTGCTTTCTTTTCCCTCGATGGCACTAGGTCATCACTTACCTTCAAACTTGTGTGTAGAATAAGAAAATGAAGTCTTGGTCAAATCGTGTTTTCCGTTTGGGTTTCTCTTTGAGAACCCCTTTGAATGTTCTTTACCTGACCAAATTTAGGCCTGTATTCTAGCTTTATCTGACAATATATAAGAATTCGTTGTCATTTAAAACTTGAGCCTTTATTGGTAAAGTGGTTTGTAGTTTTTATCTTCATTCTCGTCTGTCTGTTTAAAACCTGTTATTTTCATCTATAGGTTTTCTTTTACCACTTAGATTCATTCCCCCCCCCCCCCCCTCTTCCCTCTCTCTCCCTCTTTCTCCCTCAACTCTAAACTTGATGTTGGTGCTTTGGAGCCCCCAATCTCTGTGCTTAGTTTAGTTTTTACCTGGAAGAGAAGCATTCACCAACCATTTGCAGGTGCAAGTTAAGGCTTGTTTGAAATCTTGACATCTGAGCTCTGAGCTCTGAGTAATGTCTTCTGGTACTGTGAAGTTTTGATTATATGGGGTTGTATTTGTGGGAGGAAATAGATTGTATTGTTTTATGTTTGTGCCATAGGTCATAATTATTGTAGTGTTTATAGGATAATAAACTCATTAGGCAATTATGTCTTATTGAGGTATTTGAAACATTATTTGTTTTTATCTTGGAAACTTTCAGGTAGGTAATAATTAGATGTCACATGGAATAGTTTATTTAAAAAGAATGTATCTAGAACAAAAGTAAAGCTATAAAATGAAAAGCTGCATACTTTCTTTTAAAAATATTTTGTTCTTTGACATTTTAAAAACAACTGAGGCTGAACAGTAACAGAAAATGAGATGAGTACATCTTTCCTCTTAAATAATTGAGGTGATGTGCCTAAAAATTTTATAATAATATTTGGGTAAAATTTTCCTCAACTGCTCATCATTGATGCCTTCATTTTTTCCTAGCTGACATTAGTCAAGGACTTTCTATTCTACAAGTCACACAAGGAAACTGGCTAAGTGGTTTTTGTACGTGCTTTCATTTAGTAGATACAGATACTATTATTATCTTTACTTTGCAAATGATAAAATTTATTTAATGAAGGTCACAAAGTTAATAATTTACAGAACCTATATTTGACACCATGTTGAATAACTCCAAATTCAATGTGATTAACTATCATGCTATCTAGAAAGCTATGAGGAAAATCGGCTGTCAAGTGAGGTTCCACATCTCTCTTCCTCCAGCAGAGGGGGAAGAAGAAGATAAATCAATGTGGGTTTTTTTTTTCTTCCCACTCCTGATCCAAAGATTTGGAGCCTTTGAGGCTGTTACTGCTTGAAGCTGAGGGATGAATGAAAGGTAGGTAGCCTATAGAGAGAGTGTACCTCTTGTTAAATACTTATGGAAGATGTTCTATGTTCCCTTTTTGTCCTATTGACCACTTTGTGGTAGATGCTGTTCACATGGTATGTATCTCAGTCAGCTCAGTCTGCCAGAACAAAATATCATAGACTGGGTATTTTAACAGAAATTTATTTCTCATTGTTCTTCAGAGCTCAATTTTTGGCTTGCAGATGTCCATCTTCTCATTTTGTCCTTACATGGTGTGGAGATAGGGAGGGAGGGAAGAAGAAAGGAGGGAGGGAAGGAGAAGGAAAGGGTGGAGGGAGGAGAGAAACTCTCTGGTCTCCCTCCATTTTAAGGACCCTAATCCCATAATGAGGGTCCCAAACTTACGAACTCATCTAAACCTAATTAACTCCCAAAGGCCCCATCTTCAAATACTGTCACATTGGGATTAGGGCTTTAATATATTTATTTGGGGAGGGGGCGTATTTCAGTCCATGGCACACTGTCATCTCATATGCCTTAGGTACTTTGCCTTAGAGCTAGGATTTTATAGTAATAGTGATTAACATTTAGTTTCTCCTATAAAGTGTTGAACATTTATAGCTCAGACTAAACTATATTTTACTAAGGCAACCACTCTGTGTAAAACCAAGTATTTCTCAAATGTTCTCTCATTTAGTTTTTGCAACAAATGAGGATATTAAGGCTGCTATGCTTCAGGTGGCATGACTATTTAGTGGTAAAACTTACATTGTTGGGAATGCATTAGGCTGCCAGTATCAACAACAAAATATTTAACCACTGTAGCTTAGAGAAATGTGTTTAATTTTTACACACAACAAGAAGTCTGAATGGAGTGTCTTGTGTTGGTACAGGAGGGTAACAATGTCAGGACTTGATATGTATCGCTGCAATTCTTCTGGCCTTCCTTTCATCAGGGCGGCCCCTCATTCTGATAGCGGGAGCAGAGGGTGGTGCATGGCAGAGCATTATTCTATGTGTATCTCTTTAAGAAAAATCAAAGTGAGAAACTATTTTCCAGAGCCCCATCGCAGGCTTCCTCCTTTGTCCCATGGTCTAGAACTCGATCACGTGGCCAATGGCCCTAGCTGTAAAGGAGACTAGCAAAGCAAATGTTTGCTCCAGCAGGCTCTCTATTGAAAAGCAGGTGAAGGAGAAAGGGGCTCTGGGTGGCTTTTGGGTTGCCAAACAACAGTCTGGTTATGACTACAATTCTAGCTTAGTTGTTTTGATTCATCTTGCTGCCTCTCTGGTGGAGTCTTTAACTTTGCTGAGGGAGGACTTACAGTTTTGAAAATCTGAGGAGTCATATTTTTGTGTCCTTTCAGAATTTTAGTGACTTTCAGAAAATATTAGAAAAAGTTTGGTAAACATTAACTTAGTAGTTAAGAGCATAGGCTCTGGACTCAAACTGCCTGGGTTAGAAGCCCATTTCTATTACATATTAGCTGTCTCACTCTGGGAAAGTTTCTTTCTTTTGTTTTTACATTTAATAATACTTTGTATTGGTTTCAGATGTGCAGCATAGTGGTTATATAATTCTGTGCTTTACAACGTGTTCTCCCTGATACTTCCAGTACCTTACTGGCACCACACATAGTTATTATAGTACTAGAGGCCCGGTGCACGAAATTTGTGCATGGGGGGCAGGAGGTATCCATCAGCGCAGCCTGCACCCTCTCCAATCTGGGAACCCTTCTCACAATCCAGGACTGCTGGCTCCAAACTGCTCACCTGCCTGCCTCCCTAATTGCCCCTAACTGTTTCTGCCTGCCATCCTGATCACCCCCTAACCACTACCCTGCCAGCCTAATTGATGTCTAACTGCTCCCCTGCCAGACTGTTTGCCCCCAACTTCCCTTCTCTGCTGGCCTGGTCACCCCTAACTGTCCTCCCCTATAGGCTTGATTGCCCCCATTTGCCCTCCCTTGCAGGCCTGGTTTCTCCCAACTGCCCTCCCCTGCTGGTCTGATCACCCACAATTGCCCTCCCTTGCAGGCCTGGAACCTCTCAATGGCCCTGCCCGGCTGGCCATCTTGTGGTGGCCATCTTGTGTCCACATGGGGGCAAGATTTTGACCCCATGGGGGCAGCCCTCTTGTGTATTGAAGTGATGACCATTCTGTGTATTACTCTTTTATGAGATAAGATGGAGGCCTGGTACATGGATGGGGTCCAGCTGGTTTGTCCTGAAAGGTGTCCTGGATTGGGGTACAGGTTCCCTTGGAGAATAGGGGCAGCCTGGGAGAGGGACCTGTGATGGCTTGTGACCCAAGCAGAGGTCCTGGATCTGGGATTAATTTATATTCTGCAATTAAAACTTTGTAGCCGGGAGTGGAGTCAACCTTTGTGCTCACTTCATAGAGATAGCCATTTCTGTTTGGTTTTATTAAATTCAATAATTGAAACTTTGTAGCCTAGAATGAAGACCTAGGCATTAAGGCTGCAGAAGCTTGGCTTCCTCCATCACCCGGGCAACCCTAGCCTCAGCTCTCTCCAGCTCCGTGGCTGCCGCCATTTCTGTTGGATTTATGTATCTTCTATAATTGAAACTTTGTAGCACTGAGTGGAGGCCTAGGCCAGCAAGGTCAGGTGAAAAGCTTGGCTTCCTTCATTGCTGGGGAAACCCAAGCCTCCCTCCTGTTCTCAGTAGCCTCAGCCATCTGCTCCTGATTGGCTTTGTGGGTGTGGCTTGGTCGGAAGTATGGTCAATTTGCATATCACTCTTTTATTAGGTAAGATTATTGACTCTATATATTTTCTATGCTGTACTTTGCATCCCCATGACTATTTTGTAACTACCAATCTGTACTTCTCAATCTCTTCACCTTTTTTACCCATTCTGACACCATCCCCCATCACCCTTCTGGCAACCATCAGTCTGTTGTCTGTGTCTTTCAGTTTGTTTCTATCTTATTTGTGTTTTTTTTTAATATTGTTCTTTCTTCCTTTATTTTTTTATATTTTAATCTTTATTGTTAAGTTTATTAATTAACATTGTTTCCCCTTTTTTCCCCCTATAGCTCCCCTCCACCCAGTACCCATCCCACCCTCTGCCCTTACCTCCTCCCCACTGTCCTCTTCTATAAGTGTATGATTTTTGTCTAGTCTCTTGCTGCACCTCCCACATCCCTTTTCTCCTCAAGAATTGTCAGTCCATTCCCTCCCTATGCCCATGATTCTGTTATATTCACCAGTTTATCCTGTTCATCAGATTTTTAATTCACTTGATTTTTAGATCCATTTGTTGATAGATGTGTATTTGTTGTTCATAATTTTTATTTTTACCTTTTTATTCTTCCTCATCTTAAAGAATATCTTTCAGCATTTCATATAATATTGGTTTAGTGGTGATGAATTCCTTTAGCTTTTTCTTATCCGCGAAGCACTTTATCTGACCTTCAATTCTGAATGATAGCTTTGCTGGGTAGAGTAATCTTGGTTGTAGGTTCTTGCTATTCATCACTTTGAATATTTTTTGCCACTCCCGTCTGGCCTGCATAGTTTCTGTTGAGAAATCTGCTGACAATTGTATGGGTGCTCGCTTATAGGTAACTAACTGTTTTTCTCTTGCTGCTTTTAATATTCTCTCTTTGTCTTTTGCACTTGGCATTTTAATTATGATGTGTCTTGGTGTTGTTCTCTTTGGATTCCTATAGTTTGGGGTTCTGTGCGCTTCTTGGACTTTTAAGTCAATTTCTTTCCCCAGGGGTGGGAAGTTTTTGGTCACTATTTCTTCAAATAGGTTTTCATTATCTTGCTCTCTCTCTTTTTCTGACACCCCTATAATTCGGATGTTGGTATGCTTGAGGTTGTCCTACAGAGTCCTTATACTGTCTTCAATGTTTTGGATTTTTTTTTTGCTTCTTGCTTTTCTGGCTGAGTGGATTTTGCTTCTTTGTATTCCAAATCTTTGACTTGATTCTTGCGGTTCTCTAGACTGCTTTTTGTACAATATTTTTATTTCATTCAGTGTATGCCTAATTTCTGGTTGGTCCTTTTCCATATCCTCGAGGGTCTCGTTCATATCCTCGATGGTCTCGTTCATATCCTCAAACGTCTCATTAAGTTCATCAGCCTTTTCTAGGAGCCTCTTGAAAAATCTTAAACCATGGTTTTGAACTCTATGTCCAGTCATTTTTTTCCCTCCATTTCTTTCACGTGTGATTTCTTTCCATGTCTCTGCATTGTGGCTGCTTCCCTGAGTTGGTCGATTAGCTTTGTGTCTTAGATATCCTCTAAGGGACAGTGGCTCAGCCTCCCCAGTTACCTGAGGTGGATATGTTTGGTGAAGCCCTTTATGAGTTGCACAGTCTTGTTGAAATTAAACCTAGATTATTGTTGTTAGCACTAGGAGGGTTTGACCTCCAGGCCAATTGGCTGTGAGAGCTGCTGTGCGCAGGTTGGATGGGCAGAGTATCTGGCCTGAGCAGGCAGCCTTGATTTCCCATCAGCTCTGCCCTATGTGGCACCTGGGTCTCCGTGCCTGGTGGTAATGGCTGCACACACCTCTGTGAGAAAGCTGCCACCGAGCTCTGCCCGCTGCTGGACAATTCAGCGTCTCCCCAAGTGAGTCTGCACACCAAAGTCTCACCCAGGGTTGTAAAACAATGCAGTCCAATAGTTTTCCAAACAAGAGAGCAAGTCACAAGTCCTCTCTGCGCGCTCACTCGCTTCTGCTATTCCCACGTTTACGCACCCTTTCCGCAAGTTCGCTGACGTCTTGAGTTTCAGCATGCTTCCTCTTTACTGTCCAGTTTTACCCTGTATGTTTGTGGATTCCTCAGGCCTCACCTGGAACTGAGGAATCAGTGCAGTCTCCCTCCCTGTTCAAGAAAACCAGCTGGGTTTGCATCCGCCCGCCCTATCCGCTCACGCACTCAAGGCTCCGAACCTTTGACTTTGCATATATCCTCAACTATGTCCTCTGCTGCTCCTTCTTCGTCACAGTGTCCTAGCTTTACTTTTATTTGTGGAATTGCCACTCAGCCAGCCTTCTGGTGATTTTGGATGATGTTTGTTCTGTCGTTGTTCTAGTTTTGAAATTGTATGGGGCAGCATGATAGGTGTTTACCTATGCCATCATCTTGGTTCCTCCTGTAATATTGTTCTTTAGATTCCACATCTAAGTGAAATTATATGGTATTTGTCTTTCTCTGACTGACTTATTTCACTTAGCAAAATGCCCTCTAGATCTGTCCATGTTGTTGCAAATGGTACCATCGTGCACTTTTTTATGGCTGAGTAATATCCTTTGTATATATGTACTACAGCTTTTTTATGGCGAAATTTCTTAGCTCCACTGGACTCATCCAATATACTTGTCTATATTAACAGAATCCTTCCATTTAAAGCACTTATTAGTTTGATGTATAGCATAGTAAGTCAAGTGCTACCATATTAAGTACTGTATAAGTGTTAGTTGTTATCACCACTATTGATAGAAATAAAGATCTACCAGAATACTAAAAGTAGACATGAAATAGAATATGAACCCACTTATATTTTTTTACATTGTGTGAGAAAATATTTACTGCCTTTTATGAGGAAAGACAAGCCTATGCATAAAGTGATTTCAGGTAATGACAAGAACCTAGATGCATTTTCAAAGAAAGTAAAATACATATTTGGTGTCCTTGCATAGTTTTTCACTGCTTCTCCAACCCTATTGCTGTCTTTTGCTGCTCTTGCTGAAATGTCCCATTTTCTCAAATTACATTTGCCTCCATTCTCCTCACAAACAGACTTTTAATGTATATGGTCTTAGGTGACAGGAGGAAAAAGATCCAGTTCTTTCATTATAATAATTCATAATACAATGGGAATAATCAGTTTTCTTAAAGTGTTTTGTTCTAAGGTTGAGCTTATAAGTTGCAAAGAATCCTTACTTTGTGTAATACATAAGCATGGAAAAAGAGGGAGAGAAGAGTATAATGGGCCTGCATTTGCCCATTACTTAGAATCTAGAATTTTCACAATTTTGTCACTCTGGGTTTGTTAATTTTTTCTTGCTTTTCCTTTTAATTAATTTTTTTTCTGAAATTATAGGACTACTTTAAAAGTAAAAGGTATATGCCCAGCCAGCATGGCTCAGTGGTTGAGCATCATCCTGTGAACCAGGAGGTCACAGTTAGATTCCTGGTTGGGCACATCCTTGGGTTGCAGGCTCAATCCCCAGCGGGAAGCAGCTGATCAATGATTCTCTCTCATCGTTGTTCTCTCTCTCTCTCTCTCTCTCTCTCTCTCTCTCTCCTCTCTCCTCTCTCCTCTCTCTCTCTCCCTCCCTTTCCTTCTCCCTCTCCCTTCCTCTCTGAAATCAATAAAAATATAAAATATAATTAAAAGGTATAATTTTCCAACGCCCCTTGCCTAATCTACCATTACACCAACATACTTCCATACCAGAAAAGGTGTAATTTGTCACTAAGAGCTGAAAGGTCTAAGGTCTAATAATTGATCCTGGGGCAATGACTTAGTTCAGATTTTGCCTATTGCCATGGGTTAGCTTCTTAAACCTACTTAAGAATAAAGTAGTCTAGATGTGACCTCAGCAGTAACACTCTGGATGCTGAAGATTAACCTCAGTTTTGGCCAACACTTGAATCTTGTCGTTGTTTTAAAATTAAACAAGTTCAGAAAAGGGCAAGGAAGGGAATAACCATTTCTATTCTAATACATGGAATTAAACATTAGTAATCTCTTGGCATATTTGCTTCAGTTTTTTAAAAATAGCTCTATGTTTTTATTAAAATTATACTTTTTTTGAGGAAGAAATCAATGTTGAAAATGTGTAAATAAATAATAGAAATATTAATACTATTACCTGGAAATTATCATAATTAATACTAGATAGACACCATACTAATGCATTTATATAAATAAGACAAGAAAGTGGATAACATATGAATTAATGGGCAGGTAGAAAGAATTTTGTAAAAATGGGGTTAGATTAGACACTGAGTGGCCAGATTATTATGATCTCTGAACACATAATAATCTGGCCACTCATTGTATATACTATATAATAAAAGGCTAATATGCAAATTGTCCCCTTGACCAGGAGTTTGACCAGGAGACAGACTGGCCAACTGCCCATGTTCCCTTCTTCTGGCCAAGCTGGCCGAACCCCACCCATTCACGAATTCATGCACTGGACCTCTAATATTAGAGGTCTGAGTGGCCAGATTATTATGTGTTCTGAGGTCATAATCTGGCCACTCAGTGTAGATGCTATTGTAAATAGAATTGTATACATTTTAATTTACTTGGTTCCAGTAGACAAAATAGAAATGGAACTAGAATTAAAGGAGTTTTGGTATCCCAAATAAATGTTTATTTTCAACATTAGAGTTACTTGCTAAAAGATTGCCCTTAATGTTTAAAATGGAGGGAGACATGAAAAAATTTAGAAATTTTCTCTTTAAAAATTACATATTTATTTTTAAAGGAAACAGTTGGATTTCCACTTATAAAATAAGGGCATTATATGCTCTTATACTGTCTCCCAAATCTCCACCACTGATTTCTAATTTTTTGTTAGTTATTTTGCTAATTTTGCATTGTTAAGGTTTATAACATTTACATTCTGTTTTATAATTAAAATTCCCACAGTGTTTATTCTATAGGTAATCAATACTAGTTATTTTACCGAAGCTTTCCTTTTTCTTTATTTCATTTTTTTCTTAATCGGGTGAATTTTATTTTGAGAAGTTTTCCTCCCAATCTCAAGAATTGCTTAGCAGTATGGTATGTATTCTCAAAATTCTATTACGGTTGAGTCCACCTGCCTCTCATTGGCATATGTGAATGACACATCCTTAGCGTAATATTCTTGGTCATACTTTCTCCTCTCCAAGATTATGTATATATTTCTCCTTTGTTGGTTCTTTGCTTTTTCTGTTTGGAAGTCTAACAAAATTATTTCTCAGGAGTGAGAAGCTAGTGGAAAGAACTCAGCTGATATCCAGTGTAGCTTCTATTTGGGGGCTGACCTGTCTTGACTGAGAATTTCCAAAATTGAACCAATTAAAGATAGAAACCTTAAAGAGATGACTTCCATAAAGAAAATAGAGAAATTTAGCCAAGGTAATATCCTGCAAGATGTGCTAGGCCTAGAAAGTTTTGCAGTAGAATTCTTTCAAATCTTCAAACATCAGATAGTTCCAATGCTCTATAAATCATATTTAAAATGGAGGATGATGTCATTATTATTTTTATGAAGTAAATGTAAAATTATACCTAGATTGATAAAGATAGTACTATAAGTAAATTACATACCAACTTAATCTATAAATTTTGATGGGATAAAATAATATTAACAAATATAATCAATTTTACATTAAAAATAGATTGCACTATGACTAAATGGGAATTATGCCCAGAATACAAACTTGGTTCAATATTAGAAATTTCCTGAATAGAATACGCTATATTAAAGGATATAAGGAAAAATTAATTGGATTTTATTAATTAGATGCTAAAAAAGCCTTTAACACAATTTAATACACATTTTTAAAATAAAAATACTCAATAATATAGAAATTGATAGACTCTTATTTTTATTGTAGTTATAATAAATTTTACCATTTTAATAATTTTTAAGTCTACAATTCAGTGGCATTAATTAGTCTCAGTTTTATAAAATCATTACTACTATTTCTAAAACTTTTCAAAGCCCAAACCCAATTGCTAACTATTAGGTAATAATGTACCATTATCCCCTCCACCCATGCCTTGGTAAACTCTCATTTAGTTTCTGTTCCTGTTAATTTATCAATTATAGATATTTGATATAAGTAGAATAATATAATTTTTGTTCTTTTCTGTATGATTTGTTTCACATTCCATAATGTTCTCAAGGTTTATCTATGTTGTAGCATGTATCAGAACTTCATTCCCTTTTATGGCTGAATAATATTCCATAGTGTATATTCCACTGTGTGTATTTATCATATTTTTTTTATTATTCATTAACATCTGTTGATGGACACTTTGGTTACTGTTGTTTCTAGTATGAGCCTGTTGTGAATAATGCCACAGCAAACATTGGGATACAATTTTCTGTTTGAGTCCTTGATTTCCATTCTTTGGGCATATACCTAGGAATGTAATTGTTGGTTTATAAGTTAATTCCATATTTAACTTTAAAAAAATATGTTTTATTGATTTTAGAGATGAAGTGAGAGGGAGAGATAGAAACATCAATGATGAAAAAGAATCATTGATTGACTGCCTCCTGCACGCCCCGCATTGGGGAGTGAGCCGGCAACCCAGGCATGTGCCCTTGGCCGGAATCAAACCTGGCACCCTTCAGTTGTCAGGCTGATGCTCTATCTATTGAGCCACATCAGCTAGGGCCATCTTTAACTTTTGGAGGATCTGCCAAACTGTTTTACATAGTGGTTACATCAATTTACCTTTCACCAGCAATGTCCAATGATTTCATTTCTCCACATTCTTGCAAATCCTTGTTACTTTGTGTTTTTAAAAAATATTATAGTATGGGAAATGATATCTCTTTGTAGTTTTGATTTGCATTATCCTAATGACTGATGATGTTGAGCATCTTTTTATGTGGCCATTAGTCATTTGTACATCTTCTCTGGAGAAATGTCTATTCAAGTCATTTCCCCATTTTAAATTAGCTTTTTTGTCCTTTTATTGTTGAGTTGTAGGTGTACTTTATACATTATTAGTATTAAGTCCTTATCATTTTTATAGATTATTCCATAACCTTTATAAAATACATATACTCTGGTCCAGCAGTGAGGTACACCTGGCCTGCGGGCCATATAAGGCCCCTGAGATCATTTGGTCTGGCCCTTCCAAGGCAACTGCAGGCAGGACTCAAAATTCAATAAACCTTAAAGCTTTTTTCATAGCAACATAAATTTACATTAAGAAAATTATAATAAGCTAATGAGGTTATAAACATCCATATGGCCCGGGTAGCAAAAAGGTTCCCCACCATGCTCTAGTCCTATAGTATGCAGCTTACCTATAGAGGAATACTAGGGGCATTTCCACTAAGATTAGGAACAGACCAGGATGCTTGTTATCACCACTGGATGATATAATGGTATGCCTGAAAATGCCTAGAGAATCAATGACAAAACTAACCTAAACAATAAACTAATTTAATGTTATCATGTGGTAAAATTAATATACAACAATGATTTTATATATAATGACACAGCCAGTCAAAGAATATAATAAAAAGCAGAGAAAACCCAATTTGCAGTAACAACATAGAAGATTAAATATTTAGGAATAAATTTAAAAAGAAGTGTACAAATTGATATGAAGAAAGATTTAAAAAACAAATTCCTAAAAGATGGAAAAGTACACCTGAATATATACAGAAATATCTCTGTTGATGGGTAGAATAACTAAAGAAGTCATTTTTTCATAACACATAAATTTAACACATTCTCAGTACTATCACGCTTTTGTAAGGGAGCTAGACAAATTGATACTTTAGTTCATATGAATAAACAAATATGTAAGAATAGCCAGGAATGTACTTAAAAACTATAAGGATATATGTTTAGGTGTAACCTACTAAACATTAAACCAAAATATAAAACAATGTAGTAATAACAAATGAATAAACAGGCCACTGGAATATAATTGAAAGTCCATATATAAACCCAGGTATCTGTGGAAGTTTGGTATACTAGTATAATGAAGTTAGCACTTCAAGTCACTGGAGCATAAAATATTTTGTGCTGGGACAACGGGGTAGCTATTTGAAAAAAAAATTAACAGGCCTATATTTAGTACAATACAAACGAATAAATGGATAAACTTCAAATGGATCAGGGATGTAAGGGTTTAAAAAATGAAAATATATACTATAATAGGAATTCCTCTTGAATCTCCATGTAAGGAAAGGCTTTATAACTGGCCGGTGTTGTTCCGTGGTTGTGTTGGCCCATGAACCAGGAGGTCATTGTTTGATTCCCAGTTAGGGCACATGCCTGGGTTTTGAGCTCAATTCCCAGTGGGGGGCATGCAGGAAGCAGCAGATCAATGATTCTCATCATTGATGTTTCTATCTCTATCTCCCTCTCCCTTCCTCTCTCTGAAGTCAATTGGGGGGGAAAAGGAGCAGTTCCAGGGCAAACAAGAGCAATTCTGTTCTGATCCTCTGAAGCTCCTAGAAATGTCGAATGTGCGGTGGTCATTACTTAAAGACTTTAAGGAAGCAAATACACAAACTCCCAGGTGCTCAGGGATCACCCTTCCTCCATATTTGAAGAGCAGCTTCCTTGGAGGTATATCAGGGACATTTTCAATGGTTCAGAGTAGTTTCTCTGAAAAGTTTAAAATAGGAAGCAAAGCATGCTTTCCATTTCGATAGTAGGCTGAAAGTAATTACTCCTGGAAATTTTGCTTTGGTCAGGAAGGCAATGGGAGTGATTATAGGGTTCAGTTAGTATTAGGATCCAAAAGTTACATCTTAGAGCACTCTGTGAGTCCTTGGGAAGTGAAAATTGGGATAAAATGAAGGCTGCTTTTAGTTATTTCAACTCTTATTGGAGACTTAAAGCTTAAAGCTCATTATCATCATTGTTATTTTATTACTGTTAGTACCCATTAAGGAATCCACTAGAAACAAAACCCCTAATCATCAAAATACTTAATTTTCTTGCACATTTTTGCTTTGGATTTTGAGAACATCTTACAAAGACTAAGGCAGATGAGTGTGAGGGAAGAAAGTCACCTGTCATTGGATAACTTGATAAGACTTACCTGAATTTTGAGATTAGATTCGATGTTAAAGAGTTAGAAACTGATTGCAGCGATAGAATCTTCTTTCTCAACAATGAGTTATTTTGCTGTTTGAGACTCTTACATAAAATTCAGGAAAAACCTAAAAATATTTCTCTGCACTTTGATCTCAATGTGTCAATGATCTGACCATAGGATGTTACCACAGTTTTTCTTCCTATGGTGAGTCACCCACAGTCAAGGCACAGCCTGCATATTTGAAGCACCTGGATATAAAATACAGCTTTATGTGTAAGGCACTATGTTGCCTGACAAATGCAATGACTCTAAAGGTTGTACAGTCACAGATGCTAAGTTTGTTGAATGGTATACAGCTAGCTCCCTTCTTGAAACATTACACTTTTGTTTGAGGCTGGAGCTAATGATTACTGAACATGCGCTCTGAGACATTGTCTCTTGACTTTCAGAGAGAACTCTTTTAGACTGGCCTTGTTATTTTTGTTTGTTTAGCCATGTCACATTTCAGCTTAGGCTTCAGGCATTGCAAGAGTATTTTCTGCCCATCTGGGTGGTAATTGTCTTCCTCACTTCAGCTCAGTATCTGGCCCACGTGTATATATTTTCCTTTAAAAAATTGGGATATTATTGAAATACAACATGGTATTAGTTTAAGGTGTACACTGTGTTGGTTTGATACATTTATATATTATAGTAGGATGACCAGCATACCTCTATCACATCATATAATGACCTTGTATGCATGTGGGCAGTGAGAATAATTAAGATCTAGTGTCTTAGAAGCTTTGAAGTTTATAATATGGTACTGTTGGCTACAATTACAATGCTGTTCATTAGATCTCTAGAACTTTACTCACTAGTTGCAAGTTTTATTCAGACCAACAGATGTACATAATCTTTGAATACTGAGAACTGATTTTAGAACTATTGTTGTTGATAAGCTTGATTGCCATTTAATTATAAGAAGTTGTTAAGTACCCACATTTGATGTTCATAGTAGGGTCAAAACATATAGACACATACTATTATCAGCTTTCATTTTAGATGATAGCTGTATTCCCTCGGACACCACTAATTGTTGCCTCGTTTGAATAGAAGATAGAGAGGCATATGAAGTTCATCTTTAAGCTTTGTATGGGGCTGTTGAAAGAGCCTTTGTGCTCTGGGTGGTCAAGAGAATTGGTCAGTCAGTGTTTGAACTTTCACAGAACAATACTTAGTTGAGAATTTGCTACCATTTTCTCTGTTTCCTCTCAAAATAATAAGAAAGGGTGAAATATTTAAGCTATAATTTTTCTTTCTGTGACTACAACAGTTTTCTTTCCGAGAGCATAATTTTAGCTTTTATTCTCCTTTCACTCAAAATGTCAACATTGGAAATAAGGTTAAAAGTGATTTTTAAAAAAGAATTTGTGTTTAGGTAGAAGTTTTCAAAATGCTGATGATTACTTAATTTATTGCCCTTGCTGTGAGAGAAATGATTCTTTTAAAAACTAATGGCTGTGCCCAACCAGCATAGCTCAGTGGTTGAGCATCGACCTCTGAACCAAGAAGTCATGGTTTGATTCCCGGTCAGGGCACATACCCGGGTTGCAGGCTCAATCCCCAGTGTGAGGCATGCAGGAGGTAGCTGATCAATGATTCTCACATCATTGATCTCTCTCTCTCTCTCTCTCTCTCTCTCTCTCTCTCTCTCTCTCTCTCTCTCTCTTCCTCTCGTTCTCATTTACTCTCTTAAATCAATAATTTTTTTAAAAAATAAAGACTAATGGCTCTAACCAGCCTGCTTTGATCTTAACAAGCTGATTATCATTTATCTGTGGGTCACTTTTTCATATTAAGGATAGTATTCCATTATTGAGAAGAATTACATGAAATTCCAGGGTTGATAGAGGAATCCCAAATAGAGCATTTCCTGTTGAAGTGATGGGCTTAATGAGTGTCCTGGATCTGCCTCTTTTTTATTGCATCTTCCTGCCCGAACCAGTTTGGCTCAGTGGATAGAGCTTCCGACTGCAGACGAAAGATCCCAGGTTCAATTCCAGTCAAGGCATGTACCTTGGTTGTGGGCACATCTCCAGTAGGAGGTGTGCAGGAAGCAGCTGATCAATGTGTTTTTCTCATTGATGTTTCTAACTCTCCCTCTCTTTTCCTCTCTGTAAAAAAATCAATAAAATATATTAAAAAATAAATTGCATCTCCTCCTAGGTTTTTTTATTTGGATCTTTAGTTCTACCAGTACATTAGACATTAGGGAACTGTGATTCCCTTGGAAATATTTTCTTTTTAAAAAAAATATATCTTTCATTGTGTTTTTTTTTTTACAGAGCAGAAGGGAGAGGAATAGAAAGTCAGAAACATCGATGAGAGACATCGATCAGCTGCCTCTTGCATGCCTCCTACTGGGGATGTGCCCACAGCCAAGGTACATGCCCTTGCCGGCATCGAACCCGGGACCCTTCAGTCTGCAGTCTGAGCCAAACCGGTCTCGGCATCCCTTGGAAATATTTTCTTTGGTGCCTTAAGTATAGCCAAGGCATGCTGATATATTATATAAAGAACTGAAATCTATGGCAGCATAAATGGTAAATAATTACAGAAAATAGATATAGTAGTAAAATTGTGTTTATATTACTATTTACTTGTCTTTGGGACCGTAGTAAGATTTACTGTACCTTGTATCCTCTCATCCTTCATTCATTCTCTTTGATTTCCATATTTTTATTTAGTGCCTTTTATGTTCCAATTGCTATGCTGGACACTAGGGATATGCTAGTGAGCAGGATAGATATATTTCTTGACTTCCTAGAACTTATAGTCTGATAGAGGATTGGTGATGAAGTTACTATAATAGCTTATGTTCAAAGTCATGCTTTGGGTAGCATAGGATCTCAATAATCTACTGAAGTCATTCTTGAGGAGAAATAGCTTTTAAATTGTTACTGAATGAATAAGAGTTAGTAAAAGAAAGTAGTGGGATGTTTGAGACAGGCTGAAGAGCACATGTGGATGTCCCAGGAAAGAGTGGCAGTTGGCATCTTGTTCTTTGTGGGAACGGAAAGGATTTCAGTATGGAGTAGAAAAAGAAGAATAGGCAATAGAGAGAACACCTAGAGAGGTAAGGGGGTTCCAGAACCATTTAAGTCATTTAAGGGAATTTAGACTTTATTCTAACAGTAAATGTTTGGTGAATTTTAAATCAAAGGTTAGAGAAACTTTGTGCCTTTCCTGGATTTCTTCATGCCTGCTTCTGTAAAAACTTGTTTTTTTCATTATAGTCACATAGAAGGTGTCATCTTCTAACTGCAGAAGCTAAAAAAATCTGTCCTCTTTTTTAGGCAGGGGGGAGGGTGGAGACAAAGATACATGCATTTTTTAGATATTCTGGGATCTTATAATCTTATTTCTATTGTTGTTCTGGGGAAACCTGGTTTTTCCATACACAAATGTCAGGTGACCTCATTTTTATTTATGGAAAGTTTTATTTATCACTGAAGTAGTCTTTTCTACATTCACCTTTACAAGTAAAGAATTAACTAATATTATATGCTATCTAATATATATTTTGTTAAAAGTAGCTTGAGCATAGGGTAATAATTCTGTATTTTAAATATTTTATTTAAATAAACCATTCATGTGGTAAAATGTACACTCTTAAGTGTACCTCTTGATAAACTTTTATATATGTACACACTCATGGTAATCATCATCTTTAGCAAGATAAAGAACATTTCCAGTGTCCCAGAGAGCTCCTTCATTCTCCCAATTATAACCCCCAAAAGATAATCACTATTATTTCATGTCACTATAGATTCATTCATTTTGAATGTTTTGGAACTTTGTATAAATGAAATTATAAAGCTACGTTCTTGTGTTGGGTTTTTGTTTTTATTCAATATAATGTCATTATTACAAGTAGTAGTTTGTTTTATTTTGTTGCTGTGCAATATCATATCTCTATTGAAGAGGTGGTATTTAATGTAGGCACTACAGAATAATCATCAAGAAGGATGGGGAGATATTCTGGTCAAGAGTATGTCATGAGTGAAGATGTGGAAGTGAAACAGCACACACCATGTACAGAAGAGTGAGATATGTTTGGTGTTCTCAGTTGAACGGAATGAGAGAAAAAGAGAAAAAGACTCATGGACAGGAACAACAGTGGTTGTCAGGGAGGAGGGAGTTGGGAGAGTGGAGGACAGTATAGTGTGGAGAAAGGATGGAGACTTGACTTGGAGTGGTGAACACACAATACAGTATACAGATGAGGTATTGTAGAATTGTGCACCTGAAACCTGCACAATTTTGTTAACCAGTGTTATCTCAATAAATTCAATGTAAAGGGAAAAAAAGAATAATAGGAGATGAATCACTAGGGCCAGATTATGTAGGGCCCTTAAGACTTTGCTTTAAAGTGATCTTTATGGTATGTCAATACTTAAATAAAATAGATAAGGGGTTATTTTATCAGCAAAAAACTTATTTTTATAATTTCATTTTATAAAGTTAAATATAAAGTCCTTTAACCAGAGCAATGAAGCTGTTTTGATGAACACAAAACTGAAACCCAGGCTTGTTGATCTTAGGAGTTTTTGTTGTTGTTGTGTATGTGTGTGTTTAATGAGCCTCCGTTTCCATTTTATTTCTGATGTATTTTCTTTAGGTTGTTTCATTTAAAAAATCTTAATTCAGCCCTAGCCAATTTGGCTCAGTGGACAGAGCATCAGCTTGCTGACTGAAGGGTTCTGGTTTGATCCTGCCAAGGGCACATGCCTGGGTTGTGGGCTTGTTCCCCAGTAGGGGGCATGCAGGAGGCAGCCGATCAATGATTCTCTGTCATCATGGATGTTTCTATCTCTCTCTCCCTTCCTGACTGAAATCAATAAAAAATATTTTCAAAAAATCTTAATCCAGACAACTAAATAATTGTAAATAGCAGCTCTATAAGAGTTTACTTACAGTCATTGCATATTTTCAATAAAGCAAGATATTTACTTCAATGTTTCAACCTGGTAGTAATAAATGTTTTAAACTGGGAGTAGAAGTCAATACATTGGTGGTTTCCAGTGTTAAATTTGAAACATAACACATTTGTCTGTTCATGACAGCTTTTGTTATGATTTTCTATTGTTTATTTTTTTAACTTGTAACTGGCAGAAACCCAACAAAAACTAGCTTAAATAAAAACAGGAATATATTGGCTTACATTACCAAGAAGCCCAGAAGCAGAATCTGCTTTTAGTTATTTTTGGATGTAAGTGTGCTAACACAATGTAAAGGTTTTTTTTTTTTCTCTATCTTATCTTTGATCCTCTCTACCTTTTTTTTTCTTTCTCTATTTTTGGCTTCATTCACTCTTGTTGCCGACAGTCTTACTTTATGTGCTAGGGACCATGGCCATGACAATCTCAGCCCCACATGCTTATTGCTTCCAACCTGAGCATTAGAGAGGCTTTCCAGATAGTTCCTGGATCAAATTCCTCTTTGTGTTCCTGGGAGGAGCAGTAAGAGGCAGGCAGCAGTGTCTGTGATTGACAACTTGCATCACAACAACAGTAGCACTCAGAAGTATTCCCCATCCCTCCTCCCCTCTCAAAAAAAAAAAAAAGACCACAAAAGAAGGAATATAGAACACAGTGGCCACACACAAATTATTTTTTCCACTGCCCAAAACATTTGTGTGTGTGTTTGTGTGTGTGTGTGTGTGTGTGTGTTTAAAGGAGTTAAGCATGCATTTGATAAAGTAAAAATGTATTCAAGTATTTGTAGAACTCAAAGAGCAGTATTTTATATAAGTTAATTATTTGAATACTTTGGCCTTTGGCAATGGAGTAACAGAACATAGTATCATGAGAGGGTGTCAGGATGAGTAGTATTTTAGCTATATGGACAGCTATAGTTTCTACTGGAACATTTTACTCCATTGAAATTGTGGTGAATTTGAACGTGTTGTAGGCAGGGAGCTACAGTGAAAAACCAAGTTTTCAGTCTGCACATTTACTTCTTGTACATGAATATAAAATCTAATTTGGAAGGAATTATATTTTGAATTCAACAGTATTTTTAAGTAGCATCTTAACTGTTTCTTAACAGATTATATTCAGGAAAGGCAAGCCCTTAGTGCAAATGAGACAAAGCATTATGGGAAGGAATATGGAACAGCAGTGTAATGGAATGTGTATGGGAGAATAGGCTGTTGAACACTAATGATTTTTACTGAAATATCTTGAGTTTTTAGCACCCTTCTCCAAAGAACTAGAGTGCTTCCCTCCATATCAGAACTGGAGACTATAACACTGATGTTCAAATAATAATTTAAGCAGTCATTTCAGTAAAACCAGCAATGAACCGGAGTTAGGGCTCTGTCACCAACTGTTTGACCTTGAGCAAAGCAATTGACATTTTTGACTGTTTCCTCATTTCTGAAATGGGGACTTTGGTCTCAGCAATCAGCTAAGTCTCTCAGCTACAGCAGTAGGCCATGAGCCTCTGAATGACCTGCTATCCTAGCTAATAAAAGAGAAACATGCAAATTGACCATACCTTCACTGTGCTCACAAGCCACACCCACCAGCCAATCAGGAGTGAGTATGCAAATTAACCCAACAAATATGGTGGCGGTCATGGAGCTGGAACAAGCAGGAGGCTTGAGTTACCCCCAACAATGGAGAAAGCCAAGCTTCCCACCTGCCCTGGCCGTCCTGGCCTCTGCTAAAGCTTACAAAGTTTCAATTATAGAAGATAAATAAATCCCAGATACCAGGACCTCCGCTTGGGTTGTTAGGGGGCATGGCTGAGCTGCAAACCACCACAAGCCCCTTGCTCAGGCCACCCCATGCCCAAAGGGACACTCTTCAGGGCAAACCAGCCAGCCCCAACCCATGCACCAGGCCTCTCTCCTATCCAGTAAAAGAGTAATATGCAAATTGACCATCACTCTGACACAGAAGATGGCTTCCCCTATGTGGTCAAAGATGGCTGCCCCATGTGGACACAAGATGGCCAGCAGGGGAGGGTACTGGGAGGGACAGGCCTGCAAGGGAGGGCAGTTGGGGGTGATCAGGCCAGCAGGGGAGGGCACTGGAAGGGACCAGGCCTGCAGGGGAGGGCAGTTAGGAGTGACCAGGCCAGCAGAGAAAGAAAGTTGGGGGCTATCAGGCCTGTAAGAAAGGGCAGTTGAGGGGGACTCAGGCCTGCAGGGGAGAGCAGTTGGGGGGACCAGGCTTGTAAGGGAGGGCGGTTGGGGGAAACCAGGCCTGCAGGAAAGGGTAGTTGGGGGCGACCAGATTAGCAGGGGCAGGCAGTTGGGGGTGACTAGGCTGGCAAGGGGGGGCAGTTAGGGGATACTGGGCTGGTATGGGAGGGCAGTTGGGGGCAACCAGGCTGGCAGGGGAGCAGTTAAGCATCAATCAGGCTGGCAGGGAAGTGGTTAGGGGGTGATCAGGTTGGCAGGCAGAAGCAGTTAGGGGTAATCCGGAAGGCAGGCAAGCGAGCATTTGAGAGCCAGCAGTCCTGGATTGTGAGAGTGATGTCCCAGATTAGAGAGAGTGCAGGCTGGGCTGAGGGACACATTCCCCATGCACAAATTTCATACACCGGGCCTCCAGTAATATTATACTGGCATTGGGCAGCTGTTATCAATTAGCATTTGTACTCTGATGGATATGGGAGATGAATTTGGTCTTGAATAATCCCTCAGATATTGTTCTAGGTGCTAAGTAGCCCAAGAAAGCAGATGAAAGAAATATATCATTTATCTGTATCTATATAACAATGTGAATTTCATGAGTTTGTTAACTCTCAGTTTTAAGAAGTCCCTATTAAAAATTATCAAAGACTTTGGTACATAAAAACAGTGCAAAGAGATATTGCACCTAATGTGGTAATGTTGCATGTGTATTTCTGGCAGATTTCAAATGTGGGCTTTTTCTCCCTTATAAATGCCAAAATCTTTTAATAGTTCTAAAGACACTTCAATAGGTCTCTCTCTCTCTCTCTCTCTCTCTCTCTCTCTCTCTCTCTCTCTCTCTCTCTCTCTCTCTCTCTTTTCTCCATACTATCTAGTAAAGTGCTTGTGGAATTACATTTTTTCCTGGAAGGAATATATCTGATTTAATGGCCAAATAATTTTAAGGCAGCACAACAGAATTTCACAAGAACTAAATCTATTTCTTTACACTGATCATGCATGTTTTACTCAAGCATTGAGTCATTAGCATGTTTATAATGGTTCTAATTTAGCACAACATTTTCTGAATTTTATCCTTGAGTCATTTACAAATTGTTCATATTGAATAAACAAAGGAAACAGATTGCATTTTATACTTAGTAATTTATCTGAAAGAAGAGGGGAGGGTTAATTGTTTTAAAGTTTTGGTCTGTTTGGGGAAGTGAGCCTGCTTTTTTCATTGCTAGGCATAAATGCCATTTCTCATCTTTTCAGGGATTGAGGGAGGGGACTATGGGGGAGTAAAATGAAAAATTAGGACCAGGACAAGATTGGCCACTCCCAGAGGGGAGTGTGGAGCAAAAGGGGAGCTGGCACGAGATTATCCAAAACAGTTGGTGCATTCCTTAATGATCAAGTGCTTGAGAAGTCCAGCTCTTCCTGGCAGAGCATCTGTGTTGATGTTTATATCATTCCCTGCTGTATGGGAAAGGCATGCTTTCTCTTGCTGCTTGGCTAAAAATAGGGTGGAATATAGCATTGTATGAGATATTTTAAGATAGCAAAAACATTTAGGAGGTTAAAGGTTTGACTTTTGGATCAGAAAAGATCAGTGATACAACTTGTGTTGTTCCTTGCAGACGGCATTTTTGCTAGGGTTTGTCAGTGATTCGAACTCTTGGTTAGGCAAGTTATTCTCATTTCATTTGGTGCAGTCTGAAAAACCCACTCTGTTGTCTTTTCTTTCAGCTTCCCAGCATGAAGGGCAGGCCTGAAAACAGCCTCTATTTATACCCCCTTGCTCGTATTTGGAAAATCAGTTGTTTCACTGCAGAGGGGGAGAAAGAGAGGAGAGCACAAGCAGTTGTCAGGGAGTGTGCTTTCTACGTTATCGTGACTTCAAAATAAAACTGGCACATTTTAGTGTCTAATTATTTTTAGTGAGCTTAGAGGGTTTTAATTAAAATTTAAGAGTGCTCTCCAAGCTCTCCAAGCTCCAATTTTATTCCACTGTATTCTGAAGCACTGATCACTGTGGAAATATGTACAGTAACTGGCTTGTGCATCTCTGCTTCCTAACAAAAAATGTGGGATGGGATGATCAGCAAGGGTATGCATATATATTGTCAAGTTACTTGTAAACCAAGGTCAAGGGTACTTTTAACAAGTTATTGTTCTTGGATACAGAGAAAAGTGATTGTGTTCAAAATGTATAATTCCTATGGTAATAATAAGTGAATTGTTTCAATATTTTCTTAAAAGAGTTAATAAAGCAGTAGGGAATCTGCACAGAGGAGCGGCAGCCATTATTTTTTCTCACTAAAATACTTTAAAGATATTTTCTATATCATGTTTCTAATGGCTTAGCATGTCTAAATTTAAACATTATAACTTTGAGGTAAATGGAAAAAATGGTTACTTACAGGTCAATTGTTTTAAAGTACAATGATTTTTTCCATTTATTTTTTTTTTATTCTCCCATGCTTTAGTTTTAGTGATTATTTTTTCAAAAATGTATTCTCTTTGACCCACTTGAAATATCTTTATTTTGTGCAGATTAAGTGTTAATATGGCTTTGACTTTGTTTACTAGAAATCATTTAAAATTATTTTTAAAACACTGCTACACAGATTAGAAAATAAATACCCCACATGCTCTCACTTTGAATTTCTCCTGTACTGTAAAATTAATTATTAGCATGAAAAGCACTCTTGACTCATATGGACTGAAACCTAGTTGCTTAGGAAGCAGAAACATTGTTTTGATACAAGATATTTATTAAAAATTAGTTCTGAATTGCCTTTCCTTATTCTCTAGGAAAATTTTCTTTAAAAACTTACATTTGCAAAGAAAAAGAAAAACAACAAACAAAAACCATGCAACTGAAAATTAATATATAATGTATCAAAATTTTTTACATCTTTGATCTAAATATAAGGGAAACCCAGGTCCAGCTCGATTTTCCATAGTCTTTTTTTAATACATTATTTACAAAAATGAGATAAAAATAACAAAATTCTGTGTTTTATTGACTATGTATTGGCTTTAGAGGCTAATTCTTTCAAAGTGAGATGAATTACATTTGATATGTTCCACTTTTATACTGAGGTAAGTAGCTTACATTCATTTTTAATATATACATATTATGGTGACTTTTTAAAGTGACATAATGTTATAGTTCTTTATCTCAATTTTCAAAAGGTAGGTAGCTCCTCTCCTGTGACTTAGCTGAAGACAACTCAGTCAAAATACTAAAATTTGAATAATTAAAGTCAGATCATTAAATAAGCTGTATATTGTCTTATTGATTTGAGGACTATGGCACCACCATACACTTATTTTTTAGTTGCTTTCAATTCAATCATGTGAAGCACATTTATCTGAATAAATAATCTAAGAATATCTGGGTGATGTTCAGCACCTTTCTGCCATTTGGAATCCTGCCTGACTGGTGAGCTACAGCCACTCTGAATGCTCCTTCCTACTTTTTCCTTACAATGCAAACTGGAGTTCTTTACGTATTTGACCTCTTAGGATTTTGCATCTGTACTTGGGCAAAGTCTGATCTGACTAATTGCCTCTGTAAAACTGGTGTGAAGCATGCAGTACAAGGAGATAAATACTTTTAATTTTCACCCTTACCTGGATATTGTTTTGAGTGGGGGAATCTTAAATTTTTAAGATATACTATATACAAAAATCAAAATATAATTTTTTATGTAAATGTTTATTACACATTTCCTCATTTCAAGTCAGAAACCTCTTGGTGGTGACAATCCTTTGCTTAGGGTAGTATTTGTTAACAACCTGAATTTTTTGGCCTTTTTATCCTCTCCTCTTTGGCTTTCCATTACACTGTAGTAAAATTACAGTTATGAAGTAGCAACGAAAATAGTTTTATGGTTGGGGATCACCACAACATGAGGAACTGTATTAAAGGGTCCCGACATCAGAAAGATTGAGAACTGCTGCATTACAGCATGGAGTGAGCTTAGTACTAATTGTGGTATGCTCTTAGAAGTTTGGCAGTCAAGTTAGAAGTTTGTCAAGAGATTCTTCAGTGTTTTGAATCTCTCTAGAATCTCTGCATTGAGGTTAAATGCTGATAAGGTTGTGTTTAGTGAGTTGTATGTCTTGTCCTATAGATAAAGGCCATCAGTGGCTTTTATTACATATTTGCATGAGCTATAATAGAGATATGCAAAGGCTGCTTTAAGTCCCCCCTCATCTTCTTCTACTGAAATAGGAATTCATATAGCTAGATTAATTTAGCATTATAGTGAGGATTAATTTTCCAATGGAATTGTGAAATGCTTTGACGTTATTAACCATTTCATTAATGAGTAGCTTTTATGGAAAGCTATGTCCCTATGGTTTGATTTATGTTGAAAGTGTGTGTTCCTGTTGTCCATATAGTTCTATTTTTCTCCCATGGAGTTGAAGCATACTTTTCCTGGAGCTCAGAAAGATTTCAGGTCTATTTATAGAAACGAGAGACATATTTTTTATGTTTTACATTTATTGTGTTTCTAATCCTAGTTTATGAACTTGCTGTGAGTTTGTGATCATTACTAGAAAATTGGGCTTTTGTCTTTTACGATTACAATATATGCTCCCAACTCAAATTTTAACCAAACAACTTATGTTTTAGCATTTGTATCAGTGATTAGCAGTTCCAATAAAAAAAAGTAACAAAACTGGGTAAGTTGAAGATGTAGTGTTGACTATTCTTATCCATGTCCTGATTTTATATCAATATATCACAGATTTTAAACCCTATTTGCAAAAGGTACTCTCTGATAGGCATGGCTTTGAAGATTGGCTTCATAATTTTCAAAACTTAGTGTTATCTTTTTTATGACTTCAGCAAAAATACAAAAATGTATAGACCAAAGTACACATCTTGTTTCTGAATTTAAAGTAAATGTAGCAAGAGACCATTTTGGAAATCAAATACAAACTGCACATATGGGCATGCATTTAGGCCCTATTGGAAGGTCACTCAGAATCCAGTTTTTAATCATAGTGGTAGGTTACTCATTGAAGTCTAAGAAAACTTTAATAGGAAAGAATGGAAAGAAAAAAGGAGGGAAGTAAAAAGGGGAAGAAGTAAAGGAAGGGGCAGGGAGCTTTCTGTTAATAGAATCAAGCTGGCTTCTATTTAGAAAGAACTTCAGTTTCTGTGATAGCGAGCTAGTATGGTTGTTCTTCATCAGCCATTTCAGGATGCACTGATCTGGATTCCATCCATTCCTTGATTGATTGATCATGTCATGGACAAACGTTAATTGTTTTCACCAATACTTTCTAATCGTGCGGCAGTCTTCTCATCTCTAACCCTGGGCTCGCTGTCTTTTTCTAAAGCTTATCTAGTTTCTAAAACCCTTTAGATCCATCTTGACCTTACTGTCATTCTGAAAAATTCAAGGAGGATTTAGAAATTGGAAGGGAAAAAAAAAACCAGAAAGGAAAAAATGCTAAAGAGAAAGGTACTGATAGGGAGAGGAGAAGCATTTGGATACAGAGTAATAATTTAAATATATTTTAAAAAGAAGTTATCAGAATTTGACACTTGGAATGTTAAAGTTTAATGGGAGTATGCTTCACACTAAGGGTTTAGTATTTAAGTCTGCATTCTCTTGGAAATATGTCCTATTTGTTAAGATCTGAGGCTCAAAAGATACATGTAAATAGTTGTAAACAGTAGCTTCAGTTGCAGATCCATCTGAATATAGAGATAAAAGAATGCATTGAGGAAAATATGCTAATTATTAGAGTATTCTGGTTTAAGTTTCTGTAACCTTTTTGAATCGTTATAGAAACAAGTGTAATCACTCCCTGTAATCTTGTGTGCTAATTGGTAATGCAGTAGGGCAACATGTTTAAAGAAGTATTTTCTTGAAGAGAATATACATCTCTTTTTATACAAGAAAACTGCAGTAGCAGTTTTCATGATCTTGACTTTATTTTCTTTATATTTTGCTATAAATGGGTATTTTATGAAATTTGCTGTATTTTTTGTTTTTAAGAACATGTGGTTACAGGTTGATTGATCTTTTCTCCCTGGAAAATTGTCATTCTTCCATGAATAGCACATGGATTTTGCTTGGAATTAAAAAATAATCACTTGGATTAAAAGGAATATTCTCTAAACTTAAACCTGTAGAAAAGAGCCCCCTTTTCTGTCCTAATAGTCTAAGAAATGCTAAATGCTGACTGAATATTGATAGAATTATAATTATAATGCCAATACAAGTTTATTGAGCATTATATTTTTTCTTGGGAATAGTTTAAATAATCTGGTAAAAAACTAGTTGTGTTTTTTATAATATAGTAATATAATTGTTTATATCCTAAGGTTAAAACAAAAACAGAAAATAGCTTTGATCATTTTTAAGTGATAGAGTTTCTTCATAAATTAGCTTTCTGAATTAATACTTATAAAGTAAAAAATATATGTAATATTTAATCCTTGCTTTTTTATTTTAACAGATTCCTCCTGCATGGAAAAACTACTATCTAAAGATTGGAAGGAAAAAATGGAAAGACTAAATACCAGTGAACTTCTTGGAGAAATTAAAGGTACAATATATAAAATATCAAATAAATCAATGTGGAGATGTTATTTTGTATAACAATACATTTGCTGATCTTATGTACCCTAACATTAATTTCTTAACTTCTAATATTTGTTGATATATGAGAGATAAATGTATAGTATGTCCTTGAACTTTTACTCTTTTTAATGTTTACAGAATGAAATTTTTGGCCTCTCTATCATAAATAGGATAGGATAAATTGTTTTTAATTTACTTAACTAAAAAGTATTAAAAATGTTATGTCAAAGATGATGAAAAATTAAATATAATTTTAGTCTTTCCTCTTAAGTCCTAATATAATATTTTTATTTATGAATCCAAATCATTGATCTAAAATTTTTTTTATCGAAAAGGGTCAATTTGTAGCACTATAAAAAAGGAGTTTACAGATTGTGCTATACATAATGGTTTATGGATGGGTTCTGAGGTCTGTTTACTGGTTCAAATCCTGACCCTGCCTTTACTAGACAACTGACTTTGGGCAAGTCACTGTCTTCGTTTCGAATTCTTAGGATCTAAAATGGGGATAATAACAGTACCTACCTCATAGGCTCTTTAAGAGAATTAATACATGTAAAGCTTTTAGCATTGCACCTGGCACTTAAGAAAGGACTCACGAGAATAAGTTTTAGTCATTGTTATTATTAACATGCCCATATGTTGATGGGTTGGTTAATCGTAAAACAGATTTCATAGGATTTAAAATTTCATAACCTCTTATCCTGATGATGTTGGGTATCTTAATTTTTGAAGTTATGTGATTGATGTTATTACATGTTAAGAAGTGGACAGTCCCAATCAAGACATCACAGAACTAATCTAATTCTCTTGTTGATTTCTTTAAGGAAATGAAGTACTGTATTATTAATTTTTGCTATCATGAATAGAATCCTAAGTCATTAATTAATTCTGTAAGCTGTTCCTTACAGACCAGCATCACTGTCACTTGCACTAACAATTTGGGAAGTTTATTAGATTAGGTTTCTGAATTTATCCAGAAGCTTCAGGTGAATCTTCCTATTGGTCATGGATAATAAATACCTCATTTAAGATGAATATTTGGCGAAAGCTATCTGATGAAAATTTTATTTTGAATTTAGTTTAGAAAATTGCCTAGGGTTCAGAATCTTATGTTCTTCTCAAATGAAGAGAAAAGAAAGTCATCTCCCAATGAATAATCAATAACTCATTCCATTATCTAATGCAGTATCAAAACCAAGTAGAAATTTAATAGTATTTTGAATTTCCCTGATTCGGTTTTTTACTTATGAGGCCACTTGCTATTTTGGAAACAAACCCTCACCGTATAACTGAGGGGTAGAAAGAGGGTCATTAGTGACATATTCTTCATCCAGCTGCAATAACATGGTGTATGCTACTTTGCACGTCATTCTGTGTTTTCTTCCCTTCCCAAAGTCATTGGTTTTATAACTGAGAACAAAAATGGTTTATGCATAGTCAAGCTTTTGCCAGCATGAGTGATGGGGGTCTTGCTTTCTCTCAGTAATGTGGAAGCTAACATTTTATTATGTTATGATTAAGCATCGTGTTTATAAGCACCGGGTTATCTTCTCTCCCCTGCTCCCACTTACTATCTTAGTATATTTTGTATTCTAATTATGAATTTAAAATATAAAAATTATACTACTCCAAATACATAAATCTTGAAAATGAAACACGTTTGAAAAAAGTAGGCTTTTCAAATTCTTGAACATTTTTCTTTCTGGATTCTATCTGAGGTAAGTGAACTGTCATTTGTGTGCTGCTCTCAGTTTTATGGGCATAGAAGATAAGATTCTTATAAAATTTTTAATTTGATTTAGTCTACTTAATGGTCTCTTCTTACATCCTCATATTTTGTCACCATAAAATTTTACAGAAAATATAACAATACTGCAATAAAAATGAAAAAATTAAAGTAGTGTTCATAGAGTGATCCAATCACTGCTACAACTCAATGTACAGTTTTAGTCTAGGTGAGATCAGGCCAGTTATTATCCACCTAAATTAGCTATAATTATTCTGCAGTGTCAAAGTGATCTGAATACTATCTCCAAGGAACACATGCTAGTATGGGTCATCAGTATTTATACATCTCAATCATTTTGCATTTTTACTAATTCACTATTTTTCTCTCATTATAAAATTTATACATATTTATTGTAAAAAGTATAAAAACCTAAAAGAAATTAAAATTGTCTTTTAATTCTACCTTTATTATATTGTATATTTTTTCTATTTTAATTTATGTATATTTATGTTAAATTTTTTTTTTCTAAAAATCAGAAAATCTTTTTACTATTTTTTTGTAGTCTGTCTTTCCCACTTAAAGATATATTGTGAATTTCCCTGTGATTAGGTTATTTTTTTTTGCAAGTAAAATTGCATAAAGTGGGGTTCTCAGAATTTAACTGAGTCTTTTATTCAATATTTCAGTTGATTTTATCATTTGTCATTACAAAGAAAACCTTGAACTTGGATAACATTTTAAAAAAATATATTTTACCAATATTTTACAGAGAGGAAGGGAGAGGGATAGAGAGCTAGAAACATCAATCTGCTGCCTCCTGCACACTTCCTACTGGGGATGTGCCCACAGCCAAGGTACATGCCCTTGACCTGAATAGGACCTGGGACCCTTCAGTCTGCAGGCTGACACTCTGTCTGCTCTATCCACTGAGCCAAACAGGTTAGGGCGAACTTGGATAACTTTTAAAATTATTTTTCTGCACTAACTAGTGGCTATTTTCTGGGAATGAATATATTACTAAACAGTGAAATTCTTGGCTAAAGGGTTGTTCTTTCTTTAAAGGCTTTTGCTACATATTGCCACACTGCCCTTCAGAAAGGATATTTTATAGTATTCTGTGCTCTCACTAGCAGTGTCTGCAAGTATTTTTCCCTTACCCTCAATAACAGTTTTATTAACTAAAAAGTTCTTGCCATTTTGATAGAACAAAAGAACATATTGCTGAATTATTTTGAATTGCTTTATCATTGAGACTGAAGATTTTTACATACATTTATTTATATTAAACATCTCTTCATTTGTGAGTTGCCTATTTATGTTGTGTGCCCATTTTTCTTTAAAGGATTTGTCTAATTATTGTGGTTTTATAACTCTTAACGTACAGGGTGAGGCAAAATTAGATTTACAGTTGTTTATGTGGAAAACAATATAATAATTGATACACAACAGTATAAGAATAAATAGTTTTGTGTGCTCACAACTGTAAACTTACTTTTGTCCCACCCTGTACATTTTAATGTTAGTCTTTATCTGTAATAAATGTTATATTTAGTTATTTTCTTTATTTTATGGTTTGTTGTCAAATTTTTCCTTCCCTTTTTTAACGTTTTTTTGTTATTGTTTGGGGTTTGTTTAGAATGGCTTCACTCAGTTTGTGATCAGATAAAATATTTTGTATATTATCTTTCTTTTTTTTATTACTATACATTTAACTCTTTAATTCCTCTGGAATGTATTTTGATGTATAATTTCAGAGAGGTACAACTTAATCGTCTTTCTCAGACAGTTAACCAAATATTTCTGTATCATTTATTTAAATAACTCATCACTTCTGATGTGAAATGACATCTTTTACTGCATACTGATTGCATATTTGAAACCATTTCTCAGTATTTTTTGTTCTATTCCCATTGATCTTTCTATTTAAACTTCTGTTAGTATTCTGTATTAATCACTGTAGCTTTACAGTATCTTAAACTGTGGGCAGTATTACAAATCATATTTAGAATTGTTCTTTAAGGTGTTTGCGTACTTCTCAAAAATTTATTTTAGAGGTATAATTATAAATTGTTAATTGAAATTCCAAACTGATATCTTAAAAGATTGTATTTAAATAAAACTGTGAGGTAAACTGACACCTTTATGGTATTGAATCTTTCCATTGAGAATCATTTACTTAACTCTTATGCCCCTCAACATTTTTTAATACAGATTATGTACATTTCTTCTGATATTTTCTTTATAAAAGTTATTTTTTTTGCTTGTGTTTGTGTGAGTAAAATAGTCTCCTATAATTTTCTTTTTTTTTAATAGAACTTATTATCTTATATATTTATCTCTACTATGCAGATGCAAGATTTTTTAAAGAAAAGAAATGGGGGGAAAAATAGATACAGAGACAAAGAAGCATTGAACAGACTGTCAAACTACAGTGGGAAGGAAGAGGGGAGTGGAGGCGGGGGCTGTAAGAGATCAGCCAAAGGACTTGTATGCATGCATATATAAGCATAACCAATGGATATAAGACACGGGGGGGGGGGGGGCGGTGGAGGGCAGGTGAGAGCATCTGCTAGGGGAGGGAGGGCCAGGGGGAGGTAATGGGGAGAAAAAGGGGAATATATGTACTACTATTTGTAATACTTTACACAATAAAAATAATAAAAAAACTTATTAGCTCTACTAATACTTTAGCTGACATGTTTTATCTTATATGTTTCCTTTTTTTTCACCCATTCTCATATTACAGTGCCTAAAATATCAGGATATTACTAAGTAATGCCGGTGATAACAGGCATTTTCTGTAGTTTTAAAATGATGTAATTGCTTTTAATACTTCATCAGTAAGTATTATATTGACTATTGATTTAAGATAATCTTTATGATTAAAAATTCTATTCATAGTTCATTAATATAATATATTATATTATAATATAATTTATATTATATAAATATAATTTATATTTATATTATTATATTATATATTATTTAATATATATAATATATATATAATACCCCCCATAATATATTATATATATATATATATATATATATATAAACTATGAGGTAAACTGACACCATATATATATATGTAGATATATATATATATATACACACACACACACACACACATACACACACACACACCCCAGCAGATGCCCTCACCTGCCCTCCACACCCCCATGTCTTGTATCCATTGATTATGCTTATATGCATGCATACAAGTCCTTTGATTGATCTTTTATTTTATGGTTCATCTTATTGGTTTTTGTTTTTCAAATTTATTGATGAAATAAACCCTGATTAGTCATGGTATAGTCTTGTTTTAATGGACTGTATGACTTTTATTTACTTCTATTATAGTTATTTTCCATCTGTAATCATAAATTAGTTTTTTTTTCTTTATATGTACTACCTTTGTTTTTCTTTATCTGTACTAATTTATAGTACTGGTATTCAAGTTGAATTAGAAAGCATTTTCTCTTTTTCTAGACTATGTAAAACGTTGAATAAATAACATGAAAATTACTTATTTCTAAATTCTGAAACAATATATCATAAAACATCTAGCCTAGAGTATTCTTTAGAAATTATTTATTTTTGCATTTTTTTTACTTCTTTTAAAGTCAGTTTTGTCAGGAAAATAATTCCTGAAAAATTGTATATTTCATTGATATTTTTAAATATATTAGTATTATTTAAAATATAGTATCACTCTTTTGTTTTCTATGTATTTGTCGTTATATATTCCATTTTCAGCTTTGCATATTTGTGTGTGTGTGTGTGTGTGTGTGTGTGTGTGTGTGTGTTTTGTCTCTCAATTTTACTTGCCAGTAGTTTTTCTTTTTATCTTCCTCTTCCCACTCTCTGGTAAGGACCCACTTTTTAGATTTATTTTTAAATTCTTCAGCTTTTTAGTATGCCAACTACTTACTCTTGCTTTTCCATTTATTATTTCTCCCTTTTTTATTTTCCTTGTATTTTCTCTTTTGTTTATTTTCTGATACCATTTAATGTCCTGAATTGAATTTTTTATTTTAAACATTTTAAATTTAATAACAAAGGCACTTTTGCCCATAAGTATGTTTGCAGAAATAGCTTTATTTGAAATTCTCATACTTGTTATTTTCTACATAGTCAATATTTATATTATTTTATAATCAATATTATGTGTCATTCTTAACTTTACATCTTTATTTTAATTCGAGAGTGTAATGAAGCTGGGAAGGGTAAAAATATAGCCTTTAACTCCTCCACTAGAAAATTCTATGGGATGGAGTAGGTGCTAATTAGGAGGGAGAATTAAAGTGTAGAAAGTAGAATGGATAAGAGCAGTATTGAAAAATGGATCTTTAATGCAATGTGCTTATTATTGCCACATATTAAAAGACAATGCATTAGTAATTTTTTTAGATTTTACTGAAGAAAGCAATGCTTTCAAATAAAAGTTTTTGTGTTGTTTTAATTGTTTTGTTTTAAAGAGAGAGAAATGTGAATGTGAGAGAAACACATAGATTGGTTGCCTTCTGCACTCCCCCTCCCTCTGCCCGGAACAGGGCCTGGCCCTGGCAGAGGAGAGCCTGCAACCAAGACCCACGGCCTTGACTGGAGTCCAACCTGGGACCCTTCGGTATGCAGGCTGACATTCTATTCACTGAGCAAAACTGGCTAAGATCCAATTAAATTCTTATTATCTAAATGAAGTAAAACAATATTTCGGAAACCCATTAATATGAGGGAGTTGGAATAGTGCTAGAGTTTGAGAAATAGGGAATCATAGATTTTCAATGGGTCTGTATCTGAGTCTTGTCTGATATTTAAGAGAAAATCCTATCACTCACTCCTACCATGTTTCCATAGCTAGTCTCTCCAGTAGCACATTGAGTCCAGAGAGCTGCAAATGGCACAAATTTAATAGCAATACTCACAAAGCAATGTTCAAATCACATTAACTTTATTACAAGTATTGCTAAATAACTTTATTAAGAATTTAAATGAAATATAGCATAAAATGGTTAGATCTATGCCTTGGTCTAATTGGGGTACCATATGTTTTTAACATATATTTATTGTTGAAAGTATTACAAATGCCCCCCCCCCTTTTTCTTCTTTTTTCTTCTTCTTGAGGGGGTGCCATATTTTTTAAAAAAATATATATATATTTTATTGATTTTTTTTACAGAGAGGAAGGGAGAGGGATAGAAAGTTAGAAACATCGAAAAGAGAGAAACATGGATCAGCTGCCTCCTGCACACCTCCTACTGGGGATGTACCAGCAACCAAGGTACATACCCTTGACTGGAATCGAACCTGGGACCTTCCAGTCTGCAGGGTAACGCTCTATCCACTGAGCCAAACTAGTTTCGGTGGTGCCATATTTTTAAGTGATCTATTGTCTTATCTAGAATAGTGAAGAGTTCTGTAGATATAATAAAAATAGGGAAGTTTGGCCTAATTCCTGTTAGAATGTTGAAGTGCTGTTGAAAAAAGAGGACAGGATATCTGTAATAATACCAACAATAAATAAATAAATTAATTAAATGTTTGTTTTGTGCTGTTTTAAGGGGTTCAGACAATAGGGAAATTGTTTTCAGTTTACAAAAGAACTTAGAAACAATTAATGGCTATCTGACATTGATAGCGTTGTCCTGTATCAAGAGAGAGTGTCTCAAATATAGGTTTTCAATAAATCTTTGTTAAATGAGTAGATGAAGGAATTCTTTAATAATATAACATTAGTGGCTATTTAGCTGTGGAAAATTTTAAACAGCAATTTTGTAGAGCGTCTTTGTACTCTGGTGGGATGTTGTTTTCATGGCCTCCTAATGTTCTTTCAAAATTAATACTAGTGTTTTATACTTTCTTGATTATAAGATTGATCTTTAAAATATTATCTATATTTTGCCCATAAGTAATATAGTAAGTACTTTTAAAAGATGTGGGGTTTTTTTGTTTTCAAAGGAAACAAAGTGCTAAAACAGCTATATTATCTTATTTGATCCTTATAACCACCCAGTGAGGAAAATTAATTTAACGTATGAACAAAAGGAGACTGAAAGAAATTAAGTGGCATGTTGGAGTTACTTAGAAAGCTGTAGACACAGGGGTTGAATCCTGGCCTCTAAAGCTTCTGTTTAATACAATACAGAGCAGTTTTCAAATTCCTCAAAGTCTTAGAATTCTGAGGTGGGGACCAGGGGAAGGCAGGTCTGGACTGTTCCTCCCTTTCACAACACACAAACAATGAAAAGAGTTCCATGTTTACCCATTTCTGTGTAAGTGAGGCAAAGCAGGAGTGGTATAGGTAATGCAGTTTCCATAGTGGTATTTATCTTGATCTCTACATGAATGAGAGAAAGGGGAGGAATGATATGGAAGAAGGATCCAAGATAAAACAGAACTAGTGATAGGCTGAGAGGGTGCATGACCCATTTGTTTGTTTGAATTGTAGCAAAGGAGTGAGAATGCCAGGATAGTTATGATTATGAAACATTTCTAAATGCCAGGGTGGCATATAAATGATGTTTAGAGCATTAAGATTTACCCTCTGTCTCCATAAATGGGTCTAGCCTTCCAGGGTTTCTAGAAGAGAATCGTAGCCAACCTCTGTTTTGCACACATGCCCCTCCATGCTGTGGCTGGCACCTCCTCCTTGGTGTGAAGGCGCCTCCCTGGGCAGGGTGCCAGAGAAACAGTGTTGTTGGTTGTTTGAGTTAGCATACAGTGTTTGTGCTAGTGTTTGTCAAACACACAGATGATAAGAGAGCCAAAAAAAATAATTATGTGATGTGAACCAAATAAGGAAAATAGTGTTTTCCTTCCTTGGCCATTTATGATGAATTATTACAATATTTACATTTAGTGATTTAGGTAGATGTGCTATAGGTATACTTTCCTACAGCTTAGAAAAATGGCAGTTCCTGATTGGAACAAAAAAGCGATTGAACAGCTGATTTTAAATGGAAAATTCTACAAATGATTCCCAATGTTTTTCAAAGCCACTGTTGTAACACAATTACTTATGTATTTATTCAACTATTATGTCTGGTTTGAGAGCCTAATGTTACTGACATGCTTTATTATTAAAGACTTTAAGTATTGCTCCCTATTACTTCATTAGTGTTGTTACTGAGAGAAGTAAAATTTGGAACTATGTTGCATTAAGTAGCACAAGCATATTACAGTTGTGCTTGACATAAATACTGCATTAAAATGTGAATTTATTATAATATTGCTACTGTGTGCCACGGAGAGCCTGGTTTGGTTTTGAGTTTTGAATGCAAACATAAATCTTTGGATGAAGCACAGGAATACAAAAGTCATGGTTTTTTTCAGTGCATGATAGATCTTTTGAAGATCAAATAGTGTAGGTTATTCTTAAAGTAACTTAAGCAGTGCTGTTATCACCAAAGGGTCAGGATGGATCCAACAGCATTCCCGAGGAATTAATGGTCTGGGTCACAAGTTGCTGTCTTACATGCCAATTCTCTCCCCTAGTTTATTCACTTCGATAGTAAGGACCTTAAACTGTATTTAAGTACTCTAATTGCTTATTCCATATATTGCCCTTCCTATAGAATACTAATTTTTTTTAGGAATATAAGTAAATCATAGTTACTGTTGTTTTCTGGTATAGGTAATCACAGAAGGACTAGAGTGGTTTTCTGAAAGCTATGACTGTACACTTTACATATTCACTTATAATAAATGAGTTTTTCTTGAATTTCCATTAAAATTTATAGCACTTTAAAAAACCTGGAAATATTATGAAGCAAATCATCTGCCACTTTTCAACTCCAATAAAATCTGCAAAGTTCACATACTTAATGATTCTTTCTGTCTCATTAGGGAAATGGGTGAAACAGTAATCTATCCATGTTTAGAATTCATGTATTCTGAAAATTTTAAATTGTTATTTCTAAGACAAATGCTGTGTTACCCTACAGACCAGCTTGTGAAAGAGACTGAGAGTACATGTTATTTTCTTACTTTCTTGTTTATATGAAATACTGTAGTATTATCATTATTTTCTGTATAAATCTGTATAATTATAGAACTTCAGAGTAATATCTACAATCATAGAAAATAAAAAAAATAGACTTGAAAGGTTTTTGCATATTATATAATCCAACTTATTTTTGATATCGGAACCCTAATATCCAGAAAAGTTATTGCTGCAAGTCACATAATAAATTGCTAAGATAGAAATAATATTCTCCCCAAAAAGCATGGTTAGCCCATTTCATGAAGTTTTTGGTTGTCTTCTAATCAATAATGAGTAATAACTGCAAAGCCCATGAACTCATTTTGCTAACAATAAGTGCACACTGCAACTAGTTTTATAAATAACATGCATTACAACACAGCAACACCCATAGTTTTTAAATTATACAAGTTTGCATGACTGTAGACGTTTCAAAGCTCTCCTTTGTATTCTCCATTATAAACATCTTTTTCTTCTTTTGAAGTCCCCATGATATACATACAAGCAATTACCACCCCCCCCCACTTGGGTTTGGAGACACAAGGTCTTCTTAATTAAAATTCAAACAAAAGCTACTGGCAAAATTACTATATGATTAAGGTCTAAAGTATTATGATACATTAGAATCATTGTTAACTGTTGGGATTAAAAGAAATCGATATGTTGGGGAAAAGATCAGTTGGATCTAATTAGTGAAATCAATGTTTACATAAAAGAAAACACTGAAGTTTAATAACAGGTTCTAGTTATAAATGTAACACTGACTAAATTGTTCTTTGTTATTATTACATTGACCACATAATCATATCTTAAGTTCATTGAATAAAACTCTGAAACTCCTTTTTAAATAGTTAATTATTATAATTAAAAACATAAAACTCCACTTTAAAATGTCTTCTTTCATTTTTTAAAAATCACATCTTCTTTCAAAAGTTTTAATTATTCTTAAATGCATAGTCACCAATTATAAAACATTCCTATTGATTTCATTTTTAAAATATTAATTTTAGCTATAGCTGCAGCCTAGAATGGCAAAAGAGGCAAAATCGGGTAGAAGTAAAAAGGATCCAAAGTATTCTTACACAATTACGATTACATTAAATATGTATTAGTCTATTTGGTGACATATCAGAATAAAAGTGAATTCATTTTGACATAATTCAAAAACAAGACATTTTACTTTTTTTTCTTACTGATTGCTATGATGAAAATAAACATTGTCACCAGCACAGAGCAGAAAAACTATTACTAATTGCAGCCTAGATTTTAAGTAAAATGAAGGTCATTAGCAATTTCCTGGAAGCCATTCCGATTGCTTACCAGGAAATGGTAGCTAGCAGGACATCTGTAATCCTCCTGTGTAGAATTAGTGAAAACATACTGGAGCTTTAATGATGTGTGTTAGATTTAGGCTGCTGGTAGAACTCTTCTCTATCAAAGTGGCTCATGTTCTTTGAATACAAACTATTTTTATTTCAGTGTTAGTGTACAAACCCAGAATTGAAAATAGTCTTTAACATCCATGTATAGGTCCATCCATCCATCCATCCATCTGTCCATCCATCCATCCATCTATCCGTCCCCAAATGTTGATTGGAATATGACCCATAGAGAAATAAGAGATGACAGGGTGACAGCAGAACAATAGGAATCTGGGAGTGAAATGTGTTTGGGCAAATTGAAAGGAATTTTCCTATAACTTGGAATTTTGATTTCACAATATTTTGGGTGGTATTTAGTCCCATTTTTAGTAGCATCTTATTTCAATAAAGGAATAAGCAAAGCTGAGTGTTAAGTGAAAATACCTCACAGGACATCAACTTAAGTCTGAGTTACTTTACATTTGTTATGTTGGTAGAAATGGGGTCACTGATTTGGAGACTTTTTTTCATAGCTTCTTCATATTACCCGAATTGTTAGTTGATTTAAGAAGAGTAACATATTGGAGCTATTAAGAGTAAAACTGAGGAGTGTGTGTGTCTGTGTGTGTGTGTATTAGTATGTATATTAGTATGTATATATATTAGTATGTGTGTATATATATATTAGTAGGTATATACATTAATATATATATTCACATTTGTATAGAAAATTATACATATGCAGAAATTTGTTAGAAGGATATTTTAATAAACTGTTAACAGTGGTTGACTATGCAGTATGAAATGAAGAGTATGGGACAGGGGCTAATATTTAAATTTTGTACTTTATAGTTTAAATTTTGTACTTTATAGTTTACTGAGTTATGCAGATCTTTTGTGGGCACCTTTCATTATAAGCATCAAATAATTACATCCATTGCTATCACCGCCTATCTTACAAGAAAAAGTTTTTAAGTGTTGCACAATTGTCATGCTCATGATGGCAGAAGTTTTCCAAAATTCTAATTTTCCCTTAAAATTTCATATTATGTTATTTTAACCCATACTGTTAGTTGTTTCTCTTGAAATGATAAGGGTGCTTGCCTTTGATTCATCAGTGCAAATGTCAACACTGTAACATGCAGCTAATGCCTTAGTAACATTGTGAAAACAATATTGACAGAACAGACACCTTGGAGAGTTCCCCGGGGCTTCCAGAGTTCCATGAACCACACTTTGAGAACCATGGAACCAGAATCTTAAAATAGATTAGCAGGTAATAATGTTGACAATAAATGAACTCATCATTAATAACTACAAAGCAAATTAGTCACATTTAAGAGATCAACGATTCTATGAATACCTTGAATAAAGTTAGGTACTGGCTTAAAGAAGGTAGTTGGTTTGTTCCCTAGAACTGGAGTTGCAGCATACTAGACATGGTGTGTAGACTTGATCGGATGTGGGTTTGAATCATGGCATAAACTGAGCAACTTATTTAACCAATTTTACTTTCAGCTTCATAACCTGTAAAATGGGTGGAGGTGGGGGGCATGCATTTCAGGATTACTGTCAGTGATTGTAAAGTGACTGATAAAATAGGTCCTCAGTAAATAGCAGTTTGCAAGTAAGGTATATAGAAACAAGAGCATTTTGTTATATGCCATAGGGACCTTGAACAATTCATTACCTCTTGAAGCACAAATGATTTTCATTGGAAATGATTAGATGTGTATAACATTGATCATAAGTTCTAGCAGTCTAGGAAATCAGTATTGTCACCCAAGCTCAACCAAAACTGTTGCTTTTTTTTTTTTTTTACAATTAGCTTATATTTTTCATTTAAGCTAGACCTGATGAATACTGGCCTACTCAGCTTCATTATCGTCTTATTATTACAGATAGTTTAGCTATCATATGCCTCCCAAGTCCTTATAATATTATTAAATCACTTATGTACAAGTCAAATGATCTTTTCAAAACTTTAAGATATTTTCTGTATAATTTTGGTTGGGGCATTTTATTATAGTGTAGATAAAATTTAGAAGTGTTACTGTTAAAATGGAATTCTCGCGTGCAACAAACAGTTGCTATGAATTTTTTTATTGTAATATGTATGATATATGAGAATTTAATATTTATGAGTTTATTATTTTATAATTACAAGTTTTACAAAATTTAGTAAAATTAAAATAACATGAATATATTTAAACATTTTATGTACCATTATTATTAATTTGCTTTATTTCATTTTAGTCTCTTTTGTTTGAATATATATATATTATATATATATATATATATATATAGTTCAAATATACACCTTTGTGATAATAGTTATATACAGTTGATACTTGGAAAAAAATGTGTGGGATAGTAATTAATCCCTGTACTATTTATAGACCCAGGAATGTTCTGTGACTAGCACCCTAGGTGCCAGGGTGTGCCCTAGGTATTTCATTACTCTATAGTCAGCTCTAGACCAAATTCTCATGGGGTGTGTATGTCACATTAAGAACTGGCCCATAGTACTAGACCTCCCACACGCTTACTGTTTAGGTCATTTGTCTGAATTAAAAAAAAAAGTAAGGCTAACCACTTAATAAAATGTGTATTTTCATCCAAATGGTGTTTTTATGAATAAGACTCTTGAAATAGGCATAAATTGTACATTATTCTCTACATTTTTAATGTGTTGCTACTGTTGGTAATTACTACTGAGTGCATATTTAATGCACTGAGGAAATTTGATGCAATTATTCTGTTTATTTGTGATTCCTCTTCAATCCCAATGTCTGCATTAAATGATTGAAAAAGAAAACTACAGAGAATTTAGGTCACTTAAAAAATACACACTTTTTAAAAACTCTGCTTGTAAACTTGTATGGCACTAGCTAAAAGAAAATTAGAATGAACCCAACATTGTAAAGGATAGGGTTCAAAAGTTTAGATACTTTTGAATAAAATTGCATTTTAAATATAATCTTGAAGAGGCTGGGCCAGTTGCCTGGCTACAATCTTGTCGAAGGCAATGAGACATGTATAACTGGGCTCAGAATTTAGCTAGTTTAACTTCAGACAGATTGCTTTTCCTCAAGCCTCTTTTCAGGACTTAGGAGTTGATTATACCTAGAAATGGATTGAATAGACACAAGTTGGTAGCTCTGAGAAAATCTGCAGAGAATGGTAAAAGCCACAGAGGAAAGGTCTGGGTCTGCCTCCTCCACTAGTGCCTCACATTTTTTACAGCTCAGGGAATTGGGGTACTGGGAAAGATTTTGAATGCTGGAAGGGTCAGAAAATAAGGAGGGCACAAGAGGGTACAGCTTTGTAAGCCCACGTTTTATTTACTCCTTTGATCATAAGCTAGGAAGAAAAGTACTCGTTTCACAGAAATGATTCAATATCATTAAGATGGTTTGAACAGGGAAAAGAAGAAGGCAGAAGAAACTGGCATTCAATGGAAGGAGGACATCATGTGGTGTTCCCTTTCAAGTTAATATGCAACTATTTGTTATGCTTGTCTCAATAATACTCTTAAATACCTCTCTAGGGCCACGGAAGATATGAGATTGAAAATGAGATTTATTCGATGGCTTTAAAAATATGTTTTCGTGTAATAGTAATGAGAGACTTGTGTTCTTATGCTTAACGCAAAGAGTTACATTCCTATTAACATTTGTTTAACTAGGCTTCCATCACAACAGGTGCGCAATTATTTTTATGAGTAAAATATTATCAGTCTTCAAAATTAGCCAGGGCAAAATGCAAGTTGTCTGATTAAATAATCAGAGCTGATACTTAAAATACATTTGATTTCCACAGGAATTTTAAAATGAAAAGTCTCTTATTCTGATGTGTTGAGAGAGTTGCAATTGTTTGCAATGTGTAAGTAAGATGGTAGCTTGTATTGTAACGAGGTTGATACAGTTCACATACTTCAATTGACCTTATGAGGCAAACTAGTGAAACTATAATAATAGTTTATACTTCTAACATTTTAATCTACCAATGAAGAGGTAATATGATTCACATTAAATCAGTAAAGAAGTGACCCTCTTTTTTTATGACTATTCTAAATTCAGTTAAAAGGCATATCAGCTTAGAAAGTTAAAAATCCATTGCGTTACTATTTAATTTAATTTGTGGAGAGTAAAAAATAAGAATATAAATTTTAGTTTATGAAATGTATAAATCATGAGTAAAACGAAGTTACTGAATATCTTGGTGAACAATAAAGACTTCCAAAAAACAAAGCAAACATACACCCACCAACCTCACCCTGGTTCCTGAAACACACACACACACACACACACACACACACACACACACACACACACACACACCTGAGCTGAAAGGGAAGTCTCTCTGGGAGGTACCTTCACCACGGCTTAGGAGTGCTATAACAGTGCAGCTGTTACAGGCAGGTAACTGTTGGCTTTGCTTTCTAAATCTGTTTGTCAATCAGGAGAATGCAATGAATCAGGAAAGGGGATCACAAATATAAACCACAGAATAAGGCAGAGCATCTGGAATGGGTCCAAGCCACAAGAATTAGGGCAGGAGTATAGATGGAATCAAAACCATACATGTGCAAAGGCTCCTGTCTCTGACCAACTTTTTAAATAGACTCAGAAGTAGAGATTATTGGAGAAAAATGTCAGTGTTCTATTAAGAGCAGTCTGATTTTAAGATTTGTTAGAAACGTGTGGTTATTTATAGAGGAATGATTGTAGAAGAATCTACAGATCTTTACAAATGTAAGACATTTCTAAAATTGGCTTATAATCATCCCTTTTAAATGAAGATTTAAACTTATTTTTAAATTTCAAAGCATATATATATATGTATATATATATACACACATATATATAATAAACAGTTTGGTTTTTACTACTTTGAAATGTATGTATGGCAATTTCCAACTTATACAGCTATTTATGAAGAAACTTTAGTTTTATATGGACTCAAAAATACATTTTTACTCAAGTTAGTTGTTCTGCTCGGGTTGCAAGATTTCAAGAGACAGTAAAGTAGACAAAGAGCCATTTCTGTATGGCTAGAAGTTTTTCCATGCTGAAATATGGGGAAACCTACTGAGATCCTGAAGTTTAAGTTGGTAACATCAAGGGAGCATAAATAGAAGTTTATTAAGAAAGCTAAAGAAAATGAAATGGGCATGGGTATTCTGTGGTTTTGTTTAAACACAGGCCTTCACATCCATAGAGTCCTGAATTTCGTGTTAACTGGTTACTGAAAGGAACTCTTATTTTTCAGGCCAACAGGCATTTGTCTCAAAGCATGATGGCTCATCTCTAACCTTCGCAATTGACTGTATTTCTCAGGCATGGCTATCATGTATTAGGGTTCATTTTAGGTGGTATCAGAATTAATGATCAAGTAACAGATGAGTGAGAGCTGATGAATGAGATGACTTTAAATTCTGGGAGGAAATAGAATTTTTTTTTCAGAAAGAAGACTTTGCTTAAGATTCCAGGAGGGGTTCTGAGGAGATTCTCTATATTGTATTTCATACCTAGAGGTAGGACCAGAAAACCATTTTCTTTTCCTTTCTCCACCTCCCCCCCCTGCTTATGATGAAGTGATTCTTACTGTGGTTGACACTGGAAAAGCTTTCTTATTAGAGCATTGATCTCAGAACCAGGAAGGGATCTTTAGAATTCATCTCATCCATCCCTCTGCTTTTAAGAAGGAATGTATTTGTAGAATCTCAATCAATTTACAAATTATTTTTGCGTGCTTGTTATTTGCCCATCATTGTGTTAGGCTATGCAGGTTTTTACCAAGTTTCATATTTTCTAACACTCAGACATGAGAAATTCTCATTTTTAGAGACCTACAGGGAAGCAGGAGAAGAGGGTGCTGACAAAGCAAGAACTAGCATTTATTGGGCCAATACCATGTGTCACAATGTTTTTGTATATTTTATCTCACTTATTCCTCAAACCAAATCCCATGAAGTGCCATCATTATTCTTCTTTTGCAAAGGAGGAAACAGAGGCTCAGGAAAAAAAGTAAGTTTCTTAAGGCACCAAACATAATCATGGCCAATCCAGGATTTGAATTGAGGACTCTATGGTGCTAAAGTTCTTGCTCTTTCCACCAAGATATCCTAACATCTGTTCTGGTCCTTATTGGGACACATTTCCTCATGTGTTTCCCACGTCCTACTCTTTAAGCTAAACAAACAGAAAAGCAAACAAACGAAGAACAAAAAGTGTTTAACATTCTTTGTATGATAATATGCCATACACTTAACTGTGAAATTTACTTTTATTTGAGATTTGTGTGATCTTTTTCACTTTTTTAGTACCTATAATTTTTCTTTTCAAATTCCTTCACTGTAAATTTTTTCTTTTTGCCCAACTGGCATGGCTCAGTGGTTGAGCATTGACCTATGAACCAAGAGGTAGAGGTTCGATTCCTGGTCAGGGCACATGCCCAGGTTATGGGCTTGATCTCCAGTAGGGGGTGTATAGGAGGCAGCCAATCAATGATTCTCTCTTATCATTGATATTTTTATCTCTCCCTCTCTCTACCTCTCTGAAATAAATAAAAATATACTTAAATTTTTTTCTATTAATGTAAAATTTTCAAGTTTGAGGACCTTACTTTCCCGTTAGTGTACTTTATATTTTCTAATTCACTATCGATGATTCTTTTATATTATTCTGGCTTTCTAGGATAACCTAATTTGCAATATAACACTGAGTCATCTCTGGATATTAGGCAGTTAACAGAGTCCTGGAAATGTTGTAAGAGTAATTGTAGAATATAAACTTCAGAAGCACTGAATGCTGGCTACATTATTGGGAGCCTTACATTTCTAGCATAGTAGCATATATTATTTCTGTGTTTATTGCAAAAACTTATGAGCCATGAATAGAATTTTAATAATAAATTATACTGTGGTTAGTTATTAACTTAAGGCTATGATAAATAGTTATGAGAAGAATGACATCTTTCTCTTACAATAACCTCTTGCTACTAGGCTTATAATCCATATCTCATCCTGACATCTATAATTATTTAATTGAAAGTTTTTCATTTTATATTATAATTTTCTGATATCCCAAAAATATTTTAGAAATCAGCTTTGTTCTCTTTTGCTCATCAGGCAAATAAAATAGCTAGTACTCATGGATTGACGAATGTTTTGAATTTGGGGGTGAGCAGGGTACACTATTATTTTGAGGGTTAAGTCACAAAATTATTTTAAACCATTTACAATTTTTAAAGTTTAATTTCTTATGGAGAAAGCTAAGAGAAATCAGACCTAGGAGTGCATGGAAAACATTTAGATCTGTCTGACCCATGAATGAGGATGTGAATATTGCATCTCTTAGGGAAAAATATAGTGTCATCAATTAACAGTGACAGGACAGGAGCAACAAGATAATGGTTATGGAAGGAACTGAGTTACCCCAAGTCAGGGGTGAGGAACCTTGTTCCTGCCAAGGGCCATTTGGATATTTATAACATCCTTCACAAGCCATACAAAATTATGAACTCAAAAATTATTCTTCTATATTTGGTCAAACATTTATTTATTTCACCAGTAATGCCTTGGCAGGTCCAGACCAAATAATTTCAAGGGCTTTATAAGGCCCTTGGACCAGATATTTCCCCACCCCTGCCCTAAGTCATCAAGCAGACATGCCTAAGAACACAAGTTAGGAGCATGAAGCACATAAAGGCAGATATCCAAGCACCTATTGGTTAGATAACTAGAGTCAAATAAAAGCTCTGTTAAAAATGAGAGTCAGGACATAAGACATAGAAGGTACCCTAGTAATTCCATAGTGACAGGAAGAGAGAGAGGAAGTCATCACTAGTGGTGCTGGGGAGTGTTGTGACCTCTAACCCCAGAGCAGAGATTGGCCAGTACTGATTATCTGCTTAGTACAGTTAGAGATGTTTATGGCTAGATAAAAGGGAAGTTTCTCTAGATTACACTAAATTTGTGCTGTTCAATACAGAAATAATCTACCACATGTGGTTATTTAATTAATTCAAAACAATTAAAATAACTCAAATTAAAATTCAATTTCTCAGTCATATAAGCCTCAGAGGGAGCAGTTGTGAGTGACCAGACTGGCAGGTGGGGGGGCAGTTAGGGGTGACCAGGCCAGCAAGGGGGCAGTTAAGGGCATTCAGGAAGGCAGGCAAGTGAGCAGTTAGGATCCAGTGGTCTCGGATTGTGAGAGGATGCAGGCTGGGCTGAAGGGGAAACTCCTGTGCATGAATTTCATGTACCAGGCCTCTAGTTTCAAGTGGTTATGATAAGATGTGGCTGTTTATTGGCTACCACACTAGACAGTAGAGATATAGAACATTTCCATTATCTAAGAAAGCCCTACTGGACAGTACTGCTCTATATTACTGCTCTATATAGTCCTAAAAGGCAAAGCCTTTTGGAGAGTTCTAATGCTGTTGCAATGTAGAATCTAAAAGGATCAATAACAAGACATCTGACAGTGAATGTTAAAGAAGCCAAGAAATAATATTATGTCAAATTCAGTGAGATTTCTTAAAATAGGATTTTGATGAAAAAATTCTATTATGTGAAATTAGTTTTGAAATTGGTGTTCATAATTTTTAACTGTTGCAATAAATAGAGTGTTTTTTTTCACTGTGGAAGATCTATCAAAATCTTTTCATATTGAATGAATCATAACTTATGTATAAAATTGATGAAATTATATTGAAATATGTTTTTCTTACATGAATACTGTGTGCATTATGAAGCATATTTAGGTTACTTGAAAATTTCTTATCTTTACTGATGGCTGATGGGAAAATTGAGTTAATGAAATGTTTGACCATATATAGCAGGCTAATTTTTTAAGTTGATGGCCCTCGAATGGTGATATAAATATCCAAATGGCCTGGCAGGAAAAAGGTTCCCTATCCCTGGTTTGAAGTGTGACTAGTGGCCTCTTGTGACTTCCTGTCACAGAATGAGGGAGGATATCTGAGTCCTCAGTCAACTGGAAGAGGTTCTTTTTACAAAAACAAATCTTTCTCTCATTAATGTGGTATTTCAGATAGCACCTTGGGGAATACCTTACAAATCCCAACCCTGTTTTCATAAATTTATATTTTTATTCATTCACTCATCTCTCAAACATTTTGAACGGCTTTTATAGCTAGGTAATGGGAATACAAACATGATTAAGAAATGGTCCCTGCTATATAGTGCTCCCAGCCTATAGCAGCATACACAGATAATTATAACAATTTTTTTCAGCTCATACTTTAGAGTATGCTAAAGATGAACTGATTAAAATACTATATTTGTTCTTTTCCCTTCGAAATAAATAAAAGGATTATCTCCAGAAGAAAGAGAATCATTTGCGTTTCTAGGTCAGTGTCACATTTTCTCTAGTATCTTAAATCCATGATTACTAGGGTTATTATTCATACATCCAGACTACTTTTTGAGTTCCTAATTTATATATACAATTTTCTAATGCACAATTCTACTCAAACACTTAAATTTATCATGTCTAAAACAGAAACGTTGGTTTTCTCTCCCAAATGCACTGCACCTACGTTCTTTCCCATCCAGTACACGGCAGCTCTGTCTCTCTAGCTGCTTAGGTCGCAAACCTTGAAATCAACCTGATTCCTCATTAGGGGACATACTTTCCATTTGCCCTTCTCGATGCCTTCCACACTCACTCCAGGTCCTGGGAACCCAACTGGTAGGGATTGCATAGGCGTTTCCTTCCTCTTTGACTTCTAATTTGCTTTGACCAATGAGAGGCACTAGGGAGAATTGAAGGAGAGTGGGGTTCATGTCCTCTCCCTCCCATCAGCTCCTTCTTGTCCACATTGCTATAGATTGGTTTTGATACTTTCATGACCTTCTCTGTAGTAGTCCAATCTCCAGGTTCCAAGAACCATATCTCCTCTTACCCTTCAGGTCTGGGTACAATAACAGCTTCATCCTATAACTATCCTTTGTTTTCCTTAAACCTTGTCATACATCTTTGTAAAAAAAATTTTTTATTGATTTTTTTACAGAGAGGAAGGGAGAGGGATAGAAAGTCAGAAACACTGATCAGCTGCCTCCTGCACACCTCCCACTGGGGATGTGCCCGCAACCAGGGGATGTGCCCGCAACCAAGGTACATGCCCTTCACTGGAATCAAACCTGGCCCCTTCCAGCCCGCAGGCCGACGCTCTATCCACTGAGCCAAACCTGTTTTGGCTCTTGTCATACATCTTTGTAAAAAGTTTATTTAACTCTCCTCAAATTATCGTGTTGAAATGTGCCACTGACATTACCTTGATCCAAGTCAGCAATCTCTCTTGTCTGGATTACTGCAATCGCCTCTTAGTTAATATCCCTTGTCTCCATGAAATTTGTTTGCCACACAGAAGTTATACTGACACTGTAAAAATATAAGTTGAATTACATCACTTCTTTGCTCAGAAATCCTCTAATAGATCTCCATATTAATTTGAGTAAAGACCAAAGTCCCTATGATGACTCCAAAGGCCCATTCTTTTTTCTTTAACTTCATCTAGTTTTACTCAGCTACAGAAAAACTTTCTCAAAATGCATCTGACAGCAAAAATGTGTTTTACATACCAAACAATTCTCCAGTTCTCACTGGACATCAAGTGAGTGTTTTATAATTTAATTCACTTCTGACACTAACTATCTAGCATTAGCATAGACTTTTCTCCCACAGATTAAAAGATTAAACCCACAGGACAGCCTCTCATTTCAGACACCACTCACAAGTTGTTGGTCCCTATGTTACCCACACTTCTGTCCAACTTGGCTGAAAATTGAGGGTTCCCAAGACCCCCTCCTCAAGTTTGATTATCTGCTATAATGGCTCATGTAACTGAAGAAAACACTTTACTTACTATTACTGATGTATTGTGAAGGAATTGAATGAGGAGCCAGATAAAGAAGTACATAGGGAAAGGTCTGAAAGACCCCTAGTGCAGGAACTTCTGTGCCTGTGTAGTTAGGGGTGCTCCACCATCCTGGCACAAGAATGATTCATCAACTGTGAATCTCTCCCTTCATTTAGGGTTTTATTATGAAAGTTCTATTAGTAGAACTAATAGAGTTTATTTATTAGTGGAGAGTCATTGAAGAGTTTAACTAGGGGAGTGACATGACGATATCTGTAGTGCCTAAATTTCCAATTTTCAGGAGGTTGGAATAATGTGATGTTTTATAGTCAAAGGACTTTATTAAACATTTGGAATAAAATGTGTCATAATATTTCTATGTCATGTAACTTTTGTTCTTCATTGATTCTAAAGTGGATTTTAACGTAGACATTATGTGACTATGATGACAAATATTTATTGGATATTTATTATGTAAAAGCTCTGTCTTAAGTACTTCACATATATTAACTTGTAATAACCCACTTGATCTGTACAGCACCCAGTTACAATTCCAATTTTATAAAAGAGATAAATTAGATCAAAGTTACAGCCCTAGGAAGTGGTAGAGCTCAGATTTAAAACTAGGTCATCTGGCTCCAGAGCCCATGCTCTTAAACATGTCAACACACTGCTTCCTCAATCTGATTATTATTAAAATACAAACAAAACTTAGTGAACATACAACTAAATCTGTGATAAATATGGTAAAAACATTAAAAATTATATTTCCCCATTTACAGAATGATATATGTTGACTTTATATATTCTGCATTTATTCCAGTAGAATTTTTTCTTTTGTAAACATGAACAGATAAACATTTATTTTGTGAATCAGTGAGTTTGCTGGACAAGTTAATATTAACATAATATTATAAATTATAAAGTAAAAAGGTTTTTTAAATTCAGTTAAGTTTACTTTAAAAAAATAACTAAAAAAATCACATCTGAAGGGACATAGGTAATATTTTAAAAATATATTTCTTATTGTTAATAGTATTATAGATATCTTCTATTTCCCCCTGTAATACTTTCAAGAATAAAGATTTTTAAAAATCAAATCTGAAAAGTTAATGCTGAGTTGTAAATTAATATATAATATTAACCTAATGAGTATATGTGTATGTATATAATATGTTTATATTTATTCATAGTTTTTAGTAACATAGATGATTTTTTTCTCAAGCTACCAAGATAATAATGATTTTTATAACTATAGATAAGATTGAATGATTTTCATAAAAATTTTAAAATTGTTGAGAGTCTACACTCAAGGAACATTGCTAGTATTTAACTCAGAACTTGAGTGTCCTTATAGATGATCTAGTGACAACACCCTCATTTTACAGGTGGGGAAATGGAGGCAGAGAGCTGCTTGTACAAAGTAGCAAAACTGAACAAGAATCCAGATCTCCTGTTTTACATACCAGTAACTTTTCACTAGCTTCTGTATGCTAACAAACAACAAACCCTTACTAAATATGTGTATATCTGTCATTTTTCTGACTTCATCTTGAATGTTTTAACTGTTAAATTTTTAGAACTTTTGGGATTTCTGCTTTCCTGTACTCCCTAAATGCCACTAATTTTTCTTTATCACTTTTTTGTTGTTGTTGTTATGACACCTCGTTTCCTAAGGAACTTAGACTAGTATTGTTTTTATAGCTCCTGCTCCTATTTAAAGGAAATTATGACTTGGTGTACTCAGGTTTTCAAATACAATGAAATGCAAAGATTCATGTGGCCCATAATATTTTGTTAAAATTGGTTACTGGCAGGCACTGAAATCTTTCAAAGTCCACATATAACTGTTTTCACTATAAAACATTCTGACATGCTATTTCTGCAAAAGTATCATTTAAACTATGATTAATTTTTGTAAACCAGCGTATATGAAAACGCATATGCTGAAGTTCCAAAGTGAATCCAGCCCTAGCTGGTTTAGCTCAGTGGATAGAGCATTGGTCTGTGGACCAAAGGGTCCCAGGTTCCATGCTGGTCAAGGGCAAGTACCTTGGTTGCAGGCTCCTCCCCAGCCCAAGGCCCTGGTTGGCCTGTGCAGGAAGCAACCAATCAATGTGTTCCTCTCATGTGGATGTTTGTCTCTGTCTTTCCCTCTCTTTCATGCTCCCTAAAAATTGATGGGAAAATATCCTCGTTTGAGGATTAACAAAACATAACAGAGTGAAAGTCTTAGTATCATTATACAAGTTGTGTTTCTTAAAATATTTTCCTATTGATTGCTTCTGTTAGCTTACATAATAGACTTGAGGAATTGAAAATATGCTAAAGTAAGTAAAGAATCCATGTTGCTTCATAAGTGGATTGAGGAAAATGATTACCCAAATAAACTATCTTCTGAAAGATTTAAAGTAGATTTAAAGAGATGGAATGTTATAGCAGAAGGAGTTTTTAACAGAGAATCAAGACTTCTAGGTTCTAGTCCAAACTCTGCCAATAAGTAATTAACTATATGGCCTCATGGATATCACTTTCAGCTTCCTAATTTGGAATCAGTTTTTTTTTTGTTGTTGTTGTTCTTTGCAATATTGATTTTCCTGAGTTTATGCATGTTTAAATAAGCATACCCACAGAAAGACATGTAGAGTTATTTGTAATAGATAAGAAACTTTTTAAAATTCACTTTTAGATGTGATTGTGATAGAGCTAACGATGGAACATAATGGGGAACAAATAAGCTGGGCTGATTAGGCAAAATGCAAGTTTTTAAATAATCCTCTCTTTTCTCCCCTAGAAAACTCAGATATGCACTGAGCTTTGTAACAACTCTTTTTTTTTTTAATGTTTCAATTGGGAAATACATTTGGGGATAGACATATAACACACACACACACACACACACACACACACACACACACACACATACACACACACCCCCTCTCCTTCCAGTTTTGTCTTTGGGGACAATCTGGGACCTGAGGCTGGGGCAAATAAACATATTGTTAGTTTAATGTTAAGAACTGTGAAACTTCAAGATAAGAAAATTTATTCTCACAAGATCAGTCTAGAAGAATAGGCTGTTTTTTTTTAATGGAAATGAAAATAGGATTGAAGTTAGGGTTTACATTTTTAAATTCTGGCTGTTTATTTTAGGTTAGTCTTGTGTCCTCTCTGTTTTTTACTTCTTTTGTGAACTGGTGATGGTGTTTAATAACATCTACCTTACTTAAAGATGGTTTTAAGGCTCAAAAAATCTAATGTATATGAAAACACTTTCTAGTACTTTTTGGGTTGTTTTGATTATTATATATGACTTATTTTCATGTGCAGATTAACTGGAGAATATTATCACTGATATCTACTCAACTTATATAAACTGAATATTTAATAACTTTATAAACAAATGTTGGCATAGCGCACCAAGGCCATTTTTATGATAGATTTTTATCACTTTACTAACTCATAAAGAAAGCTAAAATGAGTAGCCTATTACTGGATAATAACTTACTTTATATCTTTATCTTGGTAAAGTTACTAACCTGGTAGAATTTCTACTGTGGTTTTTATTTTGTAATGATAATGAAACGAACCATAGTAATAACAATATCACCTCGCCCTTGCTGATGATCTCTGCCTTATATTTCTTGAGTTGTCAGATAAAATTCTTCTTGGCTCTTTCCAAGAGGGCTAGGCTGCTCTTCATTGTTCAGTCCATGTGAACAAGTGGAGGGAACAAAGGAGTGTATGTAGGCAACTCTTGATTGCCAGTGCTCTAAGTTGCACAGATAATTCTAAACAGAAGCTACTTCAGATTGTTTATATTTAGCTCATGACTGGATTTAAGTGTTTACCTTTGAATATAACATGTCTGATAATCCAGGAACACTCTTGTCTTTGTTTTGTTGCAATGATAATTAAAACTTGGAAGCTTTTTGCATGAATCCAAAGTCTATTTTATTACCTAGATTACATTGTCCAAAAACTTGTGAATCTTCTTGAGAGAGTTGTTTCCCTCAGCTCCTTGCCCCAAAGAAGACTGATACACGCTTGGGTGGCATTTGCTTCTTCTTTTTCTTCTGCTCTAAATTGTGTAATTCATGCTTTAATTATAGAAAGATGTTGGAAAACTAATTTTTATACAAATATTAACATTTATAGTTTAACTGAATTTGCTTCTAAATTCACACCAATTTTCTATTTAATTATATTGGATTATAGTGACTTAATGATTTTGGATCTGTGCAATCCTGAAAATTCTTAGTTGATTCTTGCTTTAGTATTTTAGACTTTTTTTCCTTGAAAAAAACCCTCATAAAACCTATTTCTATTTCTTTTGATGTAGTTTTACTACAATGAACTAACACTGTTACAACATAACTCAGGTATTTCTATAAAGCAGTACCTGGAAAGCTCTAGGAATGGCAGAGCCCATTTTCCCAAATCACATTTAATAGGCTTTCTTGTAGTTTAGTATTTACTTCCTTTCACAGTGCCTTTTTATTTTCACTGAGTTTATATTCTTCAATTTTTTAATTGTAGATAGTCTTTAGTAATTAACTATACACTATTAATACATATATTTACTGGATTAGAGTAGGAATTATATTTTATATTAGAACCTATTAATTCCCTTATACACTTGGTAACATATGGTTAGAACTACCTATGAATAAGCTTGAAAATATAATTTAAGACTAAAAGGTAACTCAGTTCTGGAGGTATCTGTGGTTTTATTTTATGCTTCTGTTAATAGAATTTTGGAATTATTTATTTTTCCATATTATTATGAATTTGGGTAAACAATGTCGCTGGTAATTTCCTAGATACTTGACTATAAATTCTCTGGAATAATTTTAAGCATATAGATTTTCTAATACTGTTTTTGTAGAGCTGGGGGAAATACATTTCCCATGGAATGTATTCTAAGGCCATTGATTCTATAGCTCTTGTTGAATGTAAGTCTTGTCTAGATTCCAAATATTTGGCTGGATTTTCTACTTAAAATAAAGTGAGAAAGTTTTTATTTTACTGTTCTTGTGCTAGACAAGACTTTCCATAAATATTCCTTAACAATAATTTTCATTATTGCTTCATTATGTGTATAACCCAAGGCCTTAGAATCTTCAGAAGCATATATAAGTTTTTCATTGATTTATGTGCTTATATTTTCATCATATGAAAGACAAATATGTACTTAAGATTAAAATTCATAATGATATAATGTAAGATTAGATATTTTAATGTCCTAATTGTTTTTACATAAGTATTTTTGTTTTATTTAGTTAATTACTGAGTAAAATTATAAGTTTGTCTTTTCTAAAATGGGAAAAATTAGCATGGCCTTAATATCCCATTAATTGAGAATTACAGTTCATAGAAAATGGATTGACTATTTTACAAATGTTAACATTTTTTTATTTGAAATTCCTGGAAAATAGGAGCATTTGTACAAGCTGCATGAAATCAAGATTACATTGTTAGGTTTAGTCTAAATAATAGGTCTATTAGGTTTTTTCTAAATAATAGGTCTATACAAAATATTTATATAGAATATATGTAATATATATTTATTTCAGTTTATATTTAAGTTTCTAACTATTTTCAGTAGTGATAAATTAAGCCTAATTATTCTGTAGAATTGTGTCACTAATATATCAGGGTTACTAATAATTTAAAATTTATCTCAGAATTTTTATGAAATGTATCAACTATAGAATTCTTTTTATACAATTTTATTGGTCAGAAACTGACATTAAAGGAAATTGAGTTATGACTAGGGTACTTACATGTTCTGGTTCATCTGAGATTGTCCTAGTTTCCACCTATGTTCTTAATGTGCTAATTAGCAGTGCCTCCTTTCACTTAAGAAGTGAATTTTTTAACTCTAATTTGTGTGATGAATTATATGAATGATTTGCATAATATAATTCAACAAGTATTTGTTGAGGATCTGCTATGTAGGTGCTGGGGGAATACCTAATAGTAAACAAATTAAAAGACAACATATCAAGTAAATCAGGAGTTTTTACTGTTATTGTTGCCAGAAAGATGATCAGGTAAATTGTCTGTCATGCGATATTAAAAAAATGTCATTGGTGCATGATAATTGAGTACTGCTAGAATTGTAGCACATTCAATATTTAGATAGAAAGGAATCCTATCAACATTTTTGAAAGAGATTAAGGGATATGCTATAGATGTGTCAACAAGATGGTAGGAATATGTTATTTTTATAAATTCAATGAGTAGTTTAAAATTTTCCAACTTCATTTTACATTAGTAGGTGTAATAGAAACAAGCTGCAAATACCTGTTCACTTAATTAAAATTGTATTTGGTAGGTGGTAGAGCAGAAATATCAAATGGTGTTACTTGTAGCTTGTAAAAGCTTATTCAATACACTTATTATTTTCTTAAACAAAATATAGAAAGTGAATCAAATGAAATTTTGGCTATTGGAAGTGTACAAAATACAAAATGACAAAGCTAAGTAGAAGGCATAAATTTAAAAATGTTGAGAGAACTGCTCTAGATTAGTCTATAGGGAAACTACCACGGTCATTTTCTTAAACTTTTGAAATTCAATCAAAGAATGGATTTTGGGATCTAAAGTACAGAACATCCTCCTTCAAAAAGCTTTAGTGGCATAATGAGTTGGCCAATCAACTGTAACTCCTTTGGCAGTTATTACTTTGGGCAATTAAGCATTAGAACCTGTTCTCTGATTATAGTGTCTTGGCATATAATTCAATTTTATGAGAAGAAGGTAATGCTAGAAAGGGTTGATATAATAACAAATTCCTTTGAAATGTTTCCTGTATAATTGCTTATTCCATATAATTTATATGGTTCTTTAGTTGATTCTGCCTTCTAAATAATAGTACAGGTTCATAGAGCTATTTGAAATTTTTTTATACAATTCAAGAATGAATTTCTAGGTGTAATATTGTCTAATTGGAGAATTTTCTAATTTATGTGGATTTAATCCTCTTAGCCATTAGGCCTCACTTACTCTTTTTAATCCTTCCTATCTAATAAAAGGGTAATATGCAAATTTTGTGCACTAGGCCTCTAGTATATTTATAAATATACATTTATTGATTTCAGGAGGAAGGGAGAGGGAGGGAGAATCATGGATCAGCTGCCTCCTGCATGCCCCACACTGGGGAAAACCCAGGCATGTACCCTGACCAGGAATTAAACCATGATCTCCAGGTTGATGCTGAACCACTGAGCCACTCGGGCTGAGCTACTTTTTATAAGATACTAGAGACCCATTGAAGGAAGATTCCTGCAAGAATAGGGCTTCCTGTGGCCTGACCAAAGCTCCCTCCCTTCTCTGCTATCTTGCTTCCTTCTCTGTTGCCTTGCTCCCTTATCTGCTACCTTTCTCGAAGCCTCGCTCCCTTCTCCTCTGCCTCGATCCCTCCCTTCCCTCCCCCGACTTGCTTCCTTCTCCACAGCTTTGGTACCTTCTGCAGTGCTTAGCTTCCTTCTGGCCATCTTGCGTGTTAGGATGTGCAAATTAACCGCCATCTTGGTTGAGTTAATCTGCATACTCACCCTGATTGGTCTGTGGGCATGGTTTGTGGGGGTGTAGCGGAGGTGCAGTCAATTTGCATATTACTCTTTTATTATATAAGATTAAATAATATTGAATTATAATTGTCCTAAATGTATATTAATTTGCCTTTTAATAGCACCAATATCTATGGACAAGGTATTTAACTTTTAAAGACTTCATGAAGGCAAGGTATGAAGTCATTATCATAAAGTCGTTATAATCTCTACCCAATCCTCCCCGCACTCCCATCCCCAAACATTTGTGGCTTACTGGAAAGAATCTGGGCTTGATAATCATATCATCTGTCTTGGAATCATGGCTGTATTGATTATAAGCTATGTTATCTGAAACATATTTTTACCCTTTTCAACCTCATTTTCCCAAGTGTGTTGAAACAGATAAAAATGCTAATTTCTAACCCAGGCACATAGAAAGTGACCATCAAATGTGTTAAAAAAATTTTATTGAATCTGAACCTACATTTTTTTTCGTTGTTCAAATTGTATTATTTATCTCTATCTTTTTATTGATTTGATATTCTACTGCTTACACAGCTGTGAAGATGGCCAGTAAGTTCAGTTTGTTATAATGATTACAAAACTGGAGGCAACTCAGATATGGCTCAAATACTGCTAACGTCCAGAGCAATTCCATATGGTTTGTTAATTGCTGTGGTTGCCTATCTCCAACTATTCTAGGAACTACTGATTTAGTTTTGTTTATTAGTTCTCTTCAACTTTACTGAGTACAAAGTAAGTGGTAGGCACTGTAGTTATGTCTGTGATTTGCCATAGAGGTGCATGTGACATAGACCCTGCTCTTAAAAAGTTAGCAGTCAAGTAAGAAGTACCCATGGTGGCCCATCATTTGCTTTTTCTCTCCACCAATCTTCTCTATAGATTTATGAGTAGCACTAAGATTCTTATCTAATTCACACCTAGTCTTTAAACCTGGGTGGGGAGTCAAGAGAGTCCAGCAGGGAGGATTGCTGCCTTTGCAATTCTTCCAAGGCCACTGTTGTTTTAATCTTTTACAAACAAAAGTCTTTGTGGATATCACCCTTAACTACAACTATTGTAATCATCTTCTAGTTGCCTTTTCAGACATTTGCCTCTTCAAAATGTAATGTCCTGCAGCACTGAGGTTATTTCTCAGTACTAATACATTGATGTGGGTGGCATTCTATTCCCTATGAATCTAAAATATTACTATATTATCCCACTCTTCCCTCTGAATCACATATGCAGCTTTAGCCTTCAAGTTAAAATATTTAATTAAAAATCTTTAATTTATTCATCTAACAATTATAAAACCATGAATATTTTAAAGTTATAAAGTTTATAAACTTCTTTTAAATTTTTATTTATAACCTACAATTATTGTTTGAAGTAATCCTGTTTTAAAACCTTGAATCATGCTTTTTCTATGCATTTGTAAGAGAATGTGCCAGAATGAAAATGGGACATCCTATTTGTGAATAATAAACTAATTTTTGTTTATAGACTTAACAAACACGATTGACTTTTAATTTCACTTTTAAAAGAAAAAGCATAGAAATGTTTTTAAAATATTTTGTTTATGTTGTACTTTAACAAGTTCAAAAATCATTGTGTGATGGGAGATCCTTGATCATTTCTGAACCCATGTTTTGTCTTTTTTTTTCCCCTTTGGTATTTCTTAATATTTGTGCCCTGAAATTTGTGAATTTCACATGAGAAACATAAACCTTCAAACATAACCTTCAAAAAAGCTTTCTGAACATAATATGTTTTTATTATATGATTAGAGGCCCAGTGTATGGAAATTCATGCACTGGAGGGGGAGGTCCCTCAGCCCAGCCTGCCCCCTCTCACAGTCTGGGAGCCCAGCCCAGCAATCAAGGAAAGGCGACATCCATAACACCTCCGCTGCTGCCACTGCTGGCAGTGCAACCTCAGCTGGGCCTGGTTACCTGAGCCTCAGGCAGCCCTGGGCAGCTGGCAGCCACCATCTGAGGCTTCCCTGCACCTTGGGCCAGCCTAGGGTGGCTGGGGGGCTGTGGCTGTAGGTGCTGCCATCTTTGAGGGCATGGCAGTCAATTAGCATATTCTCTCCTTATTGGCTGTGGGCACCACCATCTTTGAGTACAGGGCAGTCAGTTAGCATGTTCCTTCCTTATTGGCTGTGGGTGTTGCCATCATTGAAGGTGGGACAGTCAATAAGCATATTTTCTCCTTATTGGCTCTGGGTGCCACCATCTTTGTGATGGCATGAGGGTCAATTAGCATATTTCCTCTTTATTGGATAGGATGATAATACCACCTGTTGCACCCAGAGGTCATTGTGAAAGTAAAAACTTAAAGTGGAAAGAATATGTTATTTATTCTGCGTTATTCAGCTATGAAAGAACAATAAAAGAAAAAGCATTTTTAGAATAAATATGAAATCTTCATTTCTTCTCTATAGGCTTATAATCTGAGTTTGTGATGTGTCAATCTGTATTACTGGACTGTTATCCGGTCTGCTCAGTACTGTAATTTGGGGAACTGTGAACTATCTATGATTATGTAAAAACACAAATAAATAATTTCCCTGAGATCTTTTTTCAGTTTTGTTTTAACTTAAAATTTTTAACACACTTCTCATCAGAGTCTTAGCATTGGCAAGAGCCAGGTCCACTGGGATGCCCTGATACCAGTAAACAATTCAGGAAAAAAGGTGTCCTATAGATTGATGATCTATGACCTATCTAGATTGCTGATTTTATCATCAGGGGCAGGGATTCATTTCATGCTGCCAGACCTGGAATGGGGGATTCATAGAGGAGCCACGAAAAGCAGTAAGACCCAAAAGACCACCCAAATTAGTCCAAGGAGGAAAGAAACAATTCCAATATTTGAGAGTCTAGGTCCGTATAGTAGATCCAGTAGAGTTAAACATAGGAATCCAGGTAGGGGGTTCTTGGCACCAGGAATTTAGAATTTGAAGGAAATAAGTTTAGAAGGAGAGAAAGAGAATAAGCATGAAAGTGAAAGATGTAATTAGTAATGAAAAATAACTACATAGAGAGGATAAATGGTGATGGAAAAGAGAAAACAAAATAAGTAAGTAAACAATGGTAGGTATTTGTGACTTAGACTGGAAGAGCAACAGGGCTTTGTGCTAGTGGGCTGAGCTCTGTTAAACAGCAAAGGGTATCATAGACAATCATAGGTGAACACTTTCATTTTAGAAAGGACTTTGGGAAGCATTGTATTAAAAACAAAACAAAACTTGAATATATTATGAGGAGATTTCAGTTACAGTCTGCTGGGTAAACTAGTTTTGAGAATGTGGATCATTTAGGAGTACCATCCTCAATTTAGCAGAGTGGTTAGGAGGACAGAATCTGCGGCCAAACTGCTTGTTTTGAATTTAAAAATATGATTTACTAGCTTTAGGACTTGGGCAAATTGCTAGACTTATTTATGCTTCAGCTTCTTCATCTTTAAAAATGAGGGTAGCAATATGACCTACTGCACAGGATGTTGTGAGGGATAAATTAGTGTGTACACACACACAAACACACACACACAGATACACACATACACACACATTGGGCAAATGTAGGCTTATAATTGTTGAGTACATGAAACAGTTTATTCTTAAATTATTATTCATTAGTTATTGAATTATTGTTCATACAAACAACTGTATACCTTCTTTCACCCAACCCTGTATTTATATAACGTTCTTCCTAGCACAAAGTAATTGGTATATAAGCTTCAGCAATTATAATTATTGTACAACGAAGCACATTGGGTTAGGTCAGGGATTCCCATATTTATACTAGGCAAGTTATAAATACACTCTAGAAGTGGGCAGAGTGTATAGTTTGTACAGACCACTGTCGTAAGCCGTAGTTGTGTTCCTCAGATCTTGCTAGGTAGGGACATCTCCTAGGTTTCTCCTGGTAACTTCGTCTAGGCAAGTACCTGGCAGGCACACTGCATCCCATAGCAGCAGCACACTTAATGTGTGCAAATATTTCTTAGCCTTTCATTGATATGGTAAACATTGATTGGATCTGGAATATTTGGGAATGCCGTGATATGCATGATCTTCATCTTTGGCCTCAGAGCCAGGAGGCCACGTGCTCCTTGGAGAGAGAGGGCTTGGAGGATAGTCATAAGAAAGGACCTTGAGTGCCAGGCTGGTTAGTTTCTTGAGTAACTCCAGGCGTATCACTTTATGTCAAGATTGGGTTTTACATCCCTAAGATGTCAAAGTTCAGTTTACTCACCTCTTTGGTTGTCTGATTGATTGCCTAGACAAGCTTTTAAACTTCTTATTTTGTTAACAAAGACTTATGAGGGAAGTTATACATTTCTAAGCCTTATGTGACATTAAAATTCTAGGTTCCCAAGAGCACTGTGCCTTTTATAAACTCCATGCTGTGTATTGCGCGTTTGAAGTGAGGGAAGACACCTCTTCCTCAGACTCCAGATGCTCTTGGATTAAGAATTAGAAAACCTGAATCCAAATCCAATCAAATGCTCTGACTTGGTCATGTCTTTTTACTTCTCTATAGCTTAGATTTAATCTCCAAAATGAAAAAAACAATGCAACCTTTAGGAGGAAGATTAAATAAGATAACATAAAATCTTTTAGGGCAATGCCTTCGTAAATGAGGTCCATTTTTCTTAATTCTTCCTTTCGTATCTCCCAGTTCTGATGGAGCTTCTGGAAAAAGAGCCAATTCTGTAATTCAGGGCGGCAATATTGAAATAAATAATTTTGTGTGCTTCCCCAAAGACCAAAGAATTCCTTGTTTCCAAAAGGCCAGAAATTACCATTTTATGTGTAAATTATGGAGATATAGCATTGACTAATGAACATCCATAGAGAACAGTAATATAAAGGAAGCCTGTCTTATACTGAAGAGGAGACGTTTCAGGATACCTTCATTTCCGGATCCTAAAATGATGGGCTCATAAAGCACAATGGGCTGAAGCCCCAGCTGTGAGGTTAGGCGCCTGGATGGCAGAATCCCATGGATTGTTCTTGCTCTTTTGGGATCTGCAATATGAATAGACCTCAGTTGATCCAGGAATTGACTTCCTTTTGCAGCAAGGAAGAAGGGAGGAAGCCCAAGGAGAGGTGAGTGTGTCTGGAATAGACAGGAGAGTTTAATGTTAATTTGAGGAGTTACTGGGTATCCTTGTAGATAGATTTCAATGACATTTTAAATGAGAGTTGTTTATATTTGAAGAAGGAAGTTCTCATACTTTCAGTTAAAAAAAAAAAAAGCAACCACAACCCAAAAACCACAACAATTCATGAGCTACACTTCCTGTGTAGTGTGGTCCCTAAGTGAATCCTAAGAGCACAATTGCTGCATTTATTAAACTTTTTATTTACTAAGAAATGGACAGTAGCATATGGGAGCAATGACAATAGCTGACTGATGAGAAAACAAAGGAATTCCAGTATTGCGCTGTTTTGAAAAAAGTCATTCAGAATTTAGTCATATTGGTTCAGCTGTTGTAACCAAAGACTGATAAGATAATAGAGGTCTTTGTGGTGGTTTTGTACTGAAATCCTTTATCTTTATGATGCACTGGGGCCCTTTAGAGGAGAGAGCTTTTAAAACTGCTGTTGGATTCAGAACTCAAATTAGCTGCTGGTACACTGGGACAGGGGTTCCTTTCTCAGGCAGTCACCACAAAGTAACTTTTATCAGGGAACCTCCTGATAGATTGTTAGTTTCTTCAGCCTACCCTATTTATTTTTTTGTTGACTTTCTGCTGCCCTATTTTGTGACATTTAAAAGAAGGCTATATCAAAAAAGGCCACTGCTAAATGATGGACCGAGCTTGTGAAGTGGATACACCACAGCCCATCTGATGTTAGAGGAGGCTGCAGTGTGAGACACAGCAGTTTAACCAGGTTACCTGGGGGCAGACAAGATCAAATGCAGCCTCATTTTATGACTAGCATTGTATTTTGGCTTTCTTCTCAAACAATGTCCATTAAAAAAAAATAGAACTGACCAGGGAATTGACTCTTAAGAGCTTTTCTTTTCAACTTAATTTAAAATCTTTCTGGATTGTTGGCGGAGTTCCTTGATTAATGCTGCTGTGGAATTACAGTTAAGTGCTTTAATCTTTCTAGGATTGATGTGGAAAAGCATATCTTCATCAGGATTCCACTCCAATGCCACGGCAGCCCCTCCCCGTTGTTCCAAACACACACACTTTTAGTCTACCCGGCTCCTTGCAATTTAATTGTGAAGTCCTATTAAGTTTATTGTAGTAGTGTGATCTTATGTCAGAAAATGGTTAGGTAGAATTCTTACTTTCAATTCCCTAACACACACTTCTAGATAATACATTTGTTGATATTAATTTTATTTGGCCTGGTAAACATTGTGCTTTAACATCACTGTCCTTCATTTTATAAAAATGGAGATGTGAAAAGTATGCAAAGACATTTACAAAATTTAATTTAGCTGTCCCTGTGCACGCCTTCTCTTCTGCCCTTCCTCCCCTCCTCTCCTGGCCTCTTACTCTAGCTCTCTCCATCCCTCTTCCCACCACTGTCCTTATTTTTTAGTTTTCTCATTAGAAAAGAGTTATCAGCACATACCAGTGATCCACTTTCAGGGGACAGCTATGAAAAGAGTGATCTGTTTAAAATATTTATGCTGTGAAAGTCCAGGGTATGGGATATTATAAAACAGGTAAGACAAATCTCTTTTTAGTAGAGTGCTCTGCAAGGTGACTGCTTTGTCCAGAATGGAGTCTCTTATTTTATATAATATTTTTAAAATAAAAATTGTTTGATTTTAGAAAGATAAAGGAAGTAGAGAAAGAAACGTTGATTTGTTGTTGGATTTATCCACATATTCATTGGTTGATTCTTGTATGCACCCTGACCGGGAATTGAACCCACAACCCTTGGTACAATGGGACAACACTCCAACCAACTGATCCACCTGGCCAGGGCCAAATATAGAATCTTTAGTGATTTCCCAAGGCCCAGGCTTCTTTCTAGCACCACTGCTTGTAATTTCATATATTACACATGGTCAAAACTAACTAGCAGATTGTGGAGCTAATTTTTGTGATAAATTTTAAACTTGATTTTTAATTTTTTTGTTCTATGTCAAGAAAGGATTTTCTCTAATTATCTTATTATTTTACTTAACTTCTCATCAATTTTGAATGGACCTTGTTGGCTTTGGGCCTACAGAGACAGGTAGTTATATTTTATAAAGAATAGTCTATTTTAGTTAATTGTTTGAGTTCTTCAGATTATGACCAAAAAGGGCTAGAGGGCTAATTTTGAAACTGTTATAGTGAAAGATGGTATTTGAAAACTTTTGATGAGGGGGAAATTGCCAGCATATTTACATTTTGAAAAGTGTTTTCTTATTTACACACTATTGACTTCCTATTGAGACTCAAAATTTTAAGTACAACTGGTAAAGAATTCAATGGATCAAACTCAGTAAATCTGAAGTCACTGGAATAAAGGCCCCTAAGAAAAAAAATGTGTCAATTTTAAAGGTCTTTCCTAACTGAAGACCATTTTGTGATAGAGCCAAAGGTTAATAAAATCAGTAGTGAATGTAGCAATTTTACAGATAAGCTATTCACAACAAGTGTAGTTACTTGAATAAAAAGCTAATTCAGTTCTAAAATGCCACATGCAGTAGCAGTGAATAGCTGCTTTTAGGTGCTTTCTGGAGGAGGATAAAATACAGAATCACGGCACTCTTCTCTACCAGCGTCCCTGGCTGCCTGTAAATTGCCGTGAATGGGGCTGTGGGCTGACAGGCTCTATTAAGACAAACTGCCTTTCTCATCGGAGAGATAAAATAAATCAGGTGTTTAGTCAAATTAAAATACTTCAGCTGGAGCAGGCCCTGGGGAGCACTGATCCACCTGACTAATCTGAGAGAAACTCAAGACAGATGTGGTTTGGGGATAAAGACGACCCCATGGAAAAAAGAAAAAAAAAAGCCGCTTCACTGTCTTTGGAGTTGGAGAATAGATACAGTTTATAGCGGAAAGTGTCAGGCACACACTGTGTGTGATATTGGATAAAAGCAGGCATGCTGACTTGTAGAGAGCTGTGTACAGAAGCTTTTTTATTTTTTATTTTTTTGCTGGTTTCCTTTTTTGCGGTTTATGAAACTAAATGTTTTTGTGTGGGAGAGACACATTTCTGGCAATGCCTTTTAGAGAATTGTTTTAAGATAGCCCGAAGGCTGTGAATCAGATGATGTTAGGCAGCTACTGATGACCTCTGCTGGCCTGGGCAGAGCCTGAGGAGCTGATCCACTTTTCCCCCATTGATTCTATCAAACCTCAAAGCAAGATATTCTGCCCAGAGTTAAGCTACCTTAGAAGAGCATAGTCTTTTGTCTTCCTGAAAATAGCCCGACAGCGTTTAGGTTGCCCAACTATATTCCATAAATAGTCTACTACTTCAATAACTGTAGTAGTTCTAGGCCCTTTGCCATAGCCAAGTTTCATGTTCAATCACACTGAGATTTTTTTTTAAGATAAAATAACTTATTTTTGCAGGTTGGTTGGTCAGTGTGATTCAGCCTTGATATTATTTTTATTACAGCAGCATAAACATTTACTGTTAATTAAAACAGAAAACCCAGCACCACAGGGTTTGGACCACTGTATGTGATCAAACACAATGAAATGATACAGAATAAAAAAATGACCCCTCCCTCCACACACACAAAATTAGCCTACACATTTAAAGAGTGTAAGCTGTTCTATGGTGTGTAAATTGATTTCTCCTTAATTTAATCCCCAAGGGACTAATGGCCATATTACAGGGTGTCTCAAAAAATGTATATACACACTTTATATATAGCTGATAGCTAAATTTTGAAAATGAGATGTATTTTAATAAACACTATCTTTATTCAAAGCGTGAGTATACATTTTTAGGGGGACACCCTATATGTTGCATATATATATTTTCCCATTCAGGAATAATTTCAGATTTGTTATAGTATTACTAGTTCATTTCATTCCAACCGAATTTGTTTTTCCATTCATATCTATTCACAATATAGGTGCACCTCAAATTTAAGGAGGCGCTTAAATCTTCAATTTAAAAATACTAACATCTGACTTGATTTCTTAAACATGTATTTATTAAGATCAATGACAAACTAATTTAGATATCACTGAATTTTTATAATTAAACAATTTGCATCTTTTTATAAAAAAAGATATGTTAAATGATGTTATTCTACAAATTCAGATCTACTTCTTCATGTCTGTTAGCATTGGAAGCAACAGTGCATTTATAGACCTGTTGGCTTTCCCTTGAACAGAAGAGGCTAAGAAATCATTTAAGTGTATTCTCAGCTTCTCTTTCTCCTATGCAGAGGAGAAAGAGGAATATATCGATGGATGACTGTTGAAAAAGACATTGATGGTTTAACCTGGGACAAGAGAAAATTTTCCAGTCCCTTTATTGGTTTTCAACCCAAGTTTCCTATGAATGTTCATATTTATTAACAAAGAATTATTGTTTAGTAGCTTTCTCAGTATCCAGTAAGTTTTCTCAGAACTTATCTCATATAGTTATGTATAACAGGAAAATTACACATAGATCAGAATGTTGCAAAAAATATGTGTAATGAAATGTGCATATATCCCATTTATCTATTTCCATAGGTTTGAAAACTAATCTCCACATGGTAGCCAGAATGACTACATCAACCTTGCTTACTACTTTACTGATTTTGGTACATTCTTAGCATAAATATGAAGTTGATTAGCATTGTCTACAAGGAGCTGAAAGGTGTGACCTTCTTCTACCTTTCTAGCCTCATTTGGTACTATACTTAATTTACTTGCAAGTTTTATTATCTTCTGGAACACACTGAAAGTCCGCCTTGCCCACCCAGAGGGGCCTTTGTCTACTTTTTTTCTCCTTCTGAAAAGCTCCTTGATGACCCTCTACATCTTTGCCTAGTTAACTCTATTCATCTTCCTGCTAATTTCTTACTTTTTTCAGCCATACCTTCCCTATACTTGAGCTTCTTAAACTTGGTTAAACCTACCCCCAAGTATCTGTCTTATTTGTACATCTTATTTAGTTTTAGTTTACATCTATTTGTATGATTACTTGATTAAGTTGTTTCCTCACTTAGACTATTAATTGCATACAAGAAGGGAGAAGGTAACTCTGTCTGCTTTTCTTACTATGGTTTCAGTATCCTTAGTTCTTGATATAGCACCTAACATATATATTCCATTCAAGAATTTAAAAAAAGTTAAAAATGAATGAAATGAGTAAATTAATTTTATACTTGTTTTATATATTCTAATTTCTCTCTCTCTTTATACACACACGCGCACACACACACACACATACACACTTGTGAAGAAATTTTTTCATGACCTGTGGAAATCTACTTTTATATTTTAACTAGTGCCTAGTGCAAGAATTCATGCACATTGAAAGGAAATTAATTAGAAGAAATATTTTCATATCGTTATTTGCCCTTTCTCTATAATAGAAGTGTCAACCAAACTCATGATTGAAATGAGGGATTGAAACACACGTGTGTGATTGGCACCAGCGAGAGCTTTATATGTATCCTGCTTATGCAGTCAACTTAGCCTTTGATATATATATATAGAATAAACTTGCTTAATTAGAACTCCTTTCTGATTTAGCTAAACTTTTTTCCTGCCCAGTGATGCACCCCAACTTTTCTTTCATGTAATTGTCAGCAGCACAGCAGTAAATATCAATACGAAGCAGGTTATTATTATAGTTCATACAGTTAGAACAAAGGGTAAAATATTTCACTGCAGAAGTGTTTGATTATATTCTGTGCAGTGAGAAAACCTGAAGTCATTTTCAAGGTCCACCATTTCTTCTTTTCAGTTGGGTCAAGTTTCTAAGCTTTTTAAATATCCATTTTCTGGCTAATGAAAAGAAAGTAGAATTCCATCACATCTCCTATCTACCTATTCCAGGACTTTTGTGAGGATCACATGAGTTGAGGCATGGGAAAACACTTCATAGACATTTGGTTAAAGTGTAAAATGTTTCTACCTGGCTATAAAGCAAGTTGTGTTCCTGAGCTACAGAAACTCCAAGGAGGCTAGTTGCTAGGGAGAGGAAGCCAGGTGTTGCTATGTGATGTCATTACCTGATGCCCATGGAGACCATTTCTGGGCTGGGCTTTGGGCTGCATTTTGTGCCATGGGGTCTCCGCAGTGTCAGTTGTGATTTGGTGGGCTGTCACTCTTAGGGGGACGTTCTGTGTCCTACTTGGGGGAAGCCAACTGTAGCTTTGTGGGTGCCAGGTCCACGATGTTGTTTCTCTGTAAATGGCCAGTGCGCATCATGGCAGCTCATCTGTTGAGAGTCTGCCCCCTAGTGGTCAATGCACACCATAGTGACCGGTCAGATGGTCAGACAATTACCATATTATCTATCTATCTATCTATCTATCCATCATCTATCTATCATCTATTCCTGGATCAAGTAGTTCTATTTTACCATGCTGAAATTCCATTTGCTGAAATAAAAGCTGATTTTTAAAAAATCTACTTGAATATCTAGAAAGACAGCTGGTCACTATCCTTGATACCTTATTTGTTCTTTATCAGTAGAATGTATTTTCTATCACCACTCAACTATCTTATTTTTCTTCTACTTTTAACTTTAGGTCATCTTTGCACTCAAGTGTATCTTTCAGGGATAAAGATATTGACAGTTTGTTTAGGACTTTGATTGGCATTGAAAATCCCAAGGTAGTCTTAAATGTCTTAGCTTTTCTGCCGCATCAGTCTTACCCAGTGGGAATCATATACCAGCGTGGGCAAAAGTAGCTTTTCAGCTATGAGTCCAAGAAACAATTAATGAAGCTACTCACTAATCATAACCTACATGTCTCCCCCCCCCCCCCAATAGGAACAACCGTAAACCTACTTTTGCCTGTCCCTGTACTAACAAGTGCTAGCCAGCATCTTCTGAGGCTCCCTTTCTCCCAGGGGCTGCTCTGGAAATATGGCCACTCCTAATGAAAATATGTTTAGTTTTTCAGATTTCCCTGCTGCTCTCTTAGCAGGAATGAAAGGGGTTTCATAAGGAGATTGGAAGTCTCTTCTTCCACACGCACAAAAATTGGCAATCTTTGTCCCCTTTGACAGCTGGTGGCATCTTTCTGAAAAGCTTTCAAATCATAGATCGTTTCTTCATAATGAAACTGTGTGGCTCAAATACAGAGGGTTGAAATTCTTATCTTATGCTGCAGTAAAATGCTCTAATTTTGATTCACAAAAGGATTCCGTACTCTTTACTTTGGAGAGCTGTGCAATTTGCCCACAAAAAGACTGTTCAGTACCATTAGTGCATACCATGAGTGTTCACTGACATCATATTCATTAAACAGCACATCCTTATGCATAACCTTCTCAACCTCGAATGTGTTTTTTCCTTTGAAGAATGACGAATGACAAAGGGGCGAGAGAGCCCCTAAGCAATACTGTTGCCTTTAAGGATGAACTTGGGAACTTTAGCTTGATCCTCTCATAGGAAAAAAAAAATCAGGTTCAATCATTTCTTACCTAAGGCAAGACCATTTTTTTGTTTGTTTGTTTCATGGCCAAGAGAGTGACCCCTGACTTCTGAGCTTCAGAAACAGATCTTTACACAATAGAAAAATTTAATGAGGGCAATGACCAGAAAATTTCTTAAATAACATTTACTAAGCACCTATCTATGTCTTTAGAGCCTATGTTAGTCATGGAGGGTAGAGGTGATTATAAAAATATTAATACAACCCATAGTTTCTAACCCTTGCTACTAAGAATCATCTGTTTCCTAACTTGATCTGATAGATTTGGGGGAGGAAAGGAGAGGTGTGTGGTGAAAGGAAAAGAATAGGGTAGGTAGTTTTGTTTTGTTTTGTTTTGTTTTGTTTTGTTTTGTTTTGTTTTGTTTTTAAGAGTGAAAGGGAGAAGAAAGAGTGAGAGAGAATTATATTGGGAACAATAGTTGTTCTTGGCAAGGGCAGCGACTAACCCTAGCACCAATTCCATTGCTACTCTGTAGTGTTCCTGCACTCACAATGACCTCCAATCATGCTCCCAGATCTTTAAGTGTGGTAGGGCAGTCCCTTTGTAAATCTGCCCTCCTCCCACCCCTTCCCCCAGTTCATTCATACTTTTCTCAAACTTGTGAGATATCGTCTTGTTTCCATTGTAGGTACACCTGAGAGCCTGGCAGAAAAAGAACGGCAGCTCTCTACCATGATTACCCAGCTGATCAGTTTACGGGAGCAGCTCCTGGCAGCGCACGATGAGCAGAAAAAACTGGCAGCCTCACAAATTGAGAAACAACGGCAGCAAATGGACCTTGCTCGCCAACAGCAAGAACAGGTGAGCCCTGCAAAGGGAGCTGACGAACTGGAGCTGTGGAATGTGCCAGGCTCAGCGAGTAATCACATTGATTGGTTTATTTGTCAGAAGGGTGCCCAAAAAAAAGAAGGAAAGAAGAAGCCTTTTGAAAATCAGGGTCTGTGAGAATACCGAGGGGGATGTGTAGGGGACAAAGAAAAGCATCATAGCAACTGGGCATAACTGAAATGATAACATCTTTCTAGAACACTTGCATGTGATCAATTACTCAGGGCAGCTGATTCACATAGGCAGCCAGGGTAGCTTAACCATGAGTTCAACGCTTCTCTCTGGGCCTTACTCTATTCATCCAGAAAAACAGGCCTCTGGCTTAGGAAAACTTTGAGGACCTTCTAGCCCATGGAGCCAGTGATTTTCTCTGACTTTATTTATTTATTTTTATAATTAATTTTTTATTGTTTAAAGTATTACAAATAGTAATACATAGGTCTCCTTTTTTCTCCTCCCATTAACCTCCCTCCCCCCCCCCCCCCCGCCTCTCCTACCCCCAGTACATGCCCTCACCTGCCCCTCCCCCCAGTGTCTTGTATCCATTGGGTATGCTTATATGCATGCGTACAAGTCCTTCCGTTGATCTCTTACAGCCCCTCCCCCTTCCCCTCCCCTGCCTTCCTACTGTAGCCTGACAGTGTGTTCACTGCTTCTTTGCCTTTGTATCTATTTTTTCCCCATTTCTTTTCTTTAAAAAATCTTGCCTCTGCATCCTTTCCACTAATATTTACAGGGTAAAGAAATATTTTTCTCTGACTTTAAAACTAGAGTCACACATATCTGTTTTCCTGGAATAGCCCTTGTTAATGCCTGTTTTCTAAAATGAGTATTAATAATCCCCCTTCTACTTGCAAAAGTTGTCCTGGTTTGGATGCTAAGTTATATGGTCACTCTATTTATAGCACAGGTAAATCATTGGTAAAAAATTAGCACATGGCTCCTATAAGAATTTTATTTCATTCATTCAGAAGTGAGAAAGAAGGAAAAATATCAAAGTTTAAATATATATGTTTTTAAATAAATCGCTCTCCCAAATGATTTTCCTGTCTCGTAAGAGTCCATTAATCTAACACAGTGTCCTATAGAGTAGTCCCTGGTGCTTTAGATCAGACAGACCCAAATTAATGTGCAGTTTTTAGGAATCTGACATTATTACTGGAATTATCTTTTCAGTTAAATGTATTTTATAGGGGTATATAGAGCAATATATGCTCTGTTGATTTTAATGAGTTGTGACGTCTGGTATTTTATATGCTTGAATATTTGCCCACGTGTAGGAATATGGACTCAGCCCCTAATGGAAAATAACATAAAGGAACACTGTAAAAAATCAGAAGTTAGAATGTCATTTAGCCATCCAGAGATGACACAGTAATTAACTATTGACACTTGTGAATAAGCTAGCACAAATTAATCTTGACACATTTGCAGACGAGTGATATCTTACAGTGAACACTTTGTAATTATATTTCAAAATGAAAATTAAATGACACTTAAAACTAGGTTGTCATGCTCAATGAAGCGAGCATGTAGCTCAACCGATTGGCAAATAAAATTCAGAATTTGAGCCACATGGTGCTTATGTACCATACTTCACTGTGTCAAACCCACACGTCTAGAGTGGATGATAGTAATTGCACTGTGGTGTTCTAGAGGCATTTCTGTGCAACACTTTATCATTTAGGAGGGACCATCAATATTAGATGCCTCATGGTGTTTCACTGGTTTGCTAAGAGGAAATAAATATTCAGAGGATCCAGCATTTAAACCTAGAGTCACAAAGCAAGTTGTCCATTTCCTTTATTTAAAAAAATTTAATTTAAATCATTTTTTTCAACTATAGTTGAAATACAATATTATATTAGTTTCAGGTATACACCCCAGTATATAGACATTATACAATAACCTTAAGTTATCGTCCCAATAATTCTCATACCCATCTGACACCATGCATAGGGTAGTTATTAGAAAATTATTGACTATATTCCCCATGCTGTACTTTACATCTGCATGTATATTCTGTAACAACCAATTTGTACTTTTCAATCCCTTCACCTTTTTCACCCACCCACCCCCCCAAAAAACCCAAAAAACCAAAAACCACTATGTCCTTTTCTGGTTTGAATGGTGACAAAGTGGGCCTTTTCAACCTGATTAGCTATCGTTTCCAGCTTGTTTATAAAGCTTTGGGGCGGGGGGGGGGGGGGGGAATGGTCCCGTTTCTGAAACTGTTAGGGACAGCTTTGTCATGACTTCCAGAGTGAGCTAGTCATTAACAGAAATCTTAAAGCAACGTTTGGTAGCAGATTGCTATTTTGTCATCTTCTGTTGAATGAAAATCTGCTTTGGGCGTTTCCCTCTGCTCTAGGCTAAAGCATCAAAAAGACTCAAAACATATACCTGAGGGTTGATCCCCACTTGTTTTCACTTCCCACATTGCCCATTCTAGAATACTAGCTTTTGGAAATAGAAAAACAAATAGGAAACAAGTAAACAACCCCATACCTATAACTCTTGCCTAAAGGGCACCACTAAACAAAGTTTTTCTAAGTCCTGCCTGGCCACTTTCTCTCTGGCTTTCTAGGTTGAAGTGTCTTCTAAGGGGCATCCCCTTCAGCTCAGTTTTTAAGGCAATAAGCAGACTGATGTCTTCATGTTTTATAGTAAACACCTGCTGTCTTGATTCAGTTTTCAGTGAGGTTTTGTGAAGTGGTTAATATTTCTTTTCCTAGACCAGATGATGTGTTAGGATGTTGAATTCGATTGTTGGGTGAAGCAAGAGACTGTAACATGTTACCCTCAAAAGGAGAAGTAGATAAATATCACATTTTGTTTTTAAAATGCTTTGTACATCCCATCACTGATGTACATTTGTAAATCAACACAAAGAGATCTTTGTAATGATTTTTGATATTTTGCTGTGTTTTCTTGATATTCCCTTGGTGATATATGTCTTATCAGTACTGAGAGTTTTTATATCAGAAAAGGTTTCAGCAAAGTCATTTGTATTATAATTAATAAAAAGTTCTTTTCTGCATTTTATTTTTTTAGTCCAAATTAAGCTCTTTAGAAACACGTAGCCATAGTTTTTTTTTTCATATTTCCTCTCCAAGGGTCAGCTTTCAAAACTCCCATTCTTCCCAGGTAATGGGTGCAGATAGAGGAGCTGCTTGCAAATGTATATGGGGTAGCTCTCACCTGCAGATGAAGAGCTGGGGGTAAGCAGAGATGTGGCATCCGTTTGGGATTTTCCTTTTCTCCAAATTTCCGGTTCTGCCTCTCTCACTTGATAGGAACTCTTGCACATTAAGTGCAGTAAAGCATTCTTATAATACCAGGAGAAATACACGAGGTAATGGCAAAGGTGTTAGCATTTCATTTTAACTTAATGTAACTTTATTTCTGATAGATTGCAAGACAACAGCAGCAACTTCTGCAACAGCAGCACAAAATTAATCTCCTGCAGCAACAGATCCAGGTCAGTGTATTTTATTACTCTCGTCTGATTATACTCAGATACTTTCCTCCTTGAAAATGGAATCTAAAATGCTGCCAATGCACCCCTGTCTTATAAACAGTACCGATGTAGTTACTCTCAAGGATGTTGTGTACCACGGTATAAGTGGATGCAGGAAATATCGCCTAAGTGGTGGTCTAAAGAATTCTTTTCTGATGTGATGCATATGCAGGAAAAAAACCTTATCTTCCTTCTTTCTGCCATTTGCCTGACAGAACCTAGTGGAAACCTAGTGGTTTCCAAGGTAGCATACACATGCTATTTTGATTGCTACAAATCAATTTTTGCTTTGTGTTTTACCATCTAACAGTATCATGGGGAGAAGTGTGTGCTTGTTCACTTGTTAGGATTCTCTGATTGGGCCAGTTATGAGAAGAATCTTATGACCTAGGAAAAGGTTGGTAATAATGGATTAGTTCTTTAACAGCTATCAGTTGCATTTCTGTTAGATGATGCTGAGGGGAATCTAAAGATTAATGAATAATTGTCTGTAGGAGCTTATAGTCGAGAAAGGAAGAATAACCTGTTTCTGAATCATTGTAACACAATTTAAAAATTCTCTTTTTTGTTGTGGCAGGGTAACATTGTATATAGATTATGAGGACAGTGGTATGGGATGGAATTTAGATTTCTGTCTTTCCTTTAGACACGTGGGGGTTAATTCAGCTCACAGCTATTTCAGGTAGGCAAGGGATTGGTCTCCATTTCTGAATAGGAACATAGGTATGGTTGTCTGGGGATTAATACTCAGGAATACCGATGCCAGAGTTTCATGTACTCACTGCAGCCTCTGTGGTTTCTGTTGGCTGCTGTGGCTGATTTCTCACCACCGGGATCTGTGATTCAGCCGAGTTTGTGCAGTATATTCTGAATTACATTATTCCTTTCCTAGAGATTAATATTATTACACCTTCCTGTATTCTTAAGAAAACATTCACATAATATCGTAGCTTACTCTAATCTTCCCAACTGATGAAAGCCAGTGATTTTAATGTAGATTCTGCTTCATTTTTGTTAATCATACTTAGTATCTCAGGTAGCACTAACTGCATTTAAAATAATGATTAAGCGCCTGAAGAAGTACCTGTACCTGATTTGGCTATCTTCATGAGGTGGTTTATTGTGATGGTTGTTTTAAAGTTAGTTCTGATTCTGTATTTTATATTCACGTGTGTATGTCCAGCTATCTTCATGAGGAGGTTTTAACCAGTGGTTTGTTGTGGTGGTGGTTGTTTTAAAATTAGTTCTGATTCTATATTCCATACTCAAGTCTCTATGTTTCAAAGTAAAGGGCCTGAATGCGCAGGAAATGGAATGTCTCTGGCATTTTGACAGCCAGCCTTTACAATTAAATCTTGGAATAATTTCTCATCCCGATATCTCTTTTATAACTCATGCTGAGATACTTAATTAAATAACTGTCCAGGTGTTTCCTTGTTCTGTCCTTATTAGAATTTTCAGTGTGTCTCCTGTTACTAAGGTCAAGATTTTTAGCCTGTGGCTTCCTACATTTTTCTCTAGATCTTTCTCTAAGCACTCAGTGGGTGTTAAATAACCTGATCATTTAGTTCTCTCTGTTTCTCATATTTGTAATGTAGGAATGGAAGAAGTTCCCCATGTTCCCATGTCAGTTACTTATTATTAATGTTTTTATTACTTATTACTTACTTCTTTATTTATTTTGAATATATTTCACTTATTAGTTCAATGTTGTTTATATTAAGTGATCATTTGAATTGTGGTACTGAGGCTCTCAGATGAATAGCAACCAATTCAGAGTACTTTTATGAAATACTATTGCTGTTTATTGATTACATCTGGTTTTATAGTCACTGCTTGACTATATGAAATTGATGTCTTTTTCAGGAAAGTTGATCTTAAAATATTATTCATCAGAATACTCACTGTGAAAATATAGGAAAATAGTTGATATGTGTTTTCTAATTAAAGTTTACTTGCTTTTAAGATTTGTGGATATTTCTCATTGTTTAAATTTATAAAAAATTGAAGCTGATCAGCACTTGATCTCAGGACTTTATGTTATAAAACCATATAGAGATTTAAAGTGTCAGTTATACTCATTTCAGAAATAGAGGATTCTTTATAACCAAAATTCACATTGTAAAAAATAAGAGGAAGCAATAACCTGTATTTACAGTTCTCTATTCTGAGCTACTCTTCCCTGCATAACATGTCAGTATTTATCTTATCAGTATGAGACCATTTACAGAATTTTTCAAATGCTGAAAAATACTCCTTACACAAGTAATTTGTCTCTGACTTTTAGTTATTTTTTTTGAAAGGGAATGGGTTAACTGTATTTTCAAAAATGGCTTTTGACAAGACATAGATAGGATCAAATTTAGGAGAGAGATTATTGCTGGGCTAATTTTTAATAGATATGTTTTTGAGCAAAACATGAGACTTAAGAGATGTTCAAACATTTTATTTTCTATCACAAAACATTCTCCCTTTTGAATACAAAGCATAACAGAGTAAAATAAGATAACAAATACAAAACCTAACTTCTCTTCTGAAGGCAAAATGAATACGGAGACCATTGTTGAAATTTTATCTTTTCTTAAAATCTTGAGTCCTAGAACCTATTAGCTAACATGGTCAGCAAGATTGAGCCTTGGCAATTGGCTGTGAATATTAAGTGTCAGGTGGTTATAGTCAAGACTATTTTTCACATCTAGTTCAGAGTACTGACTTTTGAATTAGTTTTGTTGTTTTGGAATTTGCAACCTGTAATAGATAGAAAAAAGTGTCTAACCTTTAGTAATAATACATCTGGGCCTATTTTAATGGAAACAAATGAAAACTGAATGATTTGCACAAATTTAAAAGCAGGATTTTTCATTAGAAATAGAAAAGGCACGATGTAGGAGGTAGTATTGTAATGCCTTTTGACAGGCTTATTTTGTTTGCACTCACTCAAAAGTTATATATGCAGTTAAATAATTTCATTTATATATTTTCTTCCTTGAATATCATTTTTAACATAATTTGCCTTAGTAAAACCTAACTGAAATTTTAAAGGCATACTTTTAAGACCATGTAGGCCTTGTAAGATGAATGATTTTGTAAACTAATGTTTTTATTTTTTTGATGAGTCAGTTTTTTAAAAAAATATATTTTATTGATTTTTTTTACAGAGAAGAAGGAAAAGGGATAGAGAGCTAGAAACATTGATGAGAGAGAAACATCGATCAGCTGCCTCCTGCACACCTCCCACGGGGGATGTGCTTGCAACCAAGGCATATGCTCTTGACCGGAATCCAACCTGGGACCTTTCGGTCTGCAGGCTGATGCTCTATCCACTGAGGCAAACCGGTTTTGGCGGATGAATCAGTTTTTACAATTTTTAGAAAATCAGGTTAATAACTAATTATTAAAAATGCTTTAATATTAACAGATCTTTTAGGAGGCTATTTGCTTAGTGAATTCAAATCCCTCTGTTTGTGCTTTGGGGGAAATGGTGATTCCTCTAATTTGTTACACATTAAGTAATTCCTGCCATGTGAGCCCAGAAAAAGCTAGATGTTTTTGCTTTTTCTAGAACAAATATAGTCCAGTTTTTATCAACTCTATGGAAAACAAAGCTAATAAATCATAGAATATGGATCCTTGGAGTTTGGAATGTTGAGTCTCACGCTATAATTCCAAAGTACAGATAACTGCCTCAGTAATTCATCCCCCTTCTTCCACCCATTGTATGCTACTTAGCCCGTCTCTCTCTCTGTTTTTTTTTTTTTAAGCCAGTCTCTTAAAGAATTTTATTTATCGGTTGTTGAGTAGAATACAAAATGTATTTTTAATCTATTGGACATATGAAAACATACACTATTTAAATCAACTATTATATATACAAGGTGGGTAAAAGTCAGTTTACAGCTATAATACAAATAAATAATACAATAGGTAATAAATAATAATATAAGAATAAACTGTTTCAGGTGTTTACAACTGTAAACATACTGTTGTCTAAGTGTATTTTATAGATCCTGATTTTTTTTTGCTCCATCCATATAGTTTTTCATTTACCATCATTTGACCATGTCATGGTTTTTGAATCCAAAGATACTGTTCGTGGACACAACACACCACATTCTTTGGTTTTGATAGCATGTCAGTAGGAATACTTTTAATGATGGCATTTTACTGCTAGAATCTGATCTTTGCAAAAAAAAAAAAATCAGCTCATTAAAATATCTTTGTGAGAAACTTACCTCTGCAGGCATGAATGGTGTTAACCAATTATCCATGTCTGTTCAGACCCTAATTTTAGTGTTATTCAAGTGGCTTGTGTTGTGTGCAATATAGGGAGTCTCCTTTCTTCGTATCACTGACCGAACAACAATGGTCTCTTAAGAATGGACTGGCTCATTGGGTTTTTATTTGGCTTGCTGGGTCAAAGCCAATGATTTAGTCAACTCATACACATCCACCATCTAAGGTGTAATTGTGAAGCTTGACATTCTTAGCTCTTCGTTAATCTTTATGGTTAACATACAATATTAACTGGCCTCCCCTCATATTTTAATACATTCCTCAATTGGTGAACTCAGTCGGTGGGAGGACTAAACTAAATGCCACTGCTGCTGCTTTGCAGATATCCATGGTCTTGTCCGAAACTTTCTCTTTTAAAAGCTGTAGTATATGCTGCTTCTGTCCAAAACCAATTCTGTGTCTATTCAGCAACACCTCTCTCTTCTGAAGGGTATATGAGTATTTTTCACACATAGGTGCTTCCTGTTTTGGTTACAATCCTGTGAGCTCTTCGTATATTTTGTCTCTGTGTGTTTGTCACATGGTAGAACGCCATGAAGTGTGTGTTCTTTTTTTCTATTAATCTGGAGATGCTCATATTAGAAGTTAGGAGGTGATTGTTCTTAAACCATTAAATAGAATAATTTGAGAGGTACTCTCACCTTTTAGGAAGATAAACCTGGCCTTTTGTTTCCTTCAGTATGATTAACTACAGGCATTTCTGGTATCTGCTGAGCAGCATAAGGACTCCCATTTATGTGAAGTAGTTGTCTAAAGATCAGAAATAATTACTTTATACATTAGCCTTCATGGCCTGCATGACCTGGTTAATTAATTTTTTGCTAGGATAATAATAATAGATATATATTTGGAGATATGCTTCATCATTCAGTATGTAATTGACCTCTAATTTTAAGAGCCGGACCTTGCCTTTATTGTCTTTTGGAGATGGCTGACCCGGCAAGCAGAAAAACTGAGGAAAGTCAGGAGCCTTCCTGTCTCACATAGTCCCTCTGCCTTATGCTGTATCTCTTTGTTAATTGTATTTAGCATTGATAAACAAAAAGCAATTACAGTGCTCCTGTTTTGGCTCTAGCGAATAGTCCTTTTTTGTGTGTTATTGATCAGGTAACTGATCTCCTTCCAAATGCCCTGGAAAGGACCAAATAAACCCATTGGAAGTAAACTGATACTTCTGTTGGCACTGTACATGTATGTGATACACTCTTGCAATGAAATGAGGGTTATAAACAAAGCTTAGAAGTTTGGGATTAGCCCCCAGCTTCAGCAAGCCCTTAAAATATTTTGTAATTCTATCTTCAATCATGAATTAGCCAGGAAAAACAGACCCTCTCTCCTCTATTTTTCTGCTGTATGCTGTTTTTAATTGCCCACAGGCAGGCTGTTGAGATCTTCTTTGGAAGTTTAAAACCAAGATAAAAAATGCAAATCTAATTATTTCTTTTATGTAATTTAATTAACTTTTAAAGTAATGATAGATGCTCCGTAGCTTGCTTCAAACATTTTAATAGTGACATTTCTGAATTATAAAGAATAGGTAAAGCTTCTACATGAATTGCAAGGGCTTTCACAGCTAAAAATATAATTGTTACTGTGAGTCAGAAACTTTTCCTAGTTCATCACACGAGACTGTTAAATTTGGGAGTGGATCTACAGAAATAAGAAGAGGTGGCCCCTGTGGGCTCCTACATGGAATTATCAATCAGCTTGCTACCTGTTTTCTAAATGTGGCCTTATGGCAAAGATCTCATTCAGCAGACCAGAATCTGGTGTGAATTCCAATGCTTTTTAGGGGCTATCCCTCAGATTCTCCAGGCCCCTCTCGCTGTCCCCTTCTTCTCTATCTTATCTATATGGGCTTATCTCTCAGATTCCACACCCTAGCTCTCTCTCAAACTAGTGATACTAAAAATTTGGGGAATCCGAAGTCTTTGCAGCTTTCTGGGTTTAGTGAAAGACCTCTTCAAAGGCGGGAGAGTATGGTGAAGAGTGGGCACAGGAAACAGGTGGTGCCAGCATGTGACATTCCTTGACAGTGAACCAGGGCCCCCATAGAAAAGGTGTCTCTTCTGTTTTGTTCTTCATCTCTCTGACTGTAATGAAGACTCAGTGCAGTGCTGGTCTTCAATACCTTTTAGGATGTGCTAATCTCTCTTTGTAGGGGAGAGAGAGAGAGAGAGAGAGAGAGAGAGAGAGAGAGAGAGAGAGAGAGAGAGAGAGATCATCTTAGTCTGGAGCCTTTGGAGGCAATCGTGTTTAATTAGCATTTAAATAAAATAAAATTAAAATTTTATTATCATGGTAATCTGGTTATCTTCTATTTATGACAAGTGACTTTAGTTTTCCAATTGAGGGAGTGATGTAAAGTTTCGTTTTGAAATAAATGTAATTAGCTCACCTCCCCCCCACCCCCCCCCCAAAAAAAAGCAATTTGAATAATACCTTAAAGCAAACAGTAATTGGAAACTTGAATAAGGCAAAAATTATGAAGACGGTTCTTTCATAATGGAATTTTGTGAAACCTTTGAAAGAGCACTGCACTAAGAGGTGTTAAATGTCCCACCTCCTCCTCAATGTCTTCACTTTCACAGAATGTTGTTGAACTTGAAAACATCACCTCCAGGAATTCATGATTCTCATTCACTGATGGGGGGAGGGTGGGTCCAGCTATTCCTGTTGGATAACAATACAGTGAATTTGTCATTAAGTTAAACTTAAAAATAATCCTGAGATCGTTTCCCCCCCCCCCCCTGCTTTCTTTGGCATTAAAATGCCCTTTCTACTTGAGAAGTAAAGGTGATAATAAGTGCTATGTGCTTTGTTTCTTTTGCTTTCCAGTAACTTTATGTGGTAAAAATAAAACATTTTCAAATATATGTAGGTCCCCACATTTACGTTTCTTTGAAATGTCTTTGAAACTCTTTGAAACAAATCCTTTACTTACATAAGGAAACTGAGGCATAGAGCACAGACTTGTCCAAGCATAAAAGCTAAATATTGTCAGAGCCATGAGTGGAGCCCAACTTTTTGGACTCTGAATCTAGTACTGTTTTCCACATTCCAGGTTGTGTCTCATCTTGCCCTTTTTGTGACTTGAATAAATCTTAGTGCACTTTAATTTTCTAAATGTGGATAATAGTATCTAACATCTAAAATCTCATTGTAGTCCCTTTACCTTTAAGTGGGGGAAAAAAAGGAAGATTTGTTATCAGAATTAGTTTATACCCCAGAACTACTATAGCAGTGACTATATACCCACAAGGAAAGAGATAAAAAGAATATAATTGGAATCTTTTTGTAGGTTAGTTTGAAATGTAGTCATGGCTGAGTGACTCGTGGTATTTACATATAAACTCCTTAGATAGTTAATTATATTACTTTCTGGGGCTTTAAAGCGATGTGTCTCTCTATGGAGGGTCAGTCACTTTTAATGTTAGTATCTTTTTGTGCAGCTACCTTCTCCAGTTGACACGGTGACAGCATTTGATTCCAGTGGTTCTTGATCTTGGTTGTACCTTGTAGTCACTTGGAAGCCCTTTAAAAATACTAATGCCCAGGTCCCATTCCAGAAATTCTGGTTTAATTGGTCTGGGGACAGTCCCAGATGGTGACTGTTAAAAGGTCTTTGGATGATTCCAGAGGGCAGTCAGGATTGAGAAATACTGCTTTAAACAGTAATGCGGATTAAATTATTAAATGTGAAGTCTAAGTTCTTTGGACTATCTATCGATTTGTGTATCTCTCTCCATATCTACCTTCCTACCTACCTATAGATAGAGGTTTGGGTCATAAGCAAATAATTCTTGAGCAGCTGAAATACACTTTTGACTTTGGTTATAGCTATTTTACTTAATAGCTAGAAAGCATATAATGGACAATGGTTCAAACAGTTTTAATAAATTTAGTTTAGCAACTTGATTTTTATTTATATGTAGGTGTACTAAAAAGATAAAAATGTGTTGACATCAGATTTGAGTCTTTGGGAGAGATATTTAAAAGTACACTGAAGTTTTTCATAATAAGATAAATATTTTTAGAAATTAAATTCTCAGATGCCATTTGATTTCTGTTATCTAAACAAAATGAATTTTGACCCAGGAAATCAACCTATTTTTTATTGTGTTTTAAAAAGTTTTCTCTATGTAATTGACTACAGCTTGACATAGGTGAGAGATATATGAATGTGAATATACTCTTAAACTACATGTACATATAAGTAGAAGATATAGAGGATAAGATGGGTCGTTTCAGACTGTATTCAATTAAAAAATGTTGTAGAACCAGCACAGGTATTGGAGACAAATAAATCAAGATTTAAATTTCAGTTATACTACTTATTAGCTCTGTAATTGTTTTGCTGCTTATTAGCTGTGAGGCAATTGCTTAATGTCTCCGAACCTGAATGTCATCATTGCTAAAAGATGTATAATATTGGTACCTTACTGGTTGATTAGAGATCATCATATAAAACCTCTAATAAGTGCTAAATGCATAACATCTATCACTTTCATTATTGGTGTGACTGTTGTTGTTCTTATATACTAAGTAAGGAATAATTTCAAAGGCCCTTATAAACATACATGTACAAATTTTGTATCATAAGTGTAGGCGTGTTTGTATCTATGTATACATACATAGTTAGAATTTACAAATTTGTGATGTGAATATAGGATAGTCAATGTGGATACACATTGACCAATTAATTATCATCATGATAATCTAGAGGGGAAAAAAAGAACAATTTTCTCTGGCTACTAAGTAAGAGGAATTTCAGTTGTTAGTGAGAGGAAAAGTAAGGTTTATCAGGCATTCAGAAATGGTTGGCCAAGAATGAGCTAGAGCTGCTAGAGATTGTTTAAGAGGAAGCATGACATTTTATTCTGGAAAATAGGGTCAGATTCTGACCTTTCACACTAAAATAGGCTTTTCTATTAGATCAGTAGTGCTTGTGAAGTTAGAGAGATAGTAAATGAACCTCTCCACTTTATTTTATAACCTTAAAAACACACAGATGAAGTTATGTGATGTAGCAGCACAAAATGCAAAAGTATTTCTTGTTTAAAATAAAGTTGTTCATATAAATCTTATATACGCCATCTCCTGTAAGTCAAGCATTTGCCCTGCTTTTGTGAATTATGTCTATACTTAGAATTTAAGAAGTTAAACAGTATGCATACCAGACTTGAGAGATGGGAAATAAAAATTGATATACTGTGTGACACTTGATATAGCACAGGGAAATATTTTTTAAATTCTGAAGGGATGTACTGACATAACCATTTTTAATTCACACAAGGTAACTCCACTCAAAGTTATTAATGTTTAGAGTCAAATATTTTTACTTGTTCAAAATAAAAGAAAATAAATGATGCAAAAGGTGTAATGCCTCACTGTGAGATACTGAATTCATTTTATCCACCACCAAATCCTTTAAGAATATGTTAAAGTTGTAATATTTAATAACAAAAGTTAAGGAACTTACAGCTCAGAATAAAGGGTCAAGTCTTCTCAGGTCAAAGTCATGACTTTTGTTAAACATATACTTTGCTGGAAGATTTTCCTCTTAAAACATATGCAGGTGAATTTGCTATGTGGCTGAAATTAGAGCGGATGGAAAGGGCTTTCAGTGGGACTGGCGTGGCTGTGCTGTACATGTTGGCAAGGTGGACAAACTATTCTAAACAGGCCAGGAGCGTTTTGTACTGTAATAGCACCCCGCATTTCCCAGCCACATAAAAGTTGGTTCCCACTTACATATACTTGTATGATCCATAGAAAAATGGGGAGAGGGAGGAGGAAGACCAAGAAAACTGATTTCAGTTTCAGTGGATTGTCTAATAACCTTTGTCCCCTTTGAAAAATTGTGATGCTATCAGGGTCCATTTACCTATGCAGAAAAACATTTCTTCTGTACTATGATTTGATAAAAGATGAAGTAAGTTCTAGTTTGGTGATTTTTAAGCTGGATGTGGCAGAATTATTTGGTCGTGTACAGAGAATTAGTGAAGTACAGGGCATTTAGGATTAGTATAATTGAATGATGTCTGAGGAGGCACTAGGGGACCGGAAATGTCAAGGAGAAGAAGATCTCCAAGGCCGGTTGAGGTATTTGTTTGTCCTAAAGGACCTTTTTCATTCTGTGGCTTTCTGCTCTTCCTTCCTCCTCACTTGCCCTTCACTGGGAATCATGAATGTCATGATAGCTCCCAGATAATCAGTTTAGTAATTGGAGGATAGAGTTTGAAACAATTAACATGGAATCAATAAGTGTTTTGAAGGAATCAACATGATGGAGAGGAAGAAGGTGCACATGGAGAGGAAGCTATCACTGTGCTTAGTGATGAGTGATAGAGGTCTGAGAAAAAGAAAAACTAGATACGAGATTTCCTCTCTGCCATCCGCTGTGTGATTCTTGTAATGCATGTGCAGATGGGTTTCTAGATGGAGTGAAGACACCATTAGATGACCTGATATTCTTTGTATGTAGAAAAACCCAAAGAGATAGGCACCTGTTAGACAGTAATATTTATTATTAGTAATAGTTAGCCAGAGCTTAGTCTTCGAAGATCAGGTAAACCAGGTGAGACAAACACATAGTCTACCATTGGAAGAATTTTTTAAAAAAATTTATCTTTTTGTTGAAAGTATTACAGATGTCCCCTTCCTCCCCACTCCCATGATGATCCCCTCCTTCCCACTCCCCTTCCCTTCACAGTCATTCATTCCACTATTGTCTGTGTCCATGGAAGAATTATAGCTCTTGTTTGGAATATCTATAATTCAAATGTGAAAACCAGGACAAAGGAAAATAAAGTTGAGCTCTTGAGGCTGGCATCCACACAACAGCTGCTTTTCCGTTAAGACTGTTGGGTTTTGTGCAATTGTGGACTGTCAGATATATTAGTTTCTGACAGGGCTCTTTCCCAGACCCCATGTTAGAGTGGAAGTACATCCTTGGAATTTCTAGTGATTCCTTGTGTGGGGGAAGGCCAGATGATTGGCAGTCCAGTACAAGAGGTAATCTGAATACTATGTTTAGCACCTTGGTCTCCATATCAATACCATAAGACTGGGCTCTGGCTGTAGAGACTTAGATTTGTGATTCACTGTCTACTTCAAGTGGTTAAGAGTACAATGTTTAAGGCAAACGTCTTTGTGTAGTAGAATTATAGTTAAAATATTTTTTCTTGTTTTAGTTTACTTCAAAATTTTTTTCAAACATATATTGCTTTTGTACTATTATAAGAAAAATATTCAAAAAATCACTCAGTTTATTATGGTATATGTATGTGATGAGCTGTTGTAGACTTTAAAAATTATATTCATGATTTGTGATAATGCTTACAATATAACAATAGGTGAGGATAAACCCAAGAAAACAGTCATATAAATACAATCAGCTATATAAAAATAGGCATTTACAAAAAGACTGGAAGAAAATGCATTGTAATTATTGTTTTATTTTTATTAAAATTTCAAGTAACACAAAAGAAGCAGGCAATTATCCTTTAATTTTGTGATCACCTCTGGAATAGATGTGATCACCAATAGATCACCAAATCTTGCACTTGATTGTCATATCTGATTTCGGGTTGCTTAAGTACAGCTTCCAATTAATAAAAACAAGGTCTTCAGATAGCTGGAAAAAATACGCAGCTATAGATCTTAGCAGTGCTTCCAGGCTATTTTACTGATATCTGTGCCCGCTCCGTCTCTTACTCATTTTCCTAAGCAACTTTGTCCAGGACACTGAATTAATTCCATAGGGTTGTATGTTCCAAGCCCAGGAAAAGAAGAGGAGGAGATGATTGATTGCTAATTACTTTCAGCAGAACTTGTTCTCCTATTGAAGGTCCCCACTGGGAGACAGAATGGTATTAGAGAAGTGTAGCCAGGCAGAAGTGTAGCGCATTTAAGGAAGAAGGCTAGGTGGGAATTCGGGATGTCTGTGCCTTGTCTTTGTTCTGCTGGTGACTTACATGATCTCTGTCTAATTATTCTTCTGCACTAATTCTCACTTTCCATATATTTAGAGCAAGGATCATTATACAAAATTATTGCTGTAATTCCTTGTGACTCTGACCTCCTGTGATTCCAGATGACAGGAATTAACTCCAGTCCTTAGAAAATGGAGAGCAGTAGGTAGTCTTGCCTGCAAAGCTTTCAGGCAAATGTCATGTTTGGCCACAGCATAAGCCATCTCCACTTAGCAGTGTTTGCATTTTAAACCATTGAAAGGTTTTGAATTATGAGGTCAAATTCATGTTTGCTTTGTGGGGTATTGTGATGGCTTGGAATGCCTGCCACATGAAATGATAGCTACAGGCTTTTTAGAAAAGCACATTTAAGGAAGAGCGCCCTATAAATGCCTGTGTTCAGGCCACACCTAGCACATTTCTGTAGCCAATGACAAACTCCTGGCATCGGGGCTGTATAATGGAAAGGGTGACACAAAGTTAATTTTCATGTTGTAAGTGTAATATTATAATTTGGAGGGGGGGGGATCCTTATAGCTTTGCAAAGTATTAATTGCAGGAAATTACAGCATATTCTAGTGAAGTATTATGTCAGTGGCATATATAGCATATAACACCTTTTCCTAGTCTCTCTTGTTTTCACCCCAAGTGTTGCGTTTTCATTTGAAAAGAGATGTGTTAAGTAGTCAGAGAACTTTGTCTGACTGTGGGGGTGGTGCTGAGTGTGGCTCAGACTGTCTGAAAACAATTAAGCTGTGAAGGGGCGAGTTCTCCATTATGCTTCCTAGAAGTGGGTTTACTGCTTGAAGCAATAATGTTGATGTGGATATTCTTTTGGCCATTTCCTCATTTCTAGCTTGTTAGGTTTCATCTTCTAGTCCTAATAAATTTTCCAGCTACAATTTATTTATTGGGTTGCAAGATAAAAAACGAGAGAATTTCATTTCTGATGTGTGGCAGAGTTTAATATGGCTTTCCGATTTCCTCCCATTTTGTTTGAAGTAAATAGGGTAATTACTCACTAAAATTCTAATATCTTTCAGGGCTTTAGGGATGAATCTAAAACAGAACTATATAATGTTTTATTTAAGCAAATCCATGTTCTTATTAGGCAGTTCACCTTAATGTCATTTTTCATAAATAAACTTTGTTTTATTTTTTTCAAGGGTTATTTAATTAATTTTGTTGTACTACCACAGCCTGACATCTGCATCTGCTAAGGCCTGCAGGATGTGATTTGCGGTTTAAAAATAAAAATAAATTATGATTTGAAAAATGGTAAATCACTCTAGAAATGATACACAAAAATGAATGTAAAAGAGTCGATGTGCTTCTGTTTTTGTTTTCTTTTATACTGAGCCACATGCACAGTTACGTGTTTGCGCAAAGCGTTTGTGCCAGTCATACGTCTGATTAATATCGAACTGGGTGTGAGCCTGTTCTGCAGAAACTGCTCCGGCACTGGCTTCTTGAACTGTTTATGGTCTCCATTAATTGCAGGGCTGCTCCATACAACCATTGCGTAGATCTGGTTTTACTTATCAAGTGTAGATCTGCTTTTTCTCCTCCTGCCGAGCAAGGTGAAGTGCCTTGTGCTACCAGCTTCTTGGTATTTGGGGGTTCAAGGCATCTTGGGGATTGAAGCTGTCAGCCCTGGAACACTCAGTGTTTCTGTGCTAAGATTAACATTGCTAGAGCAAATCTTTGGTATGTTTGCTCTACATACAACAATGCAGTCAAGCCAAACAAGTATTTTACTTTTGAATCAAGTCTTTATTTTAATAATTATGGAAATATACTCATTTCCCCACTGCCCTTCCGACCCTCCCCACTTGGGATAAGAGTACCTCTCAACTGGAAGGGTTTTAAAACCTGGTTGTTAGTTTTTCAGCCTTGCTTTCATTATTTTCTCTCAGGGGAGAAGGTGAGGGACTGAGGTAGGGGAGACAATACAGAGAGGGTTTCTATATAAAAAGCAATGCTGCCTTTTCTCCTTAAGAAGGCTCAGAGAACAGGCTATTTTTTTGTAAATGAGAATGTGTGAAGGGGTATTTTGGTTGAGTGTGTAAGAAGGCCAGTTCACTTTCCTGGCTGTTAAGAACTAGTTTTAAGCCTCCACCCTTTTAAAAAAGAACACGTTTGGTTGTGTGTTCCAACCAGGCAAAATGTGTTGAATTTAAATGGGACAGCAAGCCTATCCCATTCTGGTCCTCTTGTTGTTGTTGTTGTTGTTTTTCCCAGAGCTAGGTTCTGAATGCAGGTTTAAAAGCAGCTGGGAGATATACGGGTAATTCACAAAAAGGGCGTTCTAAAAATATAGGAAAGATATCTGGGATGAAATCTAAAATCTAAGGAGATACTGCCTCTTCCTTTATGCTACCAGTGTTTGGGAACATTCTCATTACCCTTTTGACTGAAAAAAGTCTTATTGCATTCTGAAAAAACAAACAAACAAACAATAGTAGGGTTTTTTTTTTTTTTGGTGTGTGTGTGTGTGCGTGTGTGTGTGTTTTAATTTAACTAGCTGTGAAGTTGTATAAGAAAGAGAAAACACTTTGAAAAATGGTCAGAGCTCTCATATATTAAGCAGAGCAGATGAAATGATTTATTGGGTTTTATACACATTCTGTAAAGGGTAAGCATTGCTAACAGAATGAGTGGCAGCCTCTGGGAGCTGAACAGGCCCCAGGGACTAGTCTTTGTTCCTCTGGTCTTGACAGGCATGTGTCTCTGTTAAATGAGAGCTTAATTTCTCTCATATGTGAACAATTTCCAAGCCCAACAAAGGCAGCCAGGATGGGAGCTATTTAAAAGAACCAGCACAGGAGGAAGCATTCTTGAAGAAAAGGGATGCTAAAAGGCTAATTACTCACCATGGTTTAGCAACTATTTTATTTTTCCCTGAACAACGTTTATTAACATGGATCTGCCACTTTTTCAAAAACATAAACACACATTAGAATTACAAGGTTATATTTTTATTCCTTGTGAAATATCCATTTGCTGATCTCTGCTCAGCGAAAAGAGGTGCCCTTATCAGCAGTGGTGATGTATATCATGGAATATTAATTCACTAGAGGGGGAGGGAAGAGGCTAATATACTTTGGATCTTTCACTCTCAAATGGAAGGAATTTAAACTATTTACTAAGCATCATCCTTGGCTACTGTGAACCTTTTCTTTAGACGGTAATTGCTTAAAGTGTAGAGAGGATTTTTATTTCAACATTTTCTGTGTGTGTTTCAAAGTATGATTTGTTTAGTTTGCCTCAATTTCTGGACTCTGCTTTCTGGGGAAAATTCCATATTGTTAAGAAGGCATATGTAGGCAGTTACAGGTACATTTACACTTACCTTGTTTTTGTAAACTGAATTATTTTTCCCTTTTGACTTATATTATAATCCTTATTAACCCTTTATCTTAATTCTTGACTAGTGATCTTTAAATTTCTGTACTTGTCCTTTCAAACTTGGAATTTTCTTTTTCAGTAGATAATGACCTATAAATAAACATTTCAATGTATTTATATGGCAACTATTATATTACTAGAGGCCTGGTGCACAAAATTCCTGCACAGAGGTGAGGTCCCCTCAGCCCAGTCTGGACCCTCCAATCTGAGACACCTTGGAGCATGTCCAACTGCCAGTCTAGTTCTGATCCCCAGGATCAGGCCTAAACCGGCAGTTGGACATCCCTGTCACAATCCAGGACCACTGGTTCCTAACTGTTCACCTGCCTGCCTGCCTAATCACCCCTAACTGCTCTCCCTACTGGCCTGGTAACCCCCAACTGCCCCCATGCTGGCCTAGTTGCCCCCAACTGTCCCCCCCCACTGGCCTTGTTGCCCCTTACTGCCCCCCCATTGGCCTGGTGACCCTTACTGCCCCGCCTGCCAGCCTGGTCACCCCTAACTGCTCCCCCTGGTGGTCTGGTCACTGGCCTGGTTGCCCCATGCAGCCTGCTGTTCGGTTGTTTGGTCACTCCTCACTGATTCCCCTGCCAGCCTAGTCACTCCATGCAAACTGTTTGGTCATTCGTTTGGTTGCGATGGTCTCTTAGGCTTTTATATGTATAGATAACTAGAGGCCTGGTGCATGAATTCATGCACATTAAAAGGAAATTAATTAGAAGAAATATTTTAATATTGCTATTCACCCTTTCTGTAGAATAGATGTGTCAAACAAATTCACAGTCAACAATGTCAGATTGAAAAACACACATGGCAATGGGTGCAAAAGTTTAGCTAAATTAGAAAGCAGGTCTACTTTAGACCTGCTTTCTAATTTAGCTAAACCTTTTCCAACCCAGTGAAGCACCCCAACTTCTCTTTCAGGTAATTGTCAGCAGCACAGCAGTAAATATCAACATGAAGCAGATTATTATAGTAGATCATGCAGTGAGAACAAAGGGTAAATATTTCCCTATAGCAGTGTTTGACTATATTCTGTGCAGTGAGAAACCCTGACGTCATTTTTAAGGTCTACCATTTCTTCTTTTCAGTCGTGTCAAGTTCCTAAGCTTTCTAAATCTCCGTTTCTGGCTAATGAAATAGGATTCCACTGCCTCTCCTATCTACCTACTCTAGGACTTCTGTGAGGATCAAATGAGATGAGGCAAGAAAAAAACTTTCACAGACATTTGGTTAAACTGTAAAATGCTTCTACCTGGCTATAAAGCAAGTCATGTTCCTGGGCTATAGAAACTCCAAGGAGGCTAGTTGCTAAGCAGAGGAAGCCAGGCTTTGCTATGGGACATCATTACCCAGTGCCCACAACAACCATTTCTGGGCTGGGCTGTGGGCTGCATTTTGTACTATGGGATCTCAGCATTTGTCAGCTGCAATTTTGTAGGCTGTTGCTCCTGAGTGGTATTGGGACCTGTGTTTCACTTGGGGGAAGCTGACTGTTGCTTTGTGGATGCCAGGTCCACAGTGTCATTTCTCTGTAAATGGCCAGTGTGTGTCACAGCAGCTCCTGTGTTGAGCGTCTGCCTCCTGGTGGTCAGTGCACATCATAGTGACTGGTTGGACACTTAGCATATTAGCCTTTTATAGAGATAAAAGGTAGAAGTTCTTAAATATGAGCAATAATCACCTTTTTATTTATCTGTTTTGAATGTTTTTATAACAGGCACCAATTAAGTTGTTCATAAAGAAGAATTTTGAAAATGAACAGTGGACTTATAACTTATTTTGTAAAATATATTTTTAAAGAAAGAGGAAGGAAGAGGGATAGAGAAATAGAAACATCAATGACAGAGAAACATCATCAATTGGGTGCCTTCCACATATCTTCTACTGGGAATGGAGCCAGAAACCTAGGCATATGCCCGAACTGGGAATCAAACTGGTGACCTCTTGTTTCATGGGTTGATGCTCAAGCACTATGCCATACCGTGCAGACAGAACTTATTTTTTTTTAAAGTATTTTCAGTGGGTTTAGAGAGGAAGGGAGAGGGAGAGAGAGATGGAAAAGTCAATGTTGAGAGAGAATAATTGATTGGCTGCCTCCTGCATGCCCTACACTGTGGGGGATCAAGCCTAGGCATGTGCCCTGACTAGGAATCAAAACCTGACCTTCTGGTTCATAGGTTGATGCTCAATCATTGAGCCACACTGGTTGGGCATAGTACTTATAATTTCTAATGAACATGCTGAGATGAATATTGTAGCCAGATTGGCTCTTGGTTTATTTTAGAACTAAAAAAGATGACCTAGATTTTCTTTATGATCACTAATAATTTTCTGAATGACTTTTGGCAAATCACTTTATCTCTGGGACCTCAATTGCCTTATATATAAATGAAGAATTCTCCCCTCCCCCAAATTCTAAATTTCCATGTTTTAAGGTAAAAATGGATCTCTGAAATAAAATACATGACATGATTGCAGATTACCTACAATAAATTTGTTTAAAAATCTCCCCCCAAAACATTATTACATGTCTATAATTACATTTTTTAATATAGAAATATCAGAACATCCTCCAGTATGGTACCTTGACTGGCGTAAAACCTGATGTGCAGTATTATCACTTCATGGGAACAAGAATCTACTGGGTATGACAGGCTTTGTGTGGCAAAGTAGAAATAGTGGGAAATCTGTAGATTTTATTTATAATGATGGACAGCTGACAGATAACTCTTTTGCTTGTATCTGATTATTAAAGTGGACTTTATGAGTGGAATCAGATCATTTCCGTCTGCATGGTTATTTCTACTAATATATAGACAGCTCCTGAAAGTGTCTGAGCCTTGTGTATAGCCATGGTGATCTAACTCTGAAGGAGAATGGGGTGGTATTTTTATTTAGAATATGAATTGATGACTGTATAACTTTGAGAAGGGAAAAAAAGTAAGTCATTTTATCCCAGGTGGTTTTTCTTAGCATCTTTGCTTGCTACCCAGAAGTACTGTGGTTTTCATAAGAAGCCATGTTTTAGTAGAAATAACACATGCCAAACCACTTAAACTAATGACTAAGCCATCTTTGTTCCAGATTTGGAGTATATTTGAATATGAAAAACAGTAGGATCTTCAGAAATGAGAGCCAAAGAAAATTCTAAGACCCTTATTTCTGACATGAATTAATTCGATTAAGCTTGCTTTCCCTTTTTATTTACGGTGTTATCCAAAATGAACAGTCAGTATCATTTCTTTATAAATTGCCCCTCTATATTTTCTGTTCTTAAAAATGAATAATCACTTCAAGTCATATTCAATACTTGTTTTCCTTTAAGCATCATAGAACTACCAATTCTAGTCCAGTTCACCTCCAAATGTCTCATATCCATCTTTTGTTTCATTCCTAATGTTACAAGCATGATGTAGGTCATTATTACCTCATACCCAAACTGCTGTAATATGTCTTAAACTGTCTCTTCACCTTCAGTCTACCTCTCTCCACTTCACATTACACATTCATTGCAAAACATTTTTTCTAAAGCACACTTTTCATTGTATTTCTCTTCTGTTCAGAAGACTCTAATGGTGTCTTGTTGCCTGCTATTTTTATTTATTTAACAAATTTTCATTGAGCATTTATGTTTTGACACTTTTCTAGACACTGAGGATATGGCAATCTACACAAATCTCTGCCCTGTTGAGCTTACATTCTAGTGGGGGGAGGCAGACATAAATGAGAAAAGTAAAATTATAGCATGTTATAAGAATTGCTATGGAGGAAAATCAGAAAAAGCTGGAGGAAAGCGGGAATGAGCTACTGTAATTTTAAATAGTATATTTGGTAAGTCCTTAAGAAGTACGTAATATATGAGTGAGGACTTGAGGAAATTTAGGAAGCAAGTCATGTGGCTATCTGTAGTAAGACCCTTCTAGATACAGAGAATAGCATATGCAAAGACTAATAGGTCAGGGGAAACAATCTCTAAGGAACATTAATGGCAAGTATGGCTAGCAGTAGTGGGAGTAGTTTTGGGGTGTGAATGAAAGAGAAAAGAGTAGACCATAAGAACAGAAGGGGCCTTTTTATATACATTAAGTACTTTGGTCTGTAAGTGGGATGGGAGGCCATTGGAAAAAATATTGTGGTCTGATGTGTTTTAACAGAAACATTCTGCCTACTATGCTGCAAATGGACTGAAAAGGGCAAGAGTAGAAACTTGAGAGGTCAGGAGAAGGCTATTTAGGCAAGAAATATTCATAAGTTGGACCAGAGCAATGGACATAAATGAGAAGTGGTTAGATTCTAGATATATTGTAAAAGTAGAGCCAGAGAGATTCAGAGTGAAGGGGAAATAAGAAAGTTAAGGGTGACTTAAAGGATTTTTATCTAAAGAACTTTAAAAATGGAGTTGCTATTCATCTAGCTTTTGCTATTCATTGGGGGAATTGTAGAAACAGGTATCTACAGAGCATGAGTGTGAGGGATTGTGGTGGGAGGCGTGTGGGGAAGATAAGGGAGAATCCGAAGTTTAGTGTTGAATTGTTATGTTGAAATATTTATTAGAGATTCAGGTGGAGATTTTGAAAAGGCAGTAGGACATGGAACTTTGGACTTCGTAAGAGAGATAAGGACTAGAAATATACATTTGGGAGTGTCAGTGTGGATGGTTTGGTAAAATTCAAATTCATAGCTTGAGTTTTATGGTTCTCCATAACATGGTTCCTATGCTAATTTCTAGCTTTACTTTTTGCTAGCTAGTTAACCAAACTTGGTTATGTGTTATCTCCTGAACATGATTTGTGTTTTCTCATCTCTAAGTCAATTGTCACATATTTTTTCTTTCTATTTGGAAAAAAATGACTTTTATATATGCCCTTTTCTCCCCTCATATTGATCTTTGCCTTTTAAAAGCCTAGAATTCCATTGAGGCCCAATTCCATGAAACTTTTTCCAAACTTTTTCCTGGCCCCATCTAATCATTCTTTTCTCTTCAGAGCCTACACAGCCTCTCGTGTTTTTCTTAATTACATGCACTATGTTTTAGTTATTTATGCATGTTATATTCCTCCTACAAGGTCATAGTATTCTTGAAGACAGAGACTATTATTTTTATAGTACCAACATGCCCAGCTTGGTGCCTTGTATATGGTGAACGTTCAGTGAGTATTATTGAATTGAATAGTTGAAATCTTAAATAATTTTAAGAGGCAAAGGAGACAATAGAAATTACTCTTTCTTCTTTTGAATGCTCATCACATGATGAAGCAAATATTGCAAGTTTTTTTCTGAAACAAATTATAGTAAAATATTTAGCTCATGATTCTATGATTTAAATTGAATGATCTGACTTCATGCCCCCTACTGGAAGCTTGACCAGGAATTGAACCAGCAACCTTCTGGGGCATGGAACAATGGCCAACCAACTGAGCCACACTGGCCAGGGGAGTATTATTATAGCTTCCGAAAGTAAGTAACACTGTGGTTCCTTGGGGAAACTTCAGAAAAGAATAGTAAAAGCTATGGTTTTTACCAGCTAATCTATTGTTTCGTCTCTTTTTAAAGCTTTATATCTTTTATAATTGTTGCTTATATTTTGTTAAAATGAGAAATCTTGAGAGTGTTACATTTAATTCAATTCTTTAAACATTTATTAAGTATCTTAGTACTAAGCTGGAGATACCAGGTGGAAAAGATTATATCTCTGTCTTTAATAAGCTAACAGTTTAGTAAGAGAACCATCTGAAAAATAATCATGTCAAATAAAATGTGTTTTTCCCATTTAATAATATTCTTTAATTAGCTTTGTTAACTGATCATAGACTAAGGATTTTTAACGTTATCAACATCAAAGGCGTATCTCTTAAATGTGATGGTGGTATTTGTGACTTTCAAAGTTATCACACCAAGAATAGTAGCATTGCCTGGAACGCCAGAGAAAATACACTGAAAATTATTACTCCAAAAGTAGATTTTTAAAGAACTGTTTTACCATTTGTTATTTTAGTAATCAACTATAGGAAAAACCACAGTTAGCAATAAAATAAAAAAAAAATGAAAGAAAGAAGCAGTTAATTCAGCCTACAGCCAACAGTGAATATCTGCTCTGTGTAACATGACTGAAACCTAGGTGTACGAAGGCAATATAGGAAATATGAGACATACTGTTTTTCTCTCAAAGAACTCTTAAAGGAGCCAAGAAAACAAAATGTTCATATATTTTAAAATATGAGAGCAATCACAGAGCATCTTGTCAGCAAGTACAAAAACACTGGCTATAAACTAGATGGCTAAATGCTACAGGCCCACCAACTATAATGATTCAAAGTAAAAAGTTACAGAACAAGCAAGAGAGTGCTTTGCACACTTCTTACTTGCCTTAAATTGAACGCAGCAGTATAATGTGCTTTTCAACAAGGTACCGTTAATGTGTTATTTGAGAATTTCTAGAGGCTCAACTCTTCTTTGTCTTGCAACCAATCTCTTTCAGAAATGGAGGGCCTTAAACACATTAGCTGGGTCTGTGGTTGAGTCTGTCACGAGTATACCTATCAATGCCCAAATGTTTCACAGAGGATATAGTATATTCCACATGATCACCTGCAGTTCACAGGAGCCACAGAGGAAGAGTCTGCAGGTTGTTATCTTGCTGGGATTAACGTTGTCTTTGGGTTCTCTTAGAAGCCAAATCTATGTCAAGGCTCTGAGAGAATGGTTTGACCTATAACTTATGAGGACTTTACTCAAGATTTATTGGCAAGATTTGTTTTTCACTTTAAGGGAGAGATGCTTCTTATCTTGAGATTTGATCTGGAAAGTTTGTGTGGAAAGAATGTTTTCCTCTCTTCAAATTGTGTTTCTCCTGAGATGCTGGCTGAGAAAGCCTGGTTTAGGCCTTTCTTGGGTAGACGATACCTAACCTTCTGAAAGATTAGGATTATGTATTTTATCAGTAGTTTTAATCTTTTAAAAAATATCAATTTTTTATGGATTTCAGAGAGGAAAGAGGAGGGAGAGAGAGAGATAGAAGCATCAATAATGAGAGAGAATCCTGCATACCCCAAATGGGGATCAAGCCTGAAACCCAGGCATGTGCCTTGACCAGAAATTGAGCCGTGACTTCCTGGTTCATAGGTTGAAGCTCAACCATTGAGCCACTGTGGCCAGACAATAGTTGGAATCTTTTAAATATGCTTCTTTTCTGTCATTTACTTCTTTTTTAAAACCTTTCATTTATAAAAGGTATTACAAAAGGAACTAGAAGGAAGATATTTGTGCTGGAAAGTATCCTGTGAATAACCAGATCACTGACCTACAGGTTTTATTAAGACTAATAAAGTAAGACATGTATTTCACAGCACTACCTGATACATGCATTCAGCTCAACACATATGCAGCTATAACAGAAACAAATTTCATTGAATGATACTTTCTATATGAGCTCTTCATATGAAATCTTTTCTATTTCTTACTTGGTTTTCTGGCCCTCTTTTTTTATTCTCTTCTATAGTACTCTTCTCTTTCTTCTCCTCTTGTCATACAATCTATTCTTTTTAACTTTCTCTTATCTTAATTTTCTTTAGATATCTTTCCTCTCTCCACTTCCTTTTCTCTTTTTCTCAATTTTCTTTCATCTTCTCTCTACCTCTATACTTTACCCGTTTTCTCCTCCTTATCTGTTTTCTTTATATTCCCTCTTTTCTATTTTATTATATTTTTTAAAATGTTAGCTCTGTTCCCATTAATTGGTCACAACCACAAAGTGACCCAGGTCAAAACACTTATTTTTCACATTAGAAAACAGGCTGATAGAGATGCATATTTCTGAGAGCACATGTTATGTCCTGGAAACATCTAGTTATTAACAGAGTTAAGTTTAGAATGTAAGGCTTTAAACATCTCCAAAGAAACCAAAACATTCCAGGCTATATGGATATCTTATTGAACTTCTGAACTGAATTCTCTCTGTATTAAAGAATACAACATATAGCTAGTTGAAATTATAAGCAAAAATGTCTAAGTAAATTTTTGGAATTAGAGCTTTTGAGTTGACAAGGTTGCTACCATTATGAACTTAAAATTTTTATTTTTTATATGCAAGCAACAAAGAGTTTAAGGGTCCATTATAAATAATTGACAAAATCCTTGCATTAAATTTAAGACAAGAAAGAAGCAGGAGAAACTTTTGATGTATTTTCATAGTTCCAGGAAGGTGTATGAGGGTAATGTCTATGAACAACCAGAATCTGATAAGATAGCTATAAGTTCAGCCACCTGCTGAACTTAGTATGTTAGTATGTTTGAAAGGGAGTGTAAAAAAACATGCTAAGACAAAGGTCAAGAGAGAATAACAAAGTCTAAAATTCATTTTTTCATTAAATACCAAGTTCCAGGTACTATGGTTTGTCAAAGGACAGAAAGAAAGAAGATTGAGAGACATTATTGTATGTGGTAGAGACCTAATTGACTAAGAGTGGTAAAATTACTCAAAAGGGATATAGGCCAATGCGGTTACTTCTAACATAAAGGTGGTAAGAAGAAGAATTTTTGTATCGAAGTGGAGTCATTCACAAATCTATCAAAGAACATGGAAGACATGCTAACTGTTGGAATGAAATTATATACTAAGGAGAAAAATTAATTGTGGAGTATTTAATTTTCTTAAGCTAAATTCTCTTCAGACTTCTAAATTTTTTTTTCTTCCTGAAGTCTATTGGAAATAATGATTGGAAAAGCACACTGAGCCCAGAAGGTTAATTATTTCTGGCTGTGAATTACTTCAAAATATTTCTAAATTAGTAAAGAATCTTTCTTTGTAAGTGAGCTTCCTTTTGAATTCTTCCATTAATCCTAAATTCTTAGCAAAATTACAAAACAGTTTTTAACTCTTGATCCAAAACTAATGATATTGGTTAATTAAGTGATATCTAGTAATTCTAACTAAAGAATTAATGCTACAAAAGTTTGATTACTTTGCTGCTTAATATTTTTGCCCTTTTTCACTCCCACTTGTATTCTGGTAAACTAGCTCTAACCAAAAAAAGGAGACAGATATGAATTATAGCATTTGCCAACTTCCATGATGTAACCATATTAAGGTTGATTCCAACTTATGCACATGATGTCACTGAATAAGGAGTGGGAAAATACACATCACCAGGTCTTATGTGGGTCAACTCCAGCACATCACTGGTACACCTTTTCCTTTCTTTCATTGTTAGGCACAGATTTTGTGAGGATTGCACTACTTGTCACTTAACAATGAATATAATTTTTACCATATACTGTATATTACCGGTACATAAAATTTGTGCACAGAGGTGGGGGGGTTAGTGGTGTGTGTCTCTCAGGCCAGCCTGCACCTTCTCCAATCTGGGACATCTGTCTCATAATCCAGGGTGTCTGGTTTCCAACCATTCACCTGCCTGCCTGCCTGATTGCCCCTAACTACCTCTGCTTATCAGCCTGATCACCCCCTAACCACTCCCCTGCCAGCCTGATTGACACCTAACTGCTCCCCTGCTGGCCCGATTGCCCGCCTGGTCTCCCCTCAACTGCCCTTCCCTGATGGCTCAGTCGCCCCCAACTGCCCTCCCCTGCCAGCCTGGTCTTCCCTAACTGCTCTCCCCTGCTGGCCTGGTCCCTCCCAACTGCCCTCCCCTGCTGACTTGTGAGAGCAAAACATCAATTGGCTGTCTTCTCCAGGCTTCCCTAGCCTCCTTCCAGGGATGGAACCCACAACCAGGGCATGTACAGTTGGTCCTCAGGTTTCATTGGAGATCCATTCCTACGGTGCAATGTAATGCGATTTTTGCCATCAGTTGGAAGCCACCTACATTAGCACCTATGTCACCCACATGGAGGACATACACAGCAGTAATGAAGTGAAATAGTAAAAAACATTTAAAGAAAAGATAACAATTCCTGACCTTTACTTGCAGTAAATAATAAAAAACATAAAGCACTTATGTACATATGTCGAAATGACAGAACTTTTAAAAATAAATAAATAAATGGGAGACAGCGAGGCAACCACGAAATGCTGTATTTCCCAAGGACTGCCTGTATTCTGACTGGGAATCAAACCGGCAACTTTTTGGTGCATGGGATGATGCCCAACCAACTGACACACACTGGCCATGGCATTTTTTTTAATCAGATCTTGCTAATAACATTGAGCCATGTACTTTTGATATGATAGTCCCCTTTTATTATTTTTGTTATTATGACTTTGTCTATGACTGACTGTTTTGAAAAAAACTTCATTTGTGGTTTTGCTCCATCTTTCATTGCCTGCTCCCCAAATTCTGCCATTTATAAATACTGGGTAATGAAGTTTTACCTACCCCTTTATCAAAAGTCTGATTGTTCTGTAAGCCAATATAGGGCAATAGAAGGGAGATTATTTTAATAGTAAATATATGCTATAAACTTTATTACATTTAGGTGAAACCCTAAATTCCACTTGGTCAGAAATTTTTTAAATACTCCAAATGTGTATTGCATAATTATCAGTTTACTGAAATCCATAGGAATGTATGTGAGGTTTAACTTAAGTGAAAAAGACTTTAGAGAGAGGAGGTGGCAAATATTCAAAAACCTAGTTTCAAAGTCTGGCTGTACTATCTACAGTGTATGTCTTCCTCTTTAACAGCTTACTTTTATTAAAGATGAACTAGTTTTGCAATAATTCCCTATTGCTTTCCCATTCCACAGTTTTTATTCTGACCAAATTTATCTTCCTCAGTCACCAAGAAAAATCCCTCTACTATAGAACAGGATATCTTTTTATTTTTCACTAGAGGCTTAGTGCATAAAATTCGTGCACGGGTAGGGTCCCTAGCGGTTACTGGCTGCCGGCCAAGATGCCTCCCCTCCCCTGACCACCTCCTGCTGCTGCCACCACTGGCCCCACCCCCTGGTCAAACTCCTGGTTGAGGGGACAATTTGCATATTACACTTTTATTATATAGGATATTAAAAATATCTATTCAGCTTTTGGGGAATTTTTAAAAATCCTCACTTGAGGACATGGTTACTTATTTGAGAGAGAGAGAGAGAGGAAAGGTTAAGGGATATATATATATATATATATATATATATACTGCCTCTCATATCTACCTGCAACTAAGTTATGTGTCTTAAGTTATGTGACCAGGAAACCAACCAGTGCCCTTCAGTGTACAGGACGATGCTCCAACCAAGGGCCAGAAGGTTGTCTTCTAAATGCTCTATACACCAAGCTTATTCTCATGTCTCTGCTCTAATAGTCACTCTCATATTACTCTTCTCTTCTCCATAAATATCCAACCCCTACCCAGCTTTTAAGCACAAACATCCAGAAAGTTCTTTGCAATTCCTCCGTTATAGTATGCTCTTTCCCTGTCTAAAGTCAAGTGTATTGGAACACGCTGTAGATTAAATGTTTTGTCCCCTTAAAATATATATATGTTAAATCCTAGTGCCCAAGGTGATAGTATTTGAAGATGGAGCCTTTGGGAGAGTGATTAAGTCATGAGAGTGAAGCCTCCATTAGTAGAATTTGTACGTTTATTAAAGGCACAGCAGAAAGCTCCCTCAACCCTTCTGACATGTGAGGACACAGCAAGAAGACAGTTGTGAATGAACCAGGAAGTGAGCCCTCACCAGACACTAAATCGGCTGGTGCCTCAATCTTAGATTTCCCAAACTCCAGAATTGTGAGAAATAAATGTTTGCTGTTTAAGCCACCATCCACAACATTTATGTCATAGCAGCCTGAGCGGACTAGGACAGAGCAGAAAAAAGGGTTCAAAGACTTGGGTTGCAGTCCTGCCCCATATGTGAACCAGAGCATGTCAATTTGCTCTGTGGTTAGAGTTGTCTCACACACAAAATGAATAGGTTTAAATAAATTATGTCTATCACTCTACTGTTTTGCATCCTATTGCATTCATATTCATTGTGAAACCTTGTAATAGATGCTCAATAAATATTTCATGATTGAGTCTTACAGAGATGAACTGATGAGGATCAGTTAGTCCCTTTACCAACTTTTCGGTAAAGTTTACCAGAGTTGTTTCCTCTGCTTCTTTGCTGTCTCCATCATGTGCTCACATTGCTTTTTCAATCCATGGTTTCAATGTTCAAGTTTCCAAAGCTTCTGCTTCCTACTCTCCTCTCATCCTTATATTTCTGAACAAATTCATTATCAGCTATTACCTAATAATACCTAAAACTGTATTTTTAACTCATATGCCCTTTCCAAGTTTCTAACCTACTTGTCCAACAACTAGTATGCATACCTACCTGGATAATTCATCTTATCCAAACCTTCAAATCTGCTCATCTTCCTGTGCTTATAATCTATCTCATACCTCTCTGACCTCACCACATATCACCTTTCCCCTTCCCTGGTCCACTCTATCTCTTCTGGCCTCCTTGCTGCCCCTAAAATGTGCCAAACACACCCCTACTCCACATACTTTGCAATGTGCTTCTTTTTCCCTGGAATACTTTTACCCTAATATCCATATCTCATCCTTCAATTTATTTACATCACTTCTTAAGGAGACCTTTCTGACTAATCTCTATAAATTAGTAATATACACTGAGTGGCCAGATTATTATGACCTCTGAACACATAATAATCTGGCCACTCAGTGTGTGTGTATATATATATATTAGAGGCCTGTGGAATGAATTCATGCATGGGTGGGCTCTGACCAGCCTGGCCAGGGGGAGGGGACATGGGTGGTTGGCCAACCTGCCTGCTGATTGAACTACTGGTCAAGGGGATAATTTGCATATTAGCCTTTTATTATATAGGATATACACTGAGTGGCCAGATTACTATATGTTCAGAGATCATAATAATCTGGCCACTCAGTGTACATTGGACTATCAAGCATATGTTAACATCAGAGTTAATGCTTATTAAATGGTTGCTATATATTAGGTGCTATAGTAAATGCCTTATATGTATTATATTACTCAACACAATAATTCCCTATTTGGCAGTGACAAAATGGAGGTTTAAGAAAGCTCAAGCAACTTGCCCAAGGTATAAGTGGCAGAGTCAGTATTCTAACCTAATTAACAACAGCAAACAATTATATAGTGTTTACTATTTGCTGAATGCTATTCTAAAATTAGACATATTAACTTTGGACCCTCAAAATAACCTTATAAAATAGGTAATATTATCTCCATTTATAAATGGTAGAAGTTAGCCACAGAGATGTTAAGTAACTTGCCCAAGATCAAACATTTAATAGGAGCTGAGATTTATACTTACTCTGGCTCTAGAATCTGTGCTCTTAACCACTGCACTCTACTGCCTCTCTCTGTGAATCAGAACACTGGTTCCTACTCACTATGTTACCCATATCTCTCAGAACAGAATTTGTAATTTTTTTCTGATGAAAGAGAGAGGCAGGCAGAGAGAGAGAGAAAGGGCGGGGGGAGAGAGAGAGAGAGAGAGAGAGAGAGAGATCAGCTGCCTCCTGCACACCTGCAACCCAGGTAGGTGACCTTTACTGGGAATTGAACCAGAACAGAGTAGGATTTTTTTTTTTTTTAGGGAAAATGTAAAAGAGGAGGAAAGACAGAAAGAAACATCCATGTGAGAGAAATACATCAATTGGTTGTCTCCTGCAGGATCCCTGACTAGGGTCCGGCCAGCGAGGAGCCTGCAACCAAGGAATCCAACTCAGGACCCTTTGGTCCCAGGCCGATGATCTATCCGCTGAGCCAAACTTGCTAGGGTCAGATCAGAGATTTTATTGAGTTACTTGTAGACTCATTTGTCAGATTGGGAACTGGACACAGAAAGAAACTGGCCTCAGAAGTAACTTCAAAGGAAAACAATGAGATGTTTTTGCTGACAGTCTGACATACCTACATGGTTAAGCAAAGGGGGTAATCAAGGACCACATACAGAAAAGAAGAAGCAATAGTTTCAAATTGAGAAATTTACCAGGTTCACAGCTTGTAAACGAGGAATGCATGAATAAGAACTAAAATATGTGCAGCCCAAACTGCCCCACTACAAATATTTGAACACTCCCTGAAAGACTTGTTACCCAGGCAATGCCTGGTTACAAATTCAAGGTGCAGATTTATCAAGGTAAGTAGGTATCTTGTGTGCTAGTCTGTGGCTGTTTGTACAGTTATATGTGGAGAAATGGAGACAAAAAATTTGAGGTACACATCACTAGAATTTTGTTGTGTCTTTATGTAAAGCTACTTTGCATATTTTTTTCATGGGAAGATACTAAGTTGCCTTAAAAATCAATTAAATTATGGTTGAATGATTCAGAAGACCATTGTACTTAATTCAGAGCTAGGTGATTAGAAAAGGTCTGATTAAAGGACAGAGAAGAGCCACTTAAAAGGACAAAATGGGGGTACCAGAGAGAATCATCAAGAGTTCATTTCTGTAGGTTCCATACAATTTAAGGTGAGGCTTTCTAGGCTGGTAAGAAGATACTATGCAGGAATATGTAGCATAAAAGGGGGAATGACACAAGAGATTGGAGAGCTGTTTGTAATTTGTTGCAGCATTTTAATTGGTGGGAGGGGACATGTTCTTATTCTATTGTGCTCTTATTTTAATTTTTCATGTTTTGTAAACTCCACTTAGCATCCTGATTACAGCATAGTTTTTTTATAATATTAAGATAAAATGTGTGATGCATGTTCTTTGTTGGTCTCAAGCTAACTTTGCTATGAATTGCATTTGTCCAATGTAGAAATACAGAAAACAGGTTAAAAAGCTTTGGGTAGCGATCCGCCACTATAAGGAAGATGGGACTATGATCTGAGCCAAGAGAAAAAGTTACAATCTTACGTTACTTTGATATTCTATTTTTTTATGGGGTATCATCATCCAAAGCTCTGTGTACATACCATGCTTTGTTATCCAAAATATAGAACCTAAAATGATTCTTGGATTAGGATTAATTAGTGAGATTGTTTGGCACTTTGCAGAGAAAAGAAGTTTGAACTTATCATATTTCTCTTTGGGATTTCACATTTTGGCTTTTAAAAATGTTTCATTTTCCTCAGCATCTTGTCAGCATCAAGCCAGAAAACATATTTACATCTTGCTAGCTCTGTTTGAGTTGGGGGCCGCATGTCTGTCTTACTAGCCTCTTCAGTTCTGTGGACGTTTGGGCAGCAGTGACAACTAGAAGATTTAAGCATGTCTTGGGCAGGAAACTAATCTATAGTCATTACTGCTGATTGCCCCCTCTGTGACACAAGGAGCTCGAGTTCTGATGAGGCCAGTCTCAGAGGTGTTTAGTTGCTCATACTGGGCTTCCTGGAGAGCAGAGTGGGTTCTCATGCTGTTTTCTTTGGGGTGACTTGGTAAGATATTTATTTGTCTAACTGGTCCTATCAGAGAGAGTTACCCTTTTGTTCTTAGGGTTAGAGAAACTTTCTCTTTATTTTCCTGTGCAATACTTTGTAGGGTAATCTATTGCCAAACAAATATGGGTAACTATCAGTTCACAATTTTTTTTTCTCTTCCTTGAGGCTATCACTTCCTTTTCTTAAACAAATAACTAATGTGACAATGCTGATATTTTTGTTTCAATGTGCACCTGTGAATGCATGAATGGATGTGCATGTATGTGTCTAAATTAAAACATGAAGCTTGGTGCCTGGCTGGTGTGGCTCAGTGGTTGAGCATTGACCCATGAACCAGGAAGTCACAGTTTGATTTCCTGTCAGGGCATATGCCCAGGTTACAGGCTCACTCCACAGTAGGGAGCATGCAGGAGGCAGCTGATCAAATGATTCTCTCTCATCATTGATGTTTCTATCTCCCCATCTCCCTCCCTCTCTCTGAAATAATAATAGTAATAAAAAACCACACATTAAAACATGAAGCTAGAAAGTTGAGAGGAATGTAATACTGCTAATTCAGTCACTAACATTACATAACAAATCAAGTGTTTATCAGGAACATCTTAGTAATTTGTATTAATAAGAGAGGATGCTCTTTAAATTTAAATACAGATACATTCCAAAGAAGACAGTAATTAGGTTGTTGTTGTTCTTTTATTTCTGTAACTTTTTGAAGGTCCAGTGTCAAATTCCATTGGTCTGTGTGGAGATACCTTTTCATTCGCTTGTGAACTCAGCATCTGTGGCTCAGTGATCTCTAGGCAGCCTTGGGATTCCAGATACAGAACAGATCTGTCTGTGGGTGGGGCCAAACATGCCTGTGACTTTTGACCATTGAAAATGAAGGAAAACATTTGTGGTAAGAAACAACAGCACATGCTTGACCTCCAAAGCACACACATCTATAAATGGATAAAAGTGACTATTTAAGGTTGTTTCAAAAAAGAACCACTGTGTCTACAAAGAAAGAAACCCTAATTCAATGTTTGAAAAAGCAAACTATGTGTGGATGAAAGAACATGTTTTTGTTAAAAAACATCTGTGGTGTTCCCTATGATGTATTTGATCCTGGTGATAAATCAACAAAGTTAGGTATTAGAGACAAAATTGACTTTTGACAACTTATTATGTGATAAATAAGATTAATTCAACCCAAAAGATCTCAGGGCTGCATTTAAACTGGTGTTTTTTGGCTAATTGCCAGATATACAAGATGAAGTCCTCACCTCAAAATTAAAGACATCGCTGGGATTTCTTATTCGGCAGTTGCGGTTGGTCGTGTATATGTTCTTTGTACTCTCATTTTTATCTCTACCTTACCACTGTGTTTCCTAGAGGTGGTCTCCTTACTATCATAAGATAATTGCCACCAGGCCTAATTTTACAGGATTGAATTTTTCAACTTGCCAGACTTTTACATAATTGTACTATATGCATGATTTATAGACTGCATTGCTCATGTTTTTTGAAGATGTAAGAGATTCCATACCCAATTTTATGAGTTTATTTTCTTCCCCAAATGCTGAAATGATAAATTATGAGCTGAAGTCCCCCTGATAAAAAGTAAAATTCACAGATACAAATAATTAGACATGAACTTTTAACTCAATAAATTGGGTTGATGAGATTAACTGAAGGCAACAGTAAAACACTGTAGGGATTTTTTGTCAAAGGAAGCTAAGTTATATCAAAAACAGTGAGTGGTATGAGTTATTAGGTGATGAATTTTAAAAGTAGTGTCCAAATGTAAATAGTGAAATCATTCAAAGTATTACTCAGCAGCTGCAAGAGCGATGGGAAAGACTGACATTACAAATTTAGTCATTTCTTAACCACTTTCATTAGGCACTATTGTCAGATCCAAGAGGCAAAATTTCATCTTGATTTAAACCCATAATGCTAATAGTTGAAACCTAGAAATTGTCAAAATAATTTGCTTGCAAAACACCTATAGATCATCTTAGATGTTTCTGTGACCCAAATGTCATAAAAAGATGCAAAAATATATTGCATATGTCATCAAGGGAAATTTTCCATTCCCCACTTATGTGTTACAAAGGAGATATTATTTACTGTAAGATCAAAAGGTATTAATTAGCTGCCTTTGGTTTAAATAAAATTGATTGTTAAGGCAGAAAATAGAGGATAATATGAGTCCTATTCTGCTATAGCCTCCCAATAAAAGGAGCAGTGACCCAACTCATTAGCCCTTTGATTTAATATATTGACACTTGGGTGGGAATAATTCCGTTTAGTGGCTTTTGCTTCCCAGGGATCAATTTAATTAGTTATAAAATGTGACTTCTTGTCAGGAGCTAGAAGAAATGCTGACGTTAAATAAAGTCATACGCAATTTAAACAATAAAGCTATCGATGCCTGGTTAAAAGTTAATGATGCAAAAAAAATGGCTTAATAGAGACAACCTCAGCAGTGAAAGTGATGCTAGGAAAATTAAGCTAAGTGGATGAATGAGGAATGGTGATGTTGTTGAATTGTTAAAACAAATTCATGGCTAGGCTAGGTTGCAAGTACATTATTTCTCAGCCTGGGAGACAGAACTAGTTCTAGACTCTTTGCTTAGTACTTCTTCAAGTGAGTTACATGTGTTTATAGGTTTCAGGATCCAGGGAGGAAGGAAATCTTGCTTAGGCTCCTTGGATTAGAAACCTGCAGGAAACCAACTTCACATTTCAGAGGATGAAGCATTACTTATGACCACCCTGTAGTGGCTTCCATGAAGTAATCTCACATGCATCCTGGAGACTGGGCCTTAGCATCCCTAAAAATGCCTCTATAGGAACATTGCTGGTACAAGACCATTGGTACTTGTGTGAAAATATTTGAGATGAACTCTGGGTCTGCACTTTGGCTTGGCAGCTTTCAGATTTCCCTCCTTCTAGATGATAGTTATTGCAAAAGTAGTTCATCCCTATTTAGAGAAATGTAACCTTCTTCACCTAAGTGATTAATTAACCAACTCTTTTAAGTCATTCCTATAACAAATTAGTGTTATTTTATGCCTCTGATGGTATCCATACAATGGCTTCACCACAAACTTGACATACTCAACACAATCAATACCCTTATGCTAAAGAGTGATGAGCTGGCTTAGAATTCAGTAACTAGATGAATCTCAAAAAGGCTCTCTAACCCCCTGACTCAATCATAAACTTAACATCAACTGATTACTTCAGTCAAATCAATTGTTTGGGAATTATGTAGTCAAAATAACCAGTTGCTTGACAAAATATACCCTGGTTTCTGCTGGTATATATACACACATCACAAATGCCTCTCTTTTGGCATTGGCTGCTGCTTGGTCACCAACACTAGTTAGCTAAATAAAAGATAACCCCATTTTATTGTCAGACAAAATTCATATCTCACTTCTCCAGCTGTTGCCTTTCTAAATTATTTGCTCTTTAGCTAAAGATGAGGCATATGTTTAAACTTGATGAGTTTTAAGATTTTTTTTTCTAGCTGAAGGAATTGACATCAGTGTTCTATAGCTAAATTCTGTAAAGCAACAAAGAAGTGTTTTTCTCTTGTCCAGTTTTGCTCCTAATTTATCTGCAGGCTCTGAAGTCAGTGGGTGGGAATAGGAGAGCAAATAATCTGGGTTGTGGGAAGGAAGACGAAATGGGGATTTATGGTCTTAATGCTCTATCAGCTTCCTGTGACCCCACTGTGTAATAAAGCACATATTCTCACAGCCTCTTCTTCTGGGAATATACTGAAAAGTTCAAGATTGGAAATCTTGGGCAAGGGCTCACTGTTTTGGAAGTATGTTTATTGGATATTGCTCTCTGCCAGTTCAGCTGCCAAGGAAATTACAGTAGAGTCTACAGCAGACCATCAAAGTGCAGTGTACCTATCTAGGAAAATAAGTGAATAACGGACCTTGTCAGTGAACATAAAATGACTGTGGTTGAAATTAAAACAGAAAAACTTTGAACTTCCAGTGAGATCTGTATACTAAATTGTGCTGGAGCTGAAATGATTTGGAGCTTCATTTGTCATTTCACTTGTATAGTATACCTACATGCACTGGCAGGAAGGACACAGAGTAGTGGACTTTGAGAAGGCGCATTTTTGAGAGACAGCTGACCAATTTTACCCAACAAAATGGCTTTCCGAAGCCTCCTCGGGAAGAAGAAACAATCTGCAGGCAAATGAGTATGCTTATGTAATATTCCGTAAAAACATTAACAGTAACAAACACGTAAGAAAACAGAAGGGAATGATGCTGTGAATAAAATCTGTGCCAGAGACAAGTTTTCCATTGGGGTAAAGGTTATCTTTTTTTTTTTCTTTGCTTCTCTATGTTGGGGGAAGGGCAAATAACTGAGGACAAGAGGGAAATTGTGGGGGACTGATGTTAGATAAACTATTTTGTCTTTGTGTTGACATTATATTGGCTGCAGCCTACACAGAAGGGATGCCTGGAAAAAGTAAGGAGAGAGAGGCATTAATATTTTTTAGTGTGCGTGGGTGCGCCAGCACTAGAGGGGCCCGTGTTTTCTTAGGGCTCAGATGGCAAAGCTAAGCATTCAGCCTACGGCAGGAAAAAAGTGCCTTTTTTGTTTTCTGACGGCGGAGTCCAGGCATTCCCAGGAGAACACAATGAATGGCCCATTTTGTCCAACACGGTTTCATAGACATAGATTTCTTGTTTTTTCATAATTATTCTTGCCCGTCATTGGGTGTGCACATGACATTTGAGCGTGTTTTAAAGTCTTAACACACTCATGTGCCTGCAATAAAGTTACTCATAACAATCCCGGCTTTCTCCAGACAACAGAGCAGGGTCTGTTGTTTTCACAAGTCACAGCAGCTGGGAGGCAGTTGTGAAGACAACAGCTTAATCTAGCTGGAAAATACAGGAAGAAGAGCGTATACACTAAATTTCCTCCCATATGATTCAAACAGTGAAGAATTTTTAAAAAATGGCTATGGGTGGTCCTACTCCATCCTGATTGGCAGAACGTACTTTACATTTCTTTAGAAGGTTGTCTTTCAATGTTAAGGGTCTACAGGATTACATTCATCATATTTGCTAATCAGCTAAAAGGCAGGCCGAGGAAGTAATACACAGACACGGTTTCAATGGCCGATGAAGAAGGTTATTACAGATCACTGTGGTGTTTTTAAAATTTAAAAATCATTTGTTTAGTAGCAGTTGGTATTTGTCAAAAGGATGCTGTAACCAAGTTGTTATGAAACAATGGTTAAATCTCCTTTGAAAGGTGTGTGAAAGAGTAGGAGATCCATGGTAATTTGCATCTTCGTGCCAGGCTGCATTTCTGGTTTGCAGTCATTAGCAAGTTTTAGATTTCACACTAAAGTTTAGGGCCAAAGAGAAGTAACTCAGAAAGATTTAGATCTGCCCTGGAACATGGGAGTGGTAAACTGGCTTTGCTCTTCTGGGTGCCGAAGGGAACCAAGTTATTTTTATTTCACGTGGAGGGCAGGGGATAGGAAATGTGAGAAGTACAATAAAAAGAAGGAAACTTTTTCATGTTCATCTAAGCTTTCTTTTTTGGGGGGAAGGGATTAAGCAGGATTTGGGGAAGGAAGTGGCTTAAAGAGCAAGATTGGCAGCGCTGTGCTTAACTATTTCAAACTCCACTATCCTTTTCCCTTCAAAGGAAACATTTTGTGAAAGAACTTCCTATGGAGCTTTTAAAAGATAGTTAGGTGACATGAACGTGTTTGGTCTCTAACATGTAATGGTTTTATTAATATTTTATTAGGAAAGATGAAGCAATTAGGGCTGATGATTTTACCATGTAACCCATCTCATCACCTTTCTAGGCACTCACCACACCTGAATAAATGTAATCTCATTTCACTCCTGTTCTTGGTGTGGGGATACTATCCCCTCCTGAATGGTTCTCAGTGGAAATCTAATTGAGAAATCCATATGGCTTTTGGAACATAGGATGACCTTCAGTGTCTTTTCTTTTATGCTGAGCTTGAAGAGCGATTTCTCCCTATTATTTATTGGGCACCTATTCTAACTTTCCTTAAATTTCTTTTTGAAAAACATTTTTGTTATATTATTTCCTCTTTATTTTACACATCTCTCCCCTACTCTTCGCAGAACAGAGCACTAAAGGCACAATAGCTAGGGTTTTGGGTATCAAGATCTAATGCAAAAGTCAATCCTTTTGTTGTCTTTGCTGGTATTCTCCTTGTTAGCTCTCATACCAAAGCATAATGAATTATGTACATATCTTTATGTTAGTGTTTACCACCAAAGCTTTAAATTTTAGTAACAATTCCCGTTTATGGTCTTATCTGTCAGTCACTGGATCAGTTTCTTTATGTGTATTTTCATTGATCTTCATAAATATGCAACAATGTAGAGATTATCCTCCCCATTTGACAGATGAGGAAACTAAGGTTACACATGTAGTTAGTTAAACCCATCTATCATATTTAGGTCTCTGCAGCGTCAAAACTGTGATCTTACTACTATATTATACTGCCTCACAGTTCAATGTAAGGGGGGAAATAGTGCTTAATTAACACGAAACAGTGACATAAATCTAAAGATAATAGAGTTTCCCTCTCATTTTCTAATCCAATCACAGAGTAGTGGCAGCCTGGTAGGGGTTGAAAAAAGTGGCTTTATGAGGTTATGGCTCCAAAATAGCTGGGGCCAACTAGATGAAGACTGCCAAATGGGCAAATGGCTTGGCAGGGTCATGAAATTGATTGGTAACATATAGGAGGTAGAGAAATAAATATTTACATACACATAAACATAAATACATACACTCACACAAAGTCATGCATATGTACATATATGTACATACATACATTCTCATATAGAATTATGTATGAATATACACACATATACATAATGGGAGCCACTGTTTTAATTTTTTAATGATTTAATATGTATTTGTATATATTGCAAACTGATCACATATATGTCACTATATACAGTTAAAATTGTGAACTTTTTCCTTGTGAACTTTTAAGATTTACTTTCTTGGCAACTTTCAAATATGCAAAACAGTATCATCAACTATAATTATAACATTATATATTATATTCTCATAACTTATTATTTTATAACTAGAGGCCTGGTGCATGAAATTTTGTGCACAGTGGGGGGGGGGGTGTGTCCCTCAGCCTGACCTTTACTCTCTTCAATCTGTGATCCCTTGAAGGATGCCTGACTGCTGGTTCAGGCCCAATCAGACATCCCTCTCACAATTCAGGACTGATGACTCCTAACCACTTGCCTGCCTGTGTGCCTGATTATTTCTACCTGCTTCTACCTACCAGCCTGATTACTCCCTAACCATTCCCCTGCCAGCCTGATTGATGCTTAACTGTCCTCCCCTGCTGGCCTGATCACCCCCAACTGCCCTCCCCTGCAGGCCTGATCACCCTCAACTGCCCTCCCCTGCCGGCCTGGCCACCCCCAACTGCCCTTCCCTGCAGGCCTGTTTGCCCCCAACTGCCCTCCCCTGCTCTCCATCTTGTGGCAGTCATCTTTGATGATGTGAGGGTGGCCATCTTGTGGCAGCCATCTTTTGGTGATGTCACATAAGGGTGTGACACCATCTAGGCTTTTATTATATACTAGAGGTCCAGTTCACAAAATTTGTGCACTCGGTGGGGGGACGAGTCCCCCAGCCTGGCCTGTACCCTGTCACAATGCAGGAGCCCCACCCATCCCTCTGGGACTCCTTGATGAATTGCCCCAAAGAGGTGGGCCAGAGCTGAGGATCCTGCTCTGTGCCATATGGATCTGGGAGGCAGGATCCTAGGATCCCCAAGCAAGCCTCTCCATGCAGAGCCAAGGGATTCCCCCACAGGCAGGCCTTGCCATGTGGAGCTGAGGGACCCCTACACAGGCCTTGCCATGTAGAGCCAGGGGACTCCCAGGCAGGCCTTATTTATAGAGCCCGGGGACCCTCAGGCAGGCCTCACCGGATCTTCAAGCAGGCCTTGCTCTTAGAGCCGGGGGAACTACTTCCTCCCAGCTCCACATAGCCAAGAGGAGGCGGGACTACCAGGCAGGCTCCATGTTATGCACACAGCATCAAGCCAAGCCCTGCCACCTACATGTGCCTGCTGTGTGCACAGCCATCTTGTGAGGGTGTGAGGGCATCACAGCATGACCACCACTTCGGCTTTTATTTAGTAATGATACATGTTCATAGGGACTTTATTCATAATAGCCAGAAAGTAGAAAAAGAGCAAGAGTCTGTACACATTTGAATAAACATCCTCATATATAAAAGTTGCCACCCCCGTGGCTCCCAGTGCTGCCATGTCCTGGCTTGGGGCCGAGTTTGTGGCTGTGACTGCGGCCCCCAGCACAACCTTGGCTGGGCTTGGGAATGGTTTGTGGCTGCCATCACCACCCCTGCAGCCCCAAGTACGCCTTGGCCGGGTTTGGGGCCAGGTTTGTGCCTGTGATCACGGCCCCCCAGTGCCGCCATTGCCGGGATTGTGGCTGTGATCGCCACCCCGGCAGCCCCCAGCACCTCCATTACTGGGCTTGGGGCCGGGTTTGTGGCTGTGATTATGGCCCCCAGCACTGCCATTGCCGGGCTTGGGGCCGGGTTTGTGGCTGTGATCCTGGCCCCCAGCGCTGCCATTGCCGGGCTTGGGGCCTGGTTTGTGGCTGTGATTATGGCCCCCAGCACTGCCATTGCCAGGTTTGGGGCCAGGTGTGTGACTGTGATCACCATCCCCGCAGCCCCTAGTACCACCATGATCCGGCTTGGGGCCGGGTTTGTGGCTGCGATTGCTACCCCCAGGGCCTCCAGAGCCACCATTGCACTGGGGGTGGGTGGTCCCTCAACCCAACCTGCCCTCTCTCACATCCCGGGAGCCCTCAGGGGATGTCCAACTGATGGCTCACCCCCCAGCCTGCCCAGCCATTGCCCTGCTCAGCTCAGCCCTGGCTGCCTGCGACCACCCGGCCCTGGGGGCTGGGCGGTTGCCGCCACTTCCACTCACAGCGCCCAGGGGCTGGGTACTGCCTGCCGCTGCCACCACCGGCTGCTGCTGCAGCACCTGGAGGCTAGGCTTGGCCACCACCACCTGTGGGGCCTGGCGCTTGTGCCACTTGGCCCCACCCCCACTCCTGATTGGCTGGTAGCATAGCCAGCCAATCAGGAGCAAAGGTATGGTCAAATTTGCATGTTTTTCTTTTATTATATAGGATACATACATATATACACATGTATATCAATATGTTGATATGGACATATTTAGATATATAGCAGTGAGTATAAGTATAAATGTGTGTGATTATGTATAATATATAAAAAATATTTTTCTAAGCTCTTTCTACTGGGAGGACCAAAGTAGCATATTATACCTAGTAGTAACCAACACATGTTGTACCCAGATTTTGGTTTAAATATCATTTTTCTGAGAGCAAGTCTGGAGCAGGGCAATATCAGATACCTCTGGAACATCTTATTATTTTATAAAGTAATGAATTATAGGGACATAAAAAAGGATGCAAATTCATCCTGAAAAGGCAACTGATTCTATATCGGGCACAAGATAAGAATATAAACAAAACAAATAAAAACCCTAATGAATTTATTCAATTTAATACAACTGGAATTTACCAATCCACAATAATATGTAAAGTGAATGAAATATAAAAGACATAAGAGAAAGCTCTTCTTTATTATCAGAGTGCCAAATAATAATTTTAAAAAAGCTCAGAAAATTATGGAAAAAAGTCACCACTTGGCCACCATAATAATAATAATAATTAATTTAGATAAGAGCCATGAAAAGATGCTAAAACTATTAGATAACAGTAGGATGAGGAATGGGATGATTATAAAGTCTCCCCACACAATACCTAGGACATTGCAAAGGGAAAAGTGCAACAGTATAGTGGGATAACCTGAAAGATACCACATTACTCAGGTGACATTAATAGCAATGGGACAAATCAATATCATAAGCTACCTAATGGGATGCTTTGAGTAGAACATATTATCACTTCTGTGATATTTCTGCCTAAAATGGGTAACCTGAATCTAATCATAAGGAAATCTCAGGAAAACAAACACTTTAGGAACAGTTTACAAAGTAACAGGTTTGAAATCTTCATTACTGATAAGGTCATAAGGTCAATGAGGAACTGAATAACGATGCCAGATTGAAGGAGACTGGAGACACATACCAATAGGTGATCCCATATTGGATCTTATTACTATAAAGGTAGAGGTCAGGGCAGCTGGCAAAACTTCAATCTGGTCTTTGAAGCATATATTGCAGTTTTTGCAACGTTCCTGAATCTTCCCTGTAAATCTGCAATTGTTTTAAAATAAAAAATAAAAAACTTACAATACAAAAAAAAAAAAGAAAAAAAGAATTAACTTTGATTCAAAGAGTTCCAGAACAGAAAGTAGAGGTCGCTGTGATCCTTAGCTCAATGTTGTTATCTCAGTGATACTTAGAGGTTTCTTACAAGGAAATCTTATGAAGAACACACTATTGATCCATTTGTATGCCCTTTTCACTTGTATTTGAATATATTAGCCTTCGTGTTTGGAAGAACCCTATAAATGGTAAGACGTTTGGTTCTAGGCCATGGTTGCTGCTACTCCTTACAAATATTTTAATCAAAATATTATTCTTAGCTTCTGAGATTCAGAAATGTCCCTATTGATGTGAGTTCAGTGTTGATGAAATAACCCGCTAATAGTATCTTGTCAAGAGATTCATCATCAACAAATGATATAGATTCATCTTCAAGAATTAAACATAGCTTATTTTTGTACTTCAATAGAATACTGAGTTTGGAAAATATAGCTGGTTAATTACTTCAATTTCAACCAAAAAAATGTGGTCACATACTAATAATCTCTACCAATGATAGAGCCAGATTTAAACGATGATGAACAATTGAATCTTCTCAAGTTTGAGAAATTTATAAAAACAGTAATAACCACAGCAGAATCCCAGGTAGTGGTAGTTGCTTGGCTGATTAAATATTAATCTTTTATATTGAAAGGTATTATGATTAAAAGGCACCAGAATCTTTTAATTTTAAATTTAGCTCTGTGAACTTATTAACCTTTCTGAATTGATAAAATAATATAATCACATCTTCCTGACTTGTGTTATATGAATTAATTGAGATTAAGTGTTGAAAGTATCTGGCATATATTTTCTGGAATGTAGTAGATCATCAAGAAATCCTAAGTCTCAATATTTAAGGCTTCTTTATTCCTAGGAGCAATTCTACATTTAAAAATATTTTGGTTACAGGTAATAAATGTAAATGTAAATATATTTGTATTTACAGATAGTAAATGTAGAAGAAATAATGTATACTAATTTCTATAGTAATGCATATTTTTCAAATAATTTCCACATCTATTAAGTAGTGTTCAGCTTGATTCTTAAAGGCAATTCTTTTCTCATTTATATATAAAGAAATTGAGATTTACTGGTTCAGAAGACAGCAGAAGAAACCAGTATTTCAGCCTAATCTTTCAGCGTGTAAGCCTTAGACTTTTTATTATCCAGCATTTCTCAACCTTTTAAAACCCTTGTGCCCTCTAAATAAACAAAAATAACCTCATACAATTTTTAACATTAACAGAAATTTCTAATTAGTTTAACTGGTGACACAAGAACATTACTTTTATCTTCCAAGATGCGCACTTTAAACATTTGTGAGTTTTTCCTAGGCAGTGAGAGAACAAAGCCAGTCACTTCTAACACAAGCCATATTGCTCTGCTTCGTTTTCCTTACTGTACATACAGTAAAACCAGAATCACAAATATATGTTGATAAAATTGGTTTACAGCATGGAGTGTCCTCTACATACTATTTCAAACTAACCTCTCTAAGAAATGTGTAAGGCTCTCCTTACTTCCCTCTAATTCACCATCCTCCCAATGTGTTGGCCTTGGGTACCCACTTTGACAACCTCTGCATAACGAGGCAGTCTGACACACTGGTTAAGAGTCGGACTCTGGAACTAGGGTACCTGCACTGTCCACTTACTAGCTGCCTGACCTTGAGGCAAGCTACTAAGCTTCTTTGTGCCTCATCTCTGAAATGGATACAAAAACTGTACCTAACTCATGAAAATGTTTTGAAGATTAAATGGGTTCATGCATGTAAAGCACTTAGAAAAGTGCGTGGCACATTGAAGTCCTATATTAGTATTATGTTATTAATATTTTTACTATTAGCATTATTATCATCACCCATTCTATTACCATAGTGGTTTAAAGCAATATAGCAACATGATAATGTCACAAAGTCTTGAGAATCAAATTAGATTAGTATCTGTCATTCGGTCTTCTTCAGTCTGTCTGTATCTCTTAATTCTGTGTCTTATAAAATAATTCAGAATCTCTCCTATTAACCTTCTTTAGCTATTTCTTTGAAAATATTGTTCTGTTTGTTTTGTAAGGTCCTTACTTACTCATTCTTCTATAAGATAGATCCAGCTGTTTTTCTCAGAGTTCTTTCTCCTACCTACTCTTCACAAATGTGCTTTGGTGATTCTCAAGTCAAGTCTACCCATCACTCCGAAATGTAGACTGCAGAAACAACAGCAGCAATGGGGCAGAGTCTCCCTTCCCCTCAGGGACAAGATTCTGAAATGCTCTCCGAAAGGAGATGTGCCTCTTTATGAGAACACCAGCCTGGTTTGAAACACAGTGGATAATGTCTGATATGTACTACACACCTAACCATTTGACATCATTTTCTTCTCACTACAGCCTTGTGAGGTCGGTATCACTATTCCTCTTTTAATGAGGAGAAAACTGAAGTTAAGCAATGTGTTACATTACTGACTCTGATCGATATCTTTTAACTTCAATTCACTTATTCCAGGTCTTTTTCTACCATAACAGAATTGCCTCTGAATGAGATAATACACTTCTCACCAGTTTTTGTTACAAGGTAAAACTTTAAGAAAGAATGGAAATATACTTACTCTTGCTCACATGCCAGTAAACTGCCATTATGGGAAGTTAGTTCCAGGGAATAAGGAATTAGGCTGCTTGGGTTTTCAGTGCTTGGTGAATCTGAGTATCCTTGTTCTGTTAATCCCTTTTCACTCTAAGCCAAGAGCAGGTGGAATAAGGCTGTCATTTTAACAAGTTAGTGTAAATGAAACAAAACAAAAAAGCCCAAGCAACCTGATAGCTCAGGAGGACTATGGTTTGAGCCTAGATTTCCCAATGGAACCCTGTTTCTTTTTAATGCTAAAGTAGACTTTTCCTTTTCCAAAGAATGCTGTTAATACCCTTTACTCACAAAAAGCTTCTATCATGTTGGAAAGAGCATTGGCTGCAGAAGATTTAGGTTTGAATTCTGGCTCTGTCACTTACTCTAGCTGTAGTGTTGGATATATATTTAATCTTTATTTTAGTAATCTTATCTGTAAAAAGTCCTACTTCATAGGACAGTTAACAATTTTTTCACTTTTGAAAAAAATTGTCCTGCCTTATCAATGCATACATTACATGCAACAAAATTGAAGTGTTTGATGAATCCTGGAAATTGTATATAGTCATATACAACTTTTTAGCTGTGACGAATTTCCCTGTGACCCTTTTGAAGTCATATCCCCCCGTGACACTCTGGGTCCATTTCATTGATCTGCTTTCTGTCACTATAATTTAGCCTTTTCTAGAAATTCATACAAATGGAACGATATAGTATATTCTTTTTTTATGTCCAGTTTCTTTCATTGAGTATCATTATTACTATTATTTTGTTGTTAATCCTCATGTGAGGATATTTTTCCATTGATTTTTTAGAGAGAGTGGAAGAGAGGGGGAGAGACACAGAGAGAGAAACATCGATGTGAGCGAGACACATCTCCTGCATGCACTTGTGAGATGAGCCTGAAGCCAAGGTACCTGCCCTTAAGTAGAATCTAACCTGGGACCCTTTTGTCCTCAGGCTGATGCTCTGTCCACTGAGCAAAACCAGCTAGGACATCATTTAGCATGATTTAAAAAAAATTCTTTCATGTTACTGGATCTATTGATATTTTGTTTCTTTATATTTTTAGATGGTATTCCACATAATGGACATACCATGATTTGGTTAACCATCCTCCAGTTAATGGACACTATATTAATTTCAGTTACTGTTAGCTATTATGAATAGAGGCCTGGTGCACAAAATTCATGCACAGGGGAGGAGGGGGTCCCTCAGCCCAGCCTGCACCCTCTCCAATCTGAGACATCCCTGTCACAATCCAGGACTGCTGGCTCCCAACTGCTTGCCTGCCTGCCTTCTTTATTGCCCCTAACTGCTTATGCCTGCCAGCCTAATCACCCCATAATCACACCCCTGCCAGCCTGATTGATGCCTAACTGCTCCCCTGCCAGCCTGTTTGCCCCTAATTTCCCTCCCCTGCAGGCCTAGTCACTTCTAACGCCCTCCCTTGCAGGCCTGGTCCCTCCCAACTGCCCTCCCCTGTTGGCCATCTTGTGTACACATGGAGGCATCCATTTTTGGCCACCTGAGGGCAGCCATCTTGTGTGTTGGAGTGATGGTCAATTTGCATATTACTCTTTTATTAGGTAGGATAGAGGCCTGGTGCACAGGTGCAGGCTGGCCGGTTTGCCCTGTAGGGTGTTCCAGATAAGGGTGGGGGTTTCTTGGGGCATGGGGTGGCCTGGACGAGGGGCCTGTGGTGGTTTGCAGTCCAGCCACACACCCTGGAGACACAAGTGCAGGCCCTGGGATCTGGGATTTATTTATCTTCTATAATTGAAACTTTGTAGCTGTGAATAGAGGCCTGGGCCTGCCAGGGTGTGCAGACAGCTTGGCTTTCTCCATTGCCGGGGAAACCCAAGCCTCCTGCTCGTTCCATGGCCACAGCCATCTTTGTTGGGTTAATTGGCATACTTGCTTTCGATTGGCTGGTTGGTGTGGCTTTTCGGTATAGCAGAGTGATGGTTAATTTTCATATTACTCTTTTATTAGATAGGATGTTTCAAGTCCTTTTGACACCACATTTTCATTTTTATTGAGTATGTATCTAAGAGCAGGTTGATTGGTGGGCTGTAAAGCAATTGTAGGCTTAACTTTATAAGAAAGTGACTGTGTCATTTTTTATTACCACCAGCAATGTATGAGAGTTCCAGTTGCTCTGCATCCTTGCCAGTACATAGTATTGTCAATCTTTAAAATTTTAACTGTTCTGGTGGGCCTTAGGGGTATCTCATTGTGGCTTTCCTATTCATTTGGCTGATGATTGGTGGTATTGAGAGCCCTCTCATGCACTTATTGACCATATATATTTCTCTGTGTGTGAATTATCTGTTAAAATCTTTAACCACCTTTTAAGAATTAATTTATCTCATTTATTGAATTGTAAGTCTTTTAAAAAAATATTCTGGGTAGAAGGTTCTTTATTTAATTTTGCAAATATTTTTTCTTGGTTCCTGACTTGCCTTTTTGTCTTTTTAATTGTGTCTTTCAAAATAACAAAGATTATAATGTTGTTGACATTTTACCAATCTTTTCTTTTCTGGTTCATATATATATATATATTGTGCTCTGCTTTAAAAACATTGGCCTAACACAATATTATAAAGATTTTTCTCCTATCTCCTAGAAATTTTCTAATTTTAGATTATATGTTTATATGGTAGTTCATTTTTAGTAAAATTTTGTGTTAGGTATCACATAAAATATAAGTTTAGGTCAGATAGAGGTTCCCCATACTGATAAGCATTTCTAGAAAAATCTGCTTAAAATACTATTATTTCCCTCATTGAATTACCTTGGCATCATTGTGAAAAATCAATGAGAGAACATTTGGAGCTGAGATATTCCTCTGGAATCTCAGCCAGCAGCTATGAGAGTGGGGTCAGCCCTTTTTCCATCTCTGCCCTCCTTACCAGTCTTGGTGTAGCTTCTTCTATAAATTATTGCTTGTAAGGCTCCTATTTAGCTAGTCTTCAGTTGGTTATTCAAGTAATTCCAGTTTGGTCTTAGAAAGAGATGAGCATAACATCCACCTAGTCTGTTGCCATTTTAGATCTCTCTATGGTAAGTCTTGATATCTTACATAGTTGTCCAATTTTGTTTCTTTTCAAAATTATTTTGCCTGAAGTTTTAGAATTAGTTTGAAATATTTAAAATATTATTTTGGAATTATGATTGGGATTTTGCTGTATTTATAGAATAATTTTGAGGAGAATTACTGTCTTAACAATAATATGTCTTCATTACATGAATGTGGCATATTTTTCCATTTCTTTAAGGTATTTAAAAAAATCTCTCTTTGTATTGTTTTATAGCTTTCAGTGTTGAAGCAAAGTATTCTTGGGTTAAATTCTTCTAAGTATGCTATTTTTTTGCTGATGGTCAATGGAATTTAAAAATTTTTAATTTTTCTAGTTGTTTATTTTGGTATACAGAAAGACAATTGATTTTTGTTATTGACCTTGTACATTGTGACTTTGCTTAATTTACTTATTCATTCTGGCAGCTTTCTTTTTTTCTAAGTTCCTTATAATTTTCTATGGTCATGATCATGTTTTCTGCAGCTAAAAACAATCTCACTATTTTCTTTCCAAATTATACGCATTTTATTTCTTTTCCTTTGCTTTTGCACTGGCTGAGAAATCCAGGACAATATTGAATAGAAATGGGGAGCGTAGACATTCTTGTCAGTTCCCAATCTTAGGTAAAAAGTATGAAGACTTTCATCTTTGATTATGATGTTGCCTGTAGGTTTTCAAATATATCTTTAATCAGATTGAGGGAGTTTCCATCTATTCAAGTTTACAGAAAGTTTTTATTATGAACTAGAGGCCCGGTGCATAAAATTTATGCACTGGAGCGGTTTCCCTCAGCCCAGCCTGCATCCTCTCTAATCTGGGAACCCTCAGCGGATGTCTGACTGCCGGTTTAGGCCAGACATCCTTCTCACAGTCTGGGACCAGTGGCTCCTAACAACTCACCTGCCTGCATGCCTAATTTCCCTAACATGCCTCCCCTGCAGACCTGGTCACCCCTAACTGCCCTCCCCTGCTGGCTTGTTCGCCCCCACCTGCCCTCTCCTGCAGGCCTGGTCCCCCCCAACTGCCCTCCCTTGGAAAGCCTGGTCACCCCCAACTGCCCTCTCCTGCTGGCCTGGTCACCCCCAACTGCCCTCCTCTGCCAGCCTGATACTCCCTAAGTTCCTGCCAGCCTCATCTCACCCCTAACCTCTGCCAGCCTGATCTTGCACATAACTGCTTTTCCCTGCCAGCCTGCCCCTAACTGCCTCTGCCTCAGCCCCCACCACCATGGCTTTGTCAGGAAGGAAGTTAGACATCTGGAAGATAGCCAGTTGACCCAGTCTAATTAGCATATTATCCTTTTATTAGTATAGATGGTGTTACATTTTTTCATTTTTTTCTGCATCTATTGAAATAATCATGTTTTTCTACTTTATTATCTTATTATAATTAATTATATTGATTTTCAAATGTTAGACTAACCTCGCATCCCTCAAATAAACTCTACTTGAGCATGATTTATTATCCTTTTTATTTTCTGTTCCATTCTATTTAGTCACTTTACTTTTATGCTTTTTTGAAACTAGTACCCTGACCTTCAGGAAAATAACTCAATTTATATTTTGGTAAAAGCTCTCTTTGCAAGGAATATGAGGTGAAAAGTTTCAATTCTGTTTCAAAAAAGTTTAAGGTCTCTTACATTAAGAAAAAAAGAGAATAATACCTGATTGATTTTAATGTCAGAGGCATACAAATTTGGGGCCAGGTAGTATAGGAAAAAAAGGAAGAGAGACAGTCATCAGAGTCACTGTTTATAGTATTGCCGGAATGTCTTTGTAGAATAATGGAAATTTGCCTTCATTTTTGGTCACATTATGTAGATTTATGTTTAAGAAAAAAAAATATTTAGACTACGGTAATGTTGGGGATAGAAAGGATATGTTTGTATTTAGGTTCTACCTTAAAGAAGACAGAAAGACAACTAGAAAAGAAAAATGAAAATTCCTGTACTGGAAATTAGGAGAACTAGTTTCAATCTTAGCTGATTTTGACAAATTATGTCATCATGGGCAAGGCACACTGTCTCCATGTGCCTCACTTTTCTCCTTTCTAAAATGTATGGTTAGGCAGACCAGTAATTCTGGACAAGGAAGGAGAGAGTATGTATATATCCGAAAAAGCTCACTAGAGTGCTGTGTCTCGGTAAGACTGACTGGATTTTGAAGTCTCCAAATTCTTTTCCATCCCTGAAAAATTTCTGATTTTATGATTTTATGAAATCAATAAACTTGGAGACTAACGACCTTGTCTTTAACTTTTGCTTAGCCATTCTCAAGTTTTCTGACTTTGACAAGTCACTTTTCTTCTCTGGGCCTTATTATATTTATGTTTAAAAGGAAAGTATTGGAAAAATGGTTTTCTAAAGCCATTCTAGTTTGAAAAGTCTGTTCTAAAGTTAAAGATAAATCTATTTGTAGAATACATGTGTGTATATCAAATACAGCAAAGCATTCAGTATACTGAGATAACTATGGCCACATATTTTATTTGAATACATTCAACATTTTTAAGAATCCTGGAAAATAAAATTCTAAGGCCTACACTATTAAACTTTTCTAATTTTAATGGGAAATGTAAATCCTTGCACATATGTTGAAATGCTAGCTTTCTGTAGTATCTGCCCCCAACTTGTAACCCAAAAATCTAAGACTTCTATATGTTTTTCTAGATTGTAGTTTTCCTTTATTATTTATTGTCTGTTGTAAGAAAGCTTCAGGGATATAGGGCATTAGAGCACCACATCTTGAACTAGCTGGGGCATAATACATGATTTGAGTCCCCAATATTTTCTAACAGTGAGGTTTGTTTATTAAAGAAACCCCATGCTGTGACTGAATCAGTTTAATAGAAGCCAAGTTTGAACTTGAACATTCAAATGTATGCCCATATATCTTGGGCATATATCATATATAATGATGTGGGGTCTAGACATCTTTCTGGGTTTGTTTATGTCTGTTATGGATTCCCCTCATTATCCATAGTGTTTGAGGGAGACCCAATGGATTCAGCTAGTTTATTGCATACTTTCTATATTTAAGACTAACTCAGAGTTCCAAGTGGCACATATGTTCCAAGTTGGAAGATTATTTTCTCACTTTCCTGTTTTATGATGATGATTAAGGAAAAATAAAAAGATTGTAGGGGACGATGACATGTTTGAGAATGGCTAATATTAATCCTTTGCCCATATTTCAAATATAGTTTTATAATCTTTAAGTTTATTATGCTACTCTTCCTAAAATATTTTAACGAGTTTGAGCTATAGCATCTGTTTTTTTATTTTGAAACCATATTGTGTATCATCTGTTGTTTTATTATTATTGATTATAACTTAGGATTTAGTAAAGGTAGATTGAGACTTTAATCTTTAATTATAATTGATTTTACAGTTTATATATATACAGTATACTCAGAATGCTAGTGTTGAATAAGTGTACCTAAAGAATAGATTTTAAATATAAAGCAAACATTTTTTATTCGTAGTTCTATTGTTAATTCGAGGCAAGCAATTCATTGTCACTTAACTAGCAGCTTTCATTGTTGCTGCTATTGTTAAAACATCTTCTCTTGACACTTATTTTTAAGGAAACCAGTGTTTATATATTTTATAAGTTGAAAAGCTACTTTTTGATCAAATGAAATAAAAGAATCAAATAACATTATAAAAATTTGCAAGAAATATTGAAAGAGGATGGATTGTTATTAAAATTTATCATTATGGGTATTTTTAAAGGGGGTGATATAGCACTTGATATAAATATTCATTTATTCTTAAACATAGAAATAACAGTGCTTAGGTGATTTTATGTACATTTATGCTAGAAGGAACAAAAGAAACTTTAAAAACTGAAAGCATAAACATAATTGAACCACCCACTTAAAAGAGAAATTGGAATAGATGTTTTCCAAGGGAGAACATGCTTTCTGTGTAAAAAGGGCTAGTGTAACAAGAAGTCATCTATTCTTGATTTCTTTAGACAGCTAGAGCTTTGTGCCTTGTCTAGTTTCTGCGTTTTAAGAGCTTGTTCTGTGTAGCAGAAATAATACAATAAATGGGTTTAACCACATTTGTCTCAGCTAGACAGTCTGCTTTGTCAGAGATTGCTGGTACAACATAAACAAATTATGTGTGTATAGTGCTTTTCAATGAAAGCCTATCTAACAGAGCTGAGATTGTATTTCAGCAGCTGTAGATTTAATCTCCTACCTGTCAGTTAAAACAGGCATTTCCTGAACCAGATAAGGACTGATTGTAGAGGAGGGAAGTAGTCACAGCTGGACAAGGACCTATTGTTATTGGCTGATAATTTCTATGTAGATTCAATTTCTTATTCTACCATGGAACCTATAATTATAGTGCAGTTGTAAAGGAGCTAATTTGACCTTTTTAATAGCTAAATTAAGAAGAGTTGGAGACTCAAAGCTGGGCTTTGTGTCCTTCATATTTGGGAACTGTCATGTGGAGCCAAAGGAAATGTCTATAGGTTTGATCATCATGGTTCTAGGTCACTGTGGATGAGCTAATAGGGAAATGCAAATATACCTGTTCACAAATTTGTAATTACATTTGTAGGAATTCAAGTTGTAATTCAAACTAAAGTAAAAAATTATGTATATGGATAAATACTTTACCATGTGAGTAACATTTCATAGGACATATCTTTTCCTTTGCTTTTTTTTTTTTTTTAAATGGGGATGGAGATAGGGGTTTTCTTTCTTTTTCTTACTCATAGAAATTTACAAAGTTAAATTGAACTTTCTCAAAATTTGTAGTGTTGGTTTGGGGAAAATATCTCTCTACATTTAGTTAAATAATTATAATATTTTCCTAAATTCCATGTGTTTCAAGTCATGAATGGCTAATGCAGGACACACTTGTAGGCTGGTCCTTGCATTTATATAACTTGGTCAGCAACCTACATCCACAACTCTTCAATTTTCAGTTTAAATTTCAATTTTCAGTTTTTATAGCTATTTCCATTTTGCAAAGAGCTTTTTACATATATCAATTGATATTTATAAAATATTTGGAAGATAAGTATAACAATGGGGTTTGGAGGAGATATTTGCTGAAGTGTAAAGGACACAATGGGCAGTAATCAGGTCAAAATTGTGGATAAGAAAGACAGCACTAAAATTACCCTTGCTTGCTTGCTTCCTCCCTCCTCCTCTTCTTTCCTGATCTTTCCTTTCATATTTTTATTTTTTTCCCTCTCTTATCTCCACTTCTCTTCCTTTTTCTTAACATATTGTAAGTAGGGCAAAGTTACTACTACTTTTTTTTGATGGTGGTACAAAAGATTGGCTAAGATTTTATATTGTGCTTACCTTAAATCTAAGGCAATCATCAGGGCTATGTAATGCTGTGTTTTAGATGGAGTATGGTAAAAAAAATTAATATAAAGGATAAAGGAATATTCAAATTTCTAAGTAGGAATAACTCAATATATTCATTTTCTCCATTGAATTCTGCTTTGTTTGTTTTTCTATTGACCTGACTGGACCAGTAGATCCTTCCATTTATTTTTGAGTATGAGTTTCTATTACTTTTCAGCTGTGATTGCATGAGTTATTCCTAATCATTCTTTTTTAAAAATTAATTTATTTTCATTTTAAAAGAAATTATTATGGTGAACATAGTGATTATACATTTCTATATCTTATGATAAGTCTAGTAATCATCTGGTCTTCTTAAATAATGCTGCTGACCTGTTTTTTGTAACAGCAGAGTATCATGAGAAATGAATTGCTGTAGCATCTGACTCTATTGTAAATTCCAGTTTCATTTGGCAGATAGGACATTAGTCTCAAACACCAAAAAAACTAGAGAAGTTTAAATTAGCCAGTGTTTGAGCAGGTTTATATATATTAAATTTTCTACTGTTCTGATCTTTACTAAAAGTTGACTTTTTTCCATAGGAAAGTTGGCAAGAAACTTGAATTACTTTAAATACTCCTGTTTTCCCCCACAGAGACTGCATTAAGGATTTACATTTCAGTTTCTTCAGTAGGCTTCTCAGCTGCCTAAAATTTTATTAAAAGACATAGTATTTGGGAAAGAGAATTACAGGGAGGCAGAGGTAGCCTCTTAGATTTTATTATCCCATCCTCATCTCCCCTATAGGCATGGAAGAGTACAGTGTTTGAAAGTGATGTGCTTCTTGTCTCATATGGAATCACTGGACAGATCATGTTTTTAATCAATCAGTTAATCAACTAGTTAATCAGTCAGATAATTATTTGTTGCATTTCATATTTGCAGGCACTGTCCTAGTATCGACTAAGAATCTGTCTGCAAGATGTTTCCTTCTACTTTAGTATAGAGAATAAGTAAAAGGGAAAAGGCCATGATGATCCCACTTTTGGACTATTGAAGTGGTTTCTAAACTGGCCTCTCTGCTTTCATTTTTGCTCAGGTCGAGTCTATTTTCTTCCCAGCAACCAGAGCGATCTTTATGAACCTAACTCAGGTCTCATGCCACTTCTCTCCCTTAAAACCCTCCAATGACGTTCTATCACACTGAGAATAAAATCCACACTTTTTGCTGTGCTCTGCAAAACCCAGAGTGATCGCCTCTATGCCCATTTCTCTCCCCCTCCCCCCAACTATTCTCTCTGCCTTTTCTGTGCTGGCCTTACCAGCAAACTCACCCAAGTTATTGCTGCATTGGGTCCTTTGCACTCACATACCCTCTGCCTGAGTTGTTTTCTTCTCAGTTCCATGTAGCATTTTCTTAGATCATTCAACCCTGCCCTATATTATCTCCTCAGAGAAGTGTTCCTTGACTATCAGCTAAACCATGAATGGTAGGTCAGGTTTGGGAAGACAAAAAGAAAGAGAGAGAGGAAATATCATTCTAAGTGGTGTGAACAAAGACTTAGAAGCTATCTATAATAATAAAAGTGTAATATGCTAATTAGATTGGACATCCTTCCGGGTGACCTTCTGGACAAAGCCAGGGCTGCGAGGGAAGCCTGAGTGTGGGTGCTTGCTGGCAGCTGGAGGGAAGTTTGGATCCCAGGTGCCAGAGGGAAGGAAGACTTACTCTTGCATGAATTTCATGCATCAGGCTTCTAGTTGAAGATGGTGAAGAGTAATAGGAAAAGGGCTTGAGGGGGTACATAAGAACATTGTGTGGAGTGATTTCAATGCCAGGCTAGGCTAGGGAGTTTAGTTCTTACTTTCTTTAATTAGAACATTTCTTTATGTTTCTAAGTTATTTAATATGAACATAGTACTAAATGAAAATACAAAAAGAAATAAAATTGCTCTATTTAAATCAATGTGTTAGCTTATTCTTTTGATCATCTTCAGTGTGGACATATATGTGCATTTAGTTGGCTAAAGCAGGTGTAGAAGTGGATGAATGTGTGTGAATGAGTATGTGCATATATGAAAGTGTGCATGCTGAGGGGAGAGCAAGACTTGTAAGTGACATTCCAAAATGACATTAAAGTTGCATGTTATTGACTTCTTGATGTAAAATTACTAGAGTGTGATAATTTCAGATAAAACCTAAAAGCTATTGATTTGTGGCTAAGTCACTTTATATATCTTTGGGTCAGCATTCCCACAGTAGGTTTCTCAGGCCTTCTAGCTAAAGATGAAACTGCTTCTGCTCTTCATGATAGCTGATGCTGACATGTTTTTCTACATTCATTCTTCATTGCACTACAGCCCACTGTGACATAACTTTTTATTTATTTACTTTTATTTAATTTTTTCTATCACTATTTATCTCTTCTATGCCCTCTTTCACTCCCCCGGCCCTCCTCCCTGCCTGCAATCACCACACTGTTGTCCATGTCCTTGAGTTCTCCCTCTTTTTATTTATTTATTTTTGCTTAATCTTCCCCCAACACCCCACTCCTACCCTCTACTGTCACCCCCACCACCAGAGCTGTCTGCCTGCTCTCTGTGAGTTTGTCTCCATTTTGCTATTATTATTATTACTTTGGAAAACCATATTCCTAGCTCTTCTGGTGAGAGCAGCTTATCATTTCTCTCAATAAGGATTATAATTGATGGTGGTGAAATTATTAAAGGAGCTTAAAGACATCTTTAAATTATTTTATAGAAGAATTTTAGCAATTGTACTAGGAGACCTCAGTCATTAAAAACTATGTTCAGCCTAGCCATTGTGGTTCAGTGGTTGAGGATTGACCTAGAAACCAAGAGGTCACTAGTTCGAATCCTGGTCAGGGCACATGTCCAGGTTTTGGGCTCAATTCCTGGTAGGGGGAATACATGAGGCAGCCAATGGATGATGCTTCTTTCTCATTGACATTTCTAACTCTGATCCCGCTCCCTTCCTCTTTCTCTAAAATTCAATAAAAACATTTAAAAAATAAACTATTCTCTAATTTCCCAGCTAGTGTGGCTCAATGGTTGAGCATCAATCCATGAACCAAGAGCTCATGGTTTTAATTCCCGATTAGTGCACATGCTTGGGTTGACGGCTTGATCTTCAGAAGGGGTCATACAGGATTGATCTTTTTCTGTTTCTCTAGCCCTCTCCCTTCCTCTCTCTCTAAAATCAATACATATATATTAAAATAATTTTAAAAAGCTATCTTCAAATAAATGAATACAGTCTATTTTTGTATTTTCACACTGAGTTTTGTATTTTCAAAGTCAAAGCATGGCATGCTGAAAGAAAAGATTGCTATGATGAAGTATCTGGGTGGAGATGTTTCTTTCCATTGCCTCAATTTGAAGATTATTAATGATGAAAATACTTCAAATTGGTGCAGAAGATTTAACAAAATCATCAGAATTATTGTGGCTTAGTTTTTAAACAACATAGAACAAAAATTCTTTAATGTATTTATGTAACAAGTATTTGTTGAGTCCCTACTCCGTGTAAGAGAGACTTTTACTAAGCCCTGAGGAGGTACAAAGTCTGCCTTAAAGTTGCTTGTGCATAATTTTAACAAGACCTGTAGTCAAAGATGTAAACCTGCATTTCTGGAGGAGGAATTTAATAATTGAACTCAGGTCATTGCTAACGGAATAAGCTTGTGTAAAATACTTCAGGGGTAAAAGCCAGATTGCCTTCATTACAGGTCAAAAGTTTACGAAAGGCTTATATCTGAATTTAGTTGTTACAAAGAAAGGAATGCTACAGTCTTCACAAATGTTACCAGCTTTATACCGCATTTATGCAAAAAAATTTAAAAAAATTAATTTTCATCTTGGCAAAATACTTTGATCATTGTGTATTTAATGGGATTTCCATTTGAGAACAACAATCATTAGTCTCTAATATGTTTCATACTTCTGTGGAAATAAGACAGAGTAGAATAAGAAACATTCATCTTCACTAGTCTTTGGAAATATCTAAAGTAATTGACTAGCTCAGTCTTCTGTGATGGCTGGTGACCACTAACTGTGACTATTTGCATAATAGTCAACTCTTCACTTCTGTAGTGATAACTGTTTGTATCTGATTAAAATTAAGACTGTTTTAGTTCTCTTGACTTTTCCAGAAGTTGCAAAAATTGAGATTTGCTGTTCTGCTTTAACCAAACAAATGCACACATGGGGATAACAATATGCTGAGTTTATGCAGATTTTACAGCACGAATCTGAATAAAATACCCACTAATAGATCCTTAAGGAGTAATAAACACACATGAATTTTCCTTAGTTGCACTTTAAAGTGATTTTAAGATACTACTAGACCTTAACAATAATATTTAATTGACAAGATTATGCATTTGTATGGATTGAAAAGGTGGTAGATATCTAATTCCCAATGAATCATAAATTTTACTTTTGCATAACATGTTTTATTAATTTCTTTATGGCCAGGATATTCTACTTCCCTCCTGGTGAGAGTTTCTTAAAACACAGTAAGATAATTTAAACATATTTAATTAACATTTATCATCCATTTTATAAAGTAATCTGACTTTTGTCTTCATAAATATTCTCAAAAATTTTCGGAGTTAAAGAACATAGGAAGACTATGGAAGGACACCTAATAGGATTTTTGTTATAATTTTGTTTTGTTTTGTTTTGTTTTTTAAAGAAAATATTTCCTTTCTGTGTTGACCCTATTTTCAAGTAAGCTTACAAACTGAGGATTTGTACTACTGTGTATGTGAAAACAAACCTCACCGTACTACCTGATAAAATAAGGCTATAGACTTCTCCAAGGTAGCTGTATAGTCCTACTGCCTAGCATGGTACCGAGCGTATAGTGCTTGGTGCTCAGTAAATGGATGTTGAATATTTGAATGAAGACAAGCACTACTGACTTCTCTTATGTAGTAACTATTTCTTGGGAGCCTAAGAGGTGATTGTATATGTGTGGAGTTCTTCATTTCAGGGAGTAAGGGAACAAATAAGTAAGTGATACTGAGAGGTATGATTATACTGATGCTAAAACTATATACTTTCATTTAAGAATTTAATATTTAAACATGAACAAAGGAATGAGGGAGAATATAATGATGTTTGATTATTAATAATCCTGGTAGGTTAATGAGATATTTACTCATTAGAAAACGCAAATAGAAGAAATGTATACAGTATGTTGAGAATATGAAAAAAGGAGTAACACAAAAGTCAGGATTGTTTCTTTCAGGATTAACATCTCTTTCTGAATATAAATGTAAAGAAGATTTTTTAAAATGTGTGCTACTATCCTAATAGATGAAGTCACTGTGTGCATATGCTCAATGATCATTTCTCTCCTGTGTAACCAAGGAATGAACTGGAAGTGCTAGACTATGAAGTTGATTTGAAGCTATCTTAAAGACCAATCCAATAAAAAGAATTGCTTTTGTTTGCATGTAGTACTCTTGGAAGTGAGAGTAGAGACGTAGTGAAGCTGGGGACAACATGTGTCTTTTCCATTCTCTTGTGACCATTTAAGTTTTATATTAAGTATATTTAATAAGTAAACTACTGGAACAATTTTCCATTTTTTCTTTAAATTAAATTTTCACCGAATTATATATTATACATACATAAAAATATGTATCATAAGTATAAAGTTAGCTCTAATATTCAAACTAAAACATATAATTTTGAAAAATTAAGGCCTGAGTGTTTAAAGTAATGACTTTAAACTGTAATATCTTGAGTTTATCCTACCTTTTCAGGGGTTTTCTTGTTCCTTTAGTGAGGGTCCTGAGAAGAGTGGTGGCAGCAGCATGCAAGTTCTAGGAAGAAACTGCATATTAAAGGGCAATGATAACAATGGCAACAAAGTAGTATATTATCCTTGTTCTGGTTGGGGGAGTTAAAGAGGGAGGGAGGAAGAGAGAGAGAGAGAGAGAGAGAGAGAGAGAGAGAGAGAGAGAGAGAGAGAGAGAGAGGAGAGAGAATCCTCATCTGGATGCAGTTAGATTATCTGTACAATGTATATTTATTGGATTGGATGTTGCTGGAAAATATCTGAGAAGATGGGACTCTGCGTTCTCAAATATTTTTAAAAAGCTATGTTCCAGAATTATTTCTGATGAAATTTCAGTTTGATTGTTCTAACTAAATCTTCTAGCAAGCAAGGATTTGCTCTCCTCAATTAGTTGAAGCAGGCAGAGGTTTGCTAAACAAGAGAAATGACAAATAAATAGGTGATATCAAAATGTATTTAAAAGTCTTCCTTTATTCTCTTCTGGAATGAGAACAGCTACAGTTTTATAGCTTTTGTAGATGCATTAACAATACTAACCTAAGGAAATCAGTGCTTAGAAAACCTGCACTTAGGTCCTCGGTGGTTCTCAGATCAATCAATTGAAGCAAAATACCTAGTATGTTTTTAGCCCAGTGATAAGAGCAGTGTGGAAATACAAATGGCACAGGCCATTAAGAACACTCAGTTTACCTGGAGTGAGATAATTAATGGATTGAAACAATTAGTGAATAGTAGGGTAGGACATCTTATCTAATAAAAGAGTAATATGCAAATTGAACATCACTCCAACACACAAGATGGCTGCACCCATGTGATCAAAGATGGCTGCCCCCTGTGGACACAAGATGGCCACCACAAGATAGATTCCAGTTAAATCGGGGCTAAACGGGCAGTCAGACATCTCTCTCACAACCCATGACTGTAAAGGAGGGCAGTTGGGGGGGACCAGGCCTGCAGGGGAGGATAGTTAGGGGCAAACAGGCTGGTAGGGAAGCAGTTAGGCATCAATCAGGCTGGCAGGAGAGTGGTTAGGGGGTGATCAGGCTGGTAGGCAGAAGCAGTTAGGGGCAATCAGGAAGGCAGGCAGGTGAGCAGTTGGGAGCCAGCAGTCCTGGGTTGTGAGAGAGATGTCTGACTGCCCGTTTAGGCCCAATTTTACTGGAATCAGACCTAACAGGCAGTTGGACATCCCTCAAGGGGTGCCAGATTGGAGAGGCTGCAGGCTGGGCTAAGGGACACCTCCCCACCCCCATGCATGAATTTCATGCACTGGGCCTCTAGTATATACTATAGGGTTCCTTTGTGTACTTCAAACAGGCTAACCATGAGAAATTCAGTGTGTTGATCAACTGCATTATGCTTTCTAAGGCAGGCCAAAGAAGAGTCTCTACATATTAGACTGATTTTTAACAACAATAATAACAACAAAAAGTTTAAAACTAAAAGTGTTTATAGTTAAGGCACTATTTATCCTATCAGTGATACCTTTTCCTTCCTAACTCTACAGAAGGGCTCAGCATGCACTTTTAGACAGTCAGAAGACACCTTCATGACCTCGAAGGCTTTTAATGTAAGCTTTCTGGGGCCTTTATTTCTTTCACTGCAGACACTACAGCTTTTACGGTAGTAACATTTTACACAAATGACTCAGCTATTCTTTGCAATAAAGAATATGGCCTTTAAATAATTTCCCTCCCCTTCCCACCTTTTCTGTCTGTGTTCTCTGCCTCTTCCTCTCTGATCACTCTTTCTCACTCTCTATTTTCTGTCTCTGTCTTTTCCTCCTTTTGTCATGATTTATAAACATTGGATACACTTCTTCTGACAGATGAAAAAGGCTTGCTCCAATTAAACCCCATGAGGAATGATATTCTAGAAATAAAGCATTAAAAATATCTTCATTTGCTCACTGCCTTTAACTCACTAATAGACACTAATATTCTTATGATTTTCAACACAAATTCTTGTTTTCCATCACTAAAAAAGTTAGGCAATCTTCATGAAAGAGAAAATGAGTCCCCCTGAGTGTGTTTGCATATTAGCACGTAGCCAGGTCTCTGCCAAGTCGCTCTCTGACTGACTGCTGCAGATGCTCTTTCTCAAGTATTCTGAGTCATATCTTTAGTGCAAGTCTTCAGGGACAAACAATAGCACCTGTTCCTCACAAGATATCAGGCCAGTTAGCCCATTCATGTATCTTTAATGAAGCTCTGGGGCAGATGGCAAAAAATAGCATCATCAACAACTTAGCACAGAGAAAACAAAGGAGATGAGTGTTGATGCAACGATTCTGTTTTAGAAATAGGAAAAAATAGAACCTAAGTGTTTCACGTGCATCTGCCGCTGTCTGGATTGTCAGAACGATGTGAGGAACACTCAAGCAGTTAAAATTCCCTGGCATATAAGCCGAACCAATGGACACAGACAACAGGGGGTGAGGGCATGAGTGTGGGGGGGTGCTGGGAGGGTTAATTGGGGGATAAGGACACATATGTAATACCTTCATCAATAAAGAAATTAAAAAAATTAAAAATTCCCTGGCATGTACCCTATTTGATCAAGAATGTATTTTCCTCCTTTCCAAAAGGGAGGTGCTTTGGCGAGGAACTGTGAGGGTTAGAATTAATGGACAGTTGTGATTCGGGACGTACATTGTGTCCCTTCCATGACGCACTGACTGAGCTTCACCTACGATGGGTTCCCAGTTTCTCATTAGTCATTCACGTGACATATCCAGCCAGTTGACGCTGACTTCCAGAGCAATAAAAATAATGCAGTTTCATACTCAGAGATATATTTTTGGCCACATCAAGTTTCACTCTTTACACAATCTGTCTTAACAAAATCTGTTTTGCTCCTTTATCTATAGGATCATTACCAAGTATCTGTGAATTTGTGTTAAGGGAAAGCTACCCTTTCAAGCAGAAAGGATGCTGTTTTAAATTTTTGATAACATCTTGGAAAATACATGTGGAGACTGGTCATTCTTTGATGCAGCGAGGGGAATTCTATTATTTTTTATTCTTTAGTAAACTGTTTTTGGAGGTTGCTGTTTCCAGTGTGAGTGCCTTTCCTGGCATGTCACCAGATGGGAAAATAGGATGATGGGAAGGAAAAGGAAAGGGAAAGGCAGGCTTACATTCTTCAGAGCAGGGTGGGGGCTTTTCTGTATCTTCTAAACTTTTTATCTGCCTTAAGCACTAATAATACTCAGTCAGTGATCTTAATTCAGCTTCCATAGGAGGTTAGTACTCTAGGTGCTTATGTGTTTTTGTGTAGCCCAGCCCTCTTATCTCTGCCCGCTAACTTGCCCTTGTTTTCTATTTCCCACCTTCAACCAATAATCTTCTAGTAAGTAAAATGAATGTACAGTTATGAAAGGGGGAAATTGTTGCTTTAATTTATACTTCCCACTAATTTTGCAGTCATGAGCTGCTATGACAGGGTTAGCTTCTGAGAAATGCATTGTTTGGTGACTTGTTTGTTGTGCAAACATTATAGAATGGAGTTACACAAACCTAAATGGTATAGCTTACTACTATGGTTGTAAGTTCTATGCTTTTATATACCTGGAAGCACAGTAGGTTTGTTTACACAAGCATCAAAACAAACGTAAATAATTTGTTGCTCTAGACATTACAGTCACTATGGTGTCACTATGCTGTTAGGAATTTGTCCATTCTATTATAATTGTACTAGAGGCCCACTGCAAGAAGATTCCTGCAGTATGGCTTCCTGTAGTGGTCTCTGCCGCCCTGCCTGCTTCCCTCCCTTCTACGCTGCCTCACCTGCTTCCCTCCCTTCTCTGCTTGCTTGCTTCTCTGCAGGTTCAATACCTTCTGTAGTGGTTGGCTTCCTTTTATGCTATCTTCATTCAGTCTTTGCTCTGTGTCTAGATATGCAAATTAATCACCATCTTGGTTGGGTTAGTTCGCTCCTTATTTGAGTGGTGTGGCTTGTGGGTGTAGCAGAGGTATGGTCAATTTGCATATTTCTCTTTTATTAGATAGTATGGTACCACCCATAGTATATGTGGTTTGTCATTGACTGAAATGTTATTATGCAACGCATGACTATTTGCACTGAAGAGTTATACTGGTGAGTTTTCTATAACAGATGGTGGTTGGAAGTATTCATAGGCCTCCATTACCCTTACTAATTTTTAAGACAGATAATTCCTTTAAAATAGTATCACTATGGGGAAATCTGGATAAGATTGTTGAATTATATCAATGTCAATACCCTAATGTGATATTGTACTATAGTTTTTCAAGATGCTACTATTGGAGGAAACTAAGGAAAAGGTACATTGGATTTCTATGTATCATTTATTATAACTTTATATAAATTGCAATTATGTTTATAAAACTTCTAGTCAAATAATTGTTATCACAAAGAATTATATTTCTTATCACAATTAGGTTGGTTTAGTAAGAAATGACTTTAAATGGGACTTAACAGTATAAACTTTGAGCCAGATTTACCTGGGACTCGAATCTTGGCTCCACCACTTTTTAATTGACCAGTTACTTAACCTCTTATGGTTTTGACTTCCTCATTAAGGGAATGAGAATAATAACAGGACGTACACCATAGAATTTTGAAGATTAACTGAGATAGAGCATGTAAATCACTTTCTCCATGCTAGACATAGAGGAAACACTGGAAAGGACTATCTACTATGGTTATCATTATTACCACTACTGTTACTTCTGTAATTAGAGCTAGAAAGAAGCTTTCTATAATCTCTCAGCCTAGATTCTAATTGGCCACTGAATATTTTGGTTTGTATTTAGTAAAGGGCATATCATTATTTTACTTATGATAAGTTAAAGAAAATTTTATCATTTGGAGCTAAATGATCATTGCTAATGAATGTATTAAAATAATTATTGGAATTAGTTATAGTAGATTTATGATCAAATTGTTCTGGGTATAAAACAAGACAGAAGACAAAAGAAACTGAAACTAAATAAACATAATAGCCACACTCAAACAGTATACCTTGGAAACATAAAATTGTTTTTAGTTACAGGGCTCCAGATTTTCTCTACTCAAGGTGTGTACACATGTGGTTTCCTCTGTTTTCTATCACTGAAGTCTATGTGACTCAATAGAAAAAGCCCTGGGCAATTCTGGACTCTAGATTCAGCTTGGTCATAGGCAGTGTAACCCCAAGCTTATTTCTTTTACCTTCTCTAGTCACCTGGTTCCATGTGAGATTTGATTTAGATTAATGATTTTCAAAGAGTAATTCCTGGACCAGCAGCAGCAGCTTCAATTCACATGGGTATTTATCAGAAAAATACACTCTTAGGCCCCTACTTCAAATCAACTGATTCAGAGACTTTGAGGGCGGTAGAGCACTCTGTTTTACAAGCCCTCCAGATTCTGATGCACACTAAAATTTGAGCATCACTGCTCTGCATTATTTTAGTCTACATTTTAGATAGTTGGATCCAATCCCATAGTTTCTGATTCATAGGTCTGGGGTGGAGCCCCATAATTTTCTTTTTTAAAATTCTCAGATATGGCTGATGCTGCTGGTCAGCGACCATACTTGGAGAACAACTAGGTGAGATCAACTCTAAACTCTGTTCCACTTCTGAACCTGCTATTACTATTGCTCTCCCTATGCCTTCTGTTCCCCTCCTTATTTACTTTGATCCTCATTTTGTTGAAACTGCCTCTGAGATAATAGCATTGAAAATGTCTAACATTTCCTACCTGTAGAGGGTGATGGGCAGAAAGGAACTCCCCTAAACTATTACAGCTTATGTTAATATGAAACCCCTATTGCTCCTTGGCATTAAAAAGGGACCCTAGATAGTTTACTTAGTTTTATTATGTACATAGCTAGTTACAAAGGAAATATCTTCAGGCACCAAGATTCAAGAATTAAGGTCTGATGCCTAATTGCCATTGATCCTTTATGACATGAAGAGCTTGGGCACCATGAAAATAAAATTATGTTTTCCTCCTAAGATGCTACTTAATGAATAATTACATCTGCAAATGATCCCAGTAATCCCACCTCTTCTTTTTCACAGTTTTCTAGATACTTGGGATGGGATAATGTTCTATGAGATGTGGTGTTTGCCGAGAACATGACAAGCCTCAGCCTGCCAAATGAAATTATTTAGTTGGCTCATGTTTTCTTTTTTGAATTAGAGTTATGGGTAAGATCTACTGTTTCTTCTTTTATCAGTAAATTGATAATTTTCTAGTACTGGATATTCAAACTATTTCAAAAGGAGAGCAAAAGACCTAACACTTACTAAGTGCCTACTATGTGCCACTGACTGTGCCACAAGCATTACTTTCTTTGTCTATTAATCCTCACAATAACCATGTAAGGTAGTATCGCTGGCTTTGCTTTTTACATGACAGAATAGACTCAGAAAGGTTAAATGAGTGTTCAAGATCACACAGCCAACTGAAGGGCAGTATACAGATATAAGCTCAGATTGTTTGGCAGCAAAGCCTTTGTAGGCAGGGTAGATGGTTAATAAATTATGTGTGGAATGGCTGAAAGAATGACTAGATTGCATTATCTTCCTAATGTTGACTCTTAAATGACCATAGAATTATCAAGTTGCAAAGGCTCTACAGGTCATTATCTAATCAGGGTTTCAGTTTCACATGTCCTTTCAAGAATTTCTCACATGTAGGTGAGCAGCCTTTACTTGACCACCTCTAGGGCAATGACACACACACTCTGTCATCAGTGATTGTTGGAGAACTCATTATTAGAAAATTCTTTGCATTAAACTTCCCTAAAATATCTTTCTTTTGAACCTAGTTCTGCCCATTTTAACTGCTCAGACTTAATCTGGTTCATCTTCCTTATATCATTCCTTCAAACATTTGAATATAGCATATCTTTTCTATAAACACTTGAATATAGCATATCTTTTCAAATGACCTCCATTTTTCCCCCAGCTACTTCTCAAGATCCATCACACATAATAATAATTTCATAGCATAGCTATTAAGGTGGCTCATTGGTCGGAGCATCATCTCATGCACCCAAAGGTTGCTGGTTTGATTCCTAGTCAAGGCACATGCCTAGGTTGTGGATTCATTCCCTGGTTGGGGTGTGTACAGAAGGCAACCAATTGATTTTTCTCTTACATTGATCTCTCTCTCACTATCTCTCTCTCTCTCGAAAACAGTGGAAGCATATTCTTGGGTGAGATTGAAACAAACAAACAAACAAATAAAATGTAATAGATATTTGTTAAACAACAGAAGGAAAGATTAAATAAATATGATACCTAGACTTCTCACTTTCTTGTTTCCCTTCTTAAGAGTGTGAAGCATCCGTGCTATGTGCTGGGTACGTGAAAGGACCATATTTCTAGGAGTAAATGAAATGATTTCCTTCTGTATACTCTTGCACTGAGCAGTAGTCACCCTCAAAGAATACCATGTTTTATTTTCTGACGTAGAACAGTGCCCTCAATGTTGACATCTCAGATTTGCATTAGGTCACAATCAGCTGGGGTTGAAAGCAAACTTAGTGTTTTTCTTCGGGGTTAAAGGCAAGACCTGGGCACTAGGGGATCTGCTCCAATTTAAGCAGGCTAAGTTTGTACTCTCATGTACAAAACTTGGGCTTACCTCAGCTAAAATGGAAGAAATAGCTGCCTAAAGCTAGTTTCTTTCACGCCCCACTGGCAAGGTAGTAATTGCACAAAGACCTTTTTATTATAAGTTGATTTTCCTGAGAAATGAATTCAGAAAAAATACTGTAAAGTGTTTATTTTTTGCTTGCCCTTTATTAACCCACATCATAGGGCTTTCCCTAGAGAAAAACTGTTGGTAAATGAAACCTCTTAGACCCACACGGAAGCATTTTGCACCATGTCCCTGGCTGTGGACAGAACAAGTACAGGACAAGGCAAGTTAGTGCTATTTAAACAGAATCACCAGCCGGTGTGTGGATTTCTGCCTGAAGATAAGATTTAAGAATTTAAACAGGGGAAAGGTTTGGAGCTGGTAGAATTAGTGGTAAAGGTTTATGTCTTAAATAGAATATCATGTGGCCTTTTTATACTAGTAAGGAGGCCAAAGGCCCAGTTTGAACTAAAAGATCATTTCCGTTATACATCCCAGTTTTGACCTTTATGTAACAGAAGTCCCTTAGCTCAACTTACAGAACCAGGCCCTGAAAGCCAGGACAAAACCTTACCTGGGGCAGCATGCCTTGAGGAAAGGAAGGAGCTGGGAAGTTAAAGTGTGATTTCCAGAGGCATGGTTCTGTCATAGCTCTCGCTTTCTTCATATGGAGTACAAATACTGATATAGAGAGTGAAGATTTTCTATTTTGCATTTTTGTGCTCTTTGATACATTTATTGAGGTCAAATGAAATTTGATGTAGTAGGATTTATTATGAAATGTTCTCTGAATACAACTCCATAATTACTGAGCTACATGGTAGTGCATAAAGCTGTAAAACTGCTTAGCCAGACAAGCAATTTATATGTTACATCGAGGTGTGTATGGCAAAGAATATTAGTTTAATTGGGAGCCAAGATGTAGTACCCTTAAATCTGAAGAGCTATATGTTTAACATAATGCAGCAAGGCTTTGAAATAAGACACCTAACTAGGGAGACACAGCTTTTGGAATACATAACAATTAGACATTATTTTCTGTCCAAGGGTACTAAATACTGTTTTCAAAATAAAGCACAGAATGCAAAGCTGTTGTAAGGGTAAAACCTTGAAACATTGTGCAATGTAAGAAGCAACTTATTTGTTTTAAAAAAGGAAAGAAAATAAAAGAAAAACGAAGTTAAGATAAAAGAAAACCAGTAACTGCAATTTAGTAGAAACGGGGGTGAAGCAAATTCACAATGAGGTGATGTTCTTGCTGTGCTAATGGAATCTCAGAGAAGGGACTTGTGGAATTTGTGTCCCAGGTTTTCTGAGGGAGCATATTTGGAATGAGGTTGGAGGTGGGTGGCTGTTTGGGTACCCACACACCACCAGGAGTGAAAAACAAATACTTCTTGGCGTACATTTGCTCTCTGTCTGATCATAGGCTCTCTTCTGTTTAGCAGGTTCAGGGTCACATGCCTCCGCTCATGATCCCAATTTTTCCACATGACCAGCGGACCCTGGCAGCAGCTGCTGCTGCCCAACAGGGATTCCTCTTCCCCCCTGGAATAACATACAAACCAGGTAAGTAGAGAGGGATTTCACATTCTTTTGGAAATGCTAAAATCCACATGTTTTGCTTAGTAGTCACAACAAACACAGGGGCACATGAAAGAACTAGGAGTACAAAGATCATGAAAGCTTATTTAAAAGTAAAATTAGAACTGGAAAGTTAATTGGGAAGGTGACATGTTAATAAACTAATTGATTGCTAAAAATTTTTCCTTTCTCTTTTTCCACTTGATTTTTTTAAAATTCATAAAGTGCTACTTTCCCTTGGGGAAATTACACATTTTTATTAGCTCTGTCTCATACCTTTACTGAGAATAATTGTCTTTGGTTACAGATGCTTTCCTTCCCAAGAGCTTCTATATTCTGGCCGAGTGGTTATGTACAGTATAAAATGTTGTTATTAGTTGTTGTCTGATTTCTCTTGGAAGAAAAATTAAAACTGGATTGATTTAATTAACTTACCATTAATAGCTAAAATTCTTGTTGATGTTAGTCTAAAGAATGAAACATCCAGTAGTATTTTCTCATTCATCTTGGAACCTCAAAAAACAGGTCACATAACCTTGCAGTGAAATATGTTTTGAGATGATTTAGCAAATGTTATGATTTTTCTTTATTCTTCTGAGTTTACTGGACTCCTAGGGAATTCAATTAGGGACACAGAACAGTTTGAAGCTTCTTTCAGAGCCTCCTTGTAAACAGGGCTTTAAATGTTTAAAGATATGTTGCCAAAGGAATCCAATGTAAGAAGATAGTCAAGTAAATAAAAGTCAACCTTAATTTTATTTGTGCATTCTTTGTAAGTGACCTCAGCTCAGAAGTAGTGACCTTGTTCTACTCATTAATAATTTCTGTGTCAAATTCTTTTTAACATATTAATCTGCTTATATTAACCACCAAATCTGTGTATAAAAAATCTGAGTGCAGCAGTTTTTTGTGTGTGGGGTTTACAAAGTGAACAAAGGTATTTTAATATGCTTAAAGCACTAATAAAATATAAATCACTCTACTAAAATGTTTAGTAAGACAGTTTACTAAGTAGCATAAAAACAAACCTGTGAATTTTGATATCTGTTTTAATTGCTTTTTGCTATTGATTATTCTTTTGCATTTGGCTGAGTATGCCCTTCCTTGTAAGGCAAGGTAAAAAGTGTATCAAAACTCAAAACAATTTAAGGAATAGAAATGACAAGGGATTGGCTAATTTAAGGACTGACTTTGAAAATTCCTCAAATTAAAAAAAAAAAGTCAATCCTTAGTATTAAAGGTTTATTGGATATATGAGTAAAAGACAATTATGGTATTTGGATTGCTAAACATTAATTTTCCTAGAGCAGAATTTTCAGAACAAGTTATATACCTTATGAAGTTGGGATTCATATTAAGGACAGGAGTATATTTTGTCAGAGAATATGTTTCTGTCAGTGCAGTGGTTCAGTTCTTCTCTGTTCTCTGTAAGTATTTCTGAATTGTTTCTTTGTCTTGAGTACCTTTGGAATGTTGATGTAAACTAAATTTACTGGTGTATCCTGAATATGAGTTTGTCATCTCTATATCAGACTTAGAATCCTTTTAAATGACCTATATGTGGAAACTCTCTATTTAATTTCAGTGTTTTAAAATGTAAAATTCTCCATACTTCAAAATCAGGTATGGGCCTTACTTTCTACTAGAGATATATATCAACATAGTTAACATGTTGCTTACCTAATTTTGTTAAAACAATGATGACATTTTTCATTTGGACATATATTGTTATTCTAGAGGCCCAGTGCACGAAATTCATACACAGGGAGGTGTGTCCCTCAGCCTAGCCTGCACCCTCTCCAATCTGGGATCCTTCTCACAATCCAGGACTACTGGCTCCCAACTGCTTGCCTGCCTGTGTTCCTAATTGCCCCTAACCACTTCTGCCTGCCAGCCTGATCACCCCCTAATCACTCTCCTGCCAGCCTGATTGATGCCTAACTGCTTCCCTGCCAGCCTATTTGCCCCTAACTTCCCTCTTCTGCAGGCTTGGTCCCCCACAGCTACTCTCCCTTGCAGACCTGGGTCCCTCCCAACTGCCCTTCCCTGCAGGCCTATTTGCCCCCAGCTTCCTTCCTCTGCCAGCCTGGTCACCCCTAACTGCCCTTGCCTGCAGGCTTGATCACCCTCAACTGCCCTCTCTTGCTGGCCTGATCCCTCCCAACTGCCCTCCCCTGCGGGCTGTCTTGGGCTGGCCATCTTGTGTCTACATGGGGGCAGGATCTTTGACCACATGGGGGCAGCCATCTTGTGTGTTGGAGTGATGGTCAATTTGCATATTACTCTTTTATTAGTTAGAATAGAGGCCTAGTGCACAGGTGGGGGCCAGCTGGTTTGCCCTGAAGGGTGTTCTGGATCAGAGTGGGCATTTACTTGGGGCATGGGGTGGCTGGGCGAGGGGCCTTTAGTGGTTTTCAGGCCAGCCATGTCCTCCGGCGACCCAAGTGGAGGCCCTGGTATCTGGGATTTATTTATCTCCTTTAATTGAAACTCTGTAGCCTTGAGTGGAGGCCTGGACCTGCCAAGGTATGTGGAAAACTTGGCTTCCTTCATTGCTGGGAACAACCCAAGCCTCATGCTCACTCCATGGCCATAGCCATTTTGGTTGGGTTAATTTGCATGCTCGCTCTTTTTTTTATATATTTTATTGATTTTTCACAGAGAGGAAGGGAGAGGGATAGAAAGTCCAAAACATTGATGGGAGAGAAACATCGATCAGCTGCCTCTTGCACACCTCCAACTGGGGATGTGCCCGCAGCCAAGGTACATGACCGGAATCGAACCCAGGACCTTTCAGTCCACAGGCTGATGCTCTATCCACTGAGCCAAACCGGTTCAGCTGCATGCTCGCTCTTGATTGGCTGGTATGTGTGGATTGTGGGTGTAGCAGAGTGATGGTTAATTTGCATATCACTCTTTTATTAGATAGCATAGTCAATGAAGTTGGATCATTTTTTAAAAGTCTTCTCAGATAGCATCAATGAGATTATAATATGTAGTTATTATAATTAAGTAGTTAAGAAGAATATAGAGATTTGGACAATATTAGGCCAGCAGGGGAGGGCAGTTGGGGGACAGGTCTGTAAAGGAGGGCAGTTGATAGGGACCAGGCCTGCAGGGGAGGGCAGTTGGGGGCCACCAGGCATTCAAGGGAGGACAGTTAAGGGTTGACCAGGCCTGCAGGGGAGGGCAGTTAGGGTCAACTGGCAGAAGAGCACTTAGATCTCCATCATGCTGGCAGGAAAGTGGTTAGGGGGTGATCAGGCTGGCAAGCAGAAGTGGTTAGGTGCAATCAAACAAGTGGTAGGGAGCCAGCAGTCCTGGATTGTGAGAGAGGGTGCAGGCTGGGTTGAGAGACACCCCCTACCTCCTCCATGCACAAATTTCATGTACCAGGCCTCTAGTAGTGAATAACTTTTAATATATTTTTGGATTCAGTGTGCTAATATTTTGTTGAGGATCTTTGTTTCTATATTCATAAAGAATATTGGTCTGTTTTTTGTGTTTTCATTTTCCTATGATGTCTTTATCTGGATTTGGTATCAAGGTAATGTTGGTCTCATTACTGAATAGTTAGGAAGAATTTTTTTCTCTCTCTCTTGTTAAAAATTTTGGGAAAGATTAGTGTTAATTTTTTTTCAGTATTCAATAAAACTTACTGGTGATGCCATCTGATCCAAGACTTTTCTTTGTTGGGAGGTTTTGATTACTTGTTAAATCTCTTTACCTGTTATAGTTCTGTTGGTATTTTTTACTTTTTTCTCAAATTCACTTGGATAATTTATGTCCTTCAAGAATTTGTCCATTTCTTCTAGATTTTCCAATTTGTTGGTGTATAATTGTTATCTAATGCTTGTTTTTAATTCCCTTGTTTCATTTAACATTTATTGAGCACCATTTACTTGTCTATAAACATATAAATGATAAATTTTATATACTAGTAAATAAATAAAATAAGCATTTATAGAAAATAATTATATGAATATAATATATTCTAATTTAATTTTCATAACCATTCTAAGTAGCATTATTCTATTTTGTTAAAAGAAAAAAGAAAACAAAAGTCAAATAACTTGTATGCATATAGTAGTATTTATAACCCATGAACACAGACAATAGGGGCAGGGGCAAGAAGGCTAGAAGAGGTCAATCAGGGGAGACAGGGGTCATATATAATATTTTCAACAATAAATATTTAAAAATAAAAATAAAAGATGCTCCTTGAGAAAAAAGGAAGTCAAACACATTAATTAACTTTTCTAAGCAGTCCCATCTAGGAATTAGCAGAGATAGAATCCAGACTAGTTCTCTGATTTGATATTTTACACTTTTGTGGACATGATCTAAGTGTGGATGACATTAAGAAAAATCTGGTGTTTGCTTTTTCTGTAGGAAAAAATGTGATTTATATGTATGGGGTTTCCCAAGTGACATAAAGCTGGGATTTCTACTACTTCCAGAATTAAATCATAGGTGTGTAACCACTGTTGCTGGAATACTTGATTAAATTTATCTACTTGAAATTATAGCATCTTAGTTTCTTCATATTAGCGCTCTAATTGTTAAATAAAAATTTTGAAGTCCAAGAAGGAAAACTATTCACCCATGTAAACTAATCTTATTTTATGGAGATTACTTTAAACGGAGCCTGTATCATTGGTGAGCTAACATTAAAGCATAAACTGAGTTAGTATTAAAATTTCATTTCTTATAATGTGGGTGGATTTATATCAATTCATCCACCCTCACTTATTTAATTGCTATTGTGACAAATTCCATGAATTTTTATATATTGGTCAGAGGTATGGATGCATCTATGAAATAGGTGAAGAAATTAAGATTGATTCTTGATTCTTAGCTTCTTTGAAGGTATCAAAAACAATGCAGATAGCCTGGCCAGCATGGCTCAGTGATTAAGTGTCGACTTATGAACCAGGAATTTGTGGTTGGTTCGATTCCCCGGTCAGGGCACATGCCAGGGTTGCAGGCTTGATCCCCAGTTTGGGGCATACAGGAGGCAGCCAATCAGTGATTCTCTCTCATCATTGATATTTCTCTCTCTCCTTCCTTCTTTTTTCTCTAAAATCAATAAAAACATATTTAAAAACAAACAAACAAACAGACAAACAAACAAAAACAGCATGAAGATACTCTTAGGAAAACTCCTAAGATAAAGACTCTTCTCATCATTGATCTATTCTTTAATGAACAGAAAAGGAGCAATTTAGCAGGAGAAATAAGAGAATACATGCCAAATTTTTTTGGTCCAGTTGCCTTAGAACAAATAGAAGGTTTTGTTCTATTTTTAGGATTCTAAAAGTGTCACCCAATACCTGCTAACTTTTGTGATGTTTCACAAAGATTAATTCAGATTGATTATGGCAATTTTTTAGAATATAGAGGAAGTGTAATATTTTTGCTACTCTGAATATATGCATCCAGGCAAGATGCAAAGTGGTATATCCAAGTCTATATTGATGATAGTGATTGAACTATTTCTATATTGTAGCAAGAATGATGATAGCTTATAGAAGTGGAGTCTATATATAAGTTATTTGGCAACTCAAGTAATTTGCTATAAACCTATGATGCCACCACACAATAATCTGTGAGAGAGTTAGGGTCGTGTAGTGAATTTTTCTTCTGTTTTGGAGTGTGTAAAGTTAGGTATGAGAATTTGAGCCAGTTAACTGAAGAATCTTTGAATCTTGTCTCCCAGTTTTATATATATTTTCTTCTATACTCTTCCCAAGCTCTTTAAATGATTTCCTCAATAAGTTAATATCTGAAGTGAATATATCAGAAGACCACAATCATCCCAGTCCCTTGTCTTTCTGAAGAATCAAACTAAAATAGACAGAATTTTACCTATGGGATTTTTGATTCCCTGATGAAAGTAGAATTTTTATCTGAATTACACAAACTACGAGTATTCTTATAGGAGGTAGACTGAGTCCTGGTTTCCCCTCCTCCTGTAGTTAAGTCTTACGTTTTTGCTTCATTTTGGTTTCCCTGAAAATTGCACAATGTACTTTCTGTCATTCAGGGACTCTTGCTGTTAGAGCTGCTTTGACTTCAAAGGAATGTAACCCAGTGTGACAAGTGAAACGAGTGTTAGGCAAATGTCCCATAGGTTTTAAATCCTGTTTCATATGTGTTCTGTAATCCTCAGGTAAAAGTAGTCAGTTGGAAAATCTAGAGGGCTGGAGAGGTGGATTTGCAGAATGGGCGTTCTTTCCCAGACTATCTCGTGGAGATTGTCTTCGCACACCAGAGGTGGCAGGAGCCAGAGCACGGCAGCGCCTAAAGCCGACCTGTTCCAACAGGCTTCATCTTCCTTTGTACAAATTTAAAAGAATGGGTGCTCACGCAAGCATTTCAAATCCAGAGACAAATTTGAAAAAAATTGCTACAACATGTTGACTGATTCCTTGCCAAGTCAGCCACTGAGAACTTCTTCTTGATCAACTCTTACACAGAGGAAATTAAAGGGGCTTGGGGAGAGCACGTAACTTTGTTACAAAAAATTAAACTTCCCAACACCCTAAATCCCTCTCCCTCTTATATTTTCCTCTTCTACTTTTATTATGCTCCCCCTTTTCTTCACCCTTATCTTCTCCCTCTCTTGACTTTTCCTTTTTCTCTCTCTTCTAATTATTTTCTGAGATAATCACTGTTGCTCTAATGTATTTATTTTCACTTTTAATATCGATACAATCATATGTTCTGGAGAAATAGCTTGGCAAGGATCATATTCAAACATACAGATTTAGACCAGCAGCAAAGTTAGAAACGCTTTAAAAATAAGCTTGTCAGCAGTAGAAAGAGAGCTGTTTGTAGCCAGCAGGTGAGCTGGAGAGTACTACAGGGTGTGGTAGAGATAGTAATAAATTAACTAGCAAGCCAAAAACTATTTAAAAAAACCCAGCTATTTCTTAGCATAGAGGCATGACAGCTATGAAAAAAGGAGTGCCCCAGGGAATTCTTTTAGAGTTTGATTTTTTAAAATATGTTTGACATGAAAAATGTTTTAGTACAAATAAAGCAACTAGTATTAAACTTACAGGGAGGGGGGGTTTGTGGTTTAGCATTAGTATGAATAATGCATGATGTTTAAAGGAAGAATAGCTCTAAAATGTTCCAAGACGCAGTCCATGTTGATAGTTGGAATGGTGATTTTTTTCCACCCTATTTTTGAAGCATCATTAATTCAGCATCGTTTTGTGATTTTTTTTAACCTGATCAGATACCAACTGAAGAAATAGTATTTGACTTAGATAGGAATATACTTTCATCTGATAATTTAGCTTAAATATCAAGGAGATCAGTAGAATTATTTAAGCATAAAGCGACAGTCACTTACTATAAAAAATAATTTGGCCTAGTTAACTTTTTTAAAAAGCTCATGCAGCACTGCAAACCAAAATCAACCTCATGGAAGGGAAAAACAAGATCAGATATTTTGAACATTACTCCATAGGAGACCAGCACAGCATAGTGCTAGTGAGTGCATTGTAGCAGCGCTCGTATGCAATCAGAAGCCAATTGTTACTGGACTGCACACGAGCACACACTGTGCTCAATGGTCTGATGAGGTATTATGGATATGATGCAAAGAGACTGTGCAGATTAGAAGCTAACAATTTTTTAAAAGTGGAAGTGACTAAACATGTACATTGGGCCAGCTGAGTAGCACTTCGAGTGGCAGGCAGGATGCAGCCCCTGGAAGCAGAGGCATCAGGAAGGCTCCAGGTATGGGTGTCCAAGCAGAAAAATACAAAGAGGTTTTGTTGCTTTCCAGTTGGCTGCCAGTGTTACTGTGATTCTTTCTACACTGTCTCTTCATTATACATTCGGTTTTCAGTGTGGAAAAGTTCATGCAAAACAGCATGATTTTATAAATGTCAAAAATGTGTGAAGGAACAGCCTATTAAAAGATAGCGCAGAGATAGCACACGACATGGACTTTAAATGAGTGGCCAGAGCCAAAGTGATGCTCCATTTAGTCCCTGATATTGTGTGATTTGTCCACAAGTCTTCATTTTTGACCTCAGTTACCATAATCACAATACAGTCCTCAGTGCTTTCTCTTGGTCCCTCTGGTCGCTGCACATAGCCTGTGCTCTTAGGTCACTGTCGGCACCTCCGCCCCCTATTTAGGGGTGGCCCGGAGTCAGAAACATGTTGGGATGGAGCATTGACCGCTGCTGAACCATACTCAATATTTCCACACTTTAGTGGAGATAGTCCATGTAAAATGTGGAGTTATGTAATCACATCGTCAAGGAGTAAGCAAAAAGTACCTGGAGTGCCTGGTTCTGTACTAGGCCCCACAGAATTAATCCAGAAAAGTAATGTTTCCACTCCCATTGGGAGACCAGGCATTTCACAGAATGTTGCCAGATAAGATGATTCCCTCTCACTGCTATCTAATTGAAGAGGTTGCATTAAAAAATTTTTTTTCTCTATTTTTTTTAAATAAGTATAGTTTAGGGTTATGGACAATCAACAGATCATGATCTTTTTGGGGGCTCTAAAGCCAGTTTTGGGGGCTCTACCAAGCCAGTTTGTGTTGTTCTAATACAAAAGCCTTAATGCTTTCTTAGTCAGCCTGGCTTTAAGATTTTTTTTTTTACTCTTAAAAAAATGATGTATTACAAGATTTGTGATGGAGTGAACATGCTTGAATTGCACATTAAATTTTTTTTTAACATCACATTCATGTTTTGCCAGTTTGCCTACCAGCTATCTGTTAACAAAAAGTTCCAAGGCAGCACTGCAAGTCTGTGCCCAACTAAGCCTTTTGTTTCTGCAGATGTTTGGGCTTAGAGCAACGTTGTAAAGCTCAGGCAATCCCGGGGCCATGTCTGTACTTGTCTGCTGCTATTCCCTGTGCATTGTCTGAACCTGTATGCATTGTTCTTTCCGACAGGTGATAACTACCCCGTACAGTTCATTCCATCAACAATGGCAGCTGCTGCCGCTTCAGGCCTCAGCCCTTTACAGCTTCAGGTAAGTGCCAGAGGAGAATGTGGGATGCTCGCCAGTGCTCTAGTGGAAAACTGCTAAGCAGCTGTATGCTAAATACTGGCCCGAATGTTAAATAATTTTTTAAGCATAACCTGGGAGGATTAACACCTTGTATACTTACTGTACTGCAAATAGGAAAGTGCCAGTTTCAATATTTTTTAAGGACAAATGACACGATGACTTAGGGCTTTATATTCTCTATCAGGTGAGTTCATGGTTTTACAGTTTCTTCCTGGCTGGTTGTTATTGGCTATATTAGCTTTCTCCATGTCAATTTTCCACCCCTGTCTTAGTTTATGTCAAATTAGCTCTTACATATATACATCAAAACAGAGAACAGTGTTGGATATTTTCCTTCTAGCAGCTCATAGAACAGGGGGTTGTCATTTTTACCAAATTACTTTAGCTACTTAGTAAAATGTAACATATTTCACCTGAGCGTGTGTATCCTCACCTCATCCTCTTCCTCTTTCCAGGTTGAAAGTCTGGGCACAGTGTCTGACCAAGTTCTTTACTTAAAAGCTAAACTCAGGGGAAAGTGTTTAGGAAGCTGAGTAAAAAAATCATCTGCACCTTGTCTTCTTCACAGTAAAATGAAGGGTCTATAGTGGGGCTAGGTGATCTTCACACCCTTCCAACACTGCCATTTTAGTGGGAAGTAGACTTTAAATGAGTATGTATTTTTAGCAAAAAGATAATATTAAAATAGTGGTTAAACCTTCAGAATTTAAACATTTAAAAATATGTGATAACCTGTCAACTTTCATTTCAATACAGTGGAGAGTTTAAAGATAGTATTTTATTCTTATGATTTATTGTGGTTATTTTTGCTTTTTCTTAAATAATCTAGGAGATATCACCTGGCTAGGCATTTTACTTTTTTCTTTGCTATGTCCTACATAACCTCAACATTAAAAAATGTACAAATATTTTACCATGAAAAAGCATTATTTTGACCGTTTCAATTGGCTCTTCAAGGAAGATGACTTTGAGTGTTTATCCTAAGCCTCATCCAGAAAGCCTTGTTATAAACTGCCCAGCAGAAATAAAAGTTTTTGCCTATAAGAGTAGCAACACTACCTCTCTTCCAAGCCTTCTCCTTCCCCATTACTAACACTGGAACTTACTAGAATTGGTGAACTCTAAAAAAAGCCTCCCTACCAGGAACCGAATCTACTTCTCCTTTTTAGATAGCTATGCTATGGAGTGTATACCCTTGAGTTAGAGGCAGGGATCAGAATCAGTAGCATTGTTTGATCTTAGAGCCAAGTACCAAGTTTCTATGAAGAAATATATGGGTCCTAAACCTTCTACTTTCTATGCTTTGGTGTGATCAATACCCTGGATTTAGAAATATGTGTTCTGTTTCATGAGTTCTGACAGTGTGTTTTGTCTTTTTTTTTTTTTTTTCTGAATATGCTACTAAACAGAAAGGTCATGTCTCCCACCCACAAATTAACCCAAGGCTAAAGGGCTTAAGTGACCGTTTTGGCAGGAATTTGGACACCTTTGAACATGGTGGTGGCCACTCTTACAACCACAAACAGATTGAGGTATGACTTCCATTGGTGCTTCATTGGGTGGGGGACTGGATTGTTCAGTCATATTCTAGGCTTTTTCAAAAGTGGCAAACATAAGACCTAAACACTGCAACATAATCATTTCCTACTTCTAATTTCTAAGGAGGCTCCTTTTTGCTCCTTTTCTTTCATTAAAATAATAATAATAATTAAAAAAAGCAGATGTCAAACCAATGCCCCTGAATTAGGTTGTTTATTCCTGTATATGTATTTAGGCAGAATTTTTTTTTACATGTTGTGTGTTTTCAAACCAACTTTATTTTCTTTACTTATTTTTACTTTTTAAAATGTGTAGTGACATGTATAATGTTAAGAAAACACACTTAAACATTACAAAAATCTCATTTGATCACATAAAATTCTGTGAAGTTGATAGAATATGGTTCTGCATGTACAGATGAACAATAGAGGTTCAGAGAGGTCAACTTTTTTAACCAAAGCTACAAAATATTCCTGGAGTCAAAGTTTTTACCTGGGATTTCTAACTCGACTTAATTCAGGTTTCTTAGTTTAGTTTTCTCAGGCTGAAGTAGGGATGGGTGCCTGGGCCTGGCTGTTTGCTTTTCATCCCATACATTTTGATAGTATTCCTTTCATATTTAGCTTCCAGGAAAGCTCTTAGTTAGTTAGCTAGTTAGTTTTTTGGCGTGTGTGTGTGTGTGTGTGTGTGTGTGTGTGTGTGTGTGATATTCTTACTACTTGGGAGTAGATGGCCTATATGGCTCTTTTGAAAATCAAGTCCTTTTTTTCTTACAGGAACCTAGTTGTTCTCTGATTTCGTGCTTGATTCCTTTCCTATATCATTGGTGTTCCTCTTTGGGACTCTCAGGTACTGGTGAGTTGCCAGCTAGTTGTTGAATCACAAAAAAAAAAAAAAAAAAAAAGGAGACAGATTATCTCAGACTGAAACACACTTTGACTTTCTCAGTTAGATGTAATACTACATTTTATATTCTAACCAAGGATATGAAACCCAATTAAAAAATATCCAGAAAGTAATTACAAGTAGCAAACATTGTACATTCAGCTTCTATTGGCTCTGCAAGTTATATATATTGCATACCAAATATTCAATAAAGTGTCCATGTGACTTCTTCTCTGCTGCTTTTAAACCTACATTTTTTGAAAATGATAACGTTTACTCCAGAGAAGAAATAAGAGGACAAGATCAAAGGCCAGCTTGGAAACAGCTTAGGGAAGAGTTCCAGAGCTTGCTGCCCCCTTGCTTCTACCCGTTCCCTTTGATATACGGTGTACGGGGGTTTCCACCCAGGCATGACCAGGCATAGGCTCTCAGTATCTGCTGTCTGCTATACAGCCAGAAAGGATTTCTCTCCTAAGGCTTTTGGATGTAGAAAAGATACCGTATCTCTGGACATTCTGAAAATCTATGTTTAGGATTGATTACTAAATAGAAACTGGACATGAAGAAGAAGCTTTCCATGTGAAAACAGTTAGCAAGCTTCCCCTCTCAGGGACAGTTAGTTTGTTACACTTTTAAGGCTTGAAAGCATGTGGAAGCAGGTGACCTCCTCTCCTCTTTGGCGTTTATGTTCTCTTGACGTGTTGAGGTTGATCCCATCAACCTTTTCTTAGCTGGTTTTCTACCCAGATTTTATTTTACTAATTTTTTACAAGTCACTGAAGTTGAGTTCTTTCTGTCACACCATCCCTGGCCCCTGATGCTGCCAAGTCTGGCTTCTGTAAGGTTTTGATGCCACAATGTCATTCATGTGAGGGCCAGATCTGGGTATTTCTGTAGCAATGCTGAATGAGAAGCATAACATATGCCGATGTCTGTCGCTTATAATAGGCTAAATAGAGAACCCATTTAAGCAGGAGCCCTCCCCACTTTGCATTTTGAGTTTGGGCTGGTTTGAGAATTTCTTGGGTTTCTGTTTATCCTTGCTCTCTTTTTCTTGCTTCTATTTTTTGCAAGTTTTTCCTGCATGCTAGGAAACCTTTGTTCTATTTGCTTGTATGGTACCTGATTAGAAAAGATCAACCTTGTTTGAAAGGCGGATTGGCTCCACTTTCCAGGTATTAGTCTAACCTGTTTATGGGGACATTTCTGAACAGCAGAGTAGACCCTCATATTGAAGCTGCTACAGACATTAACATTTAAAGGCTTGAGCAAGAGTAGAGAGAACATCCTATATAATAAAAGGCTAGCCGCAACCAGTTTGGCTCAGTGGATAGAGCGTTGGCCTGCGGACTGAGGGGTCCCAGGTTTGATTCCGGGCGGGGGCATGTGCCTTGGCTATGGGCACATCCGCAATGAAGGGTGTGCAGGAGGCAGCTGATCGATGTTTCTTTCTCATTGACATTTCTGGCTTTCTATCCCTCTCCCTTTCTCCCTGTAAAAAATCAATAAAATATATTAAAAAAATAAAAATAAAAAAATAAAAGGCTAATATGCAAATGTCCCCTCGAACAAAGGTTTCCTAACATGCTGGTCTAGTTCAACCAGCAGGCAGGCCAGCCAATCACCCATGTGCCCTCCCCCTGGCCAGACTGGCTGAACCCCACCCATGCATGACGAATTCATGCACCAGGCCTCTAATATATATAATCAGGAAATATATATATAGACATGCTGAATGGCCAGATTATTATGCGTTCAGAGAGCATAATAATCTGGCCACTCAGTGTGTGTGTGTGTGTATCCTATATAATAAAAGCCTGGGTGGCATTGTGTGCAATGTTGCCACAAGATGACCAGCACAAAATGTCTGCCCTCACATCATCAAAAGATGAGCATCACAAGATGACCAGTATGAGAGGTCAGTTGTGGACAACCAGGCCAGCAGGGGAGTATAGTTGAAGCCAATCAGACCTGCAGAGGAGGACAGTTGGGGGTGATCTGGCCAGCAAGTTGAAGGGGAGTTGAGGGTGATCAGGCTGGCAGACAGAAGAAATTAGGGGCAATCAGGCAGGCGAGAGGTTAGGAGCTAGCAGTCCTGGATTGTGTGAGTGATGTTCTAGATTGGAGAGGGCGCAGGCCGGCTGAGGGACAACCTCCGCCTTGCATGAATTTCATGCACCAGGCCTCTAGTTTAATAATATCTTGCTTTATTGATTTTAAAGTCTGCTTTCTTTCTAGATAAAGTTTTCTTCCCTTCTTTGACAAACTAAAATGTCACAGCTCCAACAATCATTATCATGATAAACTGTTGATACTAAGGAAGCATTGCAAGCCTGTTAACTTGTTTTATTTCTAAACAGAGATTCTTAGTAAAAAAAAAAAAAAAAAAAAAAGTCCATAATATGTACATACCACTACCACCACCATCACCACCCCCACACCCGCCCTGCTGTATTGCTCAGCACTGGTCCTATCTGATGTCACAGTTAACTTGTCCTTTAAAGGTTGTTACTTCTAACAATTAAAAGCCTGGATAAATCTTAACAGTGCTTATAGTCACACCCTGGAAGCCCAACATTTTGTTATCAAGTGGAGAAAAGATATTTGAAGTGGAAAAACCCTTCTTATATTAGTATATTCCAGTTCTGTCTTACTCTGGAACAAAGAAGATGCAGGAAATATTTCTTTTTACTTCATTGGTTTTCTGAGCTAATCTAAGGCATGTTTTTTTATTTTATTTTATTTTTTTATTTTTATTTTTTTTATGTCTCAGGGGCACAATATTAGATGAGAGCAGGCCAAGGAATGCTATTTTTAGTTGAACAGTTCAGCAGATGGAGTCATGAATACTCATATATCTGAAGGTTGAGGGGCTTGAACCATTAATTTTGATAATGTATTAACCCTGGGAACAATCAGAAACTGTAACTCTAAGGTTACTGTGCTTTTGACCTTTAGAGAACAGAAGGCGTTTGCTACAGTAAACAATATGTTATATTGCTACTTATTCCTATTCTCTACCCGGATAAATTTCAGGACCAGTTGCCATTTGCTTTCCTCAGCTATGTTAGCATTGGTCCTTCAAGTAAGTCAAGAAGAATGTTAAGGAAGGTGGACCAGTATAATGAGGTGGTCATGTAAATTTGGCCTTTAAATAGCTAAGATTGTTTCTGAAGAAATATCGTCTTAGAAACTAAGCTCTGAATGACTTTTTTTAAAAAGGAAAAAGTGGTTTTGGTGCATTGATTCATTGTAGTTGATGACTTTCAATATAATAGACCCTTAAGGTGATCTTGTTTAATTTTGTTTTTAATTAGGAGTAATGTTGCATCGTGGTTGTAGCTTATAGTAAACACAATCTGGTGCCATGTCATGCAAAATGATACACCTGTCTCATGCCTTCTTATTAAATGATACATGCTCTCTTTAGCAAATACAGCAGTTAAATATCACACAGCTTAAGAATTTCTAATTAAAACATCTCCACATGTCAGCATATTGGTAATGTATTATTTTAATCCATTTATTTTGTTTATGAAATAGTGACATATGTTTAGATTGTGAAATATATGACCCTTAAAAATTACTTTATTGAAGAAAATTAATTTCTACAATACTGTCTCCGTAATGTGTTCACTCACCCAGTCAGTCACTGGCGGCACTGCCAGTCTTAATGTTGGGTAGACATACTCACCAGTTTTATCTGCAACAGCAGTCTCGGGAAGAAGCAATAACAGTTCTTTTTCTTAGCTCCAAATGGTAAGGCTTTCTCTCTTTACTTTTTTCCCCCCTTTACTCATTAATTTAAACCTATCCACCCAAAACACATTTTGTTGCTTCTTCTTCTTCTTTTTTTTAATACAATGAAGGATGGGACTGTGTGTAAGTATAAGGGATTCTGAAAGACCAATCAAAATTAAAAACAAGCTAGTTACCTTTTCAAAGTTAGACATAGTAATTTGTTTGTCAGCAGGGAGATGTTTGGGTCAGCCCTGAGATACAGTGACTGTCAGCAGTTATTCCTACAAGACAAGTAATTTCACTCAATGTATTACTGACAGATTGCTCACTTCTCTGAATCACTGGAGAAAACAAACTTAATATTGTTACAGGCAGAATTTCTGTCTTCATTAGCCTCAGAGAATGATTTTTATCGAGCATTCAAAGTCTACCAAGCTTTAGTTCGGACATATTTTAACAGATGCGTTCTTATAATGATAGTATGGGTAGTCGTCTAAATGAAAGGAATTAAATATGAAAAAAATGTAAAAAACAATATAAAATGCATTTTCACTTTTATTTGATGGGCACTATGTATAGTTCAGGGAAGATGTGAGGAAAGGAATATAATTGGAGCCTTAAAACACTAGAAAAACCTATCAACTATAAGTTATTCTTAAATGAAACTATTTAAGTCTTGCCAAATTTGCAAAGATGGAGAACAATTGAAGTTTTTGCAAAAGTAAATCCAAACACATATTTTATTTAAATGATATTGACAATTTCTATGCTACAAATAGAAAGGGGAGAAATGCCCGTCAACCTTGAGAATGCTCTATCTCTATTTCCGTCCCCGCCTGAATCTTGATGGTTTTGTTTTTAGATGCTCTTCCTGGCTCCTACCCCGTCCTCTTGTTTGCAGTCCCAAACATGTCTCAGTGCTGTGGGGGAATGGGAGGGTGAGCTAGTTTTGCTGGGAAGGCTGGAGAGGTTGTGATTTCTAATAGAGAGCTGAATAAAGGGTTGATTAGAGTGGCCTATTACTGGCTACCCAGTGAAGAGAAAGGAGTGCACTGATTCAAAGCTTGTTTTGAGGATGCCAACCATGGGGTTGTGCTTTGAGGAGAAATGCTTACTTTCTCTCAATCAGCCTTCCCTCACCCCTTTGACTTTAGAGTGTGTTGGAACATGAGAGGACCGTTATAGCTTGGACTAGATGGAACTGAGGCTAATGGAGTGAGCTCCCCTTTGGAGTCAGTTTATTGGATTAAAGTTTCCACTATTACTTGCTATGTTGTCCTGTACTGGTTTCAAATTACCTTCTTTTTAGAGTTTGTTCATTGTAAAATGTGGCTATTTATTTGCAGGGTTTTTACGAATAGTAAATGGGATTATGAGGCATGTGTTAGGTTTCCAAAAAAAAAAAAAAATCATCAAAATAAGGGAATACTTTCCAACATCCCAATAAGCAGTCAATTCTACTCTAGCTTCTCTGTCTAAAGTGTTTCTGATGGGTAACTCTAATTTACTAGAATATAAGTCACTCAATTCGGGGACTTAAGTCTCTTTTGTGTAGTGTTGAATCCTGAATATTGCCTGGCTTAATATTTGATAAATTAATGAATTTTATCTTTGGGATCCATCTGGGGCCTGAGCTTCTATGAAAACTTTTTTTATATGTATATTCAATCAAGGACTTTCTCTTTAGGAAGCATTAGAGGCCCGGTGCATGAAATTCATGCATGGGGAGCAGGAGATGTCCTTTAGCCCAGCTTGCACCCTCTCCAATCTGGGACCCCTCAAGAGATGACCAACTGCCTATCTAGGCCTGATCCTGGTAGGATTGGGCCTAAACAGGCAATTGGACATCCTTCTCACAATCCAGGACTGCTGGCTCCAAACTGCTCACCTGCCTGCCTCCCTGATTGCCCCTAACTGCTTCTGCCTGCCAGCCTGATCACCAACTAACCACTACCCTGCCAGCCTAATTGATGTCTAACTGCTCCCCTGCCAGCCTCATTGCCCCCACCTTCCCTCCTCTGCTGGCCTGGTCACCCCTAACTGCCCTTACCTGCAGGTTTGATCACCCCCAACTACCTTCCCTTGCAGGCCTGGTCCCTCCCAACTGCCCTCCCCTGCTGACTTGATCGACCATAACTGCCTTTCCTTGCAGGGCCTGGAACCTCCCAACGGCCCTCCCCTGATGGCTATCTTGTGGTGGCTATCTTATGTCCACATGGGGGCAGCCCTCTTGTCTGTTGGAGTGATGGTCAATCTGTAAATTACTCTTTTGTTAGATAGGATAGAGGCCTGGTGCATGGGTCGGGGCCAGCTGGTTTGCCCTGAAGAGTGTCCTGGATCTGGGTGGAGTTTCCCTTGGGGCGAGGGGTGGCCTGGGTGAAGAGTGGCCTGGGCAAGGGGCCTGTGGAGGTTTGCAGGCCGGCCATGCCCCCCCAGCGACCCCCTGGGATCTGGGATTAATCTATGTCTACAATTGAAACTTTGTAGCCTGGAGCAGAGCCAAACCTTCTGTTCACTTCCGGGTGGCAGCCATTTCTGTTTGAAATTTTGTAGCCGAGAGTGGAGGCCTAGGCCGGCAATGGCAGGCTGAAAGCTTGGCTTCCACTGTTGCCAGGCAAAGCCAAGCCTCTGTTCTCTCCAGCTCAGTGGCTGCTGCCATTTCTGTATCTTTTATAATTGAAACTTTGTAACATTGAGGGGAGGCCTAGGCAGGCAACAACAGGTAGAAAGCTTGGCTTCCACTGTTGTCCAGGAAACCCAAGCCTTCCTCTTGCTCTAAGTGGCAGCAGCCATCTTGGTTGGGGTTTATTTGCATAATCTGCTCCTGATTGGCTGGTGGGCGTGGCTGTGGTTGTGGCAAAGGTACAGTCAAATTTGCATATTACTCTTTAATTAGATAGGGTAATCTGCTCCTGATTGGCTGGTGTACATGGCTGTGGGTGTGGCAAAGGTACGGTCAAATTTGCATATTACTCTTTTATTAGATAGGATAAACAGCTTTTCATTTCTAGGTAGTCTTCTTAAAAAAAATAGTAGGCACCAGGAGAATCCTGATGTAAGTAAAAGAAATATAGGCAGCACTGGCCAGTTTTGCACAGTGGATAGAGCGTCGGCCTGCAGACTCTACGGTCCCAGGTTCGATTCCAGTCAAGGGCATGTACCTTGGTCGTAGGCACATACCCACTAGTGAGTCTGCAGGAGTTAGCTGATCGATGTTTATCTCTCATTGATGTTTCTAACTCTCTATCTCCTTTCTTCTTTGTAAAAAAAAATCAATAACATATATTTAAAAAAAAGAAATATAGTCAGATTCAGAGAAGGATGTCAAATATGAAGATATTTTCTAGCATTTAGAAATCTTATTGTATTCATTGAAACAATAAGTTTATACCTACTCACAAATGAAAACATTAGATTAAATAGACTTTCTTTTAGAAAATGTATTTTCAGTTGGTTTTAAGGTAATACGTAAAAGTTAAGAGAGTACAACATTTCTTACTTAAGCTCTGTTAATCACTGTATTTAAGTAATTTGATTGCTGGGATGTTCAGTTATACTCTCAGAGATGGCTTAGTAGGAGCCCAGGAGCTAGGAACTACAAAGTCAGTGCAGTCCTGTATCTTTACTAATATACAATTTCCACCAATATTCAGTTAGCTCCAGCCTCACTAATTAAGCCACTCAACAGGGGGCTCCTAGTTTATGAATACTGGTACTTAAATAGATTCTATGTTACCAGTAGGTGCTGTTTTCTAAAAAAAATGAAAGGTAGTTTCATTCCTTTTTTTTTTTTTTTTTACCAAACTGGATTTTGAGGTATTGTTTGGTTGGTACCATGTATCATATCATATATCTGTCTATATATAATGAACTACCTTGAAAATCAGAGAGATGATGTAATTAAGGATGTATTGGAAGGTTAGAAAGCAAAATATTCTGGTGTTGCCATGGCAGGTATGGCTTGGTTGGAGCGTTGTCCCATACATTGGAGGGTTGTAGGTTCAATTCCAGTCAGGGAACATGCTTAGGTTGCAGATTTAATCCCTGGCTAGGTCATGTACAGGAGGCAACTGATCAATGTTTCTCTCTCATATTAATATCTCTCTCTCTCTCTCTCTCTCTCTCTCTCTCTCTCTCTCTCTCTCTCTCTCATCAATTAACATATCCTTGGATGAGGATTTTTAAAAAGTTCTAGTATTTTAGAAAATGCTTCACTACAGTTTATAAACATAGAATAAATCAGCTTAATAACTGTAACCAACCTTTGAAATTTTATCTATCTACATCGACACCTACACTATACTTATACCTATACTTATATAATCATGCTTTTCAGTATTTCATCAGTAATTTCCATAATGCTATTGACCTTGAGCAGCATGAACTTAATCAAATATGTGATAGATGCGCATAAAACTTTTATTACTTAAAATGTATACAAGTGTTGACTTTTTAAAACCCTGCAAAGTGCGACATACAGTGCTCGCTGATCGCCAGTTTGAAATAGAGGTGTTTTTAACCTAGACAGTCCATTTTGGACTGTTTATCAATTTTTCACTCTGATATGCCTACTCCTTTAAATTAAATTAATAAAATCATGTTTCTTGAAATTACACTAAGCTTTGAATCTGATTGTCACAATGACATAACCCTTTTTGTGTGTTAGGCCAGTGGTCGGCAAACCACGACTCGCTAGTCACATGCGGCTCTTTGGCCCCTTGAGTGTGGCTCTTCCACAAACTACCATGGCCTGGGCAAGTCTATTTTGAAGAAGTGGCATTAGAAGAAGTTTAAGTTTAAAGAATTTGGCTCTCAAAAAACTTTCAATAGTTGTACTGTTGATATTTGGCTCTGTTGACTAATGATGAGTTTGCCGATCACTGTGTTAAGGTAATATCAACATCTTTTTTTTTTAATCTTTATTGTTCAGTATATTAATTACATTGTTCCCTTTTTTATCCCCCCTATAGTTCCCCTCCACCTGGTACCCATCCCACCCTCCGCCCTCACCCCCCTCCACTGTCCTCTCCCATAGTTGCATGATTTTTGTCCAGTCTCTTGCTACACTTCTCACACCCCCTTTCTCCCCAAGAGTTGTCAGTCCATTCCCTCTCTATGTCCGTGATTCTGTTACATTCACCAGTTTATCCTGTTCATCAGCTTATTAATTCACTTGATTTTTAGACTCATTTGTTGATAGATGTGTATTTGTTGTTCATAATTTATACTTTTACCTTTTTCTTCTTCCTATTCTTAAAGAATATCTTTCAGCATTTCATATAATATTGGTTTGGTGGTGATGAACTCCTTTAGCTTTTTCTTATCTGCGAAGCACTTCATCTGACCTTCAATTCTGCATGATAGCTTTGCTGGATAGAGTAATCTTGGTTGTAGATTCTTGCTGTTCATCACTTTGAATATTTCTTGCCACTCCCATCTGGCCTACATAGTTTCTGTTGAGAAATCCGCTGACAATCGTATGGGTGCTCCCTTATAGGTAACCAACTGTTTCTCTCTTGCTGCTTTTAATATTCTCTCTTTGTCTTTTGCTCTTGGCATTATAATTATGATGTGCCTTGGTGTGGTCCTCTTAGGGTTCCTATATATTGGGGTTCGGTGTGCTTCTTGGATTCCTAAGTCAATTTCTTTCACCAGGTGTGGGAAGTTTTCGGTCACTATTTCTTCAAATAGGTTTTCATTGCCTTGCTCTCTCTCTTTTTCTGGCACCCCTATAATTCGGATGTTGGTATGCTTCAGGTTGTCCCAGAGGCCCCTTACACTGTCTTCAATTTTTTGGATTTTTTTGGTTTCTTGCTTTTTCAGCTGAGTGGATTTTCCCTCTTTGTATTTCAAATCTTTAACTTGGTTCTTGGGGTGCTCCAGAGCACTTTTAGGTCTTTGTATAATATTTTTTATTTCAGTCAGTGTATGCTTAATTTCTGGTTGGTCCTTTTTCATAGTCTTGAGAGTCTCCTTTATATTCTTGAGAGTCTCCTTCATTTCCACGTTGGTCTTGACCATTTCCTTGCAGGTCTCATTCATTTCCTTGAGGGTCTCATTCATTTCCTTGTACGACTCATTCATTTCCTTTGCGGTCTTGCTTAATTCCTTATAGGCCTCGACCTTTTGTTGGAGCCTCTTGAAAAACCCTATAACCGTGGTTTTGAATCCCATGTCCACTCGTTTTTTTTTCTCCATTTATTTCACATCTGATTTCTTTCCATGTCTCTGCATGGTGGCTGCTTCCCTGAGTTGGTCAATTAGCTTTGTGTGGTAGACGTCCTATAAGGGACAGTGGCTCAGCATCCCCAGTTACCTGAGGTGGATATGGGTTGCACAGTCTTGCTGAAGTTAAGCTCAGTTAATCGTTGTTAGCACTTGGAGGGGTTGACCTCCAGGCCAGTTGTCGGTGAAGCTCAGCTGTGCTGGGGTTGGATGGGAGGAGTTTCCGGACCAAGAAGACAGCGTTAGCTCTGCCCTATGCGGCCCCAGGGACTCTGTGCCGGGGACAATGGCCGCCAGCACCTCTGAGAGAGAGCTGCTGTGGAGCTCCACCGGCTGCCGGGGAATTCAGACTCTCCCCAAATGAGCCCAATGTCTCACCCAGGGTCGTAAAACAAAGAAGTCTGACAGTTTTCTGAATGAGAGACAAGTCGCAGATCGCTCTCTGCGCGCTGTCATGCAGCCAAGCTGTTCGCGCAAGCTGCCTTCTCCACAGGCCGGGAGACCCCTGCAGCACCCGAGCTTCGCCGTGCCCTCCCACTGTCCAGTTTTCACCCCGTATGATAGTCGGTTGGTTCTCTGGACCTTGCCCAAAGCTGGAGAATCAGTCCAGTGGGACATCTTTGTCTCCCCATTCGAGAAAACTGGCCGGTTTTCAGCCGCCCGCCCTCTCCGCTGGCGCGTGCTCTAAACCTCTCTCTGTGCGAATCTTTCAACGCTGTCTGCCGCCGCTCCTTTGAGTCACAGTGTCTTATCTTCACTTTTATTTGTGGAATTTTCACTCGGCGAGCTTTCTGGTGATTCTGGAAGGTGTTTGCTCTTTTGTTAAGTTGTAGTAGTAAAATTGTTGAGTATGACAGCAAGATAGGTGTTTTACCTATGCCGCCATCTTGGTTCCTCCTCAACATCTCTTTTTTTTAAAGGAAGGTTATAAAGGAATCATGTTCAGGAAATTTGAAAAAGTTTGTATGAAAATCCAAACAATAAATTTAATCATTCAATTTCTCAACAGATATTTATTTAGTGTCTATTATGTGCAAGGTGCTATTCTAGATCAGTGGTCCTCAAATGGAGGGATGTTGCCCCCGAGGGTTCAGTTGACAATATCTGAAGATATTTTTGATAGATCTGACTTGAGGTGAGGATGAAGAAATTGCTGGCATCTAGTGGGTAGACAAGCCACAAATGCTACTGAATACCCTCAATGCATAGGACACACCCTCATAGCAAAGAATTATCTAGTCTAAAAATCAGTAGTACTAAAGTTGAGAAAACCTGTTCTAGATACCTGGGCAGTATCAGTGAATAAAACAGTTCTTGCTCTCATCCCCTAAAAATCATCCTTCCCATCAACTAAGAGAATGTTATCCTCATCTGAGAAGGAAAAAATAGGGAAACAAAATATAGTAAAGAACAGGATTACAAATCTTAGTCATTTTAACAATATCCCAGGCAGCTCCCTGTGCAGCTGAACCTAGATGGGCAGGTTTTAAGAAATTGAGACATATCTGATTGTTTAGCCTCAGTTCTTAGTTTCATTTTGATATTCTAGCCAATGACTTCTCACTAGAACAGTCACAATTCTCCTCAGGCTCATCTTTTCTCTTTTAAAAAAAATGTTTTTATTGATTTCAGAGAGAGAGGGAGAGGGACATCGAGATAGAAACATCAATGAGTGAAAATCATTGTTTAGCTGCCTCTTGCATGCCCCCCAACCCCCCCGGGGGGGGGGGATCAAACCTGCAACCTGGGCATGTGCCCTGACTGGGAATTGAACCATGACCTCCTAGTTCAAAGGTGGATGCTCAACCACTGATACACAATGGCTGGGCCAAGCTCATCTTTTCAGTTGTATTAAGCATACCATATACTCTGTCTTTCAGTGAGGAATATAATTTCTGATTGTTGTGGTATATAAGTCTATCTTTCAGAGTGAAGTAAATATGAAGTTTGGTTGGGGCCTGGGAGCGGTTCATTAGTTTCTATAGGATGCTATTGAGATTCCATCAGATGAGTGGAATCATTTTTGGCAGAGAACCTGTATTTGCTGTGTAAATTGGATATTATGAAGGAAGCCTTGATTTATTTCTAAAAACAAAACAAAATATATGGATATTATATATGTATACATTTATACACATATATACCTATGTAACACATGTTATATAATCTTTTTCAGTTTAATAAATAATTTATATATAGGCTTTATAATAAATGTGCTTTGATATTATCACCATATTTTAGAAGAAGAAAATGAGGCTCAGATAGGTAAGTGAATTGGGTCAGATTACTAATCTATTAAACAAAATAGGACTATAATAGATTATTTAAGTATATTTTAAAGTTTATTTCTTGACCAGGATTCTTTGCTTTAAACTGTGCTAATATGTAAGAAGGACAGTCACTTAGCAGCTCTCTTGCATAACTTACTCTTCTCCTATTATAATATTCAAGTAAGTTAAAAGTAATTTAATGAAATTATAAAAGGGAAAAATTTCAAAGTCAACATGACATTTTCTAGATCCCAAAGTGTTTGTGCCTTTTCCAAATGTCTAGTTAGCTGCTCAAAAGAAACTTGAAGCCTAATAGAATTTAGGAAGGATCAGAAGAACTATCATGCAATCTATCTTATCATATTCTGTGGCTTTCTTCTGAGTAAAGTGTTTAAAATATTTCTGCTGAATGCCAGAGCTCTATTCTTTTGAGAGTTGCTGGAGCTGTCTTATAATTCAAAGTTTTGATGAGTCTCCTGGAGTCGCTGGGAGTGTGTCCTTGCCCATCCCCAGCCCGTGCTGCCCTCTGAGCATGTTCAGCAGGTTGCATGCCAGCAGAGGAAGCAGATGTTTGACCATACTGGAATGGAGCGCCTGCTGCATCAGGAGCTGGGGATTCCTCTTGACATCTGGACATGGCTGGGTCGGGATGCCTGCCTCAGACCAGGAGGCTGCGGGAACCATGGGGCAGAGAGCATAGAGTCTTTGCTGCTCTTTAAGCGATTAGTGCACCGAAGCAGCAATAATATTGAATTATCGCTTGGCTGCTTTCTTCTCAGGAATCTTGGGATAATAGGAGAGTCAGGAAGGAGCATTTACAGTAAAGTCATGTTCAGAGAGACAAGACTAATTATAGAGTATTAAAGAGCTTTATTTTAAACAATTTAATTTACAAATAGCCCTGGACAGTGCATGAAACTTTTTAGAACCATAAACCCAGTGTCTTAAAGGGACTTTTTCATTTAAAATGGTTAGTATAGAGCCATTATTTCAGCAGATTTTCAATTTTAGAGTTTGACCAAGTTGTGCTACTGAAGGTACAGCATTCGCTAAAAAGAGAAAATACACTAATCCTTTAGCTGCTGGTAGAAAATTCTCTTACTTGATGGGAAGGATGATTTTTAGGGGAGCAATGGACTGAATTCTGCACTGGCTTTCATAGTTGTTCTTTATCACAACGCAAACTGCTCTGCACTTGCTACTGAGAGATGAAATCATCTGTTACCCCCATTTCCTTTATGATATGTGTTGTTTAAGCACAATGGATGTGGAGAAGGATAGTTTGAAATGTATGTTGTCACATTATGTTGCTTTTCCTCTTCTACTTTTTCATTAGTGAGACCTCTGTGCTCAAAGAAATCTTATAAACAGATTATGGCCATTTGAGTTCACAGTAATATATTGGAGAAGAGCGCTATGGTGCTCTCACTTAACCTCACATATTCTAAGGGGGTTATATTTAATTAACACTGGTGAGAGGATGACCTGAGGGACTGTGGAAAGTGATTGAGCTGCATTTTCCAAGCTCTGCTCTAGTCAATTGGGAGAGAAAATTAAAAAAAAAAATTAGAAAGTACTATTTTCTGAAATTCTCTCTAACTAAGCTGTATTTCAACGGACCATTTAATGCTCAAATGGACAAAGGTATTACTTCAGTCATTGAATTGTATCAAACTCTTTCTCAGAGGCCCATTTTAAAAAACTCTGTAGAAAAAGTAGTTTAGCATCACATCCTCAATAGATTAACACTCAGTCTGCTTAAAAAGAGAGTCTCTAAATAATGCATAAATTATTAGCTTAGACCAGTGGTCAGCAAGCTGCGGCTCAAGAGTCACATGCGGCTCTTTAGCCCCTGGAGTGTGGCTCATCCACAAAATACCACGGCCTGGGCGAGTCTATTTTGAAGAAGTGGCATTAGAAGAAGTTTAAATTTAAAAAATTTGGCTTTCAGTCGTTGTACTGTAATATTTGGCTCTGTTGACTAAGGAGTTTGCCAACCACTGGCTTAGACAGTACAGGTGAGAGTAAGAATAAGAGCGAGAAGCCATGTTGAGATAGCAGAGGCCTGGCTGTCACTTCTCTATCCATTTAGCAATAGTTTTAATAAAAAGGGATTTCTTAGTTGTAGCACTAAATAATCATATACAATTCACTTATGTCCAACCATACCACATCTTCCATACTTCCTGATTATAAATCACTATCATCACATACAGATGTACCTCCCATGAAACAGGAAAATGACTATGATCATCAGGTGGTGATTGACAGCCGTACTCTGGAACAACATTCTTACTTTTTATCCACTAGCTAGCTGGCTCTCTGACATGTTTTTTGTCTAAACAATCATGAATAGTTTTGAGGTTTCAAGAAAAGCAGTGCTTTTTTCCACAAGACCCCTTCAGTTAAAAGAGTTTTGGCCCTAGCCGGTTTGGCTAAGTGGAAAGAGTGTCAGCCTGAGGACCAAAGGGTCCTGGGTTTGATTCTAGTCAAAGGCACGTACTCTCCGCCCCCCAACACCCCAGCCTAGGCCCTGGTCCGGCCTATGCAGGAGGCAACCAATCAATGTATTTCTCTCACATCAATATTTCTCTCTGTCTTTCCCTCTCTTCTACTCTCTCTGAAAATCAATAGGAAAATATCCTTGGGTGAGGATTAAAAAAAGAGAGCTCTGTGAAGTTGAGCTCATTTTCTCTGCACCTCTCTCTCCTCATCTGTGAAATGGAGATAACAGAAACTCCCATGCTATGAATATTAAATGAAGTAATGTAAGCAATTACCTAGCACAATGTTGCTATATAGTTGATACTCTATAAACATCATTTCTCTCCATGTCCTATCTCTCTTATTTATTCATTAATTTGGCTGATATTTTTTAAAACATGTGCTATATACTTTAGTATTCTACTAAGCAGACAAGCTAAGCAACTTCCTGCCTTTTTTTATAGTATTAGTATAGGAAGGAAATAAATTAAATGACCAATACTTCAAAGTGGTAAGAACAGATAACATAAGGCTAGTCAGCTATATATATAAAAGCCTAAGTGACCAGCAGACCAGCTGACCAGCTAGTAGCTATAATGTACAATGATGACCAGGGGACAGATGCTCTTACCAGTAGCTATGATGTACACTGACCACCAGGAGCTGCTGAGCTGTGGTGACTTGGCAGCTGTGGTTCTGTGGTGATGCACCCAGAACCAGAGAGGAGGGAGCCCAATTCTGGGTGCATCACCAGAGAACCACCCTCTTGTAATCTAGGACCCTTTAAGGGATGTCAGAGAGCTGGTTTCAGCCCAATCCCCACAGGCCAGGGTAAAGGATCCCACTGGTGCATGAATCTGTGTACTGGGCTTCTAGTTTATTATATGTGTGTATAAATATACTCATTTACTAATTGACGAAGCTGGTTGTTTATAGACTCTTTGAAATCTTTTTATCCAAATACCAATGCCTCATGACTGCTCCCATGCACAGTGCAGTAGTCTTTAGGAAGAAATAATAACCAGATAGTAATTAACATACTTTAAACGGGACTTTCTACTAATCAAAAAAAAGATACCACCACATTGAAAGCTTTGTCTTCACAAATAGACAGTGAGATTGGGAATTGCATGAATTTCCAGAACTAAAAAGGCCCTCAGCATCCTTGAGAGTCAAATCCCAATCCTTCCACTGGTTCCATGAGCTTTAGAAAATTAATCTTCCTATACCCAGATTATAACTAATGGGATTAGGAGTAATACCCCATAGGGCAATTGTAAAGAATAAATTAGATAATGCCTGTGAAAAGTGCTTTGCACACTGTCAAGTATTATGTGGATCATTTGGTTTTACAGTTGAAGAGTCTGAGGCCCAGAGACATAGATTAACTTGACCTTAGCCACACAGCTTATAAGTGGCCTGGGTTAGGATGCGCAGAATTGTGAGGCAACAGTGTGAAGAACTAAATTTGACTGTGTCTTGTAAATAAACTTTGGATGAATTGAACTGAATTAAAACATGACCAAGAGGACAGTATATCTCATGCTTTTATCTATGAGCTTTTGTAGAGATACTATCTTTTGAAATTGAATGAACCAACCTAACAAAAATTATCCTTTAAAAGAACAAAATAAAGCATATTAAAATATAAGACCATGTAACAGTGCTGGTAGTAGTGACAAGTCCAGAATATAAACTTATATTAAATTATATGATTAATTATTTCATGAAAAAAGGACAAATTATTTCATTAGGTCAGTAACACATGAACTCCCCAAATATTTATTAAATGCCTGCTGTGCAGTAAGCCCTCTCCTCTGTTCAGTAGAACTTGATCTCCTGCCCTCAGAGGGCCAACACTCTAGTAGGCAATGTGATAATTGTTAAAAATAGAAGTGTTTCCAGAGTAAAAATTATATGGGAAGAGGAATTGTTAAGCTCTACCTGGGGAAGCATTGGTGATCTTCATGTGTGAGGTGATGTTAAAAATAGAAGCTTCAGAGTGGAAGTTTATAAGGTTTATGGTGGGGGGGGGGATACAGAGAACAAAAAGAAAAGCACTCCAGACAAAAGACACAGCTGGCCCACATGAGTAAAGCAATATGGAGCATAGCACGTTCAGTCAACGCCAGTCCGGTGCAAGCTGAGTGCACAAGAGCAGTGGTCGGTGAGATTGGAAAGGTAAGCAAAGGGTCAGGTCACAGAGTGCCGTTTACACCATGCTTGGGAGTTTTCAATGCATGTGGTGGACATGATTTTACTCACACCATAAATGGCAAAGTATGTAAGGTACAGTGAACAACTTTATAATGTGATATTCCTCTATTAATTTGATCTCTAGTTTACATGTCCCATTGCACTAGATTTAATAGCCAGGGAACTGTGTTTGGTGAGAGTCATAGTCCCTTTAGTACAATGGTACCCTGCGGCACGTGAAACTTTGCAAAGAGTGTAATGATACACACAGAATAAACAATACTCTTTAAAACGGAAGGAAAGCCAGGGTTCAACAATTTCTCTGGGATTTCGAGAAATCTTGTATTCTGCAGTTTGTACCAAACCCAATCCTACTTAGTGAATAGGCCTTGCTGCTGTATTTCAAACAAATGATGAGGCAAGGAGTAAAAACCTATAAAGAAAAGCCATGGTTCTTCTAATTGTTAATGCCTTGCAATTATGCCCCTTTCTGGAATAATAAAATGTTCCCTGGCAGAGGTCAGGATCTCTGCCACTGACTTATTTAACAGATCCTCTTAACATCTGTCCTGCAGACTGTGCACTTTATTAGCAGACAAGAGACCCAACAGACTTAGCCTGCTGTGTCCCTTTTTCACATCCACACAGCTGTGGATTAACTCAGACTTTCCAGGAGAGGACCAACCAGAAGGGATAGTGATGTTGTTGGCTGATCCTGCAAAGATGGGAGAAAAGAACTGAAACAAATGTTGCCCGAGTACAATTCAGTGTTTTTAGGGTGACAATTACCAGCCTGTTTGAAAAAGGAATAAAAGCAGCTATTTCACTAAAAAAGGAAAGTCTATTCATATCTGTGTGGGAACCTAATCAGGCTCTTGTTTCCAATGACGATGACTCCACAGTCGCACCAGGTCTGGGACAAGAATGCTCCTTTTGTACGCCGATAATGTGGAAACGATAAAATTTCCCTTAAGAGACATATGTGTTTACATCATGAGATGTGTTATTTGACAAAATGCTTTGTTCTCCTCATATTTTCCATGCAGAGTTTCATGCTGGGTTGTTTGGCTGGAAATCTTTGATTAACTAGAATTAGTTGCTGAAATAAAATAGACACTTTTGTTTTATGAGTTCTCTTGCTGAGCCATAAATTATAGTACAACATATAAGGAGTGACAGAAAGAAGTGCTGATTTGAACCTCTGACCCACGACAGGCACAAAAACATAAGATTATTCCTTCAAAGAGCTGCACAGCGACATAAATATTCCATGGTCCACTCGGAATTATGCCCTCTAAACAAACTAAAGCTGTGATTTTTACATCATGTAACATGACTTTTCTAAGGGTGTTAAAGTAGGCTTAGCAGCGATATTGAAATTCTGCACAAACCCCCCTAAATGAGGACTTTGAATGCCTGAAGTTTTTTCTGTTGAACAATGGACAAAACAAAGTTTCTGTTCCTTAAATGAATAGCCAAGGGTGGTTGCCCTCTTTCTAGAGAAGTGGCACATTTTATGAATCGCAAGGCTTTCTCAAAGCCACATCAGGTCGTAGTATGAACGCCTTAGTTCCATGGGGCACAGCCTTAGGGCATTAACCCAAAGGAGAGGGCTGGGAGGGGGAGACATTACTTAAAAGCAAAACAAAAACTATTAGCTTAACCATGAAATGTTTCAGAGGATTGGTGTCTATTCTGCTCAGGACTTTTGTTGTTGTTAAATTTATAGGATTATTTTCAAACTTTTAGTATACATAGGATATCTTTCTGGGCTTTCCTGTAAGCAAAGCCTAACTCACTGTCCTCAGTCAAACTAATGATGATGTTTGTGTTAACCAACTACATTGTGGCCGTCACTTCCACAGGATAGACATATACAAAGCCATCACATTATATACCTTAAACTCACAGTGTTGTCCATAATAAAGAGGCAATAGGCAAATTAACTCTCATGCCCTCACAAGATGGCTGCCTACGACCAGTCTGGCAGGGGAATTAGTGAGGGATGACCAAACGACTGAATAAACAGTCTTCGTTGGGTGACCAGGCTAGCAGGGGGTGAGCACTTAGGGGCAATCAGGCCAGCATGCAATGGCAGTGAAGGGCGATCAGGCCAGGAAGTGTGTGGGGGGAATTAGGGGTGACCGACCAGGCAGGCAGATGAGCGATTAGGAGCCAGCAGTCCAGGATTGTGAGAAGGTTGTCTGACTTCTAGTTTAGGATCATGAGGATCAGGCCTAAACTGGAAGTCGGACATCCCCCTCGGGGTCCCAGATTGGAGAGAGTGCAGACTGGGCTGAGGGGACCTTCCCTCCCTGCCCCCATTGTACACGAATTTCATGCACTGGGCCTCTAGTATCTCAATAAAGCTGGAAACAAACAGCTAAGTGTGTCTGATGATGATGTTTTGCAGTAATTTATAAATGTTTCTTTTACCATTCCTCATACTGAACCTTGTTCCATCTCCTTCCTGTTCTTGCTATGAGCTCCTGAAAGAAGCATATACTAGTATTCTTCATCTGTGTGTCTCTAATTTTTGCTAAAGTAAATCAAAATTCCAAATGCTTTACTGAATGCTTTAAGATTTTCAGAGTAACATCTCTGTAAAAGAATATAATAAGAATAAGAGCCTGCTAGTGTTGGGTCTCTAGTGTTCCCCCTTCTTAGTATGTTATGTGCATTAATTTCATCCATATAGCAGTCTTTTGTAGTAGGTACTGTTATTTTTGCAATTGTAAAAATGGGGACATTTAAGGCCCACAGAGATGAAATAACTTGCAGAGATCATAGGAAAGTGGTTCTTTCTGGCTAGAGTGTGCACTGTGCTACACTGCTTCTCAGAGCAGCATGCAAACCCTATTTTCCCAACTTTCTTCTTCAGTCCTTTATGTTAACCATTACCTGCTTCATCTGCTACACGGAGTTGTCAAGGAGGATTATTTAGATATCTATCAGAATCATATCTAGTGACAATAAAGCACCATGTATGCTTATTATACACTATTTGAATAACTTTCACTATGGCTGCTATGTGTAAGATATCATTCCTTTCTGCTAATTAGGAAGGAAGCCATGGGTATTACTGTAGAATACAGATGGTGTATTTACATACTGTAAAATATGCTGAAGTTATCCAATTGGCAATACTGATAATTTGCAGTTTAAAAAAATGACACTTAGTGACGGTGATTCTGAAGTAAGGGGAAACATTTTAAAAAATAATAATTTTTAAAAAAGCAAATAGAAGAGGAAAGTAAAAAATAAAAAGGACCTTATACATTTTTTCTTGCTTATTTTACTTGAGCTCTTAAAAGTTAATTCAAAATACATTCTTACCTCTGCCAATATTGATTAAAACTGCACAGTTCATATTGACATTATCGATATGGAGTTTCTGTTTAATAGATCTGTACATATATTCATAAGTATGAATTTGGTTCATTAGCATGATTCTGGTGTTCATGAACCCAAAGTCCCTAAGAAATTAAAAACCAAATTCAGTTAAAAACAGTAAAATCATTTTCATACCATACAATAAACATGTTTACTTCTAACCAGCAACATTTGTTCTATTGATTAAAGTTAAAAAAATAATATTTAGAAAATATGCTTCCATGCAGTTTTATTTTCCCAAATGCATATATTTTTTAACAGTTTAAGTAAAAACTTTTTTTTATTGCATACTAACCCATATTTGTCTTCATTCTGTGTTGTTCGGGAGGCTTTATTATGGATGGAAATTGAAGGGCATTGAAGCTGGGCAGTTGTAGAATATTTCTCAAGCAATAGCATCTGGTTTTTTGGCAGTCATCGAGGGCAAGGCAAAGCAGCCCTGGCATATCTCCAGATTTTCCTGTGGGTGGTGCTGAGAGATTTCCAGGTCTGCCATGTTGTTATAATTGTGTTTCCTAGAAACTCAGAATAGAATTCAAAGTCTGTTAGATACTACATAAAATCTACATTATCTGGCCCCTTGCTGTCTTTTTAACACCTGACCTATTTATTACCCTTTGCCCAGATAACTCTGCTCCAGCCACACTGGCCTTGCTATTCCTCAGACATTACAAGCACAGGAAAACCTTTGCCTCAGGACGTTCACCTATCTTTTGCCTCTGCCTGGCATGCTATCCCCCCATAAAGACATGGTTTACTCCTCCAACTCTTTCAGGTCTCTACTCAGTTGTCCCCTTCTTTTCCTTTTCCTGATTTCTTCTATATTTAAAAATCCCCTCTCCTCCATATTCATATGCCTGGTCACGTTATATTTCATAGCATATATCACCACCAGAATTACATATCTATGTGCTTATTTATTTGTCTTCTGTTCCCCACTTGCTTCCAGAACATTTTCCAACTTCTCACTTCTCTTTTCCCAAATAGTGGAATAATGGCCACTCGATTAATAATTTTTCAATGAACCTTTTGTTTGCACAGTAGCAGTGCTTTTAAATATTTGGAACCAGTTCTATATTCATGTATTAAAAGTAATTGATTGGCTCAGCCAGAATGTCTTAGTTGTTGAGCATCAACCTATGAACCGAAAGGTCATGATTTAATTCTGTGGTCAAGGGCACATGCCCATGTTGTGGGCTTGATCCCCAGTAAGGGGCATGCAGGAGGCAGCTAATTAATGATTCTCTCTTATCATTGGTGCTTCTCGCTCACTCTCTCCCTCTCCCTTCCTCTCTAAAATCAGTAAAAATATACTTAAAAACAAAAACTGATTAAACTCGGCATATGTCCTCAAATACATATACCCAGTGAAACTTTCTCTGCAGCTTAGTTTATGGGAAATCATGCTTAGATTTCAAATTTAACTTCTTTGGTGAGTTCGTATGTCTTATTGATAGAGTGAAAATGCACTTGCTTAAGGTTTCCCTGATGAGCTGGGCTTTGTGCCTAGAGAGTTGAAGGGTGTTACAATTGCGAGCTGCACCGCTTGGAGCACATTCCCAGAGTGGGGCCTCTTCAGCTTTCCTGCCTGGCTCTTGGAAACAGAAGGAAAACAGTCATTCCCCTAGTGCCGATTTCCAGTGCCCTCATTACCACTTCTCCCAATATCTTCCTTCAAGAACCAAATTACTAACTGTTTTAATATTGAATTTTTTTGTCCTGTACATAAAGCATTATGTATTTACATATTATATTTAGCACCTTAAAGACACTTGGAGGAAGCGGAGAGAGATTGAGTTTTCTTGTTAAAACTATTGTGGCCCAGCTGGTGGTGTTCAGTGGTTGACCTCTGAACCAGGAGGTCATGGTCCCATTCTTGATCAGGGCGCATGCATGGGTTGTGGGCTCCAACCCCCTTAGGGGCTGTGCAGGAGGCAGCCAATCAGTGATTATCTGTCATCATCGATGTTTCTCTCTCTTTCTTTCCCTCTCCCTTTCTCTTTGATAAACATATATTAAAAAAAAAAAACACTATCGGGGCTGTGTTTATTCTTAGTGACTTGAACTGTGCAACTATGTAACATAAGGAAAAGCTATTATGAATGCATTCAAATATAATAGGTATAATCCAAGAATGAATTCTGACTCTTATTTTTTACATCAGACACCTAGGTGCTCTGTTACGGGATGGACTCTATGTTGTTTTTATGTTTGTTTTTTAATTTTCTTCTTGTAAGGGAAGGACCTTGACCCGAGCCTGTCTCCTATTCTCTCCTCTATCTTTTATACAACTTCTCCTCTGCTCCGTACCCCACGTATTTTCTCCACTCCCCCATGCCATTAGCACGAGTTATGTCAGAGAAGCAAGCTTCTTCGTGCTTGGGAAAATAGGCAAGAGGATCTCAAGCCAGGAAAACTCTTTTCAATTCATTTTTCTTTACTTGACATTCTTGAGCCTGCTGCAGGGGATAATGAAATGAATTAAACAGGTCCTGGCTCTCCAGTGGCTTATAGTCAATGCTTGTCCATTTTTCCTTTAGCTGATGTGGAAAGGCAAATGGCAGAAATCTCAAAGGAGGTAAAATAGGTCTGCTCTCACCTGAGACAAATTTTTGGCCCCTATGTGTATTTGCATAAACTTTAATTTTAAAAATCTAAAACACCTTAACATGATTGTAATTACCTTAACCTAATTACTATGGTTACATTTTAAAATGCGCACATTTTAAAACAAATATTAAAATAAAATTCTAAAATGTAAATTATTCTCGGGCGCCTAATGATTACTTTTCAAGTTAAATTCTCTTTTAAATCCTAGGGTAGAAAAACACTCCCTCGCCATCCCCCCCCCCCTTTTTTTTTTGCAGTTCAACTCAAAAACTCTGATAGAATGTACAGATTCTATTTGCATCACTTCCCTAAGAGAATAGGAGAAATGAATCCATGTGAATACTGGATGGGGAAAATAGGAAACCTGGGTTCTGGAGTTATTCTACCTATTGCTCACCAATTGGTATTCTTATGCAAGTCACTTTTCCTCCCTCTAGACTTGAGTTTTCTTCACCTGTAAGGCCAAGACATTGGATTAAATGATGTCTGCAATTCTTCCTTCTGTTGACATTATGTTATCTGATGCTTTTTGCAAGAAAATCAGTGCATTGCATGATGCACTCACGTGCCTGTAGGTTCAAGGAGAAGAAACAAAGAAAGATGACGTCCAATGCTGGGGTTTCTTTTGGAGAGGGTGCAAGAAAAGGTGAAGGCAGAAATGAGAGCAAATAGAGACAAGGATAAAGAAGAGGGATTTTGCAAGAGACTGGACAAAAATCTTGTAACAACGGGAGAGGACAGTGAGGAAGGGGAGGTGAGGGCAGAGGGTGGGATGGGTAGAGGGTGGAGGGGAGTGATAGGGGGATAAAAAAAGGGGAACAATGTAATTAATAAACTGAACAATAAAGATAAAAAAGAAGAAGGGGTTTTAATGGTCAGTGTTAATAGAGCATCCATTAAATGTTAGTCATTATGTTAGATGCTAGAGACATAAAAACAAATAAGACGCAGTCTTCACCTTAAGAGGTTCATAGTTTGGTGGTAGAGAAAGACACGAATAAAAGAAAAGACATGTCATTAGTACACAGAGATAGAGGATGTGAACTGGTAGGAACACAAGGCAATGGTCAGATAAGGCTTAGAGAAGAAAGTGACTTTTGAGTTGAGACTCAAAAGATGAGTAGAATTATGACAAATCAGAGAGATTAATAAGTAAGAAAGGAGAAACAATATGGCAATAGAAAAATATGTGGAAGGGGCAAGGAGACTGACTTGGAAATTAACCCACTATATGAAAGTGGGTGTGGTGGTTCTTCCGCCGTTCCTTCTCCCACCTCCTATCTTCAGCCAATTTTCTTTGGTGTCAAATATTAAGCGTAGAGCTAAACAAGTGCCTTCTATGCTGAAAACAAGGACTGCAGTTCTTTCCTTCCATAAAACCGCAGCTATATTTCCTGGATCATTTTGTTGACATTGGAGGTTTATGAGAAGTAAAAGTATTTGTGATCTCTTTCAAATTATTTGTAAGCTCTCTTCCCAACCCCTCCTTCAGTCTGTAATGACTTGTTACCGACTCACTTTCCTGTGCTGGACAAGCACTAAGTCAGGCTGCTAATTACCTCTGTCTTCCCTCCACCTTCTCACAGCCGTGCCTGTCCAGCTTTGCAGCACACTTTGCCTGGTAAGCAGAGGAATGGTTGTCTGCCTTGTTTTGAGGAAGATCTCTCTGGAGAACTGAGCCAGGCTTGGGGCCTTGTGTTAGACAGCATCAATCAAGTAAATAATGACATTTCCTTAAGGATACCCCCAACCCTACCCTGCTTGTTTCTTTCAAGTAGGGTTCGCCTGAGTAGAGTCTGATACACAAGAACAGAATCTAAGTTAACCTGGGTTAGACCTGGGGTTCCCAGACAATGTGTGGAACCCCAGGAACTGGGGTAAATGTGATGGTAAGAGTTGAAATTTCAGTAGTATCTGTGAACCTCTTCTTATAGAAAGGCATTTATTTCCCTTCTCTTCGTTTTCTTATTACCCACCAATAGGCACATTGCATTTGAGGGAGAATTTTATTTTCTATCTCTCTGGGCCAGATTCTGACAGGCCACTTAACAAAGCCCTTTCTAACTGAAATGATAAAACACAGGAGATTTCACTCCAAAGAGAACCAGTGTGTGAAGTTGTGCCTGCTTTCTTTACTGTCGATTTCTGTATACTGAAGCATACTGGTGCCAGTTTGAAACCCCTGTTAGTGTCCCTTTAATCAAGTTCTCTTATTTCTACCCATACTCTGCATAGTGCTTTTTACTTTATTGCTCTATTAAAACATGTGTCACTAGGGTATTTCAGGTGTCTGACGTTATGGCTTAGAGACTGATTGGAGAAGGAAGTAGTTTGGATCAACATTATGCCTCTTGCTCCTTCCAGTGCTGGTGGTCTCCATTTGAAGATTGTGAAATGCCATTTTAGGAGAAGTATCTGTAAGACATCTGGAATTATAGTTTGCTATTTGAGAGCTCAGAACAGCAGCAAACTCAGAATCTCTCTCCTTGGATAATGATTCTTGTCTTGTGGCTAAGGACAGGAAATGGATTTCATTGTGATTCACTGTATAGCTTATTTAAAATAATTTAATTTTAACGTACTAAGGCAGAAAGTACATGGGCTTAAAAGTGACACTGACTCTAAAATGGGCAATCCTACCTTATATAATTATTTTGAAATTTACATAATAAGTGGAAAATGCCTAGCATAGTACCTGAGTTAGTGCTCTGTATGTTTGTTGAATCAACATGTGAATGAATGGGGGTGATGTCCCATGACTGCATGACCGATTAAGTGGTTATGTATATACCATGTGATTATGAGAAGAAAAGGCCTTGAGCCTTTTTCCCCATGACACTCCCCATTGGAAATATTACATGATTTTATCATAGAAAGCAGTTATAAAAATATATATATATACTTCACAGTGTGGTAAATATCAGGTACATTGTGACACCACCCATTACAATTTGACAAGAATTTGTCTGTTTGGGGGGCAAAGTATGCCTCACTTCCCAAATACAATAGTGTTATAAAATGACTCTGACACCACACATTTCTTCGGTCCGGGCCATAAACCAGTGTAAATACTCGAAGACACTCAAGAATTTTACCATAAGGCTGAGTTTGTTGGTAAGACCTACTGTTTTGTGTTGACTCTAAGAAGGCTTAGTTATTCAAGTGTCACTAGGATCCAAATGCAAGATAGGTTGTCCTTTAAGGCTAGTCTCAGGACAAAAACTCTACGGTTACTATTGGAGGTATATATTTGTGGATTTGTGAGATCTTCATCAAATTTAATTAAAAGATTGGTCAATGAGTTAGTGGTAAATCATAGAAAGACTTCGTTGTGTCTTGGTTTCTGTTCATTCCTCTTTGTAGATACCTCTGTTTGGGGGAAAAGGTCTGAAATTATTAATGTGGCCTCAAAGGCCCTACTCCTCTCTAGCCTCTTCTCAGCCCACTCTGCATTCACAGAACAACCTTGCTACATTAACCTTTTTAAAGTTCCCTGGAAATGTTGCCTTCTTTTCTACCTCAAAGCCATAATAATTGGTGTTTCTTCTTTCTAAAATGTTCATTATCAACCTTTCCACCTGGATAATTCTTACTTAAAATGTTACTTCCTTAGAGAAGCTATTCTGATCCTCCAGACTCTGCTAAATACCCTTATTAGATGGTCTCTTGACATTCTGTATTTTCCTTTCTCAGCACTTATCTTAACCATAATTTACAGTTACTGTCTAAGCATTTATTTAATATGTTTCTCTTTCCAGCTTCATCGGGGTAGGGATTATTTTCCGAGTTGCTTGTTTTGGTACCTGTAGTTTTTAGCACAGTGTTTAGTTAATAGTGAGCATGTAATAAAGATCCATCATTGAACACATTCATCAATACTGCAAATGTGCTTGAAAGGTGCAAAGGTTGCTTCATCATATATCCATTTGTACCTTCAATGATAACATTGGAGTGAGTGAGTCCTAAGCACTTACACAACCTTGGGCATGCTGCTTCTGCTCTCTAGCCCTCAGCTCATCAGTAGAATGGGGAGGTCAGATGCGGCTAAATGATATGTTAAAGTCCTTTCAGTTTTAGATGCCAAATATGTCAATGCTCAGCTTAACAAAATTTGAATGCTGACTACTTTGTTAAAAATGAACTCATAAAATAGGTGGAATATTTTTAGCTGTAAAATAGTAAAAGCATTTGTGAAAGTGCTCCTATAAAATGTGAGTGATTTTATACTTTTGAAAAATATTTAGCTAGACTTATTTTAACATTATGTGCACTGCATTTATTTTATATATCTGGAAAAAGAAACAATTAAGTATCCCAAACAATCACTGAGTATTTCTCAAAATTGAAATAGAACAATCCATATTTCAAAAACACTCTTCACCAAATGTTTGTGGAACTTTGGCTAAGCCTGTTAGAAGATTTACTACATTGTTGATTTTTTTAAAACCTCAACTGTATTTGGAAATGAATATTCATTATTATCATCATTATAATCAATAACTATGATTTAAGAATCCTACATGTTATAAACTCTTATGTGATAGTTAATACGTGTTTAAACTTCTCCTTGTGTAAATAATTGATCTGTAAAGCAGTGATGTAGCTAAAATTATTTATTTGAATAACTAATATTTTCTTTCAAAAAAAGATATAGTAGCATTTAGAGATGCTTTTAAATTTATAGGTAACTGGGCTGAGAAGAAATCTTGGTACTGTTCCATAGTTACTGCTCATCCTATATAATAAAAGAATAATATGGAAATTGACTATCACTCCAACACATAAAACGACTGCACCCATGTGGTCAAAGATGGCTGCCCCCATATGGACACAAGATGGCCACCACAAGATGGCCAGCAGGGGAGGGCAGTTGGGAGGGTCCAGGTCTGCAAGGGAGGGTAGTTGTGGGCAATCAGACCAGCAGGGGAGAGCAGTTAGGAGTGACCAGGCGGCAGAGGAGGGAGGTTTGGGTGTGACCAGGCCTGCAGGGAAGGGCAGTCAGGGGGTACCCAGGCCTGCAGGGGAGGGCAGTTAGGGGTGACCAGACCTGCAGGGGAGGGCAGTTAAGTGCAATCAGGCTGGCAGGGGAGTAGTTAGGCATCAATCAGGTTGGCAGGCAGAAGCAGTTACAGGCAATCAAGAAGACAGGCAGGCAAGCAATTGGGAGCCAGCAGTCCTGGATTGTGAGAGTGATGTCTGACTGCCCATTTAGGCCCTATCCTACTTGGGATGGGGCCTAAACGGACAGTCAGACACCCCTTGAGGGGTCCTGGGTTGGAGAGGGTACATGCGGGGCTGAGGGACACCCCCCATTACTGTGCACGAATTGCATACACTGGGCCTCTAGTGCAGTATAATTGTGTTAGTAAAGTTTGACAATTATTGACCAGCTATCTACCTGATATTTTAACAAACATCTTCAAATGAATCATTTCTCATGAAACAATATAATTTAATTTGCACTGAATTTATTTTCCTTTTTTAAAAACTCAATATCATAAAACTATTCATTACATACATAGTAAATATAATTATATCCCACTTCTGTTGCCTCATTTATAGAAAGAAAATATTTCACCTTCCAAATATCCAGTGGTTTTACATACTGTTAGTTAATTCAGAAAATATTGATCGTTTATAATTTATTTGTAAGGCATTGTTCTTGATTCTTGGCATCTATAATAATAAAAGTGTAATATATATGCTAATTAGACTGGACAGCTAAATGACCTTCCAGACATCCTTCTGATTGTCCTTCCAGACTACCTTCCTGACAAAGCTGGGGCTGTGAGAGCCAAGGCAAGCCACCATAGTGAGGGCTAAGCCCTTTGCACAAATTTCGTGCATCAGTACTGTAGTTCAAACATTATTAGATTGATCAGAACTTCAATAAGCTTATAGTGTACCAAAGATAAGACATGTGTGTAACTAAACTGAAGGTTAAAAATTGTGATAAGCATCACAAAGAAGGTGCAAGCTAGGTGTTAAGGATCCATAGCTTACATCTCCTACACAACTCTATGCTTGTTCTAAGACTTTGAATCTTCCTTAGTGCCTAACACAGAGCCTTGCATATAAAATGTATACAATTGATATTAGCTTAGCAATGTGGTCAGCTCTCGAGATACATGTGGCTCTTTGGCCCCTTGAGTGTGGCTCTCCCACAAAGTATTATGGCCTGGGTGAATCTATCTATTTTGAAGAAGTGGCATTAGAAGAAGTTTAAGTTTAAAAAATTTGGCTCTCAAAAGAAATTTCAATCATTGTACTGTTGATATTTGGCTTTGTTGACTAATGAGTTTGCCAACCACTGGAGATGAGCTGTGAAATTGTTTTCTAAATCTGTATCTATTTGACAAACAGGATTCTTTTTATCGAAGAAAAGCCTAAGTCTTTAAGTCTTAACTTTCTTCTGATCTTGTGAATTACTGAGCTAAAATGATGGCATAAGTGATGTCTAAGGACTCTTGCCTCCCTAAGATGTCACAACTCTTTAATACTCAATAGTCAGGCATACTGGTCATGGTACCAGCTACTGTACCCTCAACACTTTTTCAGTTCTCTATCATCTCCACTTTAGTACAGAACTTTTCTACACTGGCTTACGCCAATCAGAACATTTTCCAGAAGATTCACTTGCCCCCTTTACTCTCCCCACCCCCCACCCTCATTTGAAGACACCTGGCTGAATTTCAAAGGAAAATGATACAACAGGTTAAAAGGAAACAAAAAAGACAGTCCCCTTTACTCTCCTAAGTTTCAGCAGTTTGATTGACTCTTTCTTGTGATTTTTCTTGCCACTGAGTCATTGCACACACAGAATTATGAAGCTTTAATTTCTTTAGAGACTTGTTATATTAGAAAAATTGTTCCAAAGAAAGCAACAATCATGACATAAGCACATCTGGCTCTGGAAAATTATTCTTTATTAAGCTTTCATTTAATTACATGTGCTGAAAGGTCTGTTTTTGATTACTGTAATTTTTTTTATTTGTCCATTTGAATGATAGTAATACTGGAAATTACATACAAACCACCTGTTTTTTTCTCCCCTACTAATGTGGCAAAGTTTGAGCTATTTTCTTTGTGGTTGCTGAAACTAGGAAGTTTTCTACTTATTATGATATAATATGCCTATTAAGGTAACGGCTTACTCTTGATAAGAAAAAAAGAAAATATTTGAATGGCGTTTTCAAGCACTAAATAGTATTAAGATTGAGTTATCTGAATTCTGGTCAACTAGCAGATCTACACGTTCATGTGACACCAGTTTCATCCAAAACCTAATAAATTGGCAGTTAAGCATTTAATGTCCTATGCTATAAGAAAGAAGCCTGATTTTCTTACTATTATTTTTCCCCCCACAAATCTGGCTATATTTTTCTTAGGACCATGTTACACACTGCCTAGAAATAGGACTGGAGAAAAGAGCAATGTCCATTGGGCCTCAGGGATCTTGAGGGCAGCACTTTCATCCTTCAGGTAGATCAGCGGTCCCAGAGAAGCGTGGTCAGTACTGAATGAGAACAACATTCTTGTAGGAAATCCCTAGGAAAGCTCAGATCCAATTCTTAGTTCATAAATGTTAAAATTACAAGAATGGACACACTGACTTTTAAAGAACTTTTTATAAAGGTTTTAGACACTAGAAAGAATCTTCAAGACCATTTAGTCACATTCATTTTTGTGTGCAATGGAAGAGAATGAGTTGTAGAGTGATCAAGTCCTTTGTTTAGGATCATAAAGTTATTGCTGGAAAGACCAGGGACAGGACAATGACTCCCATACCAGTACTTTTTTTTTTCTGTTACATTATTTGATCTCTCTTATTTTCCTCTTTAAAAAAATAGTGAGAGAGAAATTGCAAAGCTGTCAGAAAAAATGTGTATCTAACAATACGGTAAGTTCTCCTGAAACTCCATTTCAGCTGCATCTAAAGAGATAATGTTTGTCTTCCCTGTTTTGCAGCAGCTCTATGCCGCTCAGCTGGCCAGCATGCAGGTGTCACCTGGAGCAAAGATGCCATCCACTCCACAGCCACCAAACACAGCAGGGGCAGTGTCACCTACTGGGATAAAAAATGAAAAGAGAGGGACCAGCCCTGTAACTCAAGTTAAGGTACTTGCTTTGCAGGATTGTGGAAACAGTTTGGAAAATAGCTTCACAAAAAAGGTAGTGAGCCAGACTGTGCTGGGAATAAACAGCAGGAAGCATAGCAACATAAAGGATCCCCAAAATGCCCCTCTTTATGGTAAATTTCATGATTGAGCACTGAGAAACAGGTGTTTCCCGTTTGATAACAATAGTGCCATATTGTGAGATCTTTACCTAAATCTGCAAACTCACTTCTCAAGAGTTTTTCCCCTTTGGACTCTAGCTTTTATTTTTTAATGTTCACTGGCATGAATGGCCATGGTTTTATTACCAGTGTTTGTCACAGGGTTGTGACATTTCTCTCCAAGTTTCTTAAACAGGTGGGGAGCCAACTTATACTCCTAGAGAAGGAGGATCTCCAAACTTTAGATTTAAAAAGGGGAACAAAAAAAGAGCCTACTGCTGAGCTTTATGTGGTTTTCTGATAAAGGTTTTCCTTTCAAAAATAGGAAGGTGGGCTCTGAAGAATGAGGGGTAGCATTGCATAATCATGTCTGATGCCAGATAGAGTGTGATAAGATAAACAGGCTCTCCCAAGATATGGCTAGGACACTAATAGATATCTTTCCTCACTGATTTTCAGTGCCTAAGAATGGGGAGCCCAGGAGGTACTTGGTGACTAAGGGAAAGTGATTATCCATCCCAACTTTGTGCTGCAGCTGGTACCTATATGTGATACTGATTGGTTTTTATGATTGCCTTTCCTTCCTAAGTTGAATTAACAAATTCAAACAATTCAGGAAAAAAAAATTGCTTTATATAATTGACTTATCTGCTAAGCACAGATGTATGCTTCTAATGTACCCAAAGTACTTCATTGGGAGGAAATTTACAATTATTAAATCTTCACATGGAAAATATTCAAAACTCAACAAAAAAGCATTGAATGCTACAAAACTCACTGAAATAATTTTATTTCATAATATTTTTAGACAGAAATGTTGATATTTCAGAAAGAACTTTATAAAAATGGGTCCTAAATACCAAAGATAAGAAAAGTAAACATCATTAGGAGAGATAGTTCAGGCTGTGCCCCACCTAAAGGAAATAATTTAATGCCACCCATGTTTTTAGATTCTCCAAAGAACTAGATGGACATTTATGCTTTTGTTGTTAGAAATATTGAAACATGAAAATATGCTGTTTACATTTATTTAAGGTAGCATAACTATGGTAACAGACTTTTTATATCACAAGAGTTTCTATTTGTGAATAAGAGTCAGAACACTACAACTCAAACCAAGGCACTTTGTTTAATTACAGTTGTTAGAGTATAAGCATATCAGACATCAGTGACTTGAGGTATTGAGTATTAGCTATTTTAACATGAAAAAGTCATTTTATAAGTGAATTGGCCAAATGGAACTGCACCAAACCAAGCCTTTACTGGATGAGTAAAATGTTCCCTGGTTAAATTTAAGTTTATATCTGCTTTCACCATTCCAGCTTCGTGGGCCAATTGAATTTTATTACTCACTTGACCACATGCAAATTTTTAGGGAGTTCTCTATATAATTTAACCTGACTATATTTTATGTTAATAATGAAGAAAGTATTCCTTATTCCTTATATGTATTAGATTGTTTATTGTATGTGTGAGTAAAAATTAGAAGCCAAAACATAAAACAAATGTTTTAAATTTTAAAAATAGCTCCTATCTGTTATTGAAGAAGTTCTGAGAACAATCTTGTAATCTTCTAATTGAAAGAATTATGGTCACTAAAATATATCATGTTTCTGTTTGTGTCATTGCTTTATTTGTGTATATAACATGTCTACATCACAAAAGGCTAGTTCTCTGAAGGTAACAAAAATAGACACAAATGGTTTTATGTACTTTCTTTCCCCCAGAATATTTATTTACTATAATTCTCAACATCAGAAGTCAGAATGCTTCTGTCCAAATGTCATTTCAATCATTTTTACCAGTTGTGTCACCTTGGGCAAATTACCTAAACTTTCTTCAGATATAATGTTCTCTGTAAAATGAAAGTTGATATTATTATGGGTCTTAAATATGAGAGTACATCCTCTTGCATGTAGTGAGTATTCCAAAATGTTACTGTAGTGGTGAAGAGGTTGTTAATGATGATCTGATGGTAATAAAGAAGATGGTGGCGGTGGTAGTAGGGCTTGTGATTGAAATTTCTAGGTGTATACTGAGAGATACTAACAAACTACCTGGAGGATTAACATTTTCAACTATGATGAAGGAACAGGGACCAGATATATTGTACCAGTTTAAGCGACTGAAACTCAGGACAGTGATCGCTGATTAAAAAGAAAAAGTGAGGCAAAGACCATAGTTGTTTCAGCTTACTATCTAGAGGGAATTGCCAGACAATGTTGCAGGGAGGGGTACACATGAAGTCTGGCAGCCTCCCTGAGTAAAGAGATAGAGTTCATAGTTGAGGGATACTAAGGTAGATGGAATTTGTGAGGTTGAGTGTTAGTGAGGATAGAGATGCCCACAGAGAGTGCATTGAAAATCTACTGAAGGTTCCCCAAATTTAGCTGAGTATTGATTAGCATATGCATATGAGGAAACTATCTAATAACAGGGAAGATCAGATTAGTAGGCAAAACAGTTGTAAGATTCACAATGGGCTCTAGCCGGCTTGGCTCAGTGGATACAGCATCAACCTGCGATCCGAAGGGTCCCAGGTTTGATTCCGGCCAAGGGCACATTCCTGGGTTGCTGGCTCGATCCCTAGTGGAGGCAGCCAATCAATGATTCCCTCTCATCACTGATGTTTCTATCTCTCTCTCCTTCTCCCTTCCTCTCTGAAATCAATAAAGAAATATATTCAAAATAAAAAAGATCCACAATGGACTGAGGATGGTTTGAATTCCCATTTGCCAGAGTGGAAAGTTCTCCTGACAGATGGCATATCCAGTGGAATCCCCAGAAGAGTGTTATCTCAGTAGTGGGGCCAAATTATCCCTAGATTAAAAGCATCTCTGGACCTGCCTAATAGCACCTAAAAGTGTGTCCAGAAGGATTAAATTGTCCTGCATCGCAGCACGAAGCTCACAGATATTTAGAGGGATATACAAACTCTGACACCCAGTGTAAAGTTCACAATGTGTAGTGTCCGTTCAATAATTATCAGGCTTTCTTAGAGGCTAGAAAATCAGACCCCCAAATGACACATATCACTGAATTAGCAGATAAAATAGTAAACACAGCTATTATAAGAGACTTACATGTACAGGCAACTGAGGAATTAGGCAAATCTGCTTCCCCCCAAGCACCCACAGAGTTTCTGTCAGGCCAGGACCAGCTGTGAGAACCAGTAGCAGGTCTGACATGGTAGAAAGAAATGTACATGATTGGTAGCTGATACATACTTCATGTGCCCAGTGGCATTGTTTGTGGAAGGGCCAATTATTAAATTATAAAGATAAATAAATTGGAGTATATTCAAAGCTGAATAAAACCAGATGTTATAAACCCCATATGTTCAAGAAGTTAGGGGAAAACGTAAGAGTTATAAGGCAAGACATGGAAGACCTAAATTGAATGTCTAAAGATGAAAAAATAGCACTGTTTGAAATGAAAAGTATACTCACTGGATTAGTACTGATTGGGATTAGCAATAAACTAGACATTACAGAAGAAAAGATTAGGGAAGTTGATTACAGGACAATGAAACTATCCAAAATTAAATACAGAGAAAAAAGACAGTGCTATAGGATATCAAATGACCTGATCTATGCAACTGAAACCCCAGAAGGAGAATGAAGGAACAGAAAACGATATTTAAGAAGTAATTGCAAATTTAAAGAAAACTCTGACCTTAGATATCTAAGAAGCTGAGTGAACCTGGTATATGAATCACTATTACTTAGATATGAATAAAGGAACTGACTAGTCTAACTATCCTTTGAGTTTAGAACAAAAGGAAGTAAATTACAATTAAGCAAATTGGGTAATTTTGACATTCATAACGGATGTAACTGTTACCTTAGAACCTATCCTATGTCTAGATGTAAATGAAAGAACATTGCAACACGGATGTGTCTGATTACCTACTTCCTACCATGACAAAAACAGAACAAAACAAGAGCAAAAACACTGTAGGACATCCCTACGTTATCGAATGACTTATTGTCTCTGATGGTATAGTAGTCAAAGGATCTGGGATTTGGAGTCCAATAAACTAAAATTCAGAGTTTGTTCCTCCATATAGAGCTTTGGACAGTGCTTTCATCACTCTGACTCAGCTTCCTTTGTGAAGTGAGAATAATGCTGCCCAACCTTGTAGTTTATTGAAAGTGACATAAGCTAATATGTGTGAAAATGTCTAGCACAGTGCTTGGAACATAATGGCTCCTTTGTTGAATGTGATTTTTTTTTTTTCGAGTTCTCCTTCCTGAGTAGTATTTTCTGGCATCCCCTTTTGTTGCCTCTTTAACAATGACCATTAATACTGGAAGAGACCTTAGCGATCAGCTAAAATCAGGCCTTTTTTTTCTTCTAGAGATGAAGAAAGTGAGCCTCAGAGAGGTCACAGGGTTGCGAAGGGGGAAGCTGTTCTGTTTCCAAGCTCTACTGTGTGTTTTAAACAATAACGTTAAAAGCAAGTTCTCTGTGCCTCCTCAGAAGCTAAACAGGAATTAACATGTGCTGACAATTTTATTTTAGGACAAAATAATGCAGATCTTAAACCTGAACATTTAAATGAATATGCTCATACTACAAGTAAGTTTTTAGCATGGTGGAAGTGTTACGGGTGTTTTATGGAAGGATAAATGAGACAAAATAATGGCAAGGAGCTTAGCTTCCGGAGCTTCTGGTTAAACTAGAATTACAAGCAAGATATTTGAGTCCTGTGCTCAGTATAGGACAGGTCTTAAAATAGACATTCTGTAAATATATGGAGCGAAGATATAAAGAGGCATCACTTTAGACATGAAAAATAAATTGCATATAGCATGGTATGTAAAACATAATTATAATGTGCGCTAGCTCTTTGCAAAAATTAATTTTAAACATGAATAGAGACCAGAATACAGACCATGAAGAGTGCCCACACCCAGAAAGCCACATAGAAGCCATGCTGTGGCAGGCGGCTCTGGGCAGAGGCCCAGGAGATCAGAGAAGTCCTCCTGTGTTTCCATTTTTAAAGTACTTGCAATTGTTTGATTTAAAATATATATTAAAAAATTAGCTGCAGGGCCTATTTATAGTCCCAAGAACTTTTTAGAGAGACTAACACAAAAGCACTACATACTGCTGAAATTTTAAATAATTCTTTGTAAATGCCCTAGGTTAATTTAGATCCCTGAAAACACATTAGGAAATTAAGCTGTAATGTGAGCTAATTCAGATTTTAATTTGGCAAAAAGAATGATCCAACTACACAGTTAATGTAAATAGAAGCACAACATGGGGAAATTAATGAGGTTTCCTTCTGATGAATCTTCAAGGAGGTAGATAATTAGCTTCTTTTGTTATGATTGTAGGAGAATGTGGCATTGTCTCTGAGGTGTAAAATAACTGTGGCTTACTAAGTGATAATGTGTTTCATTTGTCTTTTTCTTTTTAATAATTATTTATGTTAAACTCCTGTAGGATGAAGCAGCAGCACAGCCACTGAATCTCTCATCCAGACCCAAGACGGCGGAGCCTGTCAAGTCCCCAACCTCTCCCACCCAGAGCCTCTTCCCAGCCAGCAAAACCAGCCCCATCAGCCTGCCCAACAAAAGCGGCATCCCCAGCCCCATTGCAGGGAGCTTGGGAAGGGGATCCTCTCTAGGTAAATGGAAAGGTCAACACCAGGAAGAGACTTATGAATTAGGTAACAGAAACCACACCTGCTGAGTAATGACTGATCCTTGCTTCTAAAGTGTTCCTTAGTTCAAGAAAAAGCAAAAAAAGCAAAATATGTCCTACTGAAACATAACCCAATTTGGTGCCCTTTGGGTTTTTAGAGCTTTTGGAAAAGGCCATCATATAAATTCTGCTGGGATGGGTTCTTGAGATGATGATGATGATGAAGTTGATCCCGCAAATCAGACTGTTGGGAATTTCTGTGTTCCATCAGTGCTTTGCCACTAGAGTAACTCTGGGCAGTAGTGACCATGAGCCCTCCAAGGACCTAAAGGGATCCTAGCCTCAAAGCTGCCCACCAAAATTCCTTTGAAATGTTATGTTTCTTATTTAAAAATGTTTGTGAATTTCACATCTAATCTATTAGTTTGCATTAAAACAAATATATGTGAGATAAAATTGGAATATGATAAAATATAATGATCCTCTGGCTTGTTAGAGTTGCTGACACGTGGCCAGGTCTCTCTAGGAAAGCTCACACCCCGTGTGAGAAGTGTGCAGGGAAATCATGGCTTCTGGCGTCAGACAGACTTGGACTAAGAGCCTTTACTTGCTAGCTGTATAATCCCGGGAAAGATATTTAATCTTTTAAACTTTAGTTTCCTAATCTTTGAAAGGGGGATATTATTACCTGGCTCGTAGGTTGTTACAAGAATTAAGAGAGAAAAATGCATGTAAATTGCCTAACGTGGTGTCTGGCACCTTTAAGGTGTAAGGTTTAAAAAGGCTGGGCTGAGTGAATACCAGCACCCTTACAAGTATGTGTAGAATGAAGCATGTGAAAAACTTGTCAGGAGCTCTGTTACTTTATTGTTACTATACTCTTTAAATCTCTCACTTTTCAAATAAAGACACAGACATTCAAAGGGATTAGGGAATAACCTAAGCATTTCTTCACCATATTACCTTCCTTGTGCAATTGAGTCCTGGAGCCTGAAATGCTTTTGCAGTAAGTTAAATAATGTAGAAATGTAGCCATTTACATCTTACCATTTTTGCCTGTCTTACTTGAGTTTTTTTTCCACAAGATTCTTATGACTTAGGTAGTGTCGAGTTATAACCCTGGTTGTATGTAAATGGGGCTCTCCCAGGGGAAATGACTTGCCCACAGCCACGTAGCTGTGCAATCAGCAGAACTAAGACCAGAATCCAGTTCCTCTCCCATGGAATCAGTGCTCCTTTTGTTAACCCACAGTTGGGGCATTTGCTGAATTGTCCTGAATGAAGTCAGAGGTGACTGGTCTCCACTGAAATTTGCGCTTTAGGAGCCACACAGCAGCCTGTTCTCATTTTGAGTCAGGATGCATTTGGGGGGCTGGAGATCCTCAGCCCAAGTCAGTGGGTTTGCTGTGGGTGCAAGAACCAAAGAAAACCCAGTGTGTGAATGTGATCACTGGGTCATTGGAAGCTGTGAGATGAGAAAAAAGCCAACATCAGTAAATAATAATAGAGTTTATCTTGAAATGGCTCTCTTATTACCCATTTCCAAGTTTTGTTGGGAAAGCATTGATTTGCTGTACTGAGCATTGTGAGGGACAGCGGTGACCCTGTCACAGGCCCTGCTTTTATGAAGTTTATACTTCAGCAAAGCATATGTCTTAGATCCTAAGCTGAAAGAAATGGGCTGAAATAATGGCTCTCTGCTCCAGACAATATAGGAGATATATATATATTTTTGGTATCAGAAAAGCTTCAGAGCACAAGACATAGGTTTCTATATCCTAAAAAGTGACTGACTAAAATTTTCCCATAGATAGCCTTGAGAATATTTTCTAAAAGCAAAGGCAGGTGCACATGTACACACACACACACACACACACACACACACACACACATGAAATGCTTATACCAGGTTACAAAAAAGTGGGTTGAAATCTCCTAATCAGCAAGCAATTGTTTCACTTTTCTGTAGAACTGGAAAAAACTTATCTAAAGTATAAATTTTAACCTACAGTATAATGCAAGATATGAAGGAACATTAGTCAGTTTAATTTTGGAAATTTTCCCACTGTGTTGCATGGAACATAATGAAAGTAAACATTTATTATCACTTTATTTGAAGCTTTGTTCTTATGTGAAAACCATTCCCACTCATACAGCCTGGCTATCAGGAAGGCAGGAAACTGAGAGCAGTTGGTGATCGGGCTGAGGGCAGGGAATGGGTTGTCATTTTCTTGGTAAATAACTGAGGCAGCATGATGAGTAGAATGCTTCATTAACCAGCCAGTGACTGGGGAACAGAGAGTGTGGTGTGTTTCTTCCCACCCGCCTCTCTCCTGCAGTGGACATACAAACACACACATACAGATGTCATTGAAGCACACATATAGCCTCGCAGATCCTTTCTGCTAGGCCAGCAACAGCTTTCCTGAATTAGCACACCAAATATAATGAGCAGCCTGAACAGACATCTCTGTTCCCTCTTCCCACTTCCTTCTTCCCCACTACTCTCTTTCTAATTGTTAGACATAGCAGCACAGATAAATGTATACCCACAATTGGAATCCAGGAGCCTTCATCCATGAGGTGGGTTGACAGCCCAAATAAACTGGAGTGCTAAGGCATCCTCCAAGCGCTAAAAAACAAAGCAAAACAAAACCCAAAACCAAAACCACCACCAACAAAACAACACAGCTTCATTGCCCTGGCCTTCTGTGCTCTATGCACAGTATTGCGATTTTCTTAGTAGCAAACTTGCCCCCTTCCTTGTTTGGCAAATGCAGCATTCTACAGGGGAATGGAGAACAGTAATATTTTGTGAAGACTCTCACCTCACGAGCCTCTGATAATCCATCCTGTGTGTGCAGATATCCTGTCCAGTCTCAACTCTCCTGCCCTGTTTGGGGATCAGGATACGGTGATGAAAGCCATTCAGGAGGCTCGGAAGATGCGAGAGCAGATCCAGCGGGAACAACAGCAGCAACAGCCACACGGGATTGACGGGAAACTGCCCTCCATGAATAATATGGGGCTGAACAACTGCAGGAATGAAAAGGTAAAACTGACTTCCCTCCTTCACTGGCTCACTAGCATCTTTGGCTCCTTCTCTTCTGGCTCTTTCCAGGCTCTCAAGCATCAGCCAGGCACTCAACATATCTGCCCATTGTTGTCTTCCTGTCCCATTCCAAAAGACCTGGAAATGTCTTATAATAAAGGGGATATGTGAGGTTATTAGAATAAGAATGTAATATTTAAAAAGGAGCTTATGCAGTCATGATGGGATAGCTTACTAGAACTCGTCACTGAATCTGCTCTAAGCGTCCTATCAGCCAGAGCAAAAAATAAAACAAAGCAGCTTACAGAATGCACTTGCTGATTTTTTGTTGTTGTTCAGCAACTATTTATCAAGTGCTTATTTTTGGAAAGATACTGTTTTAGGCATGGGAGATGCAACAGTAAACAAAGCAGATAAAAATCCCTGCTCTTATAGAGCTGACATTCTTCTAATAGGGGAACACAGATGACCAAAAAATAAATATGAAATATAAAATGCAATGCCAGCAGTCTTAGGAGTGAATAAGTGCTTTGAGAAAATAGAAGCAAGTTCAGGGGATTGGGATTGTGGGGTTGCTCTTTTAGACAGGGAGCTAAAGATTCTGAGAAAGTGACACTGAGTAGAGGTCTGAATGAAGTCATGGTGCAGGGAGGCCTTGTGAGGAGCTGGAGTAAGAGCATTCAGCAGTGGGAACATTAGCGTAGAGGCCCTTGGGGCATAGGACCAATGACCAGAAGGCAAGTGTGGCAGGTGCTGCGTGAGGGAAGGGGACGTGTGGGACAGAGCATGGTAGACCTTGTGGACCTTGGAAAGACTTAGCATTTTACTCTGTGGTAGGAACCCTTAGATGGGTTTTATCAAGAGCATTGACATGATGTGACTTACCTACAAAAATAGCATTTGTGTGATGTGTGAGAATGGACTGTAGGAGGTTAAGAATAGGGACACTTGAGAGACTTTTGTAGTTCACTGAGGGAAAAAATCTGATCTGATGAATGAATGATCCTTGCCATTCTGTGCATCCCTCCAATTTCTGCCTTCCTCTTCACATAGCTGTCTTCTGTGTCCCTGTCTCTCCAAATAGCTCTCTTCTTAGAAGGATATTAGTCATTGGAAGTAGTTCCACCCTAATCCAGGATGACCTTATTTTAACTTGATTATATCTGCAAATACCCTATTTCCAAATAAGGCCCCAAATGAGGGCTTGAATATACCTTTTTGGGAGACACAAGTCAACCAATTTTTGAGATACAGAGCCATTTCTCATTTCAAATCAACCTCCCATTCTTGATGGATCTATATACGTTAGCCAGAAGACAGCTGGGATACCAGGGGCTGGGAAGAGGTTTGAGAGGATGGAACTCTCCTAGCATGTCTGTGACCAAAGCTCTCACCAGATTACAAAGCTTAGCTCTGGAAGTGTTGTCTTCTCAAAGCCTAACAAAGAATTCAACTTTTTTCTCAGTTCTCATTGCATTGAATTACTGATGTTAACATTAAATGTATATGTATATGTGTGTGTGTATGTGTGTGGTATGTGTGTGTATGCATTTAAATGTAATCATTATTGACACCCTGCCTTGATTGATCCTCTTGGCAAAAGGTTCAGATCAGGTCAGAGACAGACTATCTGGGGGGATGGCAGGTCTTTTGGTGCCTTTTAAGCCATAAACATTTATATACTTGGGACTTGTCAGGCATATGCCAGCCACTGGATCTGTTCAGTTAAGTGCCTCATTCCCCATGAAGTGCTTCATACCTGGCAGTGGGCTCACAAGGCAGAGTCCTTCTTTAAGAGCTACCAGGACCACAAGGAAAAAAAGACCTTGTCCCCAAACCTCTTCTATCTCTCTGAAGTTAAAGATAAACACAGAGTCATTCTTTTGACCTAAGATATTATCTTTCACTCAGTGAAAACACAATGAAATAGTAACACATTTAATTTTAATGTAAATAACTTCCTAAGATCTTTTCTTGGAACATGGGTACGTAAAGAACTTTTGACATAGGGCTAATGAGTAGGAAATTGGGTTAAAAACAAGGGTTTATGCACTATGGACCATCTCTTACTTTACAGTTTTGTCCAGGGTTAATCCTAAAATTAATTTGAGAAACATGTCAGAAATTTGTTTAATTGAGTCTTTTTTTAAAAATATATATTTTATTGATTTTTTACAGAGAGGAAGGGAGAGGGATAGAAAGTCCGAAACATCAATGAGAGAGAAACATCGACCAGCTGCCTCCTGCACACCTCCTACTGGGGAGGTGCCCGCAACCAAGGTACATGCCCTTGACCGGAATCGAACCCGGTACCTCTCAGTCTGCAGGCCAGCACTCTATCCACTGAGCCAAACGGGTTTCGGCTAATTGAGTCTTTTTTTATTTATTAGTTTTCAAATGAAGTAATATATACTTACTGAAAATTCTGGTAATACAGAAAGATATATGGTGAAAAGCTAATTAGCCTCCTCACCCCATTAACTACCATTAATGATTCAAAAATTTTCTTTGAGTAGTAACAACCATTAGTGATTCAGAAATTTTCTTTGCATATATGAGAAAGTATTAATGAGTTTAAAAATATATATTCTTACTTGGAATAGTAGTCACTGGGTGTTACCAACTACGTGATATTTGGCAAGTTGGTTAACCTGACTCTCAATTCCTTCATCTGTAAGAGTGGTAATCTGGGATACAATGACATAAGCTTATGTCAGTAGACCCAGCCCAACTCCTGGTACAGAGTAGGAACTTTCTTACCTTATGTATACAGACCCTTTTTTTAAACTGAACTTATTGGAGTAATATTGGTTCACCAAATCATACATCATCTACATACTGCATCGTGTGTCCACCTCCCAAAGTTTCTTTCTGTCTCCACTGTCTCCTGCCTTTGCCCACCTTCATCTCCACCTCCCCTCCCCGCATTTCCCTCTGGCTATCAGCACACTGTTATTCGTGTCTATATGTTACTTATATTTTTTTGTTTATCTCTTCACCTTCTTTTATCCAAACCCTCTCCCCTCCCACACACACACACTCCTCCCCACTGACAACTGTCAGTCTGTTCTATGTATTCTTTCCAACTAAATCATGGTAGGTTTTAAATATGTGGGACAAATATACTACTTTGTTACAGATATGAGATCCTCACACAACAGTGGAAGAGTCAGTAGAAGGAAACAGTAGAGGTATTGGCATATTGGCCAACTCACATACTTAAACTCCTTTCCAACTGAAGTAATTCACAAAGTTAGAAACTTCAGATTTATTAGATTAAATCAGGGTTTCTCAACCTTGGCATTATTAACATTTTTGCTCTAGTAATTCTTAGTCATGGGGGTACTAATTTGACCTCTATTTATTAGATGTCAGTTGCATCCCCCCTTTTGTGACAATTAAAAATGACTTTAGACATTGTCAGATGTCTTCTACTGGGGGAGGGAGGACAAAATTACAGCTAGTTGAAAAACGCTGGGCTCAGTAAAATATATTTAGAATTAATACATTTCAGAAATTTCATTCCACAAAAAACTAATTATTTCATTCAAATAGCCATATTATTGTTAAATTATTAAAAACTTGCCTTTGACTAATGTCATGAATGAAATATTTCTTTGAAAAATACCTATGGGAAATTTTTTTTTTGAATCCTATCTAATAAAAGAGTAATATGTAAATTGACCATCACTCTAAGACACAAGATGGCCACCCTCATGTGCTCAAAGATGGCTGCTTCCATGTAGACACAAGATGGCCTGCCACAAGATGGTCTGCAGGGGAGGGGAGTTGTGGGTAGTTAGGGGTGACCAGGCCAGCAAGGGAGGGCAGTTGGTGGGGGGGGGGGACCCAGGCCTGCAAGGGAGGGCAGTTGTGGGTGATTAGGCAGGCAGGGAGGATAGTTAGGGGTGATCAGGCCTGCAGAGGAGGGCAGTTGGGGGAGACCAGGCCAGCAGCAGAGGGCAGTTGGAGGGGGGTCAGGCCTGCATTGGGGGGCAGTTAGGGGGGGACTAGGCCTGCAGGGGAGAGCAGTTGAGAGGACCAGTCCTATAGAGGAGAGCATTTGGCCTAAACAGGCAGTTGGACATCCCTCAAGGGGTCCCAGATAGGAGAGGGTGCAGGCTGGGCTGAGCCCCCCTCCCCAACCAGGCCTCTAGTATTAACATAAAGAGTATTTAAAATAGAATGTGTGTATATGCTATTTAGTTTTTTGGGGAAATAAGACATGTGTTCAATACTGTTGCAGCAACTCAGCCTTTCAGTGAAGCCCCAGTCCTATTAAGCAGGCTTAGAATAGCACCATCCTGATCCATAACCTAGCAGGACATTGGCACTGGACACATCTTGGTTTCAGGAGTGAATCTCTATATGTCTGACATTGTGACCCGAGATAGTTGAATTTGTGCCATCAATTGGAGTTGAAGTTCAAAGCTAATGCACTATTAACTTCATATACAGGTCAATTTAAATATTTCTCATTGAGTTTTCTTAATTCATTTTGGAAGAAGTCTGAGGTTCTGAAATAAGAACACCTTATTTCACATTAGAAGATAAGGAAGAGAGATGAGAGATTAGGCTAAGATGGAAAGTAATGATGAAAAACCAAACTTGACCTAAAATTTATCACACTAAATATGACTGAGCTCCTGAGGGGAAGCAGCAAGGTGATTTCTACAGAACCAGAAAACCCTGGTTTCCCAGTTAAAGGGATTTATCTCAGCCCATGACTTTACTGGTTGAATTTGGAGCACTGGAAAAGTCCATGACATTGAGGGATGTGTTCACAAGCTCTCCTTAACTTTTGTGAGCTCCCTCCCCAATAGTGTCACTCATTTGAACATATATTTTGTGGTTTTGTAGGCTTTGTTCAGTTTCTAGAGTCAGTATCTATTCAGTTAGTTATAGCCAGAAAAGTAAATTTAGAACATTAAAGAACTCCTGTGATGATAAATTTGGTTCTCTTATAATCAAAATAATTCATCTTAATTTTATGAGCTTCCAAAGACACTACTTTTTCTTATGGAGGATCAGATCTTCTGAAGTCAAAGAGGGTAAATATATAATGTGAAATAAGGTTGATAAAATGGATTGTTTTAAATCTAATTGAACTGTCTTCAAAATTGTCCATGTTGGAATTATCTATTTCCTTAAATATAAAGATCTATAAATTAGATTTATGAATTTGTTCTCATAACCTGTACTACAGTTTTAGAAAAATTATCACAATGATTCTATCATAAAACTTTATAATTTATTAAGCATCCCTGGTTACTCTCTTATTTGGACATTCTTTATAAAGGTGTATGTCATAGATTTGAGAAGCAGAAGATGAGGTAGAAATTAGCAAGCAGGTTCATTGGGGAGTTCTCTTTTTGATTGCCACCTATGTAATGGAAAGGATCAAAACGTGCAGTCTCAACTTAGACCTCAGCCAAGCCCATAGGAATCTTGGAGGCTGCCATGGCCATTTAGAATGTCCCCAAGTGGAGGGGGTGAGTTTTTACACACTTGTGTCAACCCGTTTTTGGATGCGGGCTTCCTTTGAAAGTTTCTTAAGCTAGGTCAATGCCAAACAGCTAAGAGTGGGCTACCAATATATTTTGTAGCTGAGGGAATAAATCTTTCGATCCTAAAAGAGAAATCTGGGCAGTGCATCACAATGTCCATTTTGTTTGTATGACATGTAGTAACATTACATGTATATCAGACATGTTTGATATGTACATAAATATGGACAAGCATTTACTACACGGGCATAGAAGTGCTTGTGTCTTTATAACACATATATGTTCATATGAATGCATGTCTACCCATGGTGCATTTCATCATATTAGGGTAAGTCTCTATTTTGGCACTTTAAAATGAAACATTGTTAACTTGATCAGCCAGAACGGCACCAACGGAGATGTTCTGGTCGGTTGTGTCACAAGATATTTAGGGTCTGTTAAATACATAGATTGTAGGGACAATAGACTGTAACGGCGCCTTAGGAGATGTTCTGCCCCATCATTTCCACATAGCTTCTGTGCATGGACTGTGAGTGCCTTGCCAGCAGAAGTCTAAGTTACTGCCCTGGCTTTCAGCTTTCCACCCCAAGAACACCAGCCATCTCTATCCCTAAGTACCAGTGCAATTGGATTAGATTATAGGCTAATTGCTTACTAACTTTTGTTGTTTTGACATCTCTAAGATGTTATATATTTTAGCCATAACAATACACATCAGAGTTTTAAATAAGATGCTTCTAAATGTTCTTTGAGGTAAGTTAGAAGAGAGGCAAGGCAGTGTGGGTTTTTTTAGTGTTAACATGTGTTCTCTGACTTTTCTGAGCTTCTTAATGTTTGAATGCTGACTTGAAGATTGGTTAGAGCACTTTCCTTCATAGGTATTATGCAACTTGGGAATCTGGTTATTTAGCTCATTTTAATCATGTTGAGGAGCCAGTAAATTGATTGCCTGCTGATCAGAGCTGCTCATAAATAGGTAGATTACATATCCACACACATGTAGCCTGAACTGCTGTCCCCTTCATCTTTGGAGAGTCTCTTAAGAAAAATACTTGACCTCATTGGGTGTCAAAGTGAGCTGCTGTGGACACTATGATCACACTCTGCCTGCCTCTGAAGAGAATTTGTGGGATTAAAACTGCACTGTGAAAATTTGGATGGGACATTACATTTGATCTAGTCCAATTACTTCAATTCACAGATGGGAAAACGAAGACCTAGAGAAAGACAATGACCTGCCCATGATCACATAGTGGATTCATGGCAGAGCATGAATTAAATCTCAGCTTTTCTAATTCTTAGTCAATAACATTACTATTTTTAGAATAATATCAGATTAATTGTCTATGAGATTTTTACCCTGTTACATACAAAAGTAGTAACACTGGCAGTCTCAACCGTTTGATGGAATAATCTAGGGTCAAAATAAACTACAACTATGAAGCAGAAAAGCATTGAGCTCCCTGCCTCCTGTGTACTTGTCACCTTCTGTCAGGCGGGGCATTCTTCCCTGCCATGATATCCACTGGTTCTGGTTTCGGGAAGATACCAGTCAGGAAACAGAAGGTTGAATGATGTAGACAGAGACAGAGGGGTGGCTAGACCCAGAGCAGTGTTAGAATTAGAGACCATGGGTTTTGGAGATGATTAAAACTGGGCCTCAGTGTCCAGGGTTAATCTTGGAAGTCACCTGTGCTATTTTCTAATGTTATTTCAGTGAGTGACTTAACCTCTGTGAATTTCAATGAGCACATCTATAAAACAGAGGCAATTATCCTTTTCTTGAAGGATTTATTTTTTAGGAAAAACATGTTTAGGGTACCTATCTGACATAGAAGATACTCTATTAATGTTAGGACCTTTTTCTCTTTAAGGCCTCAGCCAGGTTGTCAAATCTATTGTTAATTTTGTTAAATTTTCACTCTTGATATTCTCCAATAATGAATGGGTTAACCTACTGCTTCTTGGAGCCAAAATATCTTAAGATAGAGTAGAAGGTTAGCAAGAAACTAATAGCCACCTTCTTACAAAATCAAGATACACATTTTCCTTTTTCATTCTTCCAATAACTTGTATGTACTAGCTACCTGCTATGATCCAACATGAGAATGTTCAACTTTGATTACATTATTGTACTGGGGAGCTTTTGTCCTTACTAATTTAACATGTACTTTAACATATTTCCAAAAAAATCAGAATTTCAATCTATGATTTTTTAAAAAAACTTAACCTGATTTTTGATAACCATATGAATTACTCATGCCAAAATGATACTTTTTCAATCATGGAAATAATAATCCAATCACTGAGGTACCATGTAAACTTGTTCCTGTTTATTCAAAAAAGCAGTTGTTCATTTTTCACAAGTGTAAATTCTTGCTCCTGACCCATGGTTTGCAAAAAAATAATAATCAGAATGTCACTTGAGTATTACATTGATGTAATAATACTGCCCCCTTTTATTAGAAATGAAAACATATCGTTTGTCTTCTGCTCCACACTGTCAATGGTCACAGCTCCTTGTTATTTGTACAATTAATTCAAATAGTCATTGTTGTGCGACAGGATATGTTCAGACAGAAGATCAATATGGCCACACAACAATAAGCAAAAGGGAATTGTGAGCAAATGATTTTGCAAAGTGTGTTTGGAATGATTGAGTTTTTATATAACACATGGACTATCGAGATTTTGTTGTTTCCAAAAGAGCTCATGGTCCTGATTAATCAGGAAGGTTTTTGTGAGCGTTTGACTAACGTGCTAAGCTGCAGCATTCCTTTCCATGTTAACTTGATCCCAATATAACAACAATATGTTTTGAGGAGTGTGGACACATTAGACAATTTACAGTAAGAGAAAACTCAAATTTTAACATCCTCATTTGCAAAGCAGAACAGCAATTGTTTTTTTTTTTTAAAAAAACATTTATGTAGTACTTTTCCCATCATGATAAGAAGTATTTTTATAATGCTTCTGTGTTTTAAAATATTATCACATATTTATCTTTCTTGGACATTTCCAAATTTGGAGATGTAGTGATACTATCCTGTTTTGCAGATTAGGAAAGCAAGTCCAGCCCTAGATCACATCCTTGCTCTCCCTCTAATTTTCTGGATCAGCATTCCTTCTCTTCATTGTCTCACTTGTTCCCTCCATCTCTGTGAGATTGGCAAGGCAGTTTTACTCAGAATCTAAAAGAAGACATACATCTGACTTTCAAACATCAATTTTAATGAAGGGAATACTAAAATCATGAGATAAATAAGTCCACCTATATACATATGCTTCATGCATATTTCTTTGAAGAGGATAGCTATTCATACTTGTGATAGTGTTTTTATAAAACAGTATACACAGATATGATTTTTTTCAAACCTGTTCAAACCTGTGTTGCTCAAGGGTCAACTGTAAAGACAACTACCTTCGGATAGTGATAAATGTATGAAGAAAATAAAGCAGTATAATGGGGCTGGGTTGTAATGTAAAAGCAGGTGAGGAAGTGATATAGAAGCTCTTCTGAGGGATCTTGGTCTCAGATCAAGGAAAATGCCATAAATTAGAAAAAATATAAGTTTTATTAATTTTAGGCTTTAAGTTTGAACCAATAACATTGAGCAACTAAGCAGTGCTGCCTGTAGGCTTCTGGCTGAAGGTAATCATTAAGTTCCTTTTATTTCTGTTGTCAGGGCTACTTGATTGGTTGCCTAGCTACTAGTTAAAGATCTAATCCATGAAAACAACAACAAACTTGTTTGGTTTCTTTCTTCTCTGAATGTTAAATGGAAAAAATGGTGAGAATTTATATAGGTTTACAAGGTTCAAGATACTTACTAGGGATGGGGTGGGGAAAGAGTAACAAAGGCTCTTAGGTTTATAAGTATCATAAATTAAAATGTCATGCCCAGTGGAAGGATCTCCCAGAGCAAGGGTTAAAATTAGATGCATCACAGTCCATAACTTTGCATAAACACTTGTTGGTTTGAGTGTGTATGAAGCAAATTTACTCATAATGAGGATTTTATAGACCTAACTTCCCGCTATAGTAAGTACTTCCTAATCCTTAATCTTCCTTGTTCTAATCTCTTAATCCTCCTAGATTAGCTGTCCTTAACATTTTTAGTTTTAGGGCTCCTTTACAGTCTTAAAAATTATTATTAAGAACCCCAAACAGTTTATATTTATGTGGGATATATCTATCAATATTTACCATATGAGATAGTAAAACTGAAAATTAAAATATGTATTTAGTTATTTGAAAATAATAGTAATAAACTCATTAGATGTTAATATAAATAACACTTTTTAGTATTAAATAAATTCTTCAAAATAAAAAAAAAAATAAGAAGACCAGCTTTGTTTTATATTTTCCCGAATTTCTTTATTGTCTGGCTAAGTGGAAAGTCAGCTTGATTCTCATATCTGTTTCACATTCAATCTCTTGCTGTATCACAAGGCCATTAGGCCTTTAAGAAATATTTCCTCCCTCTCTTCCTCTCTGTCTCTCTCTCTTTTACTTTGTTCCTAGCTTCCACATCCACTTGGTTAGTATGTGGATAAGAGCAAAGATTTGAAGTTAGACTGCCCAAGTTTCTCTAAGAAATGGGAATAATAATAGTTTCTAAGCACAAGTGGTTGTTGTGAAGATTTAATCAAATAATCCATGTACCAGGCCTTGTCCAGTGCCTGACCCATCACTGGTAGAAAGGCAGTTTAAAATAGATCATTGCCATAGCTAGTTTAGGTTTATGTTTATAGATATGAACTATTAAAGGTATGTGTGTGGATGGGGCACATTTAATCTGAACTGCATTTTAAGAAGACTATGTCAGTTTAGAGGAAGAATGAGAGAGACCATTACTGAAACATGGAATTGAACAGAGAGTGTGTTTTGAGGCTAACTGACCTGAACCTAAGGTTCTGGTTCTACCCCTCACTAGCTCTGTGACCTCACTGAGCCTCGATGTTCTCACCAGTAGTTGGCAATACTTAGTTTCTTGGTTATTGGAAATCAATCAGGAAACTGTAAGCCAGTTCCTAGGACCACACCTTTAAAAAAAATCCATTCCTTGCTGTTTTGTAGGATTTCTGAGAGCATTTCTGTAGATAAAGCTCCATTTGAAATTAATTAAATCTGCCTTAGATTCTTTTGCATTCTTCTCTTTCCTGAGGTTAAAGGGTGTCCCTTTGTCCTGGAGGCAGGCTCTTCCAATAGAAAGACAGTCAATACACAGAAGAAGGATATGTCACAAACTTAGTATCCAGTGACTTAATGCTGTGCCACCCCACACAAAAAGTTCATCAACTTCTGAAGAATTCTCAACCTCCAAGTTAGATCAGTTCCATCCTAATCATCTTTAGGATCCACTCATTGTACTAAACAATGTAAAAGTATCTGAAACATCACGTGGTCTCAAAGTGCTCAATTCAGTCGGAGTGCTATTTATATCATTGTATTATAATCTTTGCTGATAGGCCAGGTGTGTATAGGACATGTGATAACTTGACTAATCAGAATATCTGATTAAATAGAACATTACATTTCTTAGGCATGTCTCACACATAGCAGGTACTCAATATAATATTAGCTGATTTAAGTTAATGCCAGTAACAAAATGTTCTATGCTTGTATTTGCAATGTGAAAGTTCAGTTTCTTACAGCTGATTTTTTTGTGTGAAGATTTGCTTGGGCCTTGTAGCAGTGGATGCGGTAGATTATACATTCATTCTTTCTTTTTCTCAGTGGATGCGGTAGATTATACATTCATTCTTTCTTTTTCTTTGCCTGTGACAATTTAAGGAAAATATTAGCAATCATTAAAATCTCAGTCTTTTCATTATTTGAAAGGCACTTTTTAAGCATTATTATTATACTTAATTTCAATAGCCATCTCTGGAGGCAGAATTTTTATCACTCCTCTCCTACAGAAGGAGGAGGATGTTCAGAGAGCTCAAATCCTTTGCTTACCTTCACCCAGGTAGTGCCAGTGTTGAGGCTCTTTAAGTCCCCATTTTTCACATCTCTTTCCACAACAGAAGGAAAACTTCACCCTCCTCCCCAACACTAACCTCATTAACCTGTTCTGGTGATCCCTGAATAGAAGCACAGAGCATACGAGCATACGTTGGCTGTGACTCTGCATGAGTGTATGTGTTTACACACACGTGCACGCGCGCGTGTATGTGTGTGTGTATGTGTGTGTGTGTGTCTGTATCTGTCTGTCTGACTTTATATCTGTGGTCATTGATGTCTGCTGTTGTCTGTCTATCTGATTGTGTACATGTGAGTATGTTGTGTACTTATCAGAATCTCTCTGTGTCTGTGTGTCTGTCTGGATGTGTATCTGTCTATCTGGGTTTGTGTGTTTATAAGTATGTCTGTGAGTCCATATCTGTGTCCTCTGAATCTGTGTGTCAGTATGTCTATATCTGTTGACCTAGGTATGTATACATCTATATAATAGTGTATGTGTGTCTATCTGTATAAGTCTTTTTGTGTTGTACTCTCTTCTCTTTGTGGAGTTAGCTATTAATACACTTGATTATTTTCATTTTCACCCTGTGGGCATACAATTATATATGAAGAGTACATATGAAAGCTCTGCACATGGATGTATTTTATGCTTTATTTCCATTACTGTTTCCCTCTCAGGATTGTCCTAAACCTGGTTGTCAAAAATGTGCCATTAGGATCACTCTGGCAGAAGTTCACTGTTATCTAAGATTCAGTTTGCAATTTTTGACATTTGCGACTAAGATTAGAATGTCCCAACGTGCTGTCTTCCCTCTGTGGATGGAAATGCTTGCTTTTGTTTTTAGTGCAATCCTGATTTGTTCTTTATATATTTTTATAAATGTTGTCAACAGTCTTGGTTCTGAAATAACACAAAAGGTGTCTTATAAGATGCATTGTCCATTAGTTTTAGTTCCCTAATTCTTCTAGGCTGCCGGTCCCTATAGTTTGCAACAAAAGATCACTGTACATCAGTTTATCAATACCTTTCTATTCCTTAAGAAGATGAATTCTCTAACTTTAATAACACTCTACAAAGGAGATGACAAGTTTAGTCTTTCTTATTCTAGCCCATTAATGTGACTGTTGTAAAATAGTTTCCCCAGTTCTAGGCAAAACATTGGTAATGGAAGAAGGAATATGACTCCTTGAAATCAATCATATCTAGGTACAAAACTCAGCTTCACCTCGGCTGGTGTGGCTCAGTGGTTGAGCATCGACCCATGAATCAAGAGGTCACTAATTCAATTCCCAGTCAGGGCACATGCCTGGTTTGCTGGCTTAATCCCCAGTAGGGGGTGTGCAGGAGGCAGCTAATTGATGATGTTTCTCTCTCATTGATGTTTCTGTCTTTCTATCCCTCCCATTTTTTCTCTCTAAAAATCAACAAAACTCAGCTTCACAGACTAAGTTGTGATATCATTTCAATGCCACATGTGTTACTAGCTGTGTAACTTTTACTTTTTCTGTTACTTTTCTGTGCCTTTGTTTACTTACTTGGAAGGTAGGTATGATGAATATCCTATATAATAAAGGCTAATATTCAAATCGACTGAACAGTAAAATGACCGGTCACTATCTTGCGCACTAACCACCAGGGGTCAGATGCTCAATGTAGGAGCTCTGTCCCCTGGTAGTCAGTGCACTCCCATGGGGGTGGGGGGAGCGCCGTTCAGCCAGAATTCTTGAGCTGGGCTCATGGCTGGCAAGCACAGCAGTGGTAGCTGTCAGACATCCCCCCCAGGGCTTCCAGACTGTAACAGGGTGTGGATTGTGCTGAGAGGACCCCCCCCCCCCCAGTGCACAAATTTCATGCACTGGGCCTCTAGTAGCATATAAGATTGTGGGAACGTTAAATGAAGTAATGTACATAAAGTAAGGTGGATGCAAATACTTATTCTCCTGGCTCCTTTGTTGTTTGCAACTATATGACATAACAGACATTAGATAGGGAGAGCTCACCATCTGATATATGGGGCTTGCAAAAGATTCTTGGGATTCAGATAAATATTGACCACCTCCTTTCTACCCTGAAGGGAAATAGAGTCTGATTTGGGAGAAAGGACAGATGCATAGAGAAGGAAACCTGACAATGTGAGTTCCAGGAGCCAAATGAATGAAGGGAGCTGCCAAGGTAATAAAGCTCATGAAAATCAATGACAGGTGGAAGGAGAGGTTCTGTGAAGCAATGAAGACTTAAAATGTCTCAAAGGAAGGGCAAGTAGAGTAGAGTATGCAGAGATGAGTGAGCAGGCTGGGTTCTAGCAAGAGCCTGGATGGGGTCTGGGTCCTCTCATGTGGGGAATAATGGCTGGAGGACAGTTCATCCAGGAGAGGGGTGGGCTCTGGTTTAGAGAGGAGGCAGTTCAGCTGATAGAAGCCCTGTAAGGGCTGTCTAAAAAATTTAGCCCAGAATTTTGTTTTTTGCGTGTGTGTTTTGTGCATGTGTGTGTGCATGCATGTGAGGGAGAGAGAGAGAGAGTGAAAAATAATGATGTTAGTGTGGCTGAGATAAATTGAGTGCATTTCTCAATGTAAATAAGCTTGCAGAAAGTCAACCTGTTTGTTACAGAGAAACTATAGGAGCAATTGCTAAGTGCTAATCTTCTCAGTGGGAGACTCCTCAGAGTGGTATAGAATTATAAATCCAAATTAAAATTTGAAATAGTTCACATTAATTTATAGGCATTGATGGATGATAACTACTTTTATATAAACATCTCATTGGATTTTCATAAAAATTCTATGGAAGAGATTATTGTTATTCTCCAGTACAGATTAAAAGCACCAAGAATCATGGAGGTAACTAGGTTCAAATACCAGCTCTTCTCTGAGTAAATTTATACTTCCAGTGCACCATACTATTAGGTTACTGTTGTTATTGTTGAAGGAAGAGCCCAGATCTTACTCTGCTCTTTCCCTAACACTGAGCCTAAAATGCTCAGTCATTATTCATTGATTGCTTACTTGTGGTCAGAGACCAGACAGAGGAAGAAGTAGTTACTCTTGAAGGATAAAAATATATTTTCATCTGAGTCTGTCTAGGCTTTAGCGAGTGTCTGGCCTCTTTCTGACAGAGGAAATTCACATTATAGGAGAGTTGCTTCTTATTAGACCTTATGTAGAAAATAATTATTTTTCATCTTATTTTTAAAAAATTTGATTGGGGTGATGTTAGTTAATAAGATTTTGTAGGTTTCAAGATAGAATTCTATGATACATCATTTGTGTATTGTAAAGTCAAATCTTCTTTTGTCACTGTGTTTCTGACCCCTTTGACCCTTGGATAACTTAGTGGTTGGAGGAATTTTGAAGCCTCCTTTAGCTATCCAATGACTGCCCTCCTGCCACTCTCCCTCTGCCTTCTCTTCTGGGCGTTGTTCATCAGTTTCTCAGTACTTCTCTGCCTCCTTCTGGAGGAGAGCACACTTCTGTCACCTTCCTTATTACTCCCTCTCCCATCTCTCTCTACTCTCCACCATTTCTCCTCTTCCTTTTCTTTTGTTCCTTTTCTCTTTCCCTCACTTTTTTTTCTTTCTTTGACTCCCAGTTTCCCACTCTCCCTCTAGTCATGCAGCCTACTGCAGTCAGGGTGCTGTCTCTGACCACCGATGAAGGGTTTTCTCCAAGCTCTTAGAGTTACAGGGGCAGCAGCATTCTTCCCAGGCAGGGCTCCAGTGCGCGATGCCTGCATCTCACCACCCACCTCCTCTGGTGTAAAGAGATCTCCTGAGTGTGTCTAAGGATAGGGCTTGGATACTTTGCAGAAGATCAACCATGCATGAAGGAGGTAACAGAGCTTAGGGAGGCTAGGAGACAACCAATACAAAGTCATTCAGAGTCTAATGTTGATTTTACGTATTTCAGTGGTGATGTGATAAAGTCTTAGACCTGAATACCTAGCTTCAGAAGTTAAAGTTATAGAATAAATACTGACTGACAAGACTTTGGAAACCAGTTGGATCCTGATTTTCCTGATTTCATAACCTGTTCCTAAAACTGAGTCAAGCTGTACAAAAGATGAGAAGGAATTCAGCTTGGGTTTTAAATTGGGAAATCTATCTTCTGGGTCTCTCTCTGACTCTTACTATCTGGATGATCTTGGGGAAGTGTCTAATCTTACTGAGCCTCAGTATGTTCTGTAAAACTGGAATGATTCTGTCTTACAAATGACATATGTGTATAAAGGACTTTATAATTTTGAAGATGCTTGTGATCAGAAAGGTGCGTGTGGGCCATAATTTTTGTGTAACTGAGGAGCAAGTACCTGAGTCAATGATTTTCTCCAGGAAGCGAATTTTTGAGCCATGTGCTTCCCGCCTCCTGTTTGTTGCAACAGGGTGCACGCAGAGCTGCCTCAGGCTGATAGCATACATAAGTAGCATGTCATCACTTTTTTTTGATAAAATAATTTTTTGTTTAGCCTCTTTGTGGGTGGTGGTGGGAAGAAGAGGATGTGGAAAGGAAGTCAAGTCTATTTGAAGTCCATCAGGTCTGTTATACCAGAGATCTCTGGAGTTCATAGGAAGCATTTATTTTTTTCTCAAAAAATTAGCTGAGGACTAAGAATTAGCCACATGTAGATGGACTGACTGACTAGCACAATACAGTGAGATCACAATGCTCTGTGAGTTAATGAATTTCACGTGAGTTTGCACAAACTGGTTTTCCAGAATCATGTCTGTAAGCATGTAATTTTAAATGAGATGAAAGTATCTATAGGTAATATTTGAGGGATTATTTCATACTGATATATCATGAAGTGAAACTATACTAAAGAATAAAGCTTTATGTGAAATCGGTTTATCCAGAAGGATAAGTATGTGATTGGTTAGAACAATAGACAATGAATTTTAAAACAACTTAAACTACAGTGGGTGAGTGTGGTAACTCTACTAGCTGGTCTTCAAGGGTAAACTAATATTTCAAGCCAAACAATACCTAAATAGATTATTTTTGTATTATACCTTGTCTATTTCTTTGGTCTGAGCAATCTAATAATCCTGCCCTCTTCGTATCACATTAGCAGAAAGAGATCGCAGTCCACAACTTGAAGCCTTGTATAAATTAGAAGTGTTAATATGCCAGACCTGATGCAGGCAAGAAGGCAGGCCAGCCCTGTTAGCAATGGTCTTTCTATTCTTTTGGTCACTCCAGTTATGGAAAACTAACATTTTAATTAGAAATTCAAATGTGAGATTTATTGGATCAGTGCAAAGATTTAGTCTTCCTTTAGGTTGTGTTCTTTCTTTCAAATATATGCAGTACCGTGAAATAAGAGCTTTAATGTTAAAACTTTGTACCTTGTGTACTGTAAGATTCATGGTCTTTTTTTCCTTTTTCTTACTTAATCTGATAGTACCATTAAAATTCTACACAGATTTAAAAACTGATAAATATAATGTCTACATGGAAAATTATTTGTTCTACAGATAACTTCTCTTTTTCACACTGTAGAAGCCCTTTGTCGTCATGCTCATTAGACAATCTTTGGGATTGAACAAAGAGCCTCTCTGCCTTGTATCCTGCTCTAGTTAATTTTACAGGGGTGTCCTTGTCTAGGCAGGTGATGGAGAGGAGCAGGGAGAGCAGCTACCCCGGCATTAAGAATAAACATGTGCTTGTTTCTTGTTGGTCCAGAAAGAGAGCTCTTGGGGGTGCTGCTTTTATTTCATTTAGAAATTGTTACTCTAGTTCAAGCATCGCCCCTCATTCTGCAGGGAAGATTAGTTACTCTGAAAGCCTTACTTTTAGGCAGGGAAATCTGATTCCAAATTTTAAAATGTATTTACTATTTAGCTCCCAAACTTGAATTAAAGACGTAGTTCTAATTTGCTAACTCAATCATAAATTCAGCTTCACTGCTAATTATTATCTTGACACTGAAATTATGGCTGCAATGAAAAGCTGAAGATCGATTTCTGGTTTTGAGAAATAAAGTTAGTTCACTCTTTTCCCCTCTCTATTATGACCTAGAACACACACACTGCATTTCAAGTCTGAGTTTCTGAAGTTGGAGATGTCAAACCTTTTATTTTTCTAATAGAATAACAGCCAATAGAGCTCTCCGCCAAATATTTTTAAATGGGAATATTTCAGGTTCATGCCAATTAAGGTCAGCTGTCATGAGCAGGTGAATTTTTTCTTTTTCCCTTTGTGGACACGGGGAAGGGGATAAAGGCACTTGCGCCCACCGTCCTGTCTGCGGGCTCTCTGATGACAAACGGCCGGTATGTGTCGAGCACATACCTCATTTACATCACATGCATAATGCACTCTCTCTGGCGTGTTAGCTTCCCGGGTTGGTCATGTCGCCTACCACACACAGCGATCAGCACATTTTTTTGAGGCTGCAATAATCAGAGGAATGCAGCGGAGATGTGGGAACACGGGGAAATAACACGGCATAATGATGTACCCATCATTGTTCTGTTGTCATCCTTCCTAACCAGTTTGGTTCCCTTCACAGCCTAACAAAAGGGGCATGGATTTAATAGAGTAGAACATGAAAATGCGTGCAAAAACAATGTATCTACTCCTGGGCTCCACATTCAGAGGAAAAGGGAAAATGTTGACTACCCAGGGAACAGATTGCCCTGAGAGTGTTGTGGACCTGTGCATATGCTTATGTCATCTTCAGAGGAGATGTGCAGCCTTTACAAATGTGTCTAGTCTCATTTAATCTCCAGTAAGCATTTAGATCAGAAAAAAAAAAGAATAGGAAATTAACCAAATCTTCAAATATATGCAAAACATACGTTTCTAATAAAATATTGTCTGCTATATTAATAGCATGCTGTTTACAAAATGTATTCTTAGCATATTAACCTCTTCATGGTTTTCACACATGGACTGAAAGATAATAATCCCGAGGCAGTTTCCACCCATTGGTTCCAGATTTTAGCAAGAGTTCAGTCCTGCCAGTATTTCACAAAGCAGTGTGCATGTCCCTGCTCTATAACAGTTGCAGTATTCCCAAATAACTCTTACACATGAGTTCAATAAATAATTGGAAGCCCAGATGTTTGAAACGGATATAGCAGAAACACTGGAGCTGGGTTTTAAATGCAGCTACTTTCCCTTTGTCCTCTCATCAACTTCACAGCATTGCACCCTGCCATTTCCAGTTCTCTTCTAATTAAACCTAGCTGAGCATTTGGCGAGTACGTGCTCCCACACGTGCCCCTCTCAGAGGCAGCCTATCGAGGCTCCTGTGCTATGGTTGCTGACTTGAGACATTCCAAGGAGGAATTTAACTTCGTCAAACTGAGCTACAGCCTTCTTTGTTCCCTCAGTTCACCTCCTGATAAGGAAATTGCTCCTATTGAGACATGGTTTTACCACATCACATAGCAAATAACCTGAAATTCTATGTAAGCTGTCTTCTTAGAGTTTCATGTTAGACCGAGCCTCACTCATTTCTGTGTTCCTCAGTAGCACTGCTAAAGCAGGCTCACAGTCACTGATAAATGCATTTAAACACATATTAGGTACCAGTAAAACTAAGAACATTCTTGAACTTGGTTTTAAAATATAGCTGCTTAATTTCCAGGAACTTAAGAAATGTGGAAAATTCTAGTTTTATTTAAAACAGGTTTAGGTTATTAAATTTATTTAGTTATTTATTTTTGTTAATATATAAGTCTCTCTCCCTGGACAGGTTTTCATTGTAAAGCTAAAAATGATTCTTCCTAACCTATAAGTCTTGTACCTTCCTTTATTAGTAATTGTTAGTGAAATAATTATACTACTTCCTGAAAAACAATGTGACATATCAGAGAAAAAGTTGTTTTATTTATTTTTTTAAGAGATAGGAGAGTATTATGGCTACATTTGGGAATTTTTAATTTGTATCTTATTTAGTCTGGTGTGCAATGTGACACCAGTTAATTGTACGTTACTTTGTGGTAACTACATGTTAACTCTGTTGGAAGTAATGGTAATTATACTGTAATTGATATCAGTTCTCCCACATCTTTGGAAAACCATACAATTAACACATAGCACCACAGTTGGATACTATCTTTTGTCCTTTGTGATGTTGCGGTGGTGGGAGACCATTTTGAACAGGACCCTAAATGTTTCTGTCTTTTTAAAACTCATTTTTGAAATTTCAATTGGTTTTTAAATTTTTCGTGAAATGAAAGTTTCCAAATTTTAATTTTACTTAATATTAAAGAAAACTGCCCCCCTCCCCAAGTGTCAGACATTGTCTTGGATTAATTTCATTCATTTACTTACTTACTTACTTACTTATTATTTATTTATTTATTTATTTATTTATTTATTTATTTATTTATGTTGAGCAGTAGCTTGTGACTGTCCTTGACCTTAATAGTACTTCCTATTTCCTAGAGAAGGATAACAGTAGATAGAATATGCAAAATCTTGACATCAAGGATAGTCTGTGAAGGGCACTTGTGACGCCGATCAAGCGGCTCGGTGTTAGGAGCAGGAATCAGAGTCTGGAGGGTGAGGCGAGCTCTGAGTCTGTGACTAGTTGGGCTGCCCCTTTGGGTGAGTGTCTGAGCTCCGTGCTCTCTGAATGCAGAGGCCGTTACATTTCCTTCTGGCACCAAACTTCCTCATGCTCCTTGTTTCTTCTTGTGAAGAAATATGTTATTTTTGTAGCACACACATTTCTTAAAATTATAGCCAAATATCTTAGGAAATTTTGAGATATACATAAAAAATTAAAAGAAATGATTGGCGGCAGTACCTTACATCCCCCTCCCCCCATTTTTTGTATGTGTTTGTTTCTGAGAGAATTTTTTCATATTTATCAGTTTGTTAGCTAAAATTGAAAGAGAAGGTATAGTTTTGAGGAACATATTAATTCTTGGTTTATATAGCTTTGATGTCTTTACCTGGAATAAACATAACCTGTGTTTCTACAGACAATATTTTTCAAAAGTACACATTATAAATTAAATAGGTCTTTGAAATCAAGTGCCTAAATTTTGGGTAAAATGAATTTCTAAGATAATTTCTTGGACTAAGACACTTCCTTAGCTGGTCATTAATTATACTGTGCCTTTTTGTTCATGTGATAAATGTTAAATTAATAGTCTTACTGAACGTTTAAGTGGAGATAAATTTTTTGAGTTTTTAAATCACATGTTCAATTTTAATAGGAGTTTATATAATTTTACAATGGATTTTTTGTGAACTTGTTATTGAAACAAATAGTTAATCAGAGAACATCCAGGAACAAATATGCATCATGCCTCTGTACACAAGTAAAAAGTTGGAAACCACATATAAGTAGAAGTTGGGCTGCCACACAACTGGATTTGCTTAACTCTGAACACTTTATAACTCTACTTGGGAGTTGCAAACTTATAAATAACCTTGCAATTGGTTAAAACCATATGAAAACCATATGAATGAGACAGAAAGCATTTGGGTAAAGGGGTTCAGTAATCACTATAATCCTGATGAAACTAATTTAACTCAGTGGCTCCCAAGACTAAAAGGGTCTCACATCTTCAGAGTCAATGCCACTTTATCATTTATCATCTGATGATCAGTGACAAGAGCCTAAGTGTATGTTGCAGGAGGTACACAAGATGCTGTTCTTGCCCAGGATGTGGAGAGAGAACTTGCTTAATTTGGTGTACTCTTCAAATCATGAAGGAAACTTGTTGTATATCATTTGAGAATGTTTTTGTAAGCTCCATAAAACATCGCCACAAGAAGCTTTCCAGATATTAGTTCCTTTCAGCAGGCATATGCTACATGCTTTTCTGAGCTTACTTTTCTCACAGTTCTGCAGGTTAGAAATCCAAGGTAAAGGTGCCAGTTTCACTGGAGACCTCTCTCCCTGCAGACGGCTGCCCTCTTGCTGTGTCCTCACATGCTTTTCCTCTGTGAGCACACATCTCTCATGAATCTGCATGTCTTGAACTGCTCCTCTTATAAGGACCCCCATTGTGTCGGATTGGGGCCCACCAAAAGGCTCCATTTTAATTTAGTCACCTCTTTAAAGGCCACATCTCCACACATAGTCATGTTCACATGTAATACGCTAGGGTTAGGGCCTCAACATGTGAATTTTAAGAGGACACAGTTCTGTCCATAACAGCCATCTTTCCTAGCTTGGGTATTCATTTCTAAATTGAAGTTATTTTCTTTAGGATCAGAGTACTTTATCAAATGCTTTATGTCTCTGCTCCTGTGGTTTTATCTGCCTCAACTTTCCTAGAGATGTTCTTTCTCTAGAGGAATTAACTGAAATTAATATGATTTTGCTTAAAGTTTATTCTTCTGTCCATTCATAAGATATTGGCATTGTTAATTAATTCAAATGATGGGTTTCTAAGCAATGTAGGAGTGTGTGAGAAGAATATTCGATGTGGTTATGGTTGAGATTTTAGGGAAGTTTTCTTACCAGAGTCCTTTCAAATAATAGTAACTAAGTAGATTCCCTGTGTTTCAGTACTAAGGTAACCCTGACAAGATAGATCACTATATTCTTATTAACTCAAAAACCTTCCTTTGTATTTATCTAGCTTTTAAGAATCTAGATGTCACTGTTTTTAAATAATATCTGAAAATTAATTTAAAGTGAAATTAAAATGAAAGAAAAGAGGAAAGTAACTTTATTGGGATTATTAGGATTTAGCACCGAAAGTACCTAGTATTTGCAAGCATCATGGGAAACAATGATGGTAGGAACCGATAATATAAAGATAATAAGACTTGGACACCCCACCTTAAGGACTATGCTGGGGAAACATAAGCAAACATGTATTAACAATTGTAAAACATTTTTCTATAAACATGGAGTGATGATGGGATACCATCATTTATGCCTGGAACTGGTGGAGTCCTTTCGGCCTAGAAAAGACTAAGGAAAGGCATTCTAAGAGAGAATAGTATGTGCAAATACGCAAGGACATACAGTATCATAGCTTATTCAGGAAACTCCAAGAAGTTCCATCTTAATGGGGCAGAGAACATGAACTGAAAGGAGTAGGGCATAAGGCTGATGGGAGAGTGGGAGCCAGACCATGAAAGGTTCTACAGGAAGTTTGAGTCTCCTTGTGCAGATGATGGGGATATTTGAGAGCTTATATGTAGAGAATAACAAGATCAATAACATGGTTACTGACCTGGAGATTTAAATTTAGTCCTGAGATGCTTAGCAGCCAAGTTAGAAAGGAGAGCATCTCCGGATGTATAATTGCATTGTGGACACAGGAGGGTGAATATTGGCCTTTACATCAGGACACTGTCTTCATTAGCATGTTGCTTTGAATCATATAGCAAACACTATATAACATGCTTAACAGAAGTGGGTATTTTATGAGTTGCTTTAATTTTGCAAAGCACTCATGCATCTGATCTCTTACTTAATCATCACAATCCTGCAGCATGAGCATTTTCTTTTCCGTTTTACAAATAAGGAAACAGGCTCACAGAATCTACATGGTAATTAAGTTCTAGAGTTAGAATTTCTGAATTCACCTTCGTACCAATACCTATCTAAATTTTGATTGAGTTAAATAAAATATTTAACAATGTTTTTTGAGCCTCACCTTTCTCCTATTGGAAAATTGATAGCAGTAGCAATATTTTCCTTATAGCATTGGTGTGAGTGTTAAAGGAATACTCACTGGACGTGCCTTGCACATAGTAATGAACAGTAAGTGGTGCTCTGTCCTACCCCTCTGTGCATTTGTGCTGTGGAGAAAAACAGAGTTGGAGAACTTGGGCCTTAACTGGTTTATGAGTCCTAGCACAATTTTAGTAAAGAGTGCTTTAAAGTCTAGACAAGTTAATAGTGTTAGCTGACAAAATGTTATTTAACAATGAGGTTTAATAATGAACCTCATTTCTCCCAGCACAGTCTTTATTATCATGATTACTGCGTCTGGGACCATCAAAACATCACTATGAAAGTAAAGCATAGCACCTCTAAATGAACTCCTTCCAAAAAAAGAATCACCTTTTAAAAAGCATATGTGATTACTTTCCATTGGAAAGCCTACAATTTTTTTTATCTTTCATTACATTACTAAGTTTATAATAAAGGATATAAAATAAAGGCTAATAAAGTGATAGAGCTTGCTAAGTCAATAAGAAACCACATGTGTGCTTAAGTAGTACTTCTTGAGAATCACATGATGGCAAGATATGTCCAGAGCATGGAGTTAGAGAAAGTTTTTCAGAATAAGAGACAGGCTCTGTCAGCATTCTACTTAACATTGTTATGCTTAAAAAAAAACACACAGAGCAAAACACAATTTTTTTTTAACTTTTAAAAATATGTACTGCTTTTTCAGCCATGCATTTGTGGTGGGTAGTCTCCTCTTTGGCAGTGTTCTGCAAAGACTTTGCAAAAAGACACAGTGTTAAACTGCAGAAATTCCAAGTCAGACTCCAGACCCTTTTTTTTCATGTTAAGTTCTGTAATCAAGCTGTATTCTTCCACAGTGTTCTTCTACAGTTGCTTATTGCCCTCTTTTAGAAAATATTTAAATATTTTTCTGGATTTCCTTTTTTGATTATCATTGCCTAAAGAGCTATCACCAATAGAGTGTGAAGTGTGGAGTATAAACATCTCTTCTACAAATTTGAAATGCTAAAAAGTTGGTAGTTCTTGCTCCTTTTGGACACTCACGTGCACAGAGAGTTTTTCATTTATGTGAGTAAATAAATTATGTGGCCTTACCCTGGCCAGTTTTGTTCAGTGGTTAGAGTGTCGGCTTGCTGACTGAAGGGCCATGAGTTCTATTTCTAGTCAAGGCTATGTGCCTCGGTTGCAGGGCAGATTCCCCAGCCCTGGTCAGGGTGCCTGCAGGAGGCAATCAATCGATGTGTCTCGCATTAATGTTTCTCTTGCTCTGTCTCTCCCCTTTCCTCCATTCTCTCTAAAAAAATGCAATGCAAAAAATATCCTCGGGTGAGGATTATCAAAAACAAATAAATTATGTGGCCTTATAAAATCCTGTAAATATGTATGGATACTAATGCCAATTACATTATAAGACACTAATAGCCCTGCACACAAATCCATGCACCAGTAGCTTGCCAGTAGCTTGCTGCCACTCTCCAGTAGCTTCTCCACCCATTGCCCCATCCCTCCTGTAGCTCTCCCTGCCCCCCCCAATAACTTGTTGACGTGTCCCCTCCTATAGCTCTCCACTGCCCACTTGTAGCTCACTGCCCCACCCTCCTGCTCATCCGTGATCCGGTCATTATGTGGTCGGTCATGACACTACATGGCATAACGACCATTTGCATATTACATCTTTATTATATAGGATATAGAAAAAGTGTAAGACACAATCCTAGCTTGGAAATATTTTGACATTGTTGGAGGAGACTTGGAAGTATACATGAACCAAGCTTAATTCTTTGACATCGTGTATAAGTTGTGGCTGATTATATAGGGAAGACTAAGAATTTTTGTAGATCAGAGAGGTTGTAGAGTTCATGGACAATCTGGGTTTTTCAATGAGTGAAACTTGGTAAGGAAGAAGAGAGAAGGAAGTATTATGCTAGCAGCCAGGGGGAAGAGGGAGCAGGTGTGATCATGGTATTATTATGGGAAGGTGAGTTACTTACTGTGCACCGAGGGCAGAGGATGTATGATGAGAAAGTTGTAGGAAACCAAGTTAAGACACATGGGACGTGTGTATGAAAGACCTGGAAAAGCAGACAGAGGGTGAAATGCAATAGAAAATAGGAAGCCATGAGACATTGAGTAGGATCTTGTGAGGAGTGTGAGTGGACGGACGCAGGGCGAGGACCAGTATCAAGGATCAGGCAGACCAGAATGGAGGCCGAAGCAGTGATCTCATGTGTAGGCATGAGGGCATGTGCTGGGCTAGTTTTTGGTGGTGGAGGCACATGAGGAGAGGGACTGCTCTGTGAAGAAACAGTCAGCAAGCCTGAGGATTAACTGGGTACAGAGGGGCAAGGAAAGGAGTGAGACTCATAGTGCCAGGGGAAAGCTGCTTTTGTAGGGAAGTCTTGACTTTTAATGTAGGAAGGAGTTTTCCTGGGTTGGACACTAAAGCCTGGAGCTGGGATGAAATGACAGGACTTCTTGAGTGATATCAGACCAATCTTCCACTGAGGATAGCTAAGATCTCAGAATGTTCTGGTGGCCTGAGAGAATCTTTATTCATAATGCATGTGTTGATTATCTCTCTTAGAAAACTCTGCTTCAGGAATACACACAAACATAACTGGTGGCACTGGAGTTTTAACTTTCTCTGCAACGTTTCTTATTATTATAAATTTGAAAAGACTTTCGAAACTCTTTAATATTTAAAGACTTAATATTTTAGCATGTAACAACAAATTCTTGTTTACTTAAGATTCATGCCAAAACCGCATGTAGGAGATAAATTTGTGATTACACGGGCATAAAATTTTCTACTTACTATCTTCTATATACTGTATAGAAGTATAATAGATAATATGTATATATCTTATAAGAATTATATAATATTTGTATAATAGTCTATAAACAGAATATTTCAGTTACTGAAGAGTATATTAATTATAATGTATTTTTCATGTGAAAGTAACATGAGATTATTTTTGACCCATTTTAATTGGACTATAGGTAAATTTTGCAGTTAGGTATATTTTCTGTGGCTGTTTCGAATGACCCCATATTCAGACATTAGGTATATTTTTCTGTGGCTGTTACGAATGACCCTATATTCAGACATTCTTTACAAACAAGCTTCCAATCAAGATCGGTAAAGTACCTCTCATGAAGAGCATTGAAATAAACTATATCACATCATTATCTAGCCATATCTACCTGTCAAATGAAATACACTTGCTTGTAAGGCAGCAAACAAAACACCCCTCTCAACACATACCATTTTCCACTTCTCTTCGTGGAAAAGGGGATGGTGTTAAAATCATCGGAGGCAAGGCACAGGCTGGTCAGTCTCTGCGACCTGGCAGGGAGGGGCCCGCTATGTCCTCACATCCCCATGCTGAGTGCTGCTCCTCAGGAGACGGCTGCCATCAGTCATCTCCCTCGTTCAGTTTGAAAAAGGCTTGTCTTGCTGGCGAGCAAACTGTTATTTAAGTACACAATCCATTCGACTACTGAAACAGTTTTGCCAAACTTATCCAAGTATTCTAACATGCTTAAAGATGGCATAAATATCATTTACAGCGAGCAGTTTTCTTCAGACTCCCTGGAATGTCTTCCTGCCGCCTGATCTAAGTGTCCCAGTTTACATTATGGCCTTTACTGCCTCTGTTTGATGGAGTGATCAGTAAAAATTTAATGACACTATAAAATAATAAAAATGTCATTAATTTACCACGGATCTTGGATACAGTGGTTGTAAAGTTACATTAATAAACAGAATATTTTTTACAACAAAAAGCATTGTTACATGGGAACGTATAAATAACACACATAAATTTAAGAGCAATTTTACTGTTAGCACACACATTATTATGGAATAGCCAATAAGTGTATAAAACATAGTATATAAAATTTTATTAAAATATACTGTGCACATCAAGAATTCAGCTTTTATCTAAGCGCAAAGAAAAGCCATTATCGTGTGCTTACTGTTTCGTAGCTGTTCTCCCCCCATCACAATTTTACATTTGTTGCCAGTAAGAGGAAGTTTTCTTTTTTTTTTGCCTAGATGGAAACAGACATCTGTTCTTTCTGTTACCCCAGATCCATTCTCTCTCTCCACTGATGCAAAGACAACATTGATCAATCTTGCCATGGGAGGGAGGGAAAAGTTGCTAATTTAATGCAAAGTTACAAATGATGCCTGAGGAGTTGAATGGTTTGTGCAGTGACTCTGGAAATAAGGATAATAATGCAGCAGTCTATCTGTCACCAGCGAGGCTGCCCGCCATTGCCTCGGTTAACACGGGAAGATGATGGATGCTTGGGTCTTGCGGCTTGTAACATTGAACATTCATCAACTCTCACTAAAGGGGGCTTTATCATTTCAATATCTTTATTTAATATGCAACATCTACCTCATACATTATAATTCCAAAGCACTTAGCCAAAGTCCTGCAACATGGCAGAGCTGACTTTCATTTCTTCCAATAACTTTTATGTTGCCTACATGTTTGTGGCTGACAAGTGTTTAAGTGTCTGGTCACATAGTTGCATGTAAAATGCACATTTCTCTGTCAACATGAAGATGGGGGATTTTCCTGGAGGGTTGAGATTAAGGTAGCATGGGGGTATTTTGCTTATATCTCCAAAATAATCTTATTTGCTAGTTCAAGTGCATGAAAAAATTTGGAGTTAAGACCTTGCCATCCACAATTTATTTGTTCCATACGGGGGCATGCCCACTGCCAGTTAATGGCTAAAAGTTGAAGCCCCTTGTCACTAAAAAGTAACCTTGAACATTTCTCTGTGCCCATGTCCACATCCTGTATTTACTAGGCTCATGTTCAATCTCACCAGTAAAATCTTTGCTTTGCTCAGCTGCCCAGAGCTAACTTATAGAGATCAGGCCCTCTTATCTGATGGTTATGTGGCTGGCAAATAAATATTCTAAGCTATTCTTTGAAGAATAGAAGGAAATCTTCTGGGAGACTACGTAGAAATGTATATGAAAGGGCATGGCTTGGCGGTGTCTCACTTTAATCTCAAACACAAGTGCTTAATATTAACAAGTATAAAATGCAGCCCACCACCCAAAACAGTTTTTTTTCCCATTGATTTATTTTCTGTCTATTTAACAAGTATTTCATGGGGTATTCTTCCTTGACTTCTACCGTGTCAAAATAATGATGTTTTATAAGGAAAGTAGCTCTGCAGAAGGATTTTTTTTCAGTGAAGTCAGAAAACTGCATGGCTTCAGAGATATCGTGAACGCATTGTTGAGTGTTCTGAAAAAAATTTTTTGTTATGATGAAAAACAAGCTGATGCTACTGAATTGTGAGCGCACTTCATGTTTTTTTTTTTTAAGAAAATATATCATCATCGTGTAAGCTTTGTTGTCTTAGGATTTTACAAACCATGGCATCTAATTTTCCCTCTTCTCCTTCCTTGTCAAAATATTGATATTCTTTCAGGAACTTTATTTATTTATTTTTTTACTGAGAATATTTCACAGTAAAATCAAAGAGAATGACTGACTAGAAAGATGCTTGGAATATGCATACTGATGGGTAGGAAGGTCTTGATTTTCAGAGAAAGTTGTTTCTCTCTTCCCCTGCCGCCTCCCCCCATGAAAGTACAGCTAAAGGTTGTTCTTCCAAGAAGATTGCAGGTGTCACATGAGAACTCTTGGCATTTAACACAGGGAAAGAGTTCACATGCAAACATTTGAAATTTAAAACAACATGATAAAACAGAGGTTGCATATTTTGTTTTCTTTTGTACTATTCATCTTCACTTTAACTCTCTTTCTTTACACCAGAGCAAATGAGAGTGCTCCTCAAAAATAGAAATTGTCTAATTAAAAGCAGCTGTCCTTGCCCTAGCCCAGTGGTTTTCAACCTTTCTAATGCCGGGACCCTTTAATACAGTTCCTCGTGTTGTGGTGACCCTCAACCATAAAATTATTTTTGTTGCTACTTCATAACTGTAATTTTGCTACTGTTATGAATCGTGATGTAAATATCTGTGTTTTGCAGTGGTTCTCAACCTGTGGGTGACGAAAATAATTTTATGGTTGGGGGTCACCACAACGTGAGGAACTGTATTAAAGGATAGCCGCATTAGAAAGGTTGAGAACCACTGCCCTAGCCGGTTTTGCTCAGTGGATAGAGTGTCATCCTGCAGACCAAAGTGTCCTGGGTTCGATTCTGGTCAAGGGCACGTACCCCGGTTGCAGGGTCTTCCCAGGCCTGGGCCCTGGTCAGAGCGCATCCAGGAGGCAACCATTCAAAGTGTTTCTCTCACATCGATATTTCTCTCTGTCTTTCCTTCTCTCTTCCGCTCTCTCTAAAATCAATGGGAAAATATCATCAGGTGAGGATTTAAATTTTTTTTAAAAAAGCAGCTGTCTCCCTCTGACAATGTGTGAAACCCCAGCACAGCTCCTGAGGGCCTCTTGTATCTTGTGTCTGGGTCAATTTCTTCTTGCGCAGCACTGTTCTCACCTACACAGAGATGGGGAACCATACCTAATTTGCTTTGTATTTTCATTCTTTTTAAATTAATATTTCAGAGGTTTCCCTACATTGTAACTAGTTAGTATTAATGACCCAGTTGGTGAAATTCATGCTTATAATTTTGTTGCAAATATTTCAGAGAAATGGTGCTAGGTTTAAGCAAGATTTAGGCTGTGTTTTCTTCCAACACGGATTTCAACACATTCCACGCTGAAGGGGAATTGGAAGACTTCCTGCACCATTTGACTGATGGGAATTAATTATAGAAATATAATGATATTCAAAAATAATCATATTAGAAAGCACAAGCGTAGTGAGACTGTACAAATGAGACAGCCTCTATCAAGTAATTGTATGTTTGCTCTTTAAGAATATCTCCAAGTTTCTAAACATCTCACAGAAGGGAACACTCGGGGTATTTCCATCTAATACCAAACATGCTCAGTCCAGAACTAGGTCATTGAACAATAGACTGCACAGCAATCAGCACTCGACTGCTGCATAATGCATTAAGTATAACATGCAGAAACCATTCCTGGAGCTGCAAGCTGCTACTTCATGTCTGTAAATTCAAGCTGGCATGGCATTTAATATTGTTTCGTAGTCATGAACGACAAGGTTTCATTCATTCATAAGCACAACACAAAGCCAAGTGTGAGTCTGGAGAGTATCAAGGAGGCGCGAAGGGGACACGGGCTGTTTCCCTAGATAAGAGCACCCTATTGATGATGGCCAGTGAGCCCTCTGCCACTGATCTGGAGAGCTGCGAGGGGGAGTTCACTGTGGCATTTCAGACTCCTGCTTCTAGAAGAACTGATTAACAAGTAAAACCCTCCTACAAAGAGATGGGGAACCATACCTAATTTGCTTTGCTATGAGGGTTTCCCTCCTATAGCGGCAGGAGTAGTACACTTTCTTGACTCAGTGGCTGGCTAGGAGCACTGTCCTCCTTTTCCTGCCCCAGGAACTTATGGTGGAAACTCCTAGGCAAAATAATAGTGTCAATGCATGCTATCCTCTAGTCGACCTGCTTTGAAATATTTGTTTCTGAAGTCCTGACTTGTATTTTCCCAGGAATACCAGTGCCACATATGATCTCTAAATGGGACCATGCCTCTCCCATTAAATAGCAGTACGTCTATTTGAAAGGGAACTGCTCTCACAAGTTTGGCACTTTGGGCTGAAACTTCTAGGTTGCATTCCTTTTAAATTCCTGGGGCCAACACAATAGCAAGAAGACGCGCAGTACAGCGCTGGCAGGTTTCCAGTCCCAGGTTCCCTTGCCTTCCAGGTATTGTGGTTTAGAACCTGTCAGCCCTGTCAGGGCCAGCACCTGGCTCCCATGGAATCTTCCTGAAAGATGTTCCTAGCCTATGAGGAACAGAAATGATGTTTGCACATCTAAGTTTTGCCCACGAAGCAAGACAGAAACGGGAAGGAAACGTGGCTGTTTGGGAAGCTGGAATAAGACTGATTGTTCTTTCCTCTAGGAAAGAACGCGCTTTGAGAACCTGGGGCCCCCGCTAACAGGCAAGTCCAGTGAAGATGGGAAGCTGGGCCCAGGTGTCATCGATCTCACGCGGCCAGAAGACGCAGAGGGTGAGTGGCTTTCCCTGTAGCTCTTTCCTGTGGCCCTGGGTGTTCCTGGAGATGTGTCTGCGCTATAGAATCATTCTGGTCTTTCTTGGGAGTATCAGCTTGGTTTTCTTGACAAAGCAGAGCCAATGTCAGCCTTCCTTGTATGTTATAATCCAGGATTTTGAGATACAGCTAGATCCTATATTATTGGACACTCAGTAATCCATATACTTCAAGGCGCCATTCTAGTTTTAAACTAAAAGGACTGTCTGCATTCCAATGAACAACAGAATTCTGTTTCAATCACTTCCCTGCATTCTTGTTTAAAAAAAAAAAAGGACAAACATATAAAAAAAATTTTTTAAAACTCCAAATCAAGTGATCCCCAGGTGCCATCAAACCATTTTGGGAACTAAATGGTGGTTTGAGCAGATTTGGCATAAAATGAAGTGACTTGGGTAAGGCCCAGCCTGGGTCCGGGTGCTAACCATGACTAAAGTTTTTGGAAGTCTGGAGGGAGAGACTAGCTTCACTCTCAGTGGGTTTGCCCACAGCACTAGCAATGCCTGTCCACATTTCTGCCCTTTCTGTTTGTTTGTGTAAATGTACAGCAGCAAATAGGCAGAAATTGCTCCCCAGAGGCAGGGTACGATTTACGAGGTAGGCCAGCACTTCAGTGGTGATATTGCCTGGTTATTTACTGTGTCATCACAGAGTAGGGGCTGCTTTTTCTGTTAGTTGTTCCTTTTGCAGATTCCCTCTCTCCACCCCCAACAGTCAGGGAAGATTAATCTGTTCTCTTTAGAGTCACACAATACCTCACCTACTTTGGGTCTCAGCTAAAGTCCTTCTTTAGCTTCAGAAATGGAATACTTTCTATTATCCCTTTTACTGGCAATATTTGTCCCAGGATCCTAATCCCCTAAAATTTCATAGCAACATCTGAACTGGGCATAGCGTCTGGTGATATTCGGTCTTCCCAGGCAGTTCTGAACCCCCATCTCGAGCACTAAGGATGGGTAGTGTCAGATATTAGGAGGTACTTCAGAGGGTTTCCAGAAGACAGACTTTTCATACCAGTAGGAGAGACTAATGTTTGGTGATAATCCTTGGGACAAGGTATTAAAATAAACTCTGATTGGTGTGTGCATGCCCACACGCCAGTGTAGGGGTAGGGTAGGGTAGTGGTAGAGGAGGGAGGAGGAGGAAGAGGAAGGGGAAAAGAAGAAGGAGGAGGAGGGATAAAGAGGGCTCAAAACCAGAAATATGCCTACTGTCTTCTATGAAAAATGTGTACAAGAGCACATTGACATCACTGTTTTATAGACACTTAGTGCAGGTTTTTCTCTGGTGAGGACTGAGGCTCCCTGGCCTAGGGAACCAATATTCAGCTGTGGCCCATCTCAATTTGGCTGGAAGGCTGTACTGTAAAGTAACTAAATCGTTTACCATACACAATGAAATATTGTTTATTGCTTTGAGTTACTCAATCTGTCTGTTTTCAATGTACTAGGAGTTACAGAATTCTACCCTTACCCTATTCTAATAGAGTTTTTCATAATCTGTAGTTTATCTTTCTTTATTTGGTGTTTTAGCTGTATAATGGGCATAGGTATAGTAAGTTATCTCTTAGTAATGCTAATAATGATATTATGTTCTGGGTAAGTTAAATAATTAAACACTACAAAAGGCAAAAATATGAAAAGCTTAACTATAGAAACATGTTTGGAAATTCCATTTAATACCAGATTATCTGGATTCAAACCAACTTCCTGATTACATTTTGTTGTTGTTATTGTTGTATGTGTGTGTGTATGGGCGGGGGGAGTGCAAACATTTATTAAGCACTTACATGCCAGGGAATGTGCTACATTTTTCACATACATACTATGTTTTATATTTACACCTCATACAACTCCATTTTATAGATGAGAAAATTAAGGCCAAAAGTAATTAAGTAACTTGCCACAGGTCACACAGCTAATAAGTGCAGAGCTGCGAATTGATACCAGCAAGCCTTGGCTTTGGTACCCCAGCTCTTAAATACTGTGTTTCTGTATACTGTACACCCTATGTATTTAGATATACTATTTGTGATGCCTTCATTTTTTGAACAAACTTCTTGTGACCTTCCTCAGAATGGCCCATTTCCTCTTCCCTAAATATAGCAAGTCATGCTCCGCTCCAGCTCTCCTGTTACCCTGTCACACGTAGCAGCAGTGCCTGCTGAGTGTAATGGTAGAAGGGCTGTCGTGGCCCAGGGGCTTAAGGAGTGTGTGCAACGCTCCCTTCAGAAGCTTGCCCAGCATTGCCATTGAGCCCTCATGTGCTTTTGGGGGACTGTGAGTTCATGAATGGAGTCAAGTTACATGCTCTGGTTCGGACAGAAGCCGGTGCCTTTGTGAGAGCTGCTGCGATGGGTAGTTAGTTGCCTTCTACTGACCTCAGAGTATTTCCTGGAGTCTATTCAAAGGTGAGCTGATTGCAAAGCTTGCTGGAGTTACAGTTCATATTAAAGTCTGAGTAGATAACAGGTACACTGAACACTTGCTCCATGTTGCTCCTTTCCCTTAGCACAGTGGTCGGCAAACTCATTAGTCAGCAGAGCCAAGTATCAACAGTACAACGATTGAAATTTCTTTTGAGAGCCAAATTTTTAAAAGATAAACTTCTAATGCCACTTCTTCAAAATAGACTCACCCAGGCCATAGTATTTTGTGAAAGAGCCACACTCAAGGGGTCAAAGAGCTGCATGTGGCTCATGAGCCACAGTTTGCCGACCACTGCCTTAGCAGAAAGAGTAAGAGGGGACTGAAATGAAGGGATAGTTAAAACATTTATAAGCTCCTTGTGTCAGCTTGTGCTCTTCAAAGCAAGCAAACAAGCAACAAGCAACTATTGGGTGCTACTGTGTACCAATCCCTGCACCAGACACTGGATAAGCAAAGGAAACAAATCAGACATGTTCCTGCCCTCTTGGGATTTAAAGTCTAGTGAAGGAAGACAGAAGATTAAAAGGAAAATGCACACATACAGACAGACAGTTGGAATTATCATTGAGAAAAGTACTAAAAAGGTGAAGACCTCTTTGTGCCCACAGAGATTCAGAGAGAAAGCTCCCAGGAGAGCTCAAATGTCAGGTGAGTTTGGTGGCTGAATGCCACTCCTTCTTGGTCCATACATTATTGTTTCTACGTTTCCTCTGGCTTTGGAACAGAAAAAGTTAATTTTTTCAGCTTTACTGAGGTATGATTGATATATAACAATGTGTAAATTTAAGGTGTACAATGTGATGCTTTCGTATGCATATGTGATAGAAATTGATTTCCAAAATAAGGTTAACCAAGACATCTGTCACCTGACACGATTATCTTTGTGTGTGTGTGTCTGTGTGTGTGTATGAGAGAGAGAGAAAATTTAAGATCTACTCCCTTGACTTCATATGTATAAAACAGTACTGTTAGCTATAGTCACCATACTATGCATTAGATCTCCAGAGGTCACTCATCTTACTACTGGAGTTTGTACCCTTTGACTAAGGTCTATCTACTCTCCCCAGTCCCCAGCCCCTGGCAACCACCATTTTACTCTCTGTTTCTATGAGTTTGGCCTCTTTCAATTGCACATGTAAGTAAGATCATACAGTATTTATCTTTTTTCTGCCTGCCTTATTGACTTAACAGAATGCCTTCAAGGTCCATCATGTTGCAAATAGCAGGATTTCCTTTTTTATGGATGAATAACATTCCACCGTATTTATATCGCATGTTCTTTATCCATTCATCTGTTAGTGTACACTTATGTTCTTTCCATGTCTTGGCTATTATGAATAATGCAAAACAGCAATCTTTTAAAAAATATTTTTTATTTATATTGATTTTATAGAGGAAGCGGGGGAGAGAGAGAGAGAGAGAGAGAGAGAGAGAGAGAGAGAGAGAAACATCAGTTTCAGTGAGAGAGAATCATTGATTGGCTGCTTCCTGCATACCAGATCGAGCCCACCATTTGCCCTGATCAGAAATCGAACCCTGACTTCCTGGTTCATAGGTTGATGCTCCACCACTGAGCCACACTGGCTGGATGCAGAACTGCCATCTTAAGGAACTCTGCCCTTGATCCACTTTTACTTCATACTCCTGTAGGGCTTCTGAGGTGAGTAAAGTAAGTCAGCCTGGGAAACCAGCCCTGTTCCAGCCACGCTTCTGTGGAAAACGTCTGCCCGTCATGAAAACGCCAATATCACTTAGTAAGCAACTTGTAGACTTGCTCCCCAGCTCTGAATACGGGAGCTGCAAGGGAAAGGTCATCGAAATAGGCAGCTGTGCATGCGTATTAACCACTCATCAAAATCAAATGACAAAACGATAAGCCAGGAAAACAGAAATTAAAAATATAACAGGCAAATGCCTTCAAAATTTTATTTTTAAAGTCCAGCTGTTATTTGGCTTGAATATGACAAGACAGCATTTCTTGTTCACCGTGATATTTATAAAACTACAAATTCATTGGTGCTGCGGGTTTAGGAAACACGTTTAAGGTTTTGTTAATCTTCGAAGCAGTTGAAGGCTTCATGTGTTTTGAGCAACAAAATCGGTTAGCTCTTATATGGGACATGTAAGGAAGAGAGGTCTCGATTAGCTGAATCTGTCACCGTGTATTAAGAACCACAAACAGCTGTTTAACTTTTTATGGACTTTTCATATAGCATTTTCCCTTACCTTGTTCTCCTTAGGCAAGAGTGCAATTCTTATCCCAACTCTCCTAATTTCAAGGTTGCAAAGTATAATAGAAAGGGCTCTGCTCTGGTTATTGGATTTAAACTGTTTTGCTAAATGATGGCAAACAAGGGACTAATTCCTCTGGGTTTAAGTTTTCATCTTTTATTTTTATTATATTATATTATTTATTTTTATTTTATTTTTTGGATCACCATTTATCTCCTATATGCTCTCCTTCCACTACTACTCTCAAACCTCCCCCCTCACACACACACACCGCCACCACCACCACCACCACCACCACCGCCACCGCCGCTGCCACCATTACTAGCGCTGTATGCCTGCTCTCTATGAGTCTGTCTCTATTTTGCTCTGTAGTTCAGTTTGTTCATTAAATACCACATATGAGTGAAATAATATGTAAATTTTTATCGTTTAAAAGAGGTAAATTGAGTTTCATTATCTCCAAAGTCCCTTTCAAACCCAAGATGTCATTAGGATATTCATAAAACAGAGTGTATGTTTCTTAAAATAAAGGTAATCTTTCCACAATAACTTCCATATAGTTTTTTTCCAGAAAAATAAGAGAGATCGGTACCTTCAGTAGTACATGAGCCACTTGCTGAATCAGCTTTTCAAGTTCATCGATCTGCTCTTCTTGTTGATGAGATCACTTCGGTCGCATTTCCCAAATACCTGCCACAGATGGGCACCTCCCCCTTCTCCTCTCCTCTTCCCCTAGCAGCATTCCTTGTGGTTTACCTTTGTTTTTATGTTCTTACCTTCCTGGTTTTTTCCCTCTTTCTCATACCTGGGGTTGCTAAGAGGGATATTTTCCTTTTTTTCCCATTTGTTTTGTTTTGCAGAATAGTTTGAGTACAAAATCATTCTTGTAACGCCTACTTTAATTCTCAAATTCAATAGCTGTGCCCCAGCCTCAGAGGGAGGCTGCATCTCATGGGTTGGAACTGTAACGATGTTGTTCTCCTCGTATTAAAAAGTTGCATTGATTAGAATGGAAATGGATATGTGAACCAAGAATAGCCACTTTTAGAACTGTTGCTCTCAGATTCTCAGATTTGCTTTGGAGGGTTTTATAGATTTGTACTGAATTTGTGAATTGGGTTCCAGCCAAGATGGCCTTAACCCTTCTGAAAGCTTCATTCGTTTTTAATATTTTTTTAGGTGAACTTCTGATTGCTTCTCAGTTTTATATTTCAGAATAACTTTGTTATTGTCAACTTAAGCTTTCAGTTTATAGACAAATAACAGAGACTACAACTTTTCCTCTTTTTCCTTAAAAATGCACTATTTAATATGAATGTCTTCTCTTACAAATCCTGCTTACCCTTTGATCCATCCTCTGGGAACTCTTTGAAGCTTTTTTCATTCCCTTCCCCTGCCCTGGATCCTTACTCCTGGTAGAAAAGGGAGTTTGACTCCATGATACATGGCTTATTCAAGGCAGCTAGAAGCATAATCTAGAGTGGGATTTAAAGGCTGCAACTATTTACACTTTAGAATGAAAGGGTCTCTATTAGCTCAGGCCCAAGAATACACTACTTCACGCTGCAGCCATTAAATTCTCAGAATCACAGTAGAGACACCATCAAAGTTTTAGTTCCAGCCAAGAAATCACATGTTATTTTCCTGACCAGTGTTCATCTTATTTCTGTTCAAATGCCTCTAATCATCCAGTGACTGAAAACTGACTATTTCCTGAAAAGCTCTTTCCAGTACTAATAATTAATGATTAATTCTTGGTTATTTATAGCCCAAATTTGCCTCTGCTTCCATTTAACTCTTACCCATTGCTTCTAGTCTGACTTCTAGATTCCAACATAATAGAACTTATCATTTTCCCATATGCTACTCCTTCAGATATTTATTTGCTCAAGGACTAGGAGACTTAAATTCCAGTTGTTTCACCCTAAGCAAGTCTCTTTCTCTGAGCTTTCTCATCTGTAAGTGAGGAAGCTGGACTAGGAGACTTCCAGTTGACAGTCTTTTTAACTATCTTATTTCATTTCCAAGTAATTGAAATCATTTACCTGTAAGTACATTAGAATGTAGCAAGTATTAATTAAAGATTATACCATCTTTTATTTATTCATTTTTAAAATATATTTTATTGATTTTTTACAGAGTGGAAGGGAGAGGGATAGAAAGTCAGAAACATCAATGAGAGACATCTGTCAGCTGCCTCTTGCATGCCCCCTACTGGGGATGTGCCCGCAGCCAAGGTACATGCCCTTGCCAGAATCAAACCCAGGACCCTTCAGTCCCCAGTCCGACGCTCTATCCACTGTGCCAAACCGGTCTCGGCTATACCATCTTTTAGATAAATGAAATTAATATAGAAATATGGCAGTGGCAAGATGTCTTTGACCAAGAGGGCATCTAAGCATTAGAATATATACCAGGAATAAAAGATGGGGAATTATACACATTTAAAAAAAAGACCTAGGCCCTGGCTGGCTTGCTCAGTGGGTAAAGAGAACCAAGGGTCCTGAGAACCAAAGAGCCCTTAGTTTAATTCCAAGTCAAGGACATGTACCTGGGTTGCAGGTTCCCCACTCCAGTTGGGAAGTGTGCAGGAAGCAATCAATTGATGTGCCTCTCTGACGTCAATGTTTCTCTCTCTCTCTCCTCTCCTCACTCTTCCCTTACTTCCACTTTCTCTAAAATCAATATAAAAAAATGTCCTCCAGTAAGGATTAACAACAACAACAACAACAACAACAACAAAGACCAGGTAATTCAGAAGAGAGCATAACTAGAGCTGTGCTGTGGGCTTGTGGATCTGACCTTTCCTAACTGCCTAAAACTGTGTTTCCAGGCATGTCAGAGAAATGAATAGGCAAAACAGTATCCATGGAACCAGCAGGTTGGAGTCTGAAGCCAAGATAAGTAGCCAGGGAGGCCCGGACACAGTGAAGACTGAGCAACAGCCACGCAGGCTGGGAGATAAGCATAGTTCCCAAAGCCCTTGGCTCTGGACTAACTCTGTTGTATGAGTATCACAAAAATGTATTTTACTGTGGATATAAACAGTTTTAGAGGATCCTGTGCACCAGTTTATATCAGCACTACATATAAAGTGCAGCTCTCTTAAACAAGCAAATAAACTTCTCTTAAAGATATATATTTGCTGTGTCTTAAAAGCTCCCAAATAACTTTTAATGTTGGTGGAAAACAATTTCCATTGAACTCTCCAAGTGATGGATAGTCCTGATGGGGCAAGTGCGTGAAATGTCAAGATTCTTGTATGACTCCATCCCCTAATCCTCTATAAAGGGAACTCCATCTGCTCTTCAGAGTTGCTTATGCTAGAAAGCCTAATCAAAGACTCAGACTTTCGTTAGTGAGGAACCTAGCCCTGCCCAGTAGCTAGTTTTCAATGAAATGCCTTCTCTAAAGGAGTATCAGTGACAGTGTATATAATCAACACACACATGAAAACATCTATTTTCTGACTGCATATCCTCTACCCTGGAGAAGAAACACTTGTCTGTGCCATTGCTGAATCACACAGAAGTACTTCCCTTCTTGCTATAGCAATTGGGAGAGAAAAGATTAACATTATCTTCCATGAAAATTAAACTCAAAACAAGAGCAGCCAACATCTGTTTCCAGTGGGACTGTAAAATCAGTCCATGCCACCTCAGCAGCAGGTATGTCTGCTTCCCATACCAACACATTAGAATGAACCCTAATCCATGGAGGCCTCTCTTCATGTGTGGACGGACTGCATAGTTTTTTGAAGTGTTGGCCCTGTCCAGAGTCCTCCTCTCTTGGCAGCAAGAGCCACCTCACTTCCTATCTGCAGGCTGTAGAATTCAGCCCAACCTTAGGCTGGTAGGATTTAGAGAATCATGCCAATTTCGAGTGCTCTTTAATCCTCTCTGTTTAAGGTCAGGATTGGGTTTGAGAGCCAACTTCCCTCCCCCACTTCAAGTTATGTTAACCCTGCTTCTAATTTATTCCAAAAAGTCAAGAATCCATTGGCATTTGAATTCTACTGTAGACTGTTGCATTTAAGAATATATTGTAGAAGTAACTCTGAACTAAAACTTTTAATATGGACAGAAGAATTCCATAAGAATTTAAATATATCCAACCATTTAAAATTTATACTAAATATACAAATTTCAGTTTTAATGACACACACACACACACGTGTGTGTGTGTGTGTGTGTGTGTGTGTGTGTGTGTGTGTGGTTTATATACTTTCATGATAGAGAAATCACTTAATGCTGCTTTCAATATAAACTCACTTTTAACTCAGAAGGTTTATCCTCTGTAGGATGAAATGAAAAAAGATAATGCTAGTCCATGTTGCAGAATAGTAAACTGTTAGTGAGAGAGAAAAAAACAACTGTCCACTGTTCCTTGTCTTAATTTGTTACTCTCTTATAGTAAATAATCCTAATCCTTTGTTATTCCAATGAGTCCTTCACAGAAAGCTGATCCATAAATGTGTAAGCTAAATGGTCCTATTTTGTTGTTGTTCAGACTGAGAAGTTTAGTCTGGTTACAGTTTTCACTTGCGGAAAGTGGGGAGATGTGAGGTGATCTGTCTTGGTTGGGTCTTATGCATATTTAATTCATTTTAGTTCTATTTTTAAAAAAACCTTTCAAACCCTGCAAATATTAGATAGCTTTTAAATAATTTCACCAGATTCTCAGGGCAAAAATTTGGTGGGCCATAAAGTTGAGTTGGTTTCCCCAAATCCTTAAGCCATCTCCTTTTAATATTGTCTATTTCTGTATTCCCAACTGAATCAAAGATTACTTTCTACTGCACCCATGATGTACATCTCTCATTCTAATAAGAGGCAGATTCCCTGGACTAAATGAAATGAAATGAAGGAAAGAGACAAATTACACTAATTTTGATAATAGTTTTTAAAGCTAGAAGGCTAGTCAGCCAGCAGCGACAATGAGGCCTAGGCAGTTGCTACGTATGGAAACAAGACAATGGATTTAGTGGTATCTTTGTTAACCAACTCTGAGATCTGCTTCATCTTGGTTTGTGCTTCTTAATTTCATGTAGAGTCTAGGGTAGTGAATTGAGTTGGATGAAGCCAGAAGCTGCTGAGCCACATGAATTATTTAGTCCCCCAGCTTTTCACCAGCCTCTGTCTTCTCCCAGGGAATCGACTTGAATCTGAGCCTGGTTCTTTGAAAACTTAGGAAGCCAGACCTATTATTGTCTTATTTCATCCACAGTAGTCTCTGGTTCTGATGTAAGTGCTGCCTTTTCGCCTGGTTCAACAGCTTGTAAGCCTTCCTCCTGTGCATACAAATACCAAACAGATAGTAAGTGGAGTATTGGATGTTCTCTGTTGCTTTCAGACCATTAAAATAAAGAATCACATAAGTTATCCCAGTTGCTCTTGGATTCTATAGTTGCAACAAGGTAAAAGGGCTCTGTGTAAAGCAAATACAACTTGAGAATCTTAAAAAAAAAAAAAAAGTAAACACAGGCACCAAAACTGAAAGCAAGAGACTCTTGAAAACACTGACTGGTATATCACTGGTTAGAATTTCCTTCATTTTGTAAAGCCACGAGCCACATGCATCAGCTCACCACAAAGTCATTAAGGCTTTTTAAGCTCAGATGAAAAACATTAACAAATACCACAAAAGGCTTTAGTATAGCCCCTTTGTTCGTTCACATATGGCACTTTATAACTCCTGCGCCACTCTGGTCGTGTGTTTGTTTAAGCTGCCTCTATCAGGCTGGTCCTGAAAGAACAAAAGACATCTTGAGCAATCCTAAGCAGGAAATGGGCTAATCTAAACATGGTTTGTGACACTTTAAGTAGAATAGAAAGGGGAGGGATTGATTAGTCATTAATGTCCAATTGGCTCCATATGGATGTTGCAATAATAAAGCCTTATTTTTTTTTTTTCAGAGCAGTAGCAGAGTTATTGAATTAGAGGTTTATGTTTCCTTAGAGCTGACTTTAGGGAATTCCCTTTTGGTTCTTCTTGTTGATCTTTTAAGAGAATGGAGTTTCCAATAAGAAAAAATAGAAGCGTTATTCACAATAACTCTTGCTCCTAATCCTGCAACCAAGGAATGCATTAATTTAGCATCGTTTCAGTCCCTGCTATAATTTCAATACTTAGTGCATTTCTTTGCATGCTCTTGCATCTCTGGTGGGACAGTATTTCAGTGACCAATTAGATAGTGGCATGAACTTCATAACTGGTAATGGATTCCTTTAATGTGCTTAGTTGTGCAGGGAAATGGCATCCTTACAGGGAGAAAGTAATATTCTGTTAAAGGAACAGTGGGCTTTAAAACTCAAACTTATTTCAGATCACTAAATCGGGGCTGGATTAGCTTTGGTGTAGGAGAAATGCACCATACAGGTAGTGAGAGACAGAACTTCTGGGTCCGGCTATGCTGCTTAGTAGTAATAATTAGCAACTAGTTATTTCAGAGTAAGGTAACGTAACTCTCTGAACATTGGTTTCTTCTCTGTCCCATTTATAAAATGGGACAAATATATCTACCCTTCTGCCCATGTCAAAGGATTATAAAGAGGATTAAAGAAATAATGCACTTACTGAAAGCACTTTGTAAATATTATTATATGTAAAAAAAAATGACAAAACTGAAGCTGTCCTACTTTGGGCACATCATGAGAAGGTAGGATTCTTTGGAAAACACAGCAGTGCTCAGGAGAATAGAAGGCAGCTGGAGAAAAGGAAGACCAAATATGAGAGGATTAATTCCATAAAAGAAGCCATAGAAATGCATCTACAGGAGCTGAGCAGGGCTGTTGAGGACAGAACATTCTGGACATCACTCATTCATAAGGGATGCCAGGAGTCAGAGCCGACTTAATAGGATGTAACACAGCATACCTAGTGTTTCTATCCTATAAATTGATCTTTGACCTAGAGTAGTCAAAAAGGCAATTTGTTCTTTAAATAATTACTTTGGTACTCTGATTAATAACATGTTTGTTTCCAAAGTGTTTTCCTTCCTTCCTTCCTTCCTTCCTTCCTTCCTTCCTTCCACCTATCTTTTATCTATCTACCTGCCTACCTACCTACCTACCTATCTCTCTAGTTTATTCAGTGAATTTCTTGGCACAGATAAGTTCAATATTTGAGGTAAGTAGGATATTTGTTAGTAGTGGAATGAAAGACCCTTAAGATAAAAACAAGGAAATGAAAATTTGCCTATGGCTTTCCCCTACATTGGACAAATGAAGAATTTACATCTTAATCAAAGTACCATAAGTAGTTCATCTTTTGTTTTGTACCACTGGTTTCTATTCTTTCACCAACCTTTAGCTCAGAAAAACTATGCCATCCATATTTTGCATTCACCTTCTTGAAACCATGACAGCTGCTAACCTATCTAGGCTAATCCTATATAATAAAAGAGTGATATGCAACTTAACCATCACTCCATCACAAAGATGGTAGCGCACAGTCCCCTCAGCTTTGCCAGAGTCCCCCAGTCCGGGTGTGTGTGTGTGTGTGTGTGTGTGTGTGTGTGTGTGTGTGTGTGTGGTGGTGGTGGGGGGGGGGGGACCAGGCAGTGTGAGCAGCCTGGAATGCTTGCTTCATCCCGGTGGCGATGGAGGGCCTCTGGGCAACAGGCACAGAGCTGCTGGGGCGCTGTGGCGATGCCCCAGCCGCCGAAAGCCTCCACAGCTGAGCACAGGCCCAGAGAGGAGACAGCGAGCCCACCTCCCACGGAAGCAGTGTGGCTTCCTCCCAGGGCCCATGCTCACTTCCGCCTCCCTCGGAAGCCGCACACTTCCAGTCGTGCGCTGTGGTTCCCACTGGCTTAAGGCCCACTGTGTGCAATATCGTGCGATGGGCTACTAGGCTTTTATAAAAGGCACAGAGAACAAACCATACTCTTCAACCCTGCATCCATCCCTTCTTCACAGAAGATGAACACTTCATTTCCCTAATGATTAAGGCTCTGGCTCAAACATGAAATGTATTTTTCTGTCAAGTAAATTACTAGGATAGCCAAATTGGTTACTTTTCTTTTTTCTTTTTTTTTTCTTTTTTTTTTTTTTTACAAGAAGAAATCAAATTGGAATTCTAAGCAGCCATCTTATAATGAAAGTAAGCTCACATTCTGGCAGGAAGTGGGAATGCAAAGTTTGCAGAACTTCCATAATTGCAGACAGATAGCTGTCAGCCATGTCTACAACATCCTGAACTAGGCCTCCATAATATTAATAGAGGTTTGCTTGGATAAACATGGTGAAACTATCTGATGTGCATAATTTTAATACCCCTGTTTCCTAACTGTTCGTGTCCCTTTCTGAAATTCCTTCATCTTCAACATTTTTACTTCCGATGCACTCACTGTCATTATCTGTTAACCCAAATAAGGGCCTATTAAATCTACCTAACTCTTTCCAAAATCCTACAGGAGAAAATCAACTATTCTGTTGATAGAATGAAGTAGTCTAAAATACTGTGATTGTCAAGCAACCCAATATATTCATGTCTCTTTTCAGTAATAAGCCCTTTCCCCTTTTTAATGGTTCTTTTTAGAAAAAGAGACGATCTTTTTTAGTTTACAGTGGCTTGAATATACCATACAATCAAGTCGACAGAAAAGAGAATCTTTCCAAAAAGATCACTTTTGTTTGTTTGGTTGGTTTTCTGTTTTACTTTCATTCTTTTATTCTATCTTTATTTTTAAACTAAGAGTTAAAACACTTTTATTTCAAATAGTATCCTATTATATGTATATACCACAATTTTTTTATTCTCCAATTATTTTCCATCTTTGGTTATTATAAATAAAACTATAATGATATTTTTGTATAAATGTATTCCTTAAAAACTTTTTCATTTGTTTTGGGTGAGTACCTTGGAGTAGAATTGCTGGGTGTATTTTTCTTTAAAATAAACTGCGAACTGTTTACAAAATGGTTATGCCAGTTCACACCAATACATTAGAGTTCCAGTTGCTCTATCTACCTGCCAATATTTAATGTAATAAGCCATTTTAGCAGGTAGAAATGATATATCATTGTTGTTTAAAGTTGCATTTTCCTGATTACTAATTATATGGATTTCCATTTCAAGTGCTCAGTGGTCATAACTATATTTTCTTTTGTGAAGTGTTTATTCAAGCCTTCTACTCATTTTTAAATTAGATTTGTTTATTTATTTTTTTGTGAAGATCTTTATAGCAAAAGAAACCATTAACAAAAACAACAAGAAAGCCCACTTCATGGGAGAACATATTTGCAAATGTTATATATTCTTTTTAAAATTTATTTTTATTGATTTCAGAGAGAAAGGGAGAGAGAGAGAGAGAGAGAGAGAGAGAGAGAGAGAGAGAGAGAGAGAAACATTAATGATGAAAGAGAATAATGATCGGCTGCCTCCTACACACCCCACACTGGGGATCGAGCCCAAAACCCTGCACCTGCCTGATCATGTAATCCAGTGGTTCTCAACCTTTCTAATGCCACAACCCTTTAATATAGTTCCTCATGTTGCGGTGACCCCTAACCATAAAATTATTTTTGTTGCTACTTCGTAACTGTAATTTTGCTACTGTTAATGAATCCTAATGTAAATATCTGTGTTTTCTGATGGTCTTAGGCTCTACAGCAGTGGGGTCACCTGCTAGCAGGTTCACCTAAGACCATATGAAAACATAAATATTTACATTATGATTCAGAACAGTAGCAAAATTAATTGTAATCAAACACTGTAATCATCCGTGACCTTCTGGTTCATAGGTCGATGCTCAATTACTGAGCCATGCTGGCCGGGCATATGTATTTTTGATACAAGGTCTTGTTATATATGAGTATTGTGAATATCTTTTGCCAGTCTATGCTTTGACATTGGTTTCCTTAACAATGACTTTTGATGAGCAGTCTTAATTTTAATAAAATTCAATTTATCATTTTTCTTGTACATTCCATGATTTATATGTCATATCTAAGACTCTTTGATATTCCAAGGTCACTAAAATATCCTCCTATTTATTCCTTGAGAATTGTTACAGTTGTTGCCTTGGTTTTGTTATGATTCACCTCAAATTAATTATTGAGTGTAGTGTGTGATAGAGATCAAGGTTTACCTTTTCCATATATTTACCCACTTTTTTATGGTTCTGCAGGTAATTCTCCTAGCTTTTTATTTATTTGAAAATGTATTTCACATTCATTTTTGAAATATGTTCACTGGATAAAATTCTGAATTGAGCACCCCCCCCCTTCTTTCAACATTCTAAAGATGTTCAATAGTCTCCTCGTTTTCGTGGTTCCTAATCAGCTTTTATTTGTATTTTTGTTATCTTGTATATCCTTTTCCCTTTGTCTTTGGTTTTCAGCAATTTGACTACTGTCTAGGTATTATTTTCTTTGTATCTATACTGATTGCATATCTGAATGTTTTGAACCTATAAATTGATGTTTTTCGCCCACTTCAGGTAATTTTCAGGCAGTGTTTTTTTTCCAAATACTTTCAGTTATGATTCTTCCTCTTCTCTTTTTCTGGAATGCTAATTACACATATTTTAGGACACTTAATATTCTTCTACCTATTATTGAGTCTCTTTTTACTTTTTCAGCTTTTTGTCCTTAATGTTTTTTAGGCTATTCATAATTTCTTTTGATGTATTTTCAAGTTCACAGACCCTTTATCTGAACTCCAAAACTCTGTGAAGGCTATTCAGTGAATTTTCACCTCAAATATACTTTTCAGTTGTAGAATTTTAATTTTTTATTTTATTTCTATGTTGCACTCCCCCCCCTTCTATACATTCATTATGACAAGCTTTTCCTTTAAGTCTTTGAACATATTTATGATGGATACTTTAAAGTGTTTGTTTCATTATACTGTCTGAGTCATCTCAGCTACCCTTTCTGTTGACCTTTTTTGTTTTGTTTTTTGTTTGTTTGTTTGTCATTTATGCATGCATAAATTTAATTTTTAAAAAAATTACAACTAGTAATTTTTATTATGTATTGTACATTGTGAAAACTCTGGTTTTCATTATCCTCCTTTATTAAGAATGTTAATTTTTGTGTTAGAAGGCAGTTAAATTACTTGCTGATCCTGTTGAAACTGTGGAAGAGCTAGAATGAAAACAGAAAGTCAGTCTTAATTGGATAAATGTGTCAGAAGATACTGTGAAGTCTAGGCAGACTACAGAGTGTCCTCATGGAAAAGCTATGAAAAAAAAAAAAGGGATTTCAGTGAAATTCCTTTCTTTCTAGGATTGAATCCTCTCCAGTTTCTTTTTAATTTTGGTAAATCTCCAGTGACTTTGAATGGTTGCTCTTTCATATTTTTCCAGAGTTTGTAATTATTATCTGCTTCAGGGTTAGTCTGACATAAGCTATTCTACCATTACCAGAACTAGATCCCAGAAGAAAATCTTTTGTGCCAACATTTTGCATAGATCACATTCTGTCTGACAAAGTGTAAGCTGTAATGGGCTTGTGAGGTATTCATTTGCCTTATTTTTCTCTATTTCTTATTACCAATTTACTAGTGATCATTGAGACCATTCCGTGGTAATTTCTCATTAAGTTTTCATTTTGATCTCTTCTAGAATATATTTGTTTATGCCTGCTTAATCACCTTAAACAATTCTTGGCTTGGCCTTCAAGGCTATTTAGCAATCTGGCCCCTGTTTACTTTCCTAATTTCATATCTTAATATTCTTCTATTTTCTCTGTAAGCCCAAGCCACAGTCAGCTTCTTTTTATTCCCCATAACCTACTATGCTTTCACTATGACTCTGTGCCTTCGTCCATGCTGATTCTCCAGCTGGGAGTGCTTTTCCACCTACCTGCTGGTAAAGTCTTACTCTTCCATTAAGATGCTATAAAGCACCAATTCTTCTCTGAAGCCTTCCTGATAAACATCTCTTTCCATTCCAATATCATTAATAGCTTCACTTATCTGCTGTCTTGGTATATTAAAATTACCTTTGGTTAGTACTTATACTGCTTTGTAATTTTTTCTTTATGTGTCTGTTTCCCTCACTGGACCAAATTTCTTAAAAGCAAGGCACATGTGTTGTTCTTTGAATACCTGATCACAATGCTGGTACACCTAAAATGTGTCAGAAGTGCTTGCTGAATTTAATGCATGCATAAATGATTACCAGGCACATTATAGAATTAGCTAAAGCTCCTCCTTAGCGAGAACTTTGTGTGTACAAAAGCACACACCAAACACTTACTCATTCACTCATATAACTCTTGGAATTTACCCAGGAAGGGGGCCTCTCTAAGATTAGTTTAGGACCATTGCCACAGGCTGTGATGGTTAAACTGGCTCTCTTTCCAACCCACCTGGAAAAACTCAACTTTCTGTCTTTAAGTCATTTAAATCTCAGATTCCTAAGGAAGTCTTTTCCTTTATAATTCCTATTTTCTCCCCATACATGATCCTTCTGTATCTCACTGAAAGTTTGCATTTACACAAACTGTGATATGGGAGATGAAGGGTGAATTAATCAATCCAAGCCCCTCAGCGAAGTCGGAGAGAGCAGCAAAGCTGGGAGTACAGAGGACCAGTGTGCCTCATGTGGTTCTGCTGAACTCTGGCCCTTTAGCGACTGTCATTTAGGAATGCTTTTGTTGGTAATTAAAGACTCTTGGATCAGCTGAAAGCAGTAGTGCAGGTACATAGCTATGGTTCTAAGCTTCTTCCAGCTGCTTTCCATGAGAAGACACAACATGAATAAATGATTCCTCTGCTAGAAAAAATAAAAGAAGATGCCTTATAGATGGTGAGACATTCCCTAGGACAATTCTGGATTCTGACACAGAGCACTGGCTATTTTAGGATAAAGTGTCTTTATTTTCAAAAATAAATGAATCAGTTTGATGTCACACTTGATATGTAGATTTTAAAGTTACTTAGAACAGAACATGGATTTTTAGGCTTCAAATATTCAAACTAATAGCATACCTTTTGAAAACAATCTTTTAGTGTTCTATAGAATTTTCTATATGTGTTTAAAAGGGCTTCATATAATCCATTTTTAAGTTTCTGAATTTAATATGTATTTCTATTATTGCAATAATTATTCTCTAACCATTCTGTTTCATTCATAAAGCAAAGATTGGGGAGATTAAAGGACACTTTCTAAATATTCTTTTGATTTTTGAGGCCTCTTAATACTTTGTTAAAGTTCTGATTCTGATCAGATCATCAGTTTAAAAATGATCTCCCAGAGTAAATCTCTTTTTCTTGCCAAATCTTGGTTCATAGACACAGCACTCCTAGTTTTTCTTGGGATGTCCCCGTTTTTTTTTTTTCGGTTTACTCCCCCTTGGAAGAGAGAAGAGGAGGCAAGAAAAAAGAGGAGTGTGCATGACACAGAGCATTTTCTATTTTCTCTTTCCTAATTTGTTTTTTATACTCTGTACCATGCTTGGATTTCTTAATTTCCTAGAGCACTCCTATGACTCCTAGAGATCTGCTGTGTAATTAATCCAGTGTTAGTGTCATGAGACAAAATGTACCATGGGAGAAAGAGGCAAAGGTCAGTGGAGAGCAGTTGGTGGGGTAAAACCTGAAGCCTCTTCCTTGGAAAAATGTAAAGGTTAGTAAGATAGAAGAGAGTGGAAAGGATATTCTTAGAGTGTGGAATGAACTGAGAGGAGGAGAGACGGGGCATATGTGTGATCTATCTAGAAGAATCATTTGATCTGGAATAGAAGATCTACTGAAACAGAATAAAAAAATTCACCATGATCCCTGTTAGCTTGTAGGAGATTAAAACCTCCTATTCACAATGAAAATACAACGTTTAAATGAATAAAAGCTGGCTATTTTAGGTTTGTTAGAGGTGGAGAGAAAGCTCTGACAATAAGAGCAAATCTCCAATGTCAATCACCTGTGGCATAGTAGCTAACTTAGAATAATATTGAAATGTCTTTGCATATGGCATTCTCTACAAGCCTGTCTTCTTTTATGTGTATGCATGCAAGTATATAAATTGCTACATCCATGTCAGTTGTAAAGTAATGGCACGGAGGGCATCATAAATTACTGTAGTGATCCTCAGGAGAAGACACTGTCGTGTCTGAATGAGTATTTCACTTCCAGAGTAATGTATGCCTTCATCTGGCCCAGCAGTCAGCATATTGCCCCGTGTTGATGGATATTGTCAGCTGGAAGCTACACTACATTTCACTGCACAATAAACATGGCTGTCAAACCCATATAAAGTGAAATCAATTTATCCTGTATGGTCAGTGCATTTTAAATGAAATTAATGTACTGTGGGTATGGTGGCAAAAAGGTAGCATATTAGTTATGCATCTTGGGATCTGAATCTTTTCATGTAAGGGATCATTCTGTCTAGTAGACCTAAAAGAAGGCCTGTTTATAAAATGGTTTTGTTTGCAGGGTCCTCAGAAAGTGGCCCGTCTGCCTGCCTTTATGTTTGGAAAAGAATTAACATTATTATCCAGTTTGGCCCTTTTATCCTGTATTTTGTTTGCAACAAACAATGGCCATATTTGTCAAATAATAGTGTACTTTATTGTTTTGATTTTTTCCTATATCTGACACAAACAAATCTCTACACAATCTAGGTATCTGGAAATGGAGGAGATGGGCCAGGAATTGATTAAGCCCTTTTGTTCCCGTATAATCAGTCCATTGAGCTGGAAGGTTTTACTTTGTCCAGAAAGTAAAAATGTTGGTTTTTAATGTATCTTTTGCCTCTAAGTTTTGGGAGTAAGTTTTCTGCTTTATGCTGTAGAAGTGCTGGCTTGCCGTCTGTCCATCCAACACTACATTTAACTAGAGAAGCTCTCAATCTACGGGGAGATGTTTCATCATTGTCACATTGTGAAGCATGCATCAGTGTGTCATGCTGGTGCATGGAGGCAAGTGGGAGCTATGTTCACTCATTGCATTGATTTACTCAATCATTCACTAATTTAACATGTTATTAATTGAAACTCTACATGCCAAGTGCTTTACTGGGACCAGGCCGGTTCCTGCCATATCCTCAAAGAGCGTTCAATCTGGGGTGTTACTAGACTCACCTTTTCAGAAACTGTAACAAATGCCAGAAATTTAGAGACAGTTTTGTAAGGGATATTAAAGAACTACCCTTAAACAGCAGGAAAATATATCAAAACCCTTGGAATGCATGCCTTTGTTCTCCTACTTTTGCATATGAGTTGAAGACCAAACGATCTTTTACATTAAATAAAGACATACTATGTGGGAAATCCTGGGATACAAGAGGGAATAAACACCAGCTTTAGGGGTCTCATATTCCTGGGGGTGTAGTAGAAAAATTAGAGATAGTCACACAGACAAGTAATAACTTTGAAGCATATAGCATAAAGGCAACAAAATGAAAGCAGCCTGGAGGCATCATTACAGATGCTGTTCCTGCCCCTTCCCATTTGTCTTAGCTCACGTGCTAATTCTTATTCACCCTCCACGTCTCAGCTTAGATAGGACCTCTCCGAGGACACTAGCTGGCTGTCCTGTCTGGTGCCCTCTCAGAACCCTCTTTACTTCAGTGTTATAAGCACTTACCTTATATACTGCGACGATTGTCTTTTGGGGTCTGCCATCCCCCTGAATTGTGAGCTACTTAAAAGCAGGGACTATTCAGTATCCCTAGCACCTGGCCTAAAACCTAACTCACAGTAATGGCTCAGTTACTATTTTTATTGACTTAATTCCTTCATGAGACTCACCACATTGGAACAGGCCTTGAGGGCAGAGTGGGACTGCGTGTGAAGAGTGGGAGAAGGGGCTTCTTTCCAGGCACTGAGGAGACCACTAGCCAAGGTCCAATATCGTGAAAGAGATTCTACTAGAGGGAAAGAGGCAGTGTGAAGTGGCTTCAGTTTCTGGCAAATGAGGCTAAAATGATAGGTAAGAGTCTGCTCTCAAAGAGAGTAATGTCATCAGGAAAGTTTAGCATAAAATAATGCCCATGAGTACTTCATCATCACTTGCAATGGATTGTTTTTAAAAGCGTACTAGGCGTATAAAAACGCACCATTCGTGCTGCCCTGTGTGTCTCTGAGGCCTGTGTCAGAAGGGCCTGTGAATGGTCATTTGAAACTGCTTTCTGTTTCCGGGATGTCCCTTAAGAAGAAGAGAAGGGCCTAGAGAAGGCAGCTGAACAAGGCAGCAAGCCGTGTTACCTGATCCAGATAATAATGCTCTGCACCCGTCTTGTTCTTCCTGCCCTGACATTACAGGAAGTAAAGCAATGAATGGCTCTGCAGCTAAACTACAGCAGTATTATTGTTGGCCAACAGGAGGTGCCACTGTGGCTGAAGCACGAGTCTACAGGGATGCCCGTGGCCGGGCCAGCAGCGAGCCACACATCAAGCGACCAATGAATGCATTCATGGTTTGGGCGAAGGATGAGAGGAGGAAAATTCTGCAGGCCTTCCCCGACATGCATAACTCCAACATTAGCAAAATTTTAGGTGAGTGCAGCCACTGAGGCTGACCTTCTACCCCATGAGTGTCCCAAGAGTGGAAAGCAGGGACACCATTTGATACCTAAGGGAGACTGGTTTGCAGAAGTTAGATATATATCCCAGCAAGCTGCCACAGGAGTCTTTGTCACCATCTTGGCGTCCCCTGCCCCAGAGTGTGGCATTTAGCTTTGGGAGTTCTGACATCCACAAGGTGCCAGGGCAGGACTGACTAAAAACTTCTTTTAGAGACAAAACTATTTCTAGGATGTGTTAATACTATGAATTTGGCAACTCTGAGAGGTCACTGCTTCACAGCAGTCATGGAGACAAGCTTTATCTCCCCTTCTTACTCAGTCTTCTTAAATTCCTAAGTGACTATGAAACTTGGAAATGTGCTCAGAGCCTACAGTTTTCGGCTGTAGCATTCTTGTTCACATGTCCCTCTGAAAGAACTCATCACAGACGTGGGGGTAAGCCCCCGCATAGTGTGAAGTTCATGGAGTGCAGAACAGTGCCTCTAATGATAACTTTAGAAGTTGTAAAATAAAACTACATTTACTCTAATACGATGTGACTAGTTCACATTTCATAGCAGCGAGCTGAACACATTAGACCACAGGGCAGAGGCCCATTTTGCGGTGAGTTGCCGGAGTGATCCTCCCGTTTCTCAGGATTAAACTCAAGCCTTGTTCTATTAGTGTAAAGCTTGCCTCGTGCGGATTATACAGTTTGGAATTATTGTGCTCAACATATTGAACATATTTTATTCAACACGCAGCATTACAGTCAACATGTTTCCTCTTTAAAAAGAAAAAAACACAGAAGGCACTGTTCTATTTAAGCTGTCAGGATGTGACAAAATCTCAAAGGGAGCCGGCAAAGAAGCTGAAAAACATTAGAGACTTAAACTGTGGTTTTCATTTTTTAAATGTTTTGTTCAAAAGCAATAAATATTTAACCTGAGTGAATATCAGTGATCTGGACACACACAAGTACACATGTTTGTCACTGTATAAATAATTTAACTTGATTCTGAGACATTTAGAGGCAGTGACCTCTAAGAAAATTTAAAACATACATGCGATCAAATAGTGGTGAAATGTTAAAATACAAATTTCCACCCTTTTTTCCATTTTTCCATTTGAATTTCGCAATGGATAGTAAATGTCATTACAATTACATTTATTTTTAGAGTTTCGGATATATGCATAGAGGTATTGTTCCTTCTAATTTAAATACCTTTCAAACCAAAATGCTCCCAATGCATATATTAAGTTTGTTCTAATTAATAGACATTCTAAAGAAAACCAAGGTTTCTCTGTTCTTAAAGTTTGATATTTAACTTTGAGAATTTTTTTCCCTTTCTTTTTTTTTCTTGGCCATTTTAGCGGCCGTATGAGTAAGCTCCCAGATGGGCACAGAACTCCTCTGTTTCTATTTTGGCAGCTGTGGGGAATCTATATTATTGGTGTGCATTCTCTGAAAAAATTATTAAGAATATAGTAAGTGTATTCATTAGAATGTAAACTTTTAAGCACAAGAGCACCAAGCATCCTCTGTTAGCTGGGCTCGAAGCTGCTGGAAGCCAGGGGGACACTGAGGAGCTACCTGCATGGACTTTACAACGTTCACAACCATCAGGAAGGACCAGGGATGGATGGGCTATTAAAGCAGACCAGGATATTGCTGGCTACAGAGAATATTTGTACAACTTTTCCATTTGTTTATGTATGAAAAATCTCCACTGAAGAATAGCTCACATCCAGTCAGCACAGCTGTTACTGCTTTATTTGCCAGCGAGACACAAAAATGCAATTTGATACATGTAAAAAAACACATCCCTTCTTCATCAAGTGTTTAGATAATTCTTTATAAACAATATTAGAAGAGTGAATACTTTTGCTTCTTCCTGGATAAACCATATTAAAAATTTTTGTACTTTCATTGGTACAGCTTTGAATGGAGGTTTATATTACTTGAAAGTAGTATATATAATCCCAATGGTACCTTCCGGCTGCAAAGCTATCACTTAAGAGTTGAGGCTTTTTAATTACCCTAGGCCAGGGGGACAGTGTGCACAGTGGGTTATGGTCTATGGAGGGATATCCTATCTGCTGACATCTTATCAAACAATAGCTTTGCTAACGATGCTTGGGTGAGAGAGATGCTTGAATTTCTGGAACCAAGAATGCTTTTCCTGAGAACCCAGTCACACTGAAAGGAGGCGCGATTAGGTGTTTAACCCTCTAGAGAGAGATGGGCAGGTGGGGAGGGGGAAGACTTTGGTGTGAGAGATGACCTTTAAGCAGCAAAGACATGTTTTAAAACAATGCACTTATTGTAATACCACTATTAAGTTACTTAGGCAAACAATATAATGTATCACAGAAAATTGTTCTTTGCTCTATAATCTAGCTGACTAGCTGTGAGGCTCAGGGGTATGTGGTATTAGGGGCCGCTCAGAGCACAGATGGGAGGGATGCCTAGTTGTATTTGCTAGGAATATGTTGCCTTCACCATTTGGGCACTTAAGGTTATTTTTATGTCCAGGGTCTCGCTGGAAATCCATGTCCAACCAAGAGAAGCAACCTTATTACGAAGAGCAGGCCCGGCTAAGCAAAATCCACTTAGAGAAGTACCCGAACTATAAATACAAACCTCGACCGAAACGCACCTGCATTGTTGATGGCAAAAAGCTCCGGATTGGGGAGTATAAGCAACTGATGAGGTCTCGGAGACAGGAGATGAGGCAGTTCTTTACTGTGGGGTAAGTGTTCCTGAATGTAGCCACCTGGGCTTTCCCTTCCCAGCAAGAAACCACAGCATGGCTACCCGGCAGCTTGTTTGGGATGAAGATTAAGGGAGGGAGGAGGCTGTGACCTATCGATGGGTCATCTTCACCGTGTCGCAGGCACACCAGCCCTCAGCATGGCTCCTGTTCACATCCAGACCTGTAGCAGGTCACTCCCAACCCATCGCCCCTGTCATTGTCTCCCCAGCTAGCCTAAGACGCCCGGTGCCCACACACAAAGTTCCTGGTAGTGTATCTGAGCAGACACATGGGGAGAGAAAATAAAAACTGAACGTAAGAAGTCCCCAGAAGCTTTCCAACTTCTCTGGGTGGTGCTTCTGACTCTAATCACAATAGTCTGCTTTTGTTGTGGGATCCACCACAAGATAATTGGCCTTGACATTGGTTAGAGGACCTCATTTCTGGCATGAGATCCAGAACTCCTGTTGCAGTAAATTATTCTGTGGTGGAAACAGTAACAATGTGGATTTTCTTGCTTAAATCAAAAACTAGACATGTTTTTGATATCTTCAAGTCTGATTTCATGTCATTTTGTTTAAAAATTAGGTAATAGATTTCTGGTATAAATTTCGACTTGGCTGACTGGCTGTCTGCATTCAGAAGAGGCCCCTGTAACCACAGTAGTCAGGATAAGTGGGGATGCAGATGCCTGTAGGTCCCAGCACAGCCAGACCCAGAAGCACAGGAGGGAGGGGGCGGGGAGTGCGGGGGGATGGGAGCTTTCTGGAGGTACCGGCGAGGCAGCTGGAATCAGATTGGGAAGACACTTGGGAAAGAATTCGAGAGAGAAAAGTAGAGTAAGTAAAGAGGAAGCTGTATTCACTGTGAACTGGACAGAGAATTGAGGAGCCGTGCGATGCCAGGGAAACAAGAAGAAAAGAGAGACCTGGGAGGATAAGTAAAGAGCTAGTTTGTTTTAAGGACACTCAAATATCCCCATGGAACATAGAGTTGATTTTAGAATCCTGTATTTAAAGCATAAAATGAATTTGAAATAGTAAGCAGGATAAAAATAACAACAAAAGAGCCAAGGAAAGTAGTCTGGGCGTGAATCTGGACAATGTGCTAGAGCAGTGGTCGGCAAACTCAATAGTCAACAGAGCCAAATAGCAACAGTGCAATGATTGAAATTTCTTTTGAGAGTAAGTTTTTTTTAAACTTAAACTTCTTCTAATGCCGCTTCTTCAAAATAGACTCGCCCAGGCTGTGGTATCTTGTGGAAGAGCCACACTCAAGGGGCCAAAGAGCCGCAGTTTGCCGACCACGGCGCTAGAGTGCTCTGGGAGGAGCATGGGCCTTGGAGTTGGTGAGATTCAAACATTAACTGTGCCACCCACTTGGGCAGTGATTGAACTTCCCTAACCTTTTATTTTCTCATGTGTGAACTGAAACAAATAATATGCTTGTTGAAAATACAATGAGGCAGTGCTTTTAAAAGTACTTTATATAGTGCTTACTTAGTACAATATCAATAATGGTGAATTTCTGTCACCACTATTATTAAATATGGATTTACTATCACAGTAAAACTATACATTACATCACAGTCGATAATCAATGAATTTCTTTCCACTGCAGAACCTTTTCCAGTAAAGAGGGGTTTAAGCCACTGTGTTATGTCAGGGTCCTAATCTAGTAACAGATGAAAACATGCAAAACAGGATTATCAGATTCTCCTATATTATAAATGTTTGTATTTTTAAAAATCAGGCTTTAATGCGGTATAATTGATCTAGTCACATGCTAGCTAAAGGATTTATGAAAAATACCAATACATAGTCGACTTTAGGAAGTATAGTCATATGCAACACAACACAAATTTAAGACCCTGTGATAATGTGTTTTTTTTAATCCTGTCAGTGTATCTCTGAGACTGTATATAATCTCTTTTGAACAGAGAATCAAAAGTTTAAATTTGAGACCCTTTGTGATTCCCATACTTCTCTCAATCATGTCCCCTGTGTATCGAGCAATACATAACGAGTCTTTCACCATAGTCTGGGAAGCTGTCAAAAGTTCCATTTTAGTTCCCTGGTATTTATTTGAAAATCTGAGATGCAGATTCTGCTTAATTTAGTTCCCTTTACCAAAGGGTACACTGAAACAGCTCTGGATCAGAATATCTGAACACATAACAATGCTTGTAAAACCACATGGTCCTCTAAATAAGAGAAAGATATGGAGGATTCTATCGGTCCTATGACTGCTGAAAGGGGAGAGAGAACAAAGGTTTAAATCCCTATCTCTGCCTGTGATGCCAAATGATTGAGGAATTGTCCTTACCCCATTGCCTCAAGAATAAGCCAGGAAGCCCTATTTTGGCACAGTCATGAGTATGGTTGTGCTATTTGAGGAAGAGCTCCTAGAAGCTAGAGAAACTAAGATCGTTGGCTGTGGTGTATGGAACTTTGAATTTTAGAGAGTAAGGATCCTGATTTGGGTCCTGGGGGAGATTCTTTATGGAAGTATCATTTTAGCCTGGGGATAGGCTATAGATGTGCAAGCAATGACCAGTGGACATTGCATTCTTTAATCCTCAATGCTGAGTATTTTCTTCTGCCCTGCTTGGTCATACTTACTACATAAAGCCAGGTATTATTTCCACTTAAAGAACTGTATTCTCTTTTAGGTAGTTGTATTTGATAGATTATTCACCCCCTGGGGTTTAGTTTTGGAAATTGGTCTTCATGAGATGTGATGCTGTTACAAACAAGAAATTGAAACATTGCTATTGATTTATTGAGGGAATGGGTAAGATCAATATTTATTGCTGATTTGGAAAAACATGCATAACTTTCAAGCCAATAAAATTTTGTTCAACGTGGTCATGCATTTTACTGATGATACAACTGGAAGATCAGGGAGTTAGATTGTTTTTTCACTTAGCTGTAATGAAATGAATTTATTAATAATATGAAATGGAGTAAAGTTAGCTCTTGGATTTAATGCCCTTGGTTGACAGGTTAAGTATCAGAATTTTGTGATAATTCTGATAAGAGTATTGTTAATGTTGAACTGATATTTATTAGGGTGCATATAGCTACAATGCTGTCTTTTCCCAGAGAACTATGGCCAAATGTATCTTCATTTGAAAAGCATTCAATTTACCATGAACTAATAGAGGATTATGTAGATATTATAAGATATTCAATTTGGGGCTATTTTTGAATAATAATATTGGTAAATTATTGACTACTTATCACATACGATATACTATGCTCAGGGATTATACAGACCATTGCAAATACAGCAGATTTATAAAATCCTTACAATGGGGTTGGAAAACACCATGTTCAGAGATGTTCAATAATTTGTCCAAGGCCACACAGCTAGTAAATTGCAGAGTTAAGATTTAAACCAGGCATATGTGAATGTGAAACATATGTCCTTTTCACTATTACACATACCTCACAATTAGAGCCTACAAATTGTTTAAAGGTTGTATGTGTAGTGGTTAAGAACATCAATTCTGAAACCAGACTATTCCAACTCAAATACTACATGGGCTTCTTTCTGGCTCCAGGAACTAATACAGACTGATCTTTATACCTCTGAACTCTCCATTTGCCAAACTTACTTAAACTCTCTGTATCTCAGTTTACCATGTAACAGAATGGAGATAACAGTTTTACCTACAACATGGGACCCTTCTGAAGACTGAATATCTAAAGTACTTAGAACAGTCTTTGTTGGATAGTAAGCCCCAAATTAAAGTAAATATATTATCCTAGGAAAATAATGCCATGTGCTAAGTATATATTATAAAGAATTGCAGTCTATTGCCTTAATTCTAAAGAGGTCTAATCAAACCTATAGGAGATTTATAAATATAATTTATTAGCATAGATAAGCCATACTTATTTTCAGTACTGGCTTTTTGTAAAGAAGCTGGATTAGAATAAGTAAGGTAGAAAGATTGCTTTTATTTCCATTCTTTTCTGCACTAGCAAGTATAGAAATGTATAATGTGAGGGTTTATCCCCTAATGAAACAGACTTGGTTGCTTTCATTTATAGATGCTGTAAAGGTCTGAAGGTTCAGCAAACAAGAGAGCTTTGCCAAAATAAATACGTAGTTCCTTTGCAACTGGAAAAGCTAGACTATACTCTAGAAATATTCCGGTGATTTAGAAACCATGCAACTATGCTGGATTTTATCAGGGTCAGTCTGGACTCTCAGGGTCAGCTTATACTCATTACCTAGGCTGGGATGTGAGGGTTTTTTAGCCATCTCGGCTCATATAAGTTGCATGAGCTGCATGTGTATACTTTTACAAACATCTGCAACTTTGGTTTTGATGTGCACATTCATTATTTGTAAAGCCCAATACTTACCAGCTATTCCTGTTTGTGAAATCTGCAGTGTTTGAATTTTGACTTTGCAATTGATCTGTAAAGGAAGGAAAAATGCTTTTTAGGAAAGTAATTTCCAATAGTCAAAGCTTGAACATACTGGCTGGATTTTCCATTTTGCTAATTGATTAGTCCGTCAATTGGTAAGGGCCTATTTGAAACTAGCTCTGTGCCAAGCACTGTACTAAATTGATATACTCCATGAGGCATTAATTCTTTGAACTTTCAGAGAATGCTATATACAGATAAGCCAGACACATACATGAATAGATGAGCAAATAGTAGTGGTTATACGCACACACAAAAAATATATATTGCATAGTGCTACACATAATGTATAATAAAATACAAACTTTTTATAGAAATAGCAAGTACAGCTCAGAGGAGGAGAGATTACTATACATTAGGGCCAACTATAGGTCATCCTTGAGGAAGAGGGCTTCAGGTTTGGGTAGAGTCAGCCTGGTAGAAAGTAGGAATAAAGATTTATATTTAATGTGAAGGAGAATATGAACACATGGGAGAGAGGAAAATGGAAATGTTCAATAATAAAGAAGGAAACTAGGAATTTACCTGGCAGTAAGATAAGTAAAGACAAGTAAGATAGGGTAGAGCAATATTTTGGAAACCCTTGAAAGCTAGGCATCTTCAGCTATAAATAGCTACGTTCACATAAATTTTTAGTCTCTTTCTACAATGAGATAGAAAGATCATTGTGACAGATAGTTTATGATTTTGCAACCATAGAATCAGTGGAACTTGCCAGGGGTCTCAGAAGTCACATAGTTCAAGCAGCCAGCCATTGTCGGAATCCACTCTGAGTTATGCTCAAACTCTTTGGGGCCAGAGAGCGCACCGCTTCCCAAGGGAACTCGTGTCTGTGGAATATCTCCTAATGCTAAAAAGTTCTTTTCTTTTACCTGAGTCTTAATCTGCCTTTGGCTACTTTGTAGGTTACTTCTATTCCTTTTCTTTGTTCTCTTCTAGAACAAAACTTTTCCTTAGTTAGAAACACAATCATTCAAGCACCTAAAGATTGTTATATTCACATCTCTTCAGATCACCACCTTCTCTTCCATATATCAAGTCTTGTTACATGTTATCTTTTCTAAGTTAGGTTAGCCAGTTTTTTTTTCATTTGTATTCCCTCTCATCCACTAGTTCGCTCATCCATCCATCCATCCATCCATCCCATGTATTCAGATTTTTATTGAGCACCTCCTAGGTTCCAGGTGTTATCAGTGAAAATGCCCATCCTCATGAAGTTTTCATTCTAGTGGGAGAAGTCAATCAATCAACAAGTGAATAAATAAATAACAATAGTATTACATACCTTAGAACAAGGTAAAGTAGGAAAAGGGGTCTGGTGTTTCAAATGGTAGAGTGCAATGTTAGACAGAGTGGCTACAGCAAACCTCACTGAGAAGATAAAACCTGAACAAAGACCTGAGGAGGCCAGGGAGCAAACTATGTAGATATCTGAGAGAAGAACTGGACAGAGACAGTGGCAGATGTGAACATCTTAAGGAAAGGCTGTGATTGGCTTGTTTAGGGAATAATAAGGCCAGAGTGATAGGAGCTGAATGAATAAATGGGAAGAATAATAGATGTAATAGGGTCCCATATAGTGAAAGGACTCTTGGGCCATTGTGAAGATATTTAATTTGCCTCTGAGTGAGATGGAAAGGCATCAAAGGGTTATTTATATTCTGAAGAGTACTATGATCTGACTCAGGCTTAAAAAAGATCACTCTGTATGCTACATTTAGTATTGTCTGAAGGGCCATGGCCTGAAATGGCCAGGCTCTTACAACAAACCAGATTACAGTTGATGGTGTCTTGGACCAGGTTTGTAGGGGTAAGGTGGCAAGAGATTCTGAATATATTACTGAGAGTGGACCAATAGGATTTGCTGATGAGTTGCATATAGGTTTGAGAGAAATATGATGATGAAGGATTGGCCTGAGCAAACAGAAAGCTGAAGTAATCATTAACAAAGATCAAAAAGGCCAGGAGATCAGGTATTTGGGAGAATGATCAGGAATTTAGTTTTATACCTTTAAGGTTGAGATGGCATTTTGCTAGCCAATAAAAGAGTAATATGCAAATTGACCATACCTCTGCTACACCCATAAGTCATGGCCACCAGCCACACCCATCAGCCAAACAGGAGCAAATATGCAAATAAACCCAACCAAGATGGCTGCAGGCCACAGAGAACAGGAGGGAGGCTTGGGTTTCCCTGGCAGTGGAGGAAGCCAAGCTTTATGCCTGTCCTTGATGGCTCAGGCCTCCGCTCAATGTTACAAAGTTTCAATTGTAGAATGTAAATAAAACCCAATAGAAATGGCTGCCACCATGCAGCAAGCAGAAGGCTTGGCTCCACTCCAGGCTCCAAAGTTTCAATTGTAGAAGAAAAGTAAATCCCAGATATCAGGGCCTCCGCTTGGGTCACCGGGGAGGGGGTGGTGGCCAGCCTGCAAACCACCACAGGCCCCTTGCCTAGGCCGCCCCACACCCCAAGGGAACCCCCAGCATGATCCGGGATACCCTGCAGGGCAAACCAGCTGACCCCCACCCGTGTACCAGGTCTCTGTCCTATCTAATAAAAGAGTAATATGCAAACTGACCATCACTCCAACAGACAAGAGGGGTACCCCCATGTGATCAAAGATCCTGCCTCCATGTGGACGTAGGATGTCCACCACAAGATGACCAGTAGGGAAGGATAGTTGGGAGGGACCAGGTCTGCAAGGGAGGGCAGTTGGGGATGATCAAACCTGCAGGGAAGGGCAGTTAGGGATGACCAGGCTGGCAGAGGAGGGAAGTTGGGGGTTACCAGGCCTGCAGGGAAGGGCAGTTTGGGGGAGGGAGGGACCCAGGTCTGCAGAGGAGGGGAGTTAGAGGCAAACAGGCTGGCAGGGGAGCAATTAGGCATTAATTAGGCCTGCAGGAGAGTGATTAGGGGGTGATTAGGCTGGCAGGCAGAGCAGTTAGGGACAATCAGTTAGGCAGGCAGGCACCAGTTGGGAGCCAGGAGACCTGGATTGTGTGAGAGACTGACCACCATATCTTGCCAGTTTCTTCCTTTAGTAGGATCGGGCCTAAATAGGCAATTGGACATCTCTCAAGGGGTCCCAGATTGGAGAGGGTGCAGGCTGGACTAAGGAACACTCTACGCCACTCCCTTACCCCCCCATGCATGAATTTCATGCACCAGCCCTCTAGTAATAATAATAATAAACTTTTAGATATAAAATACTGGCATTTAGGAATACAGTGCTTACTGTAGATATAAATTTGAGAGTTGTCAGCACACATAATAGTTAAAACTACAGAATTGCACAAGATCACCAAGAAAGTGAATGTAGACAGAGAAGAGAAGACGTTTAAGGACTGAGTCCTTGGGTACTTCAGTACTTAGATGTCAGTAAGATGAGGATGCATCAAAGATTAGTTGAAGTAGCTAATAAGATAAGAAGACTAGGAAGGTAGTCTTGGAAGACAAGTGAATAAAGTATTTCAGCAAATAGATAAGTATCATATGCTGCTCGTGGCATAAGTCAAATAAGGTGACTTTTGAATTTAACAGTGTGATCATTGGCAGTGTGACCTTTTTAAGCTCTGTCTCAGTGGAGTATTGGAGTGATAAAAGTGGCTTTAAGAGAGAATTGAGTAGAAGAAATGGAGAGAGTGAATATACACAGTCTTTTAAAGAGTTATGCTTGAAAGGGGATTAAAGAAACAGAAGTAGCTGAAAGGGGATGTCAGTCAAAAAACTGTTTGCGTGTTTTGTTTGTTTGTTTGTTTTAAAGCCGGGGAGATTATTGCATGTTTACGTGCTATAGGAATGATCCAGGAAAGGTGGAAAATTGATAATGCAGATGGGAGAGACAGCTGCTGGAAAGAGGTCCCTAGAGCAAGAGCAGACAGATTCATTGCACAAGCACATTGGATTATGAATTGATCCAAAATACAAGAAGGCATGCAGAGAATTAGGGGCATAGATAGAGGTAGCAGATAATATGATGACGGGAGCTTGTGGAAAGTTTCTTCTGATTACTTCTAATTTTCCCATGAAATGGTAAGTTAAATGAACTGAGAGTAGGGATGGGGAGAAAAAGTTGAGAAGGTATAAATTAGTATCTAGCAGGATGGAATAAAGAGTGCAAGATGATGGTTGAATGGCCCCAGAGGTCAAGTTCATGCTCATGAACTTAGAGACTAGTAAGCATGGCAGTGTGCTTTCCCAGCCAAGTTGTGCTGAGTGGCTTAGTCACAGAGTTAGCTGAGAGTGAAAGTTTTGCCAGGTATGAATGTAGAAAGTATCTGGTGGAGAAACTAATTGCAGCATTTATATTAGGTAAAGAATAAATAAATATAAAATAGTAATAAGTATGTTGAGGACACAGTGGGCGGGAGGGACAATGAGCATTCATTGAAGAATCAAGAAATTGTAGATTCTTGTGGGGTGGGAGAATTGTTGCTCTGGGGAGTAGGGGAAGAAACTGGAAAGATGTGATGGTCAGAGAGTGGGATGTTTAAAATTGAGGTCAAGGAGATGTAGTTGGAAATGACAAAGTCTGCTGTATTACCTGAGAGTGAGCAACTGATACAAGGAAGGGGCCAGACTCTATATCAGAGTATAGAGAAGTTCAAGAAACTGAGACAGCAATGTGTCAGAATGATCATCTGTATGGAGAGTAGTCATCAAGAATTAGGAAGGAGTAATGTTGGAGAGAGGGCCACAGTGAGTTAAGACCTAACATCTCTAAGGAATGAGGGGCAATGGCCAGGCAGGAAGTAGAATGGTCAGTAGGTGACATCATCTAGTATCACCCAACCACCCAAGCTTTTGAATATCATATGCATCTTGCTCCAGAAAATAAGCTGTACAGGTGTTTTGTCTGTCGATGTGTTTTTAGTGACCCATTACCAACTTAATGTCCAAATACTGTTAAATGTGTGAAGCCCATTTAAAAGAATTTGATTCTGATTCAAATTGCTGAGTATTTTCCCAGTAGTGTGGGCTTGCCTTTCTTGCCCCACACTCGATATCCAGGAGAGCATTCGTGACATAGAAAGTGTTCACTTCCTGGCTGTGGGGTCTGTGTGGCCTTGCACAAGCAACTTAAACTCTCTGAAACTTAACTGGTTACTTCATCTGTGAAAGTAACCAGTTAAGTGTACATTACTGGTTAATTGTGAAGATTAAAGGAGGTAACGTGAAAGCCTTTAAGCATGGTCCCTAGTATATCATAGGAGCTCAATTCAAATTTTGTTTGGCAAAGCTAAAATTTGCTATTTTGAGTTACAAACACAGCAGAAAATGACCACCTAGTCTTGATGAAAAGAAAATGACCTTTGTGAAAGTAAAGCATGCTATCTGCTAGCTCATGTATGCTATATAGGTTGTTTATAAATTAGCCCACCAGATTGGGAATTCTGTATAATGGGTTTACTGTTGCAGCAAAAAGTTTTTCTCTATACTCATTATATGATTAAGGAAAAAATATTTGTATTGCAATTATCCAAATTCAGTAAAATGTTTAATGAGGCATTTACTGCCTTGGGCAGGTTAGCATAACAATAAATTTGTGTTAATTTGCCCAAAACTTAAGAAGCAAAGTGTACTGTTTTTAGAATGTGGTTCTTTAAAGAGGAAAATCAGTATTTTATGAGATGTTTCTAAACATAGATTTAGATTTCTCTATCATCTTCTCCTTCAGGCATTTTAAAAATCACCATGAGCATCACAGAGAGTAGATCAATAACAGGTGCTTAGTGTCAGCAGGATAACAACAGGATCAATAGGAATTGGGAATTTTTATGATACAAAAGCGTGGTGCCTTGTATATCTATAAAGGAAAGAGTGATGGAATCCAAGTCAGGCGACCTCAGTTCATATAGGACTCTGCTGGTAGGCCTTGTTTTCTCCATCTGAAAAGTGAGCACAATAGTACCTCATGGGCTGCCATGGTAATTGAATGAGGTAATAGATGAGAACAGATATTGTATATACTATGTTAGTCAATGGTGAGGGGTCATTATTATGCCTGCTAGGGAATCAAAGAGTTTATTAAAGATAACATCGTCAGATATCTCACAGAGTGATTCTAGGCCATTTTCAGCATTCCTCCTCTGCCAGGATGGAAGGGATGCAGGCCTTTTGGAGAAAATTATGTTTCTCTGGACATATTGAAGAATAGCTGGGAACCAAGTTAATTCATTGATTCAGGGTACTTTCCTTTGAGACTGAGGTGGACAGAAAGCTTCAATGATAATGTGGAGGGTCAATAAGAACCATTTAAGTGATGGACTGACCTGAAGCCATCAGTATTAGAAGGTGAAAGGACTTTCCACAACTCCCCTGACCCCAGCTTTTATAAATATATGGAAACTGAGGCTCTGAAAGCATAGTTACAACAATGTTTTAAAATAAATTTTGATTATAACCACTGTGCGTTAAGATTGTTAAAACCATTGCATCCATGAGAATGTGGTTTCAGCCGTAGCCTCTGAAGGAGGTTAATCCTCTTGACCAGGTATAGTGACTCAAGGGCAATTGAGACAGAGAGTCATGTCTCCCTACAGTGAGAGACTGAGCTTCCTGACAGATCTGGTAGTTTGTTTGAAGTAGAGGAACATCATGATGGAATGACTTGTTTTGACCAGGCCTTGGCTCCTGCTGGGATCTAGGATGAGGCAGTCAATGTGTGTCATTCTGTTAAGTGGCAGAACTCTCACTGCTCTTCCCTTCTGACTCCTCCAACCCCAACTCCAGCCCAGGGCCTCTGGAATAATGACATCCAAGATCCTTTCTTAATTAGAAAAATAGAAGCTCCTTGAAGGAGTTTCCCTATAAGTTCTGCCACAGAAGTAAATAGACATTTGCATGGATACTAAATCTATGTGTTGTTAAATCTGACTCTTTGGGACCCACTAGATCCTTTCTCATCTTGATCTTCCCTCTGCACAGTTCTCAACCCCACTTAACAGTGTCATCATAATATGTCTCATGTCACCAGTATACTTTTTTTAATGTTCTGGGAGAATCTTAAACAGCAACCTCACATGTAACATTATGGAATTGTTCCAACTGTTACACAAGCTTTGCCAAATTTGTGATGTTATAAGTACCCTGCTTTTAGGTAGCAAAACCATCAATAAATTGTTCCATTGTATTGCTTAACCTCCAACCATAGCATCAGGGAACACCTTTGTCACATTTTGTCATTTGCTTAGAATGTCAAACCGGGCCCTCTTTTGGCACACATGGGGGATGACTCTCAATGCCACACAGAAGAGCATATATATATATAGATAGATATTTCCCCCTGTTTTATTTTACTTTTTTGAACCTACACAGGCAACAGCCTCAGATTCCAATCACCACAGGAACAGGTGTTGTGTATCCTGGTGCTATTACTATGGCAACGACCACACCATCACCTCAGATGACATCTGACTGCTCTAGCACCTCTGCCAGCCCAGAGCCCAGCCTCCCGGTCATCCAGAGCACTTATGGCATGAAGACAGATGGCGGAAGCCTAGCTGGAAATGAAATGATTAATGGAGAGGATGAAATGGAAATGTATGACGACTATGAAGATGATCCCAAATCAGACTATAGCAGCGAAAATGAACCCCCAGAAGCTGTCAGTGCCAACTGAGGAGTATTTGTTTGCTGAATTAAAATACTCTGACATTTCATCTCCCCTTCCCCAACAAAAAGTTCTTAAAGAGCCCGCATGCATTTGTGGCTCCACAATTACATCAGCAGAATGGTCTTAATTATTTTGTAAAGTGTGAGACAGATTAAGTTTTCCCTGATTTTTCATGAACTTGAGTTTTTTGTCGTTATTGTTATTGTTGTTGTTGTTTTTTAAATTTAGGTGAAGACATATTAAATATGAGACACCAGGACTTGAAAACTTATCTCAACCCATAGCTGTCTTACAAGTCTTATATTTTTGTCTTACTTTTTTTTTTCCTTTTGGATGTTGATAAAGGTTTAAGTTACTGTTTTAGATGGGGTTAAACATTCTCACTCAGGTATGCTGTGCCGGCCTACAGGTTGTGAATGTGTTTTTATTCTGAATCACTTTAGAAAATAACTGAGGATTTCATTTCGTGAAACAGAACAAGTCCACGGCGTGTGCAGCTGCATGTAGAGCATATTCAAACGGCCTCGGAATTCCATGTGTCCATGTGTAGAGTTAAACTTTGAATGTGCCAAACTTTTTCATCACTTTTGGATCTTAATATTTTGAAAAGTCTTAAAGGAGACACTGCAAAGTCTTAGACAATCTTTGGCATCTTAAAATAAAATAGCAAACCAGACTCTTTTTTTTTTCCAGAAAAATGGTAAAGTACTCAGGAATCTGGAGACAAGATATTGTAAGGAATGAACAAGGTTGCCACAGTGCATGAACCCAATCGTGTTTGCCTCTTGACGTGCCATCAGTGTGTGACATGTATGAGTGTGCACACCAGAGCGATCACCACACCAGATACCGACACGGTGGTCTCCTCTGCCCGAGACCACCTCTCACTACATCCATCATCCCTTTGCCTTTAACCCTGACATTCAGTCTTAACACATTTTCTCTTAAATAATTTATTCATTCCAGAATGTCAAGGGTCCACTTACTATTTATTTTTTAAAAAATTGTTGGTGGCATTAATTTAATAATTCTTGTTTTTCACCTTCCTTCCCCAAAGAACCTTCCAGCCCTTTTCACCTTCTTCTCCTGCTAGATACAAAAGATGTACATAGTGATTTTGTCCCCAGAGCATCTGGAAGCATTTCTGAAACAAGGTACTATTAAATACCTTCGTGTTGTTTTTGAACACGAGTGTGTATCGCGCTGTAGGGCTCTGTATTTGGATACAGGTGCAGAGTCTTACACTTCAACAGCTAGGCCCCTGAGGTTTGCTGTGACCTCGAGTCTCTTGCCAGAATTTCCCCCTAAGTCAGCTCAGCAGCAAGTGGTAGGATCTGCCTTTGTGGCATTTGCCCTGGATGTTATTCAGCAGCAAGGGTCAGCAGCAAGGGTCAACGGTGGTGACTCCCTGCAGGAAAGTCCCGTAGCCAAACCTATAGCCCAAGGCTGGGAGCCATAGAGGAGGCCACAGTGACACTGTCACAAGCTGGCACCATCTGGCCTGTTTAGGGAGTTCTTTGCAAAATCCCCAGGATGCAAGAAGCCACATGACAGCCTCTACGAAAAGACAGAGGCAGAGAGTCATGATACATCCAGAGGGTGAAAGAAAACCTTAGGGGAGGAGAAGGAGGGGAAATACATTCTCTACAGGATGTCCCCACTGTTAACTCTGGGAACAGATCACTCCCGGGGCAGCAGAGGAGTTCCTCGGGCTCATGTGTCCTCTGTCTGCGGCCTCCGTGTGAACAAGATTAACTGCACTTGTCACACAAGGACATTTTTGGAGATGTGCTGATGGGCTGGTAGGCAGTGAGGTTGGATTCCCCATCTCTTCACAGGGATCTTGGCCTGATCGCCTATGGGAGAGGGGAGCCATCACCAGAGGGGTTCAGTTGGAAAAGGTCTGCGAATGGGACAGTTCACCTCATAGGACAACCCAGAATCTAATCACTAGAACATAGGAATGGCCCCATCAGATATCTTGAGCCATTTTTGTCACTTGGAAGAAAATAGTGTACCTTCATATTTATTTAAAGAGTGCTCAAGGCCATACCTAATAGCAATAACTAGCTCTAGCCACAATATTCTGGCTACATTGTTAGCAGGGAGTGCTCTCTATAAGCTGATTAAGGTACTGATAGGAATGTTTTGTTCTTAATATTGGTTGGGGATTGGAACTTTGTTTTGTACATTTATTTCAAGTGAGGAGGAGGTCATTTTTCTTTTAAAAAAATGAGTATTTATTATTGTCTTACTGATTTCTTTTGAACGTATACCTCTCCTCCTCATTCATCCTCATGTTTTTTTTTCTCATCCTCTTTGGCTTTGCTTTGCCCTCTCCACTCCTTTTTTATTTTGTTGCATAGGTAGAGTGCTGTATGGCTAGCATTGTAATGTATGTAATTAATTTTGCACAGAGGCAAACATTTAGAATAGTAGGTTAATTTTGTTTGTTTTATGACCATGCCAAAATAATATTCTGGGCTGGTGGAGAACAAAGGACTGTTCTTTAGGACTGAAACTTGATTTTGCTTGTAGTAAAACAAAACAAAACAAAAACAACAAAAAAACACACACACTCACAGATGTTGTTTCGTAAGTGTTATAAGCACTGGATATAAATGGTATTTTTTATCACTTCTGACTAATGTGAAACTGTTGTACGAAAACTACATGAACAAAAGTCATCTGTTTCGACTCGTGTGGGCTTGCCTCACAGTTGCCGGATTTGAGTCATTTTTATGTCTTGTTATTTCATTTATTTATGCAAAATACATGTGTGTATGAACACTTTGTTTTAGCTCCAGCACTGGGGTTCAGTTACTTCGAGCCGCACTCTCGAAAATGAAAGGCTATTCAGGAATGATCTGATTGTAAACACCCTTGCATTGGGTCAAACAGTGATGCTGTATTTGAATCTAAATTCTGCGCATAAGCAGTTTATCCTATTTATTAGCCAAGTTTGGCTCTAAAAATCCTTAGAAATTAAGAATGACAATCATAGGGATCACTTCATTTTCTTTGCAGTGGGGCTTAAACAAAGTTTTTTATGACTTTACCATCTCATTTTAGATTTTTTTTCTAATTGTGTAAATATAACATAGAAATAGAATTTATTTTTGGTTCATGAATACTTAGTGAGATATAAGTTATGTATTTCCTTTTTATTCTCTCTCCGTATGTGTTGGTCCAGACTAGAAGTTGAGGAGTCGCTGCACCGCGTGGCGGGTAGTGGGTTCCCAGCCGCGGTGAGAGCACAGTGTCCCCCTGGCGCTGGGGCCAGACAGCCCCTCACTCGGGCCTCACGCAGTTAGAACCCACTGTCCGCAGACTCAGACTTTGGCTTTTTTTCTTATGGAAAGCCAATGAATGGAACATACCAAATGTCCAGGACAGCTGGGAGAGAGCCCGTTTGCTTTGTGAGTCCACATCCATGGAGTAAGGTAACTCCGTGACCATTTAAGAGCAAGAAGCGTGAATGTTATTATAAAAGCAACAATCTGCCCCTGGGATTGGTCATGAACTATAAAGTCCCACCATGCCAATTAAAGGAAATGTTATTAATAAACTTTTTTCAGTGCTTTTTTATTTCAGAGTGTCTTCAAATCAGAGATAAAAATTATGTCCATTGGGTAAAGAATTTACAGGACTAGGGTTTTCCATGCCACTTAGAATAGGGACACTGGCAGACAATCCTAGCCTAAAAATGGATCATAAGAAATAGAAAGGAAGGAAGGAAGGAGAAAGGAAGAAAGAAAAAGAAAGAGAGAAGAAAAGAGGGAAAGAGAACAAGTTAATCTGTGGACAGGAGCGGCAGGCAGGCAATTTCTCTATTTCATTGGCAGATGTGATGCAGTATCTTTCCCAGAAGGTATGAGAGCTTTGTTGTTTTCACATGTACCCAGCTCAACCTTTTAGGAGCGCATCAGTTTGCTTCATTTGGTATTTGATACTCCCCAGCCTTGTCCTCAGGCCTGGTTCTATTTGCCAGGGTCCTGACACCAACTCGAAGGCCAAGTTCTAAATTCAGGTGTGGGCTCAGTGCTATTGAGCTCTTCAAAGTCTGGCCTCTCCTGAACATTGGCCCCACCGCTGCCTGGGTATTTGAAAAGGGTGTGATCACCTAGAGCTAAAATTAAAGGCTTCTTTCTTTTCCTTAAGAAGCCCTGCCGCTTGCTTCTTCAGAGCACCCCTCCGGAGCTGGGAGCACAGGCACTAGCTGAAAGCAGGGACTGTTCCGAGGAAGTCCACCTGCCCGCAGTAGGAAGGGAGCCTGGTCACTTACACACCACAGCCCAGGCTGCTTACCTCAATTTACCGATGTTGCAAAGAGGGGACCTCTGCCGACTCATTAGGGAAAGGAAAAAGAATCGCTTAGTAGTTTTAAATCATACAAGAAGCCCTGTTCCATGTGCCAACAACTGCAAACAGTGCAGCTAAACGAATGTATTGGAATTATTTCTGGGTCTTCCTTTTTGATGAGAAAATGACAAAGTGGTTGCTTGTAGCCTTGCCTGATTCTGTACGCGTTTGTCTAAGTACTGAGTTGGCACTTAAGCTCACTTCTCAAAGTATAATATTGTATGGCCTCAGTTGTCCTTTTACAAAAGCACTTGCATCGTTTCCTTCAGTCATCTGGCCCCTCCCCCACTGGCGTGTTTTCTCCCTTAATAAACAACTTCTATCTGTTATTTATGCTGATCATGTTCTGTTTCCGATGCCCTCTCCTATTGAGCAAAACCCTCTGCTGATATCATTGAAAATATTGATATGCAAACACATTTCCTTTTCATCCCCAGCCCGTCTTTTCCTTTGGGGACAGACTGCTTTCCCAAAGCTCATGAACAAGTATTAGAAATGCTGGTACCTTCTTCGGGGTGGGGCTAGAGGTTGGGGGGGGCGGGGCGGAGGGGCGGACGGGTAACAGTGCAGGGCCTCTTCTAATTGGTGTCCGTGGCAATTGAAAGGTTGACGACTCAGTGACATATCTTGCTCAGTAGTTCCTTATTCCTGAAGAACCACAAGCATAAAGTGAGGCCTCGACGCTGGTGCTCTTGGAGTATGGGGAATGTGCAAATATTTAGCTGTTTTTGTATGCTGCACATTGCAGGTCTGCTTGTGTGCATTCTCCGTGCGTCTTCCTTTGTCATATGTGTTTTTGCTTTTTTTGGAAAGTGCGGTCTTTATTGTAACCTTCTCCAGCTTGTAGCAGATTAGAATGCTTAGCATTTCTGTTCATGCATTTATTGTTATTTGCCATGTAAAATTTTTATTACCGTAGGCAAGCTTATAAGCTGTTACTACATAACTTATCTGACTGTAACTCTTTTATTTCCCGACATTGTAATTTGTTTGTGATGTATATTGTGAGATTGTATTTTATGTTAATTTAATCAGCACAATTCACTGACATGCTGGACTGACATGCTGGCTGCTGTTTCAAAGTGTAAAGTGTGTGTAGGGCTGTTGGGACAACTGCGACTCTGTTGTCAAGGTACTGTGCTCTGGTTCCTGTAGCAACACTGCGGGTGTGGCCCTGGAGACGCCAAGGGCACTTACCACACCCTTGAGCAAACCTTAACTGCAGATTTTCTTTGTAGAAATTCTATGTATAACGCAGGTACCTACTTGGCCCATGGCTGGTAACTATTTGGGCAATTAGAAAAAAAACAAAAACCATAAAAACTAGTGTCTATTGCTGCTTTGAATATGTTTGAAAGTCTGAAAATGTAAATAGTTTATCAAAAAAAAATCTTGTACAGTCCAGTGTAAAGTTTTTAAATGACCTTAAGGGTTGCCATCACATTTTTCTCACACTCTCCTCCTGATAATGGAAAAAAAAAAACAGTTTGCTAAGGATTAAAGAAATGGGGGCTGGGGGGATAGAGTCTCTTCAAATTTAAAGGAATGAATCATTGTTCTTAGCTTCGTTGCATACACAAACTTCTTGGATTTTGTTGTGCAGTATTGATGTGAGACAAAACTCAATATTGAGTAATCTTTCAGTGGTATTTTTCAAAGTCTCTCACCCCATCCCCCCGCCTCATAATTAAGGTAAAAGACAAAATCGAAAGACACACTGTCTTTCTCTATCCTGGTGTATGTTGGCACCTTAGCTACTTTTCCCCCCCTTTTTGCACAAGGTGCTTTCCTGATATGTTAACCATGCCATCTTTGGGTGATAATGTACATGCCATGATGGGGCCCGGGCCCCTCAGGGGAGTGTCTATACGAACTGCCTATTTATGCTCATTTACCTCAAGACTGTCCTCTCTACCCTTAATCTAGTCGTCATCACTCCATCTTTTGTACTGCTGTTGACACTTACAAATTAAAGATAAATTTTGTTTTATGACCTCTGTGTACGGCCTTGTCTATGCCCTGCAGACTTTTCCGCCCTGGAGCCCAGTAGGCCATAGACCCCATTGCTCGCTGCTGGAGCCATCAGAGCCCCTGCCCGCCACTCGAGCTGCTGCCTGGCTGGGAGGTCAGTCTCTCAGAAACCTTCACCCCCCCCAACCCCCAGCCTTGCCTCCTCTCCTCCTTATGAGCATGCGCTCCTGCAGCAGGAAATGCTTGTGGATTTAGGTGGTAGGAACAGGAGCCAAAGTGGATTTTTGTCAAGAGAAGATGAGAAAGAATCACTTCTTATTTGCCTGACTCCTCCAAAAGAGTGAATATTTACCAGAGTTCCGAGAATCCTGAAATATGACTGAATCTCATCTGACACCAACTTCTACAAGCCTTAGCAGCCACGCGTGGAAATTGCCACAGTTCTGGAACCTTCCCCTCCACTGTGGCTGGGAGTGGAGGGACTGACATGCTGGCTGATTGCATGGTTGCTTCTGCCTCAGGGAAGGAGAGCTCCCATCTTGTTGTCCAGCCAGGAGTTGGACCTGGAGCAAAGTGATAGCAGCTTTTAAGAGGCTGAGGGATGGAGGTGGGCAGTGGGCTAAAGGGAGCTTGCAGCCCAGCCCCGCCAGTGCCGTGGATCCTAGAGGTTAGCGACCAGCACCTGAGAGTGAAACAAAATGCTCAAGAGGGAGAGAGGGGAAAACACAGCCAATCTTTTTGGTATTTCCTATGAAAAACGCCTCATGAGAGAAAAGCCAAGGATTGGTGGAACTTCAGCAGCCAAATTGTAAGTTTGATACAAGCTGGCATAAGTCATGGAAACCCAGCATCCCGTGGTCCTCCCTGAGCCCTGTGGGCATTTGAAAGCCCAGGTAAGTAGAGGGTGTGGCTGTGGAGCCATAGCAACCTGACCTTGCCATTTGCTAGCTATGTGACCTTCCCAGGTAACTCCTCTGCAGCATGGGGTCACGATCCCTACCTCTCTGGGTTTGGGGGGGAATCACCTGGCAGCATCCTGCATACCTGATGCAGGAAGGAACTGCCTCTGGTCGAGAGGCTGAGCTGGGGAACCATCACTGTCACTGGCCCAGTAAAGCCAGGGGCTTGCTTGATCACAAGTCCCAACCTTCCTCCAAGCTGGGCTCCTAGCCATCTAGGTTTTCTCATTTCCAGTTTATTCTCATTGCTGCCTTTATTGTTCTTTCTAAAACACAGATCTGCTCGGTCCTCTCTCCCTCTGTTCCTCTCCTAAAATCTTCTGGCTGTCCACAGATGTCAAGATAGAGTCTGGGCTTCCTGCCCTCATAGCCTCGCACAGCAGCTCCACCAGCTCCAGCTCCCTGGGCCCTCCATGCCCTCCACTTCTTGGTGTTTCTCTCACACCTCTGGGCCTGTCCCCAATCCTGCAGCTCTTTCTTCTCCTCTTGCTCCAAGTCAACCTGTCCCTTTCTCTGTTTGGAGATCCCCACTCCTCCAAACCCCATCCTAGACACCACCTGATCTGTGACATCTTCCCTGGCTCCCCAGGCTCTCCCTCAGGGACCCCACGATGCCTGGAAGGGACCTCCCTGATCACGTTTGCTGCATGGTAATGATCTGTTTGTCTGTCTCTTAGGATGAACTACTGAAACCAAGGACTGTGCCGTGCTCTCCTTACCCGCTCCTCCCGCGCCTCCCGGTTCTCCAGCACAGTGTTTGGTATACAGCAAGTGCTCAACACTTGTTTCTAGAGTGAATGTGGCCACTTGGTATAGCCTGTGAGCATCAGGGTCTTAGATGGTGGGGACCAGGGATTCTGTAGGGGTACCTTGGTACTAATTGTTTCATTTGGAGAACATTGTTAGTTGAGACATCTCTGTTCATTTGGGGCAAGCCATTTCAAGTCAGTGTGATGGCTTTTCCCGATCAGGCTCGAAGCCATAAATTCACCCAGATTTTCAGAAGAACTCACACTAGGGTGCCCACATTCCTGAGCCTGGAGCTACTGCACTGATTTGCCTGCACATAACCCGGCTACAGTGGCAGAAACATCAGCCCAGAAAGAGGAAGCTTTTATGAGTTTGCCCTAGTCTTCCCTTGATATCCTTCATTGTGGGTCATCTTGGATCCCGGGACAAAGGTTAATGGTGGGTCCAACCCCTGGGTATTCATCACAAAAGGGGAGGATACGGGGCAGGCAGTCGCCCCACAAGCTGTTCACTCAGTAATCTCTCCTTTTCTGACAAAAGAAACCATGGTCCTGGCAAGAGCGCTGATTCTTTCCTTTCATCATGCTCTAGAACCTGACTCACAGTGTGGTCCACAGGTGAGCAGCATCCACTGTACTGGAGACATTAAGACCAGGGAAGCCACACTGAGTAGCATACAGGCAACTCTGACAACCACCATCACCTTCTCATGAACCACATGCGATGGAATGGAGAGATGAACGGTTAGTCATTTGGATTGTGAAGGCCCAGAGGCAGATGACCCACCCAAGGTTACACTGATTAAAAGCCAGTGCCAGAATGCACACTTGTGCTTTCCAGTGCTAAAGCCAGTGACTCCACTGCATGTGGAGATTGCTCATCAATGGTGCAGCCCTGGATCTAAACCCTGGCTGTCAGCTGGCATCTGGGGACCCTGTCCCCTTTTCTGGCTGGGCCCAAGGCCTGGTCCTGTCTGAGGGTCCAGGAGACACCAGGCCAAGAGGACAACTCTATTCAGAGCTTTTTTCTACAGCATCCTCTGTCTATTGGCCACTGGCAATTGTTTCTATTGTGGCACCAACTTGGGTGGCCATTGAGTAGATAATGAGGAAATGGACAGATTCTGGGGCTCCTTTCCTGACTCTGGTAATAAAAGACAGAATAAAGGGAGTTGGTCAGGAAAGGTATCTGAGGTACATGTTACCCTGGCACCGGGGCTCCTAAGACCACATGTGGATGGGTCATCCAGCAGGCTTCATCAATCTTGCCCCATCTCCCATCAGTCAGGAGGCCTGTGAGCGCTATCTCTCCACCTGCTCTGATGGTTAATGAAGTGTTTGCTCCCTCTTCCATTTGCACATTATCCCCTCTTCCCACATATTTAGCCATGGCCCCAAATACACAAGACAAAGCCTGGAGTATTTGCAGAGTCCTTCCTGCTGTACTCAGACCCTGATCTGCCCTTCCATCCACATCCTGGAATGCTCCTGATTCTGCACACAGGTGTTGTTACTTGTACATGCCATATCCTGAAATGTCACCTTGGGCATGGAGGTCCCTCCCTGTCTTCTCCTGTCACCATTATCTCCCATACTTTAAAGCCCAGCTGAAACATCACCTCCTATGGGAAGCCTTCCCTCAGTATGCCGCTTATGTACTATCTGCTTACGCACTCTGTGTTTATCTGTACTTTATCCGTTAAAAAAATGTCTCACCCCTAAGAACCAACTTTTGCCCCCTTGGGGGCATGAGATTGTCCCTGTTGAGAACACACTTCTATAAAAGCTCACTTGGAGGTTGGCCTTCACCATGGAGTTTGTAATTGGTTTCCCACAATAATGTAAATTCTGGATTTTGATTACTGTGGCTTAGTTACAATTTCTCCCAAAACATAGCAATACAAAGCAACCATTTATTACCCTCACAGAATCTGTGAGTTTGCAAATGTGAATGGGACACAGGAAGGCTTTTCTCTGCTCTACAATGTCTGGGAGCTCAGCCAGGAAACTCAGAGACTGGGCTCATTTACTCTCATGCTTGGTGGTTGATGCCAGCAGTTGGTTGGAGCTACTGGCCAGAACCCCTATGTGTGGCCTTTTCTTGTGGCTTGGGCTCCCTGACAACATGGTGGCTGGTGTCAAGGGTGAGCAGCCCGAGAGAGGAATGGGGACCAGGCTGCATCCTTTCTTGTGACCTGGCCAGAGGTGTCACGAAGCATCTTTTTCCCTGCTTCCAGTCATGGTCATACCAAGTTCAAGTTCAAGGGAGAGGGCAGTAACTGCACCTCTTAATGGGAGAGTGATAAAATTCTGAATAGTGTATGGGACTGGATATGTTGCTGTAGTCATTTTTGGAAAATACAATCTGATACCTGTTCATTTGTGATCCCAGTTCTCCACCTCTAAAACCATCCCACCTTCACAGGGCCTTGTACATGGTGCAATGCTGGTATCTATGTATGACTTTTATTTGGAAGCTCTAAGCTGGGAGGATGAAGTCCCAAGTCTTGGACCATTTCTATCATTACCTGCCATTACCTAGAACCAGGGTACAATGGTTTTAGGTACAATTGTACATAGAGCAAATGGTAAGTGAGCAGCAAGCATTACAAGCAAGATCCTGATGAATGTATTTTTTTTCCTCTCAGAAGCATACAGTTATTTCTGCAGTCAAATCCCAGTATATATATGACAGATGAGTTACCAACAGTATTTGCAGTAGAATTTGACTGATATTCATGTCTACAGGAACCTGTCAAAAAAGCTAATGTTGTCACTAATCAGCAAAATATTAGTCTATTCCCCTTTGGTAATAATCTACCGGTATTGATATTTCTATCAACACTACTATCATCAATAAAACAATGGATGTTTTTAAATGGCAATAATCAGTACTAAAAGCCATAAAGTATATAGAAAGATAATCTAGCATTTTTCAGCACAGGAAATAATAATTTGATGCTCTAACATCCCCTAAACTGACCTATACCATCAATTATACCCAGAAATTAGATAGAGAAAAGCAATATTAACCTTAAAACATCCTGTTAAGTTTCTGACTTTGGATTAACGTTAATCGACTCATGGATATTTTCAAACACATTCAGACCAGGTCTAAAGAAGCAAGGATATTTCGCATATTCTTTTATTTGAATCTTATTTATAAGTCTATTTTATTATCTATCTATCTAATTGATTTCATAGAAGAAGGGAGAGGGAGAGAGCGATAGAAATACCAATGATGAGAGAGAATCATTGATTGGCTGACTCCTGCACATACACACACACACACACACACACACACACACACACACCACTGGGGGTAGAGCCCACAACTTGTGCATGTACTCTGACTAGGAATTGAATCATGACCTCCTGGTTCATAGGTCGATGCTCAACCACTGAGCCACACAGGTCAGATATAATTCTATTTTATTTCTTAAAATGTATCTTTATTGTTGAAAGTATTACAGATGTCTTCCTTCCCTCCTCTATGAAAAAAAAAAAGTCAGCATTTCCATTATAAGCATTATTAAAAATAAATAAGGCTAGATCTTTACTATGAAAAACAAAGTACAGAATTTAGATATGTTTTTGAAAGGGAAAGAATCCTAATGATATTAATGAGTAACACAAGTAGAAAAGTTAGGAGAAAACAATTGTAATATGAACACAGAAGAATAATCAGAATCCTAGACAAGCTAACTGTTCTTCCATGATTTAACGTTATACTACCCCTATTTACCTTAAAATAGATTTATTTTTTAAAAGTACTCTTATAGTCTATACTTGAATAAAACCTCTATGAAATAATTTCAGTGCATTAATTACATATTGCAAAATCAATTCACTTAGAAAAGGCACTTGTTTATTAATAGTGGAAATAACAAAACCTGCTTAATATATGGGTGTGAGCCACTGCAGAAATGAGGAGCAAATTCTCAGGCAGCCACTTCTCCTGAAGCCTGTGCCCAGGGCACCTTTGTTCACCAGCTGTAGAGGTAACCCAGGCCCTTGGTGAATGCCAGGGAGGCAGGTAGTTGATGTGCCGGGGCATTCCGGCCAAGCACGCCAGTTCTGAACAGAACTATGGAAAAGACAAGCAGTCTGGGCCTTAAACCGTCTCAGATAAGACATACCAAGGGATCAATGCTGCAACTATAAATACTGCTGACAAAACAAGATCATTTTTCAGGCTGTTGAATTTCAAATGCCTTGCCAAACAGGCTGTCATATCAGGGATTCTTAGTTTTTGCAACTCTTAACTGCAAGTCCAATTAATGTTTTTAAAAACCTGGAAAGTGAGGACCTAAATTGTCCAATCAAACCTTGACATTGACATTAATTTCACAAAATTTAATATGATGTCTAGAGAAAAATTCAATTTAACACTAAATTTCAGTCAACTCTAAAACATATAATACAGGGTACTAAAGAAGGTTGAATATTAATTAATCTTTCTATTGCAATCCTGCCGGTCAGACCACTCAGATATATGAATTGCACCAAATTTGCTGGTTAGTCTTCTGGGGAAATAATTCAGAGAGTCGAGGACACCTGCAGAATCTCCTCTTAAAAAAACAAAACCAAACCAACCAAACAAACAAACAAACAAAAAAACCACACACTACAACAAAAGAAAGACCCATGATGCTTTGGAGAGATCAAATACTTCATTGTTTAGGTGTTGTTAATTATAAATGACAGAAACCCAATTTAAGTGATTTCTGTAGCCAAAAGGGATTTAGTGGCTTACATCACTGAAAATGTGCAGGATAGCAGGGCTTCAGGCATGGCTACATACAGGTGTTTAAATGGGGCATCAACAATTGATGTCTTTAGCAGACTGTTCAAACTCAGAGGGAAGGCAGGGGAGGATGGGTGGGTAGGAAGTAATCAACCAAAGAATTTGTATGCATACATGCATAACCCATGGCCACAGATGGTGTGGTGAAGGCCTGGGGTGTGATAGAAGGGGTTCATGGGGGAAAATGGGACATGGGTAATACTTTCAACAATAAGATTTTTTTGAAAAGGTACTGGATGTCTTTATCTCTCCACCTGCACTGGTTGGCCTTGCTCCCAGGGAGTCTCTTTCCCTGAGATAGTCCTCTGCAGCTCCAGACTTACACTCTGTATGTTTGAAGTTCAACAGAAAGAGAGTTAACTGAGCGGCTTCCTGGCTTTTTAGTTTTAAGAGTGAACATCAGATTTCCAACTCTGGATCCTCACTTTGTATACTGACTGTGCAGTCAGAGTTCACAGATGAGACATGTAAAAGATTATGGTCACTTTTTCTTTCCTACATGGTGGAATCTTTACTGCCGAATCTTATCCAGCTTCTTTCATTTATGAAGTTTTCTATGTAGTAATCATGAATTTAGCCCTTTCACTTGTTTAAATATCCTCTTAATGTGTTCAAAGACCTTACTCATCTATCAATTTTAAGTTCTTGAAGAATCATTTTCTGTTCCAACACAGATCAGTTGCTTGATAAGCCTACCGACAACTTAAGTCTTGGGCTCTCCCTTCTACATCACATTGTATGTTTCTCCTTTCAGATATGATGTTTCCTAGATTCTGTCTTTCTCTTTGTTTACTCCCTCGCCCTACAGCTACTTCTTGAGAAAGGGTATCTGAGAGGTAAATTATTTTTGAGATTTTGTTTAATAGACTTTGTCTAATATTTAAAAAAATAGTTTTATTGATTTCAGAGAAGAAGGGAGAGGGAGAGGGAGAGATAGAAACATCAATGATGAGAGAATAATTAATCAGCTGCCTCCTGCATGCCTCCTGCATGCCCCCTACTGGGGATTGAGCCACAACCTGGGCATGTGCCCTTGACTGGAATTGAACCCAGGACCTTTCAGACTGCAGGCCGACACTCTATTCATTTAGAAAAACCAGCTAGGGCTTACATAATTTTTTTATTGCATAAAATTCTGGGTTGGAAATTATGTCTCATCAAACTTTTGAAAGTATTGCTTCAATGTCTTCTAGCTTCCAGCATAGTTGTTGAAAAGTCTGATGCCATTCTGATTCTTATTTTCTCCCTCCCTCCCTCCCATAATATGTGGGATTTTGTTGTCCTTTGCATTTTGAAATTTCATGATAAGCCTTAGAGGGTGTATATTTATTTATTGTCCTGTATTAGGTACTCAGTGAGCCTTTCACGTGGGAAATTCATATCCTTCAGCCCTGGAACATGATCTGGAATCACTTCTTTGGTGATGTTCTCCTCACAGTTTTCTCCATGTCTTTCTCAGGAAGTCACAGATTCAGATGTTGAACCTCCTGATCTGGTTTTTTCATTTTCCCTTTTTTCTTCCTTTGTATTTTTGCTCTGTGTTCTGGAGAAATAGTCCCAACTTTACCTTCCACATGTCAAGTGCATTTTTCATTTCTGTATTACATTTCCACACGCTCTTCTTTTTAGCACCGGTTTTGCTCTGCAGGGCTGAACGTATCCCTCTAAAACGATTAAAAATAGTTAAGATTTTTTCTTCTTCTTTTTGAATAATCACTATCTCTTCCCAGTTGTTTCAGCCATCCATTTATCTAATATTTATTGAACACTTACTATTTGTCAGGCAAATAGGAACTTGGGATAATTCTGGAAACAAAACAACTCCCACTCCCCCTTCTCAGGCAGCTTACGTTTGGTTGCTTATTATTGTGTTGTCTTTCTTTGGTGCTGAGACTTTGCTAATGTGTTTGGTGAGCCTCAGCACTCCACTGGAGCGCTGGTGTTTAAGAGGAGCAAACAGATACCCAAAGAGAAGTCCCAGGAGGAAGGGCTCGCCGTCTGTTATCCTCCCTGTGAATGACAGGTGGCTGTTGCCTGGAGAACCTCTGCACTCTCAGTCTCCTTCCCGGGAGGTCTAAGCCTGACTGTCAGCCCTCTGGGGACAGAGCAGGTACAGGTTCAGTGTGTTGACTTCATTGAATCCCTTGTTTTCTGTGGCTGGTGTAGGTCTCTGCTGGTCCCTTGCAAAGACCAAGCCTCCAGTCTCCTGCTGCAGAGGAGGATGAGGAGAAGGGGGTGGCATGCAGGCCCACATCTGTGAGAGGTGGGAAGAAGGTGCATCCACTTCCTGCAGAGACAGACCACCAATTCTTCCATGTCAGCCTCACCTTGCCTTTCTCTTCCGGGGATATCAGCGGCACTCCCGAGCCTTTAGACTCTGAAGTTTAGAGGCTTCTGAAATGTCATTTCACTTCTGCGGTTTCCACTGCTGGCTCAGCCGGGCTTCCCTGAGCCTCCTCATCAGTTCCATTTCAGTCTGCTTCCTCCATCAAAAATGCTAGTGCTGTCTTCCCTGCTGCTCCCTGCCTCCTCTGGTTTCATGCCTTTAAAACCATCCCGCTACACACACTGTAGTTATGTTCCTGGGGGAAGCAGCACTAACATGTATGTGTTCAACCCGACATTTTCCATTGTCCTCCTAATCCTTACTGGGTTTTGTACAGAGTGAGAACTCCAGGATTTTTTGTAGCTACTGTGGGCCAGACACAGAGCCAGGCCATTTACCTGCACTACTGAACTAGGTCAACAGTGAGTTTCTTGGAAATGAAAAGGAAGGCTCAGAGATACAAGTTAATTTGGTGATGATCAAGTTCACTCAATGTAGAGATCATTGGTTAAACAGTTTCACATGCCTCAAACTGAACTAAGTGCAGAGAATGAATGAGTTCATGTTGACTTTGGTCATCTGAACTCAAGAGGAGCATCCTGTCCCTCATCCTTCCTGCATCCTACTGCTTTGCTCACCTGGACACTCCTTTCCTGTGCCCTCCCCTGCTTGCCTGTAAGCCCTGCCTTGGTTTGTGGCTTTGAGATCTCTTTTCTGGACCCCACAGTAATGTACCACCCAGACTTTGTGCTTCTAAGCCCACCACCCCAGGTGTAGCCAAGGTGGTCTTTCTAAACCACAAAGCTGATTGCATTGCCTTGGAAGCCAAGGTCTGGCACAGATACTGCAGTCATCGGACCCAGATACGTCCCTAACTTGTTTCTAAGCCCTCGGCGCTTAGCACAGGGCCTGGAATCCTACTTAGCATCCATGAATGGTGTTTGGACTGAACTGAACATAACAGTGAAAGCCATCATGAGCTTAGCTTACACCTCTTACGTGGATTGGAATCTACCAGGATTTCAACCCAGATCTGAGGATTCCAGGCTCCAGATGGTGGCCCTGTTGAGCCAGTGACAGCATCCACTACCTCCTTCTACTCCATCCCTACAGAGAAAAAGAAAGCACCCAGACTGATAGTTCATTAAAAAACCAGAAAGGTTGGAAGGGAAGGAGCTATAGCACTTTCCCCTTGGCCAAGGTCGGAAACCCCCAAGTATCTTGGGGTGGCTGTGGAGGCCCAGCTCAATTTTATTTTCGGAATTGTCCAGAGTTATCCAGGCATTTCACCTCCTCTAGAGAAGCAGTTGATTAGTTTGTTGGGGGAGGGGAGGTGAGGAAGGTAAGGGTAGAGAAAGTTTATTTGGTTTTACCCATATAATATTAGGTGGGAATTTCCAAGAAATTATGTGGCAATGACGTTATAACTTTCACACGATGGCTGGAAGCAACATTATAAAAATATTACCTAACACGACTCCATATGGACATATGAAATTTCATTCCATTTTACACATGTAATTAAGTGGCCCACATAATGAAGTACTGTGTGTGCAAAGAGGGAGATGTCTTCTCTAGGTGAAAGATAGCTGGGGCAGAAACAAGACTGGCATTTTAAAGGGTGAATAATCAAGCGAGGGTGGCTGAAAATTATTGCACTTCATTCTATAAACAACTTAAACTTGATGGATTTTCCGCCCTTACAGCTAGTCTTCTGGTTATAAGCAAGACAAATACATTCAATATCCTCTGCTAAAATACTCTCCCTCCCCTGTTTACTAAAGGTGGTGAGTTGAAAAAACCCTGAGCCTGGAATCAGACAGCTAGGTTCCAATCCCAGATGGCTATTTACCAGCAAGTGACCTTCAGTAAGTGGCTAAGACAGTGCTACTCACACTGGGGTCTCAACCAGTATCAGTTTTTGAGGGTTCGTTACAGATTCAGACTCGAAGGCACCATCTCAGACCTAACTGAATCTGAGTCTCTGAGGGTGGGGTCCAGGAATCTGTGTTAATTTTAACAAGCCCTCCAAGTGGTTCCGATTCACCCTAAGAATGAGAGTCGCTCAAATGATCAAATGCATTTGATAATTTCATGTCAATGTAACCTTTATAGCAGATAACCCAACTCCAATGAAGTGATAAACACACACACACACACACAAGAATTTAATGATTCACATAATCAAAATCCAGATGCAGAAGCACCTTCAGGTGAGGCTCGATCCAGCACCTCAAACAATGTCTCCCAGAACCCCTTTATTTTCAGTTCCTGATATCCTGGCATCAAGAGGGCTCAGAGGGGAAATTCGATTGAGGTGTAAAGTTATAGTTTGTCATACATTTAGTTTTAGAACTAACACACGTGTTATTTACATGTTTATTGAACAGTTAACCCAGGCCAAGTTTTATGTGGTGTTGAAACATGAAGTTAGGCCACTCTGCATCCACCAGTGACAACTGGCTTGTAGTTCTCCCAACACTTTGTCTATGTCTCTAGCTACTTTGCTTTTGAACGTGCTGTTTATTTGTTTCAAATTACTTTTTCTTTGTAAGGACCATTGGGGGAACTCCCATTTATCATTCAGCAACTACTTGGACATGGACTATTTTCCAAAGCTTTCCCAGCTCCCCTGCCAGCAATCACCTTAGCTCCTTTGTGCTCCCGAGGTCTCTACCACATGCTCTGTCCTCTTCCTGGTGCCCATGAGGTCATTACCTTCCTTCCAACCTGGACAGTGAGCTCCTCGAAGGCACAGTCCATGTCTCGTCATCTGTCATCTGGAAAGCCTCTACCTCCTGGCTTGGGGCCCAGTACAGTGGAAATGCACAACAAATCATATTGAAATGAGCTGACCCTTGTCAGAACTGTGAGTATCAGAAGAAGGCCAATCTCAAGCTCAACGTGCGCAGCACACACTGGAAGCCTCTATGGAACTCACAAAAGAGCAGCTAGTTCCACTTCCGTTTGAAGAGGCCTGCCATCGTAACGTCAGTGGGTCAAGAGCAGTGCTGTCCAGCAGAACTCTGTACCATGAGGAGACATTCTATGTCTGTGCGGACTCCCGTCATCACTGACAGCCACGTGGCCACTGAACGCTTGAAATGTGATAGCGAGACTGAGAAGCTGAGTTTTGGGTTTTTGAAATATTTTACTTCATTTAAGTTTAAATAGCCACTCAAGACTAAGAGCTACAGACATTGCAGACCTGGAGGATGACTCAGAGTCATCTGGTGGGAAGGGAAGTGGCAGGGACATGCCAGGAGTGGCGTGTACTAAAGCATGTTTGGGAAAACTTCATACGACGCATGTCCTCTTCATCTAAGCTTTAAAATGTGTGTACTCATCAGAAGTCAAAGATACTTCCTGTAATATTTCTTTATTATCCTTCCCGCTTTCATGCTTGAGATTTGTAGCTCTTGTTTTCCTCTTTCTGATTTGGTCTTGCTCAACATCTATCAATTTTATTGAGTTTTTCAAGGAACCAGCCTTTGGTTTTATTGACTTTTCTCAATTGCTTGTCTGTTTTCTATTTCAATGATTTCCACTCTAATCTTTGTTATTTCCTTCCTTCCACTTATTTTGGGCTAAAAGAGCTTTTCAATAATTGCATGTGCTGTTCCCTCTTAATGGAACCCTCTTCTCAACATCTTCTCTAGCCCTCCCTCACCTGCCGTCAGATAGACTTAACCATCAGGTTCTAAGGAAAGCCTTTGCTGCCCTTTTCAGCACCTGTTATATACGCTCTCAGCCCACGAATCTCTTCCCTGTAGCACTCATTACTCATTACACTATTATCATTTAACATTTGTTTTTGTGACTCTTTGTTAATAGCTATCTTCTCTTCTCATGATGCTCTCTGGGGCCAGAGAGCTTATATATTGCCTTTCTTCTTTTTGCATAACCATGATCTTCCCCACATGTGGCTCAGTGAAGGACACATTTATAGTCCCAATATTGGCCATTTTATCTGAATTAGGTCAGACATATTCTTTCTGCAGAGCCGAATGGGTCTTAGTACATGCCACTCCTGGAATGACCGTGCCACTTCCCTTCCCACCGGTGTGACCACTCCCACACTGCTCAACATAAGCATGTGATGGAATTAGGTGGAGACAAGGAGAAGGGCCACAGTTAGCTATTGGCTGGACTCCAGCAGAAGAGAAAGGCTGTCCTTGGCCGAATCTATGGCAACTTTGGCTGTCATGTTGCTGGCATGAAGAGGAATAAGAAGTTTGTTTCTTCAGAAGCCTCAGGAACAAACTATTTTAGGGCCATGGTTAGCCACCTCCAGCATCCTCAGGAATCACTTCAGAAGCATTTTGAAAGGCACCCACTCTGTGTGTGTGTGTGTGTGTGTGTGTGTGTGTGTGTGTGTGTGTGTTTTGAGACTCCTTCTCAATATCTCTATCTCTTGGGACTTAGAACCATTTCTCTGGTCACAAAGGGCCCTTACTAGGGAAAATGCCAGGTGCAACAGAAGAGCAAATGCCAGCCCATGTATGCACACACGTGTGAATGTACTGCATATTTCAGATACCTGCTATGCCTTTTAATTACTTCATTCAAACATTAGTTATTTTGATGATGAGTTCTTTGGGCATCTTCTTAAATTTTGCAGCAGAACTGAGTATCTTATCTGCGTCACCCTAGTCTTGGCTCTTCAGCAATGCATAGATAAAGTATATATCAAGTACCCAGCACAGTGTGGAACTCAGAGCAGGCTTCAGTGAATGCAGCATTCAAGATCATTGTCATACGTTCAGTGGGGCTCCGTGAGTGGTGCTGTAGAAACTCCAAGAGGTGGGGGGATGTTTGAGGGGGTCTTGAAAACAGAGTAGGAGTTTGTCAGGCAGAGAAGGAGGATGGCTCTTTCCCCCCACCCCTTCCACACATGTTCCTGCACCTGGGAACCCAGCTTTCTGCATGTATTGTGACTGTCCCCAGCATCTATACCTGCCGCCCCACTACCATGGGCTCCATCACCAAGATCCTGTTCTTGCTGTCCATGCCTACAGACCAGCCAGACAGTGTGTGTGTGTGGGGGGGGTGTGGGGGGGTGTCAAGTCCTCCTAATTTCTCAGAAGGGAGACACCACAAACTGCATCAGCGAGAGTTGAAGCAAACCCTCACATCACAGGCACAGAAGCAGTTTGCTCCAATGTGCTGGCCCCATGAGCTGTGCACGATGCTCCGTGTTACCAGCACCCACACTCAGGGATTGCTTGTGCTCATGCAGTGGTTTCTCACATACCCCGCATTGCACACTCGGTGTTGGGGTGTGGGATTGCTAATTCATGTGGGCAGCCAATAAGACGTCCCACACTTGCTTGGCACCACCTACCTCATTGCCACATTCACAGGTGGCCAGATCCCATGACTAGAGTTTGGGGGGGGGGCGGGGGTGAGGAGCGGGTAGGGAGGGACCCTCATTTTCTTATGAAGTTGTTTTCCTCACTGGAGGCCGTTGCTGGGCTTTTCCTTCTTCTATTTGCTTCTTCCTGTTCAATCATGAAATGACTTCCAGGGAATCCTTGCCCTTCTGAGGAGGGGTCTGTTAGGATTCCCACCGTGGATGAGGGAACTGAGTCTCAGGCCAGTGAACTGCCCTGAACAAGTTCATAAAGCACAGAGAACATCTGCTGATGTTGCCTGCCAGCTTGCCACCTACTCTTCTTCTGGTACAGCCCCCCATCTTCCCTAGGGACTTGGTCCAGCAGGGCCTAGCTCCCTGGGTATCAGTGTTCTCCTCTGTAAAATGGGAGTGGTTACAAGAGTGTCCAGCCCCACACAACTGGGAAACCCAGAAAAGCTGAAAATTCTGTGTTCAAAGGTGTGTGCTTTAAATATTTGTTCTGTATTCATTTTATGGGGGGTAGTTTAGGAGATGATGCTGAGGTTGCCACTAGACAAGGAGATTCTGGGCCCTGGGGGCTATGAGGGTCTCCGGCCCCTTGGCCCTCTGATGTTACTCAAGGGAGGTTGCGGGATAGGAGTGCTTGGGCAGCAGGAGGATCAGCTTACACTCCTCTCTTTGTGCAGGGACCCGAATTAGGTTTGCATTTCTGGTTTATTCCAAGGATGTATTTTAGTGACCCTTAAGACTGGGACCCTGAGCAGTGGCCTGGCTGACCCATCCTAAGACTTGGCTGTGTGAAAATTAGATAGGAAAGTGCATGAACAATGATTCTTCTACTTCCCAACCCTCCTTGAGTAACCCCAGAGGGACCAGGAGGGTGGAGACGCACAGAGTCCCCAGGCCCCGGAATCCCCTTGTCCAGTGGCAACCTCAGCATCATCTCCTAAACTACCCCGCGCACGTGGATATAGAACAAACAGAAATGCAGGGTGATGCTGGGCACATAGTAGATGCTTCATAAAAACACAAAACTGGTAGTTAAGCCCCAACTATAAGTCCCAGCCCAGTGCTGATGAGTTCAGAGCTTGCCTCAGAGTCTGTATTCCGCCCCCATCTCCCAAAGCCAAGCTGGCCTTGCCCCCACCATGAAGAGACTTCTCCGGCTTTCCAAAGGGAGACACAGCCCCCAGGGCTGACAGCGATCCTGTCTCCCGCCCAAAGGTGGATGGTTTGGCTGCCGAGTTCCCCGAAAATTGGTTCCGCATGTTGCCGACATCAGGCCTGAACGTTTGCTCAGCACACAGCCATGAGGGCCCTCCGGGGAGGCTGAAACCCCACACCATCCCCACCATCCGCCCCCAGCCGCCGGCTGCCAAGCCACTGCCCACAGCCAACTCCCAGGACCAAGTGGTGGGAGAGCAGGGCACTGCCATGGGCTGGGGCCTCCGGGAGCTTCTCTGGCCCCCCAGGCAACGGCCCCGACGCCTCCTTGTGGCTGCCTGAGGAACTGCACCAGTATGGCAGTCCCCTCTCTGGCCCTGGCCTAGGGACTCAGGGTGTGCTGCTGCAGAGCTAAATCCGCAAAAATGGTCCCTCTCCCATTCCAGGAACTCCCCAGGGCTGGGGAATGCGGTTCCCAAGGCTGAGCTATTTTTAAACGTCAGCATCCGCCATGCAGATGCTCTGTTTATGGCTAGTGTTCCAAGCCTGTGAGAGGAGCTGTGCATTTAACCAAAGGCAGATGGAGGATGGGAGTAATTAGGCTAGGCGGGGCCTGTCTATTCCCAGGCCTGGGCAGCTGGGCAGGGAGAGGGCCAGCGGGCCACCCTGAGGCTGAGGTTGCTACTTGTCAGGGAAACGCTGGCCCCTGGCTGGTGCCTGGTGAGCGACTCTGGATGACCTTTGGGAGGGGGGGGGGGGAGTGGAAAGAGAAGGGGGCAGGAAAACCTCTTACTATCCCCTTCTTATCATTAGCAACAAGCTTTGCCTAGCCATAGCTCTTTTTACTAGTAAAGAGTGGGTATGATTTTTCCCATTTTGCTGATGAGGAAGCTGAAACTCAGCCATTATGATACTCAACCAAGGTCACCTGTTTGTTTGTTTGTTTTCAAAAAATTGTTTCCAACAGGAGAATGTGACCAGATATCCCACCTTCCATGGCTTCTGGTCCCTCTCAGAACTTAAGTCTTTCAGGAACAGCCAGTACCTCCCGTGAGAGCCAGACCTGCCAGGCGTGCCTCGCCCCCCCCCCCCCCCCCCCTTGCTGGTTCGCTATCCCAAGGTTGCCCCAGCCCCGGGTCATGGCCTTTAAGAACTTTTCCATGGGTTCGTGCTCTTGGTTCTCTGTATTCTTGCCAGCACCTCAATGGGCTCTGATCTCAAAAAACCTGCAACCGGATTTCAGGGCTGATGACGCCTTGACTCAGGTGATCTTCAGGCCTCTTATCTCTGCCCCTTAGTATTTCTGAACCTAGTTCAGAAATCTTCACGTTGTTGAATGAACGCTTGAGTGAATCCGTGAAAGCTCCCCAATGTTCATCCCTGACAGAGAAGAAGGAGCTGTGTGAATTCTTGAGGGCCCTAAGGTCTCCTTTGAGAAAAGATGGTCTAAGCCAGTGCTTGGCAAACTGCAGTCGCGAGCCACATGCGGCTGGTGAGCTGCGTTTGCTGCTCTGTTGACTAATGAGTCTGTTGCCCACTGATTTGGGCGGTGTGAATGACCTGCCAACTAGGCCTGCCGGATTAGGGCAAGCTTGATGGGGGACGTTTTGAAGAAGAGGAATGGAAGGGGGGCACTGAGGGAGAGCAGAATGAATCTAGAGTGATAAGTACCACTTGGTGGGGTGTCAGGAGGAAATATGCCTTGGAGGTGGGGAACACAGCAGCAATCTCCAGCATAAAGGGGAGCCACGGATATGTGTGTTCCCACATGCTCCTAAGTCAGTCCCGGTGGAGGCAGACTATACCTCTGAGGCCTCAGCCCCCAGCCCATCCTAGCTGCAGGGCTTTAGCTGGGCAGCAACTTGGGCCTGGATGCCTGTTAAGGGGAGGATTCCTACTCTGTTTTCCCAACTGACAACTGCCTTGGTTTCCCTGATTAGCCTTTTGGTTTTGACAAGAGCCAGGTACTGGCCTGAACACCTTGTGCTTGCTTAGTCCCAGGACTGAGCCAAGTTCCTGGTAGCCTCTGCAGCTCTCCAGTTGTTCCTGAGCCTGGCCTTGGGAGGCTGACAAGCTGCCTGTTACCCCAACACTGAGAACTTCCAGCTTCCAAACCTGAATCCTTAGCTAAACTCTGCTGCAGCCCTGGCCCCATAGAGCCTCCGTCTCCTTGCCCATCCTGGGCCTAGCTTCATCCTCTAGTCCTGTGGGTCTGGTGTTGCAGTATGCTTTGTGCCTGCGAGTGGGCCCAGACTTTGGGAAGCCTTGAACATCAAGCCAACGGGTGTAGATATTGTGTAGTGGCCAGGTACACAGCCAATGTGAGCTCCTGGGGGTGTGCTGGAGGGGCGGGGGTTGCCTGTGGCAGACAGGGAGGCAGCTGGAGGCCAGTGCAGCAACCTTGCGGTGGCTGAGGAGGCCTGAGTGAAGGGTGAGTATCCTGAAGGTCAGAGCTCACCCTGGTCAAGTGGAAGAAACAAGGAAGACCTAAGAGGACATTAGATCCATGCCCTTCACTGCACAGAGGGTGACACTCCAGACCAGTGAGGACAAGACAATTGCCCGGTGTCTCACAGCACATCCTTGGTGCCTTCCCCAAGTGAGCAAGAGTGTTTGTCTTCTCAATAAGTTCTCTGCAAAAATAAAATAAAATAAACATATACATTCATTTATTTCAGAGAGGAAGGGAGGTATAGAGAGATAAAGAAACATCAATGATGAGAGAGAATCACTGATTGGCTCTGTCCTGTGTGCCTTACACTAGGGATCAAGCCTGCAACCACACACGTGGCCCAATTGGGAATTGAATCGTGACCTCCTGGTTCATAGGCTGATGCTCAACCCCTGAGCCCTACTGGCCAGGTTCAAGAAGCTCTCTTGAGCTCCTAATTCTCTCCCCAGGAGGGAAAAGCATCACGTTTGGATTGAGGCAGTTCTGGGTTTCTGTCCTAGCACCAGCTGTGTGACCCGGGACAGGTCACTTAACCTCTCTGAGCACAATCATTTTTACCTGTCAAAGAGAGACAATGCCACCTTCTCACAGGACTTTTAGGAGGATTGAATAAGGTAATAGCCATTCATGTTGCTAGTATAGCACCTGGCACTTAGCAGGGCCTCTCCAGTATTTCTCTGACACCTTCTTTAGCCATGGGAGGATCCAGGGATCATTAGAAAGAGGCAGTAGCTAGCTGGATGGGCCAAAGGGAAGGGGCCCAGAAAAGGGAACAGGAGACAGCCAGACTGTCCAGCCATCCCTGGAGTGATTTCTCCAGTCCAGAGGCGGGACGAATCCCTGCCGTGGGCAGCGGACCAGGCCCACAAAGTAGCTCTGCACCATGTCCTGTGGCCTCCAGAATCGCCCTGCGGTGCCAGGAAAAGCTACCAGGTCTTTGAACTGGCCAGGCCCAGGGCTTCTTGCTCCGGCTGGGGAGGCAAATATTTGGGCAGCCAGTGGTTGTGTTTGGGGCTTTCTGTCCTCCCTGCTGGATCAGCATGTGCCAGGGGTGCCCAGCTGTGAGGGTAGCGCCCAAACCTTGGGTAGGCGGCGGCGGGCGGACGCGAAGGCCGCAGATCCCCGGCGCCTGCAGCGGAAGTCCCTGGCCCAGGATGGAAAATGCCACTCGGGCCGCACAGTCCAGCCTGTTGTAATCCCCTGGGGCTGGCGTCACCGGGGCCTGTCCAAAACCTGTGTCGTGCAGCCTGCCCGCGGGAGCAGGGGGAGCTCATAAAAACAACCTAAAGATTTCATTTGCTTGTGTTACACACCACTTGGCTGCCCTGCAGCTGGGAGCCGGGGCCCAGCGAGCGCGCAGAGTTATGGGGCAGCGCTAAGGGCTCTGTTTGTAGGAAACTGCCAAAATGTTAGGACAAAGTGGTAGGTGTTTGTGCTGCAGATAATAACTGATGGGCTCCCGGGCGGGGAGGCGGATGCCTGGCGATTGTGGCCTCAGCTCCTCTGAGCAGCCTGCAGCCGCCTCGGGAAGGAGCAGCAGTGTTTTCGGAGCAGCAGCGGCCTGGCAGCTAACGGGCGCGCCTGGGCTCCTGAATCAGTCCCGAGAGAGGGGTGGAGACCGGCTGCTGGTGTTTATCTGATGCTTGGGGTTTGCCCTCCCTGGCCAAAACGGCCCATTCCTCAGAACGTTCCAGAACCCACTGTGCTGTGGGAGGAACAGAGATGCCTGTTCCAAATGCCAAGTGCCTGGGTGTCCTGCTTTGGGGACCCGAGGAAGCTGTCATCCAGAAGGGTGCAGTGGCCAGCCCCAGAGGCTGGTTCAGACGTTGCTAGGAGAGGTGTTTTCCTAACTGGGAGGGCTCTCGGACCTGAACCTTCCTGTCTGGGGGGCACGGTGTACACTGCTTTCCCGGAGCTGGGTCCCTCTGCGCCACTCCTGTTTCCCAGGGAGGGAATGAGCCAACCCGCCATAGCCTGAGGTTCTCAGGCACAGTCTGGCCCTCACACCTTGTCAATGTGTGTCTGTGTGCACATGCACACAGAGCCTTTGTTCAGCTTACCCCTGGGGACCGGGGAAATAAAGCATGTGTACAGCCTGCTAGACAATTGATCGATTCACTACTTTACTGGGTGCCCATTGGTTGATTGATTGATAGATAAATAGATGGATCGATAGATCCACGGGCTAATATTACTAGGTGCCCATTCCTTGCCAGGTTCTTATCCGGACGATGAGGATGCAGTGGTGGATAAAGCCAGGAGAAATCCCTGTCCTCACGGAGCCTCCACGTCGTGCACAGCGATGGACAAAATACAAATAACGCTTCATCTGAGGAGAGGAACGATGGAGCAGGACAAGAGGGCAGACGGCGAGGGTGAGGGAGCTGAGGAGGTGGGAGCTGCAGGATCAGAGGGGTGAATAGCACACCCAGCGTATCTGCTGCAGTGGAGATCTCTGTCAAGTGGAAGCTCAGAGAGGCTGCTAGGGGAAGTGGAGGGTTGGGTTGGCTGCAGGTGAGTGGAGGGCAGGGCTGGGATTGGCTGCTAGTGGGAGTGGAGGGCTGGGATTGGCTGATGGAGGGAAAGGCGGGCTGGGGTTGGCTGCTGGTGTGAGTGGAAGGGAGGATTGGGAGTGAAAGGCTGGGGGAGTGGAGGGCTGGGATTGGCTGCTGGTGGAAGTGGAAGGTTGGGATTGGCTGCTGGTGTGAGTGGGCTGGGATTGAGAGTGAAAGGCTGGGATTGGGAGTAGAGGGCTGGGATTTGGCTGCAGGTGAGTGGAGGGCTGGGATTGGCTGTTGGAAATGGAAGGCTGGGATTGGGAGTAGATGGCTGGGATTGGCTGCTGGCAGGAGTAGAAGGCTGAGATTGGGAGTAGAGGGCTGGGATTGGAGCCCACTTGATGCTAAATCCCCTCTTCCCCCTCTGAGTTTGCCTCTGGAGCTATAGTGGTGAGTTCGCTGACCCCATAGTCAGATAGATTGGCCTTGAATCCTGCCTCCCACCCATCACTGGCCATGTGATCTGCAGTGTCATTTCACTTCTTTTAGCTCCAGTTTCCTCCTTCTCCATAGGGTTTTTATGAACAATAAGTGAGAAATTTCTCTCTATAAAATATACATAAAGCCCTAACATGATGCGTGGCACGAGGGGCTCCCTGTAAATGGGTAACCTTACATTGGCATCCTGACATTCTGCTGTGCGCGGGGTCCTGAACAGAGGGTGCAGCCACCCAGCTCCTCTGGTGCCAGCTTCTGCACTCGGCCCTTGTCATAGAGCAGCTGGTCCTCATCCGGGCCCCAAGTTCTCTGTGAGGGACTCCTGATCCCCTGGTTATGTTCACACCTTGTCAGCTCTGGATCTAGAGACCTTGAACCTTCCAACAACGCTGATGATATAGCCTCTCAGGGAGAGCGAGGGCCTCCTTGAACCCCAGCTCAGAGCTTTCCCTGTTCCCAACAGTTCTCCACCATTGCCTCTCTGGACAGAGAAGTGCATGGTGGCAGAGACTAGTGAAGAGGCTGGGTCCTCATTTCTGCTCCCAGTGGGTGGCAGGTGGGGTGACTGAGGCCAGGACCTCAGGGGATGGGAAATCTTGTTGGGCACACATGCCTTCAGCTGTGCTGAGCCCCACTTCTGCCCTTTAGCAGCTCTTTCAGGGTTCTTTCTGATCAGAGAGCTGGGAGGAGGTGCTCCCATACCCAGACTTCACCTGTGTGAGACCTGTTTATTTGCTGAATTCCCTAACTTAGTGTCTCTAAATAGAGCCTCTAAAAGTCACTGCAAATTCAAATGCATGCCCATCTACTAGAAAGCACTTGTTTAGCCCAACAGGGTTTCTCATTCCCCTGAAGTACGGAAAGACTGTGCCCCTTTTCCAATATTAGTAGAATTTTAAACGACATATGGCTGCTCAGCTGGAGACTCTGCACCCTGGCCTCCGCTGTAACTGGGTGTGGCCATGCAGCTGAGTTGTGTCCAGTGGGCCCAAAGAAAAGCATATGAACAATCTCTGAATTATGTCCTTAATGGGAGGAGGGGCCTTTGTCCCTCCAGCCCGCTTCCTGGCACCCAGAGGCAATGGCAACCATTCGGACCATATGGTGAGGGTAGCACCCTATGGGATGGCACAGCAACAGATAGAAGAATCCTGGGCCCCCAATGTTACAAAGTTGTGACATCAATCCTGGTTAGCTTGTTACATGAGAGAGAAATGCACTTCTTTCTTATTTAAACTACGGTTAGTTTGAGGTTTCATTATAGCAGCTGAACCTGTATCCTACTTAAGACAGACAGGATTTATGGGTCTCTTGGCCACCCGCAATGTGCTAATGTTCAAGAGAGGCTGAGCCAGAGAACCCACCTGACTCCTGCGATGAAAAATAGCAATGCTGCCAGGAAGCATCTTCTCACCTTGATGCCAGCACACACCCCACATCCAGCACTTCACAGAAGCTGCAGGGGGGTGCAGTGTAGATGAGGCTCAGGACAGCAATTTGTCCGAGATTACATGCGAGTGAGTGACAGAGTCAACATCAAGGCTCATGGTGTCTGATTCCTAATCCAGTCCTCTCCCTACAGTAAAGCTTCCTGTCCATCTATAAATCTATAAATAGTGTGTGAAGTATGTGTGTGCGTGTGTGGTGCAGGGAGGGGAGGAAAGGAGAGCTATAATCCTGCTCCAGTTTTTAAATGGGCACATCAAAGTAGCAGGCTGGGGGCGGGCTCCTTCCAGGGACACATGGGGGCATCGCACTTGCTGAACCTAGCCTGCCACCCTGCACCCTCTGGCCTCAGCCTTTGCCCTCTGGGGCTTCTCAGAACACCTTTGGGAACAGGTTTTCCCACACGGAGAGAGTGGTGCAGTTCCTCAGGAACCAGCAGTGGCTGGGATCCCTATAGATGAGGAGTTGGCCATAGTAACCCAAGAGGCCAATTACACTCCCTGTCTCACTGGGCTTCTGTGAGAATGAAATGAACAGTGCATGTCATGGTGCTCTGTAAAGTAGGTGCTGTCCTAGTGCTCATGGAGTTAGTTCACAAGACTAGGAAGCTAAGGGCTTGTCTAGTGTGTGCTGGTCTCAGGAAGTTGGAAAGAATTGATGTGTAACTACAAAGGGTATGGTCCCCTCTGTGTCCTTTAGGTGTCTGGGCAGCACCTAAGGGGGTAGGATAGAGGTAGGAACTTGGAGACTTCAGCTTGCTAAGTGACCTTGAATGAGTCCTGTAGCTTCTCTTTGTCTTTATTTTCTCATCTGCAAGAATCAACTGAGAGTAGATTTACTCTGAGATGACCATTTTAAAAAATCTGTTAGAATGCTCAATTCTATTTCTATATTTTCTAAATTGCTAGAATAAGAATTTCTTATTCCTGTTTTGGATTTTTTATATCACTTTTCATGAGTGAGGCTGGCCAGTAATGTTCTCCCCCCCCCCCCGTACTAATCTTTTGTGGTTTTGGTAATAATATTATACTTCAGAGAATGAGTCTGGGCGTGTGGCAAACTGCTGGAGGGTACTTCAGCTCTGTACTCTATATTTTCCTGGACGCAGTTGTATGGCCAGACACCACATTTTCAGCCACTGCTGGACTGAGTGTGGCCCATCCATGTGATTAAATTAGCACCAAATGCAATGTGAGTTTAAAATAAAATTGCTTGACCTGGACTCTTTCTCTTTCTGCAAGGTGGCAGGCAAACATGGCCATGACTAAGCTTCAACTGAATAGATGAGGAAAGCATCCTAAGGATTGATCAGGCATCAGCATGGAACAGATTGCAGTCCCTGAATCCCTTGGTGAAGCAGACCTGCCTAACCAGCCTGGTGGTGGTGGTGATGGTGGTTTGGGTTATCTTTTCATTATTGACTTACACCTTAATTGTACAATAGGAATCTATTTGAAATGGGTGGAGGACTACATTATGGTTTACTATGTGGACAATTTTTGTAAAATTTGAAATTATGTACTTCAAAAGATATCTACCAACTGATTATGGGGTATAGAGTTTTAACTAAGGTAGCTGATTAGGTTGTCCAAATGCTTGTATCTTTCCTATATTTTTATCTGCTTGATCTGTCAATAGTTAGAGAGATGTGTTGCATTCTTTCACTATGAAGGTAATTTTTTCTTTTCTTTCTATATTTAGAACAAGTTTAAAACTATATTATCAGATGAATGTAAGTTAATAGACTTTATAACATCCCGGAGACTGAATCTGTTGTAATGTATTGACTCCATTGTATTTTGTCTTAAAGTATAATTTTATAATCAGTATAGCTACCCCAAATTTGTTTAGTTATACTTGATCTGGTATATATTTTTTCCATTCTTTTGTTTTCCTCTACCTTTTTATGTCTTTATGTTTTAGATTTATTTCTTTTAAATAGCATATACTTTTTTTTTTTTAGCCAATCTGCTAAGCTCTATATTTTAATGGGTGACTTTAGTTCTTTTATATGTGTTGTAGTTATTTACATATACATATTTTTTTACAATTTACTCTTTCTCTTTGCCTTGTCTTTTCTGTACTTCTTTAACCTGCTTTATTTTAATTGCTTTTTAGGTTATTATTGGCTTAACTTTCAATTTTTTTAAATTCTACATTAAAAAAAATCATACATTTAATTTCTATATTTTTTAGTTCTTGCACTTGCTTTTTATCTGTGCACTTAGCATTATTAAACAATACCTAAATGTCTCTCTCAACAGACCTGAAACAACATAGGCATGTTGCATACTTTAATATACTCACCTTTTTCATGACATGATATTGTCATTGAGTATTTTAGATCTGTCATATATTATATCTTCTTATGTTGTTACGGCGGGGGGTGGGGGGGGGAGGGGGAGCGAGGTGTTCTCTCGGCCCAGCCTGCACCCTCTCACAGTCTGAGTGCCCTGGGAGCCCTCAGGGGATGTCTAACTGCTGCAGAAGCAGGTGAGGCTCCCACCACCGTCGCTGTGCTCTCCAGCCATGAGCCCAGCTTCTGGCTGAGTGGCACCCCCTGATGGTCAGTGCATGTCATAGCGACCAACCAGTCCTTCAGCCATTCTGTTGATTTGCATATTAGCCTTTTATTATATAGGATTGTTGTTGTGATTAACATATTTTCCAAGGAGAGAATGTCTGGTTTGTGTCTACCTACATGTTTACCAATTTGTTTTTTCTTTGTTGTACTTCTTCAGAGATCATCTTTCTTCTTTTTTAAATATATATTTCTTTATTGATTTCAGAGAGGAAGGGAGAGGGATAGAGAGATAGAAACATCAATGATGAGAATCTTTGATTGGCTGCCTCCTGCATGCCCCCTACTGGGGATCAAGCTCATGTGCCCTTGGCTGGAATTAAACCTGGAGCCCTTCAGTCTGTAGGCTGACGCTCTATCCACTGAGCCAAACCAGACAGGGCAATCTTTCTTCTTCTTGAAGTTCATTATTTAGAAGTTCTTTTAGAGAAGTTCAAATGATTGTAAACTCAGTTTTTATTTATCTGAAATGTCTTCATTTTGCTCTTAACCTTAAAAATAGTTTTTATTTTTATTTTTTGTTTGTTGTTGTTTTGGCTAGTTCTTTGCTCCCAACACTTTAATGATTTTATTCTGTTGTCTTCTGGCTTCCACTACTGTTGAAAATTTTGCTGTCATTGTAATTATCATTCCTTTGGGGAAGACCTGCCTTTGCTCTCTCACTGCTATTAGAATCTTCTCTGTCATTAGTTTTTCTGCATGCTCCCTGCAATAGTGTCTGTGTGGATTTGTTTATTTAGCCTTATTTACTATGTTTATGTTTCTGTATCTATAAATTCATAACTTGTCTTTAGTTCTGGAAATTTTCTCCACCATTAATTATCTGAATACTGGCTCTCTTTTATTCCTTTTGCTCCTCATTTTATCCTTCATATCATTTACCCTACCATATGTTCCATCTTCCTGACTGAACTCTGTTCTTATGAATTTCTTCAGCTCTATCTTCCAGATCACCAATTTTCTATTTAATTGTGTTTAATCTGCTATTTAACCCCTCCACTGAATTTTTAACTTCAAGGATTTAATTTTCATTTCTAAAGCTTCTGTGTTACCCATTTTCATATTTGCCTGCCTATTTTTGATAGTTCCTTGGTCCTTGCACATTTTAGCTCCATATTTTTGTTCATTCTTTATTTAATGTAGGATTCTAATTTTCTGATATCTCTCTCTCTCTCTCTCTCTCTCTCTCTCTCTCTCTCTCTCTCTCTCTCTCTCTCTCTCTCTCGATGTTTAGCCATGGAAATTTCCCTGACTTTCTAGGGAGCCCAGCAAAAGACTGAGAATTCTGCTTGTTGGAATGAGTGCGGGATCCAGCGGAGGGCTTTTCCGAAATGATTGGGGGCTCACTGCCAGGCGGAGAAGCAGCACAAGTTCTGTGCCCTAACTGAGCCCCTTTGGTGGGACAGGGAAGACAGGTTGGTCAGGGCATTTGGAGCCATATGGGCTGGCACAGGGCAGGTTTCTTGATGCTGGGTGGTTCAGACATGGGTCTTAACTAAGAGGACAGAGACACTCCGTGGGTGAGGTCAGCACTGAGGGACGATCAGATGGCAGGCCTGAAAGGAGGGGAAGGGTTGAAGGAAGGACTTACCACAGGTAGGGTTTCCCTGGAACTGGGATGAGATAGAAAATGGTTGAGGTAATGGGGGCTGTTCCTCATATGGATCAGCTTTCTACACCGTACTGAGGTGCAATACTGGTTTAAAGAGGCTGGAACTGGCCATGCACAGGTGCTTCTATGGATTCAGAGGAGATAAGCACAGCACTTTCCAATGGGCATTTGATTAGCCTGCGGGCATTCCCATCAGTGCAGTAAAAATATCAGAGGAGACCTAGATCAGTGTGGGCTGGAGAAGGTATACCAGGTGTTTGTCCCTGCGCACCTTTGACCATCTTCCCTCCGTCTAGGATGGTCTCCTCTCCAGTTCTACCCAGATGGTCTCCTTCCACATTCTTCAAGGCCCAGCTCAATGGCAGCCCTCTGGTGAAGCCATCTCAGATGTCCTGAACTGCGAGTGACTCCCACAGCACCGCCCCCCTGCCCTTTTCTCTGCTTACTATACAACAGTGGTTACAAAGTACTTCCTATTCTGCCAGCTCCTCCCTGGGCTCCAGGAAGGAACCAGCCTTCTGTTGCAGCCTGGCAGCATGGCTTGGGGTGTGAGTGTGGACCCTGCAACAGAAGTCAACCCCTCTACTTAATGCTGGGCCACTTTGGCACCATTGCTTAACGTCTCTCTGTGTACTTCGGACTCCTCATCTGAAATTGGATATCAAATGATACTTCCTCAAAGTGTTGCTCCAAAATTAAAGAATTAACACTTGTCAGGCACTGAGGGTCCTTCAGCACTGAGGAGGTGCTCAGTCCACGTGTCTGACATCATCCTGCCTCAGCACTGAGCGCCAGGCACAGGCGTCACAAATGAACACCCTGAGCTGGTTCCTTTAGGCGGCCTCAGGAAGCACATTCCTGGCAGGGATTTCCAAGCTACGTGAAGCTGAAGCCACCGGATGTAGTTTTAGTGGGCAGAGGGGCTCTCAGCAAGGACAGCTGGGCTGCATAGAGGGTGCAGGATCCACCAGCCCCTCCGCATGTGCCTTCTCTCATCTCCAGCTTCTTGCACACACCTTGTTCTTTTCTCTCATTGCCTCTTGTTCCTACAGCCCACACCTGGGGCCACGTGTGGTTCTGGTGTGACCAACAGCACTAACAGATGCTACTGTCCTGCACCTAATGGACTCCATGTCCCAAGTCCTCAAGAGATTGTCCCATTTTGTCTGAGGAGCAGCTCTGCACCAGAAAGTTGATGCCTGGGAGGAGAGGGTTGTGTTCACCTGGTACTCAAATACCACAGGGAGGTGACAGGAAGGTGTGGTTAGGAGGCCACCATGTGTATCCCTAGTGGACAGAGGGACAGCATGGACTCAGAGCCAGAACCTCACCCCCAGGCCTTGTTTGAGGCAGAGTTCCACAGTGGCCTTTCTGGAGCCCAGCTCTGGCTTTCAGGCTACTTCAGCAGGGCAACTGCGTCTGTGAGCAGCTATGGTGGCAGCTCCATGATCTGTCACGAGAGCATCATCCCTGACAAGGCCAGAGGCTTCCCTAATGCCAATTGCGTCATTGGCGTCCTCCTGAGCCTCTGGCGTCTGAGCAGCTGAAAGTGCCATGGCCAATCCCAGCTCTGGGCCCCACTCCCTGCACACTGCAGCCTCTTCAGATCCATTTCCTGTGTATGGGAGGCTGCCCCGGGCACGCACTGCCTGAGGTTCAGACATTAACTGGCAGTGTTTATGACAGTGATGATTATTTCCATCATTCAGAGGAGCAAACTGAGAACCCAAAAGCGAAGGGGTTGTCTGAGGTCACAGAGCTCCTAAGTGGCAGAACTGGGATTTGGACAGAGTCTCATAAACTTACGACCTGTGCTTTATTCCCACGCTGCCTCTGATGAGTGAGGCCTGGAGGCCACCTGCTCTTGGTAGTCACCTTTTTCAGTTCATTCATTAAACAGGACATGCTTATGGAACATGTACTGTGTATTAGACGTTAGATATGGACATTGTACTAGATGCAAAGATAAAGCAAATGACATTGCCCTCAAATAGTTCACAGCTATTCATTGCCAAGGTTGCAAAGGAAATGCATAAATCTGTAACAAAAAGAGCCTTTGAGTAGAATGGAGTGCTCATCCACACAAAACCAACCAGTTCCCTCTTCAGTTGCTCCTTGTGGCCCTAATCCAGTTTAGGCTCTCAAGCCCTGTCAAGGTCTAGCCCCACCTCCCTGCCCAGCCTCATCTTCCATCACTCTCCCTCCACACCACACTACTAAAAGTTCTTTCCTGGGACTCCTTGCTTTCTTTCCTTTGCTTTGGTGCCTTCTGCTACCTGGAATGCCCTTCATCTCCTTTCTTCCCTTATAAACATCTGTTGTTTTTTTTCTCATAGACCACAACTATGCCCTCGTCTCTAAAGACACCACTGCCATTACATTGTAAATACAGAAAAGCACTCTCTTCTCTGATCTTATCTGTACCCTGCACGATGATTGTTGTGGTTGGAATGGTGGGTCCCAAAAGATATATTCAGCCCAAATCTGGAACTATGGACTTATTTTGAAACAGGTCTTTGCAGATGAAATTACACAAGATATCTCGAGGTGATACCATCTTGGATTAGGGTGGGCCCTAAATCTAATGACAACTGTTCTAATAAAAATGGTAAGGATGATTTGACACAGACACAGAGGGTGTGGGAAGATGGAAGCAAGAGCAGAGTGATGTTTCTATAAGTTAAAGAATGCCAAGGATTTCCAGTAGCTCGAAGAGAGAAGCCACCAGAAGCAAGGAGAGAAACCTGGAGTGGGTTCTTCCTCGGAGCTTCTGAAAGGAATCAACCCTGAAAACACCAGGGTTTCAGACGTCTGGCCTCCAGAAGTGTGAGAGAATGCATTTCTGTTGTTTGACACACCCCATTTGTGGTAATTTGCTAGGCCAGCCTTAGGAAACCATAAGTATTACCTGTACAACACTGAAAACATTTGTTCACAGGCCTGTCCCTTATCCCTAGGGGCGGCGGGAACAAAAGGAGAGGCATCAACTTGTTGTTTTACTTATTTATGCATTCATTATTGATTCTTGTTTGTGGCCTTACTGGGGATTGAACCTGAAACCTTGCATATTAGGATAGTGTTCTAACTAACTTAGCTACTGGGCCAGGGCCAGCACCACTCCTTTCTTTGCCCGATCTGGCAATACTAACTATCTTCTGGACTTTTGAGTGTTCCTCATAAGAATTTCTATATTTTTTTATTCTAGACATACATCATTATTTTTAATATGTTTTTAATTATGAGAGAGAGAGAGAAAGAGAGAAGAGAAGAGGGAAAACATTGATGAGAGAAACATCAATTGGCTGTCTTCTGCACACCTGCACACACCCTGCTGGGGATTGAGTCCATAACATGGGCATGTACCTTGACTGGGAATCCAACCAGTGACCTGCCAGGCCCAGATTATTTTTTATTAGGTTGTTTACTTTTTAGATTAAGGGTAATATATGCTCATTGAAGAAAATAAAAACATATAGAAAAGGGAAGAAATAAAAATCCCTCATAGTCTTATGACTAGAGTTGATCATTATTACTATACTAGAGGCCCAGTGCACAAAATTTGTGCATGGAGGGGGATGTCTCTCAGCCTGGCCTGCACCCTTTTGCAATCTGGGGCTGCTTGGGGTATGTCTGACATACCCCAAGGGACATCCTGGCAGTCAGATATCCCTTTAGCAGTCTGGAACTGCTGGCTCCTAACTGCTCACTTGCCTGCCTGCCTGATCACACCTAACTGCTCATTTGCCTGCCTGATCACCCATGACTACTTGCCTGCCTGCCTACCTGATCACCCCTAACCACTCGCCGGCCTGTCTTATTGCCCCTAACTGCCTCTGCTGTCCTCTGCCAATGCAGCTTCATCTGGCAGAATGTATGGAATGACATCCGCAAGTTCATTCAGCTGTCCAGTCCAATTAGCATATTATGCTTTTATTATTATAGGTTATTATAGATTCAGTACTTAGGTTGCTTATAACATATCTTTTTTTGGCTTGACAAAGGTTACACTTCACACATTCCTTTAGTAAGTGGTCTTTAAAGGTTACCAAGGTGGTTGTGGACAAATCTACATAAACATCATGGAGCTTATTGGAAGAGGAAGAGAGGATGGAAAATCTGCCCATGTTCCATTGGAGGGCTGCTGGAGATGAACCACCTGAGGTAAGTCAGCAGGAAAAAGACCCTGCAGTTGGTTCTGCTGCAAGAAACAGACTCAGACAAGCAGTAGCTTAAAAACAGAGTGGAAGAGGAGGAAGAAAAGTCATTTCCTTCTCATGTACACACCTGGATGTAAGCAATGCATGGCTGTTAAAAATATTCCAGCTTCTCTTACACTGCTTGCAGCTCATATAGGGTGCCTGCACTGTGGTCCCAGTTCCACATTGGAGCCCATACTGCCTCAGGGGGCAGGTTGATGATGCACAGTGTGAGGCTGGGTCAGAAGCCTCTCTTGACCACCAGCTCAGCACCAAAAATGTTCTCTGAGATGATGAATTCTGCAAGTCAAAAGATGAGGTCTGAGTTGATGCCAACCACAAGTAATAAGTCCACTATTTTCATCTTTCCTTCTTCTTGGTGCCTTCTAACTAAGGTGCAGTCATAGTCATAGCCCCAGGCAAGGCAATGTATGTCTGTGTGAGAACCCATAAACTGTCCTTCTAATAGCACTCCCATAGGCTGCAATTGCCCGGTTCTCCATCTGTTTCTACTTGGGTAGCCCTGGGGCAGTGTGGTGTGTGGAGTTGCTCAGGCTCCTGAGTACACTTTGAGTGAGTCTCTTGCCCTGACAAACACTGACACACCAGCTCAAGGTGACTAACGGTGATCAGAAATGGCCAGGACTGAAGGATATATGTGAACAGTCCTGAAGGGGGATTATTCTTAGTCCAGGAGGCAAGAATGAAGCAAAGTCTCTTGTGGGGAGATGGAAGCTTGGATTATGTTAATGGGATTGTTGAGAGAAATGTGATGGTATAGAGAACATAGCGGGTATATATGAAAATGTGTTTTCCAAACGTACTTCACATTTGTATAAAAGGTTTTCCATATTTAAGATTATTTTATTTGTCTAGATTAACAAAAGGAGGATTCTTGGAGTAAAGGTTAGATTAAAAGCATTTTCTCAGGGTCACCTGGATCTTAGAAAAAAGTGCGAAAGGAGATAGGGAGAGAAGGAAATTTCCTAATGGAACTTAATGTTTTACATTTTTAAAAAAGAGATTCATAGTAATCTAATGACAGTCTTCTACCCTGGGTTACTTAAAAATGTTTTCATCTTTATTCAATGGAAAATAAGGTAGCATAAAAATACACTTTGAGTGCTGGCAATGAATTTTTATATCACACCTATGACCATGTTTTTGGTCTACTGCTGTGGTTTTGAAGCTGAGCTCTAGTAATTCTCTGCCTCTCAAAAGGCAGGAGGCGCACAGGTAAATGGAATCAAATTAGTCTCTCTCCCTGGAAGACAGACTCACTGAGGAAACACTTGTGCTGGGCGTGGGGTTGCTTTGTCACTCATTGGCCTAGCCCTTGGACCTGTGGACCTGCCTGATGGATGGAAGATTATGGAATGTCTTCCTCAGAGTGATTTATAGTTTTCTGATACCCAAGGGAGTGAGCTTTCAATCTGTTTCTTAGTAGTTTCTCTTCCTAACTCTGTGATGCGCTTTGGTGATCAGGTCTCATCTGATTAACCTGTGGTCACAGTTCATTGTCTCCTCTGCCTGGAGATGAGCACAAGAAGTGTGGTGCTCAACTGCACCAGACCACAGTCTTGTGAAGCTATGTTGGACCTACTGCCATTCGTTGGTGGGCCCGAGGAGGCTCTTGAACTGGCTCACTGCAGGGGGATTCTCATTTGTGTGCACTCTGCCAAAATGGAGTCGATGCTGTACAATCATCTCTCCCCCACACACATCCACTCATTAATCTGCTGCGGTGTGCCAGTCAGTGTGTGAGGCTGGACCGGAAGGGTTTTGTTCTGAGAATCATTTGCTGATGGATTGATCAAACATTACTCAGTACCTCCTCTGAGCTGGGAGCTGGAGGAAAATAGGTTCTACCTTTAAAATCTGGCAACCTGACCTGACAGAGGAGCCAAATGCGAGAACAGAAAAGAACACTCAACTATTATTGGGCCTCTGGTGAGTGAGGCAGACTCAGGAGGACCCGAAGGAGGGAGTGCTTATTTTAGTCTTGGGACGGGGGGGGGAGAAGGGGAGCTATAAAGGCTCCATAAAAAAAAATGACACTGGTCGAGACCGGTTTGGCTCAATGGATAGAGCGTCGGACTGCAGACTGAAGGGTCCTGGGTTCGATTCCGGCAAGGGTATGTACCTTGGCTGTGGGCACATCCCCGGTAGGGGACGTGCAAGAGGCAGCTGATCGATGTCTCTCTCATCGATGTTTCTGACTTTCTATCCCTCTCCCTTCTGCTCTGTAAAAAATCAATAAAATATATTTTTTAAAAAATGGAGACTAGGAAATAAACCTAAATAATTTAAAAAAATTACACTGAACTTGAGATGTTTTTAAAATATAATTTTTATTGTTGGTAGTATTACAGATATCTCCTATCACCCTTCCTTACTTCTCTCTGCCCAGCCCCTACCTGTGCCCACTTACCGCCGCCCGCCCCCCCCGCCCCCCGGCCAGGTCTTCATTACCCTATTGCCGTGTCCATGGGCTATACATATAAGTATATAAGTTCTTTGGTTTATCTCTTCTCATCCCCCCAACCTCACATTGACTTATGTTAGTATGTTCCATGATTTGAAAGAAGAGTTGGTGTTTACTGGGTGAATGGGGAGGAGGAAGCAAAAGGCACTGCTGCAGAGTGAGCAGCCTGGTGAAGTTGACAGCTTTGGCATGTGGCTGGGGCACAGGAGTGATGCACAGGGGAATGATGAGGGGCAGGACAGAAGAGGGAGGGAAGCTGGGGCGATGGAGGAGGATCTTGTGGGCCCATTGAGAGCAGAGAATAGTGGGAGCAAGACTGAGCCCACTTACTTTTGATCCAAGTTAATGGGAACTTTGTGGCAGCTGTTAGGCTCTGACAAAGAAAAGGGGTTGGGTGGGTGGATGCCCTCAGGGCGGGTGATGTGAGCTCAGGGCAACAAGGAGGCCCGGTCTCTGGCTATGGCTGTGAAGGCTGTTAAGAGGAGGCAGGGCTGTGAGGCCTGGTAGGGCAGGGTAAAGGACCAGCTTTTGTGATCTGAGGGTCTGATGGGGTGTTAAGAGGCTGCAGGCAAGTCCAGGGATGGAGCTCTGTGAGACCATTCTTTGGGGAAACCAAGGCAACAGCTCCTTGATCAGCCTCACCCCCACCTGGCCAGCCCTCCTGGATATAAAGGGTCCTGCAGGTTCCTGACTACCTTCACTGCCAGATTCCCGAAGCTTCTTAAAATATGACAGGTGGACTGAGGACCTGAGTTTAAATTCTACTTCTGAGGCCTGCCTGACTTCACTGAGCCCCAGTCTCCTTATCTGTCAAATGGGACTGGTAATAATATCAGCTTCAAAGTGCTGTGATGAGTAAGTGATCAGATGGAAAGTGGTCATCAGGGAGCCCCAGCCTAGCAGCCGGGAAAGTGCTGATAGGGCCTTGGGTCCAGAAAGGCAGCAAGAGGCTGGGAGCAGGGTTGACTTCTCGGGGGTCAGCACAGCTATACCCCTCTGTCTGGCCCAGGCTGGAGGGCCAGCTCGTGAGCAGCTGGCAGTGCCAGGGCCCTGTCTGAGGGCTGCAGGCTGTGCTGATTGAACCACCTCCTTCTCTAATCAGGCCACTGCTGTGAGTGGAGTAGCTGGGCCTGGGATGCACTTGGCTAATCAGCGTGCATTCTTAGCTGCTGCAGTGGAATATTTTAACTAGGAGATTTCCTCCCCTGGGCTGATTGAGGCCCATCCATGTACCAGCCTGGGACAGGGGTTGCCAGGGCAGAGGGCCAAAAAGCAGACGAGGCAGGCTTGTTTTTTTAGGACTCTAGGTAGGCAGTGAAGTGTGTTCCAGGTGAGCACTATGTTTATTCTTTATAACTCAGACATCCAACTGCCAATCCCTCTGTTTGGGCCTGCTACCTGTATGTAGAGTAATAAAAACTAGTTATTCACATATCAACTAATTCATTCATCTCTCTATCCATCTACCTACTCACCACTCATTGATCCATGCATCCCCCCTCTACCCACCTACCCATCCATTCATTCACCCTCCACCCTCTCCATTATTAATCTATCCATTAATGTCAGAGTTCCACCCTTCTCTGGACTCTTGTCTGACTGGAGGAAATCTCAGTTTTCCCACCCTCAACCCCACCCCGAATTTCCCTGTGGCTTTTGGGGAGCATTTACCTGTGGTTGTTGTGACTTGTCCAACCTCCTCCATGAGCTGCACTTGTGGGCTTCCTTCCTGCCCCTCCCCAGCTGTCCTTGCTTTTCTGGACCCCTCCAACCCCCTAGAGCAGTTTGCCCCAAGCATGGACAGAGCAGTCTTCCTTACTCTCCAGGGCTCCAATGGCATAAAGTTGTCATGGGCAATGGATTGTACTGGGGATATTCTAAGGACATGGTGGCACCAAGAAGGGACACTTAAAATGAAACCTCCTGTGTCAGAGTTCCCTCAGCCAGTATCTACAGCCCGTCATGAGGAGCACTTTTCCTGCCCTCTTCTCTGGGGCTCTGGTGCCAGCCAGCTGTGGGCAGGGCCCCAGATGGGTGATCCTGCTTCCACTCAGCTTAGGATCTTTCTCAGCTCTCTCTGTGGGCCCGAGACCATGAAACTCTACATCCCACTCATCAGGAGTAACAAATCAGAATCAAAAGAAAAACTACCACTCTTTTAACACTAAGAAAACACACACACACACACACACACACACACACACACACACACACACACACACACACACACACTAAAGTGCAGATATATACCCTTGTCCAGAGGGCAGACACTTAATTATTTTGTAACTAAGTTTGACACTGAATTTCCTTAACCTGCACTTTTAGATGAATCCTGGGGTCTTTGTCAAAACCAAGAGGCCAGTTAATGGCTTTTATTTCCTAAGAAAAGAGCGGGAAGAAATGGCCAGTTCTCTTTAAATTACAAAACTGCCCGGATCCTTCTTGCTTTTACCCTGGTGCCCACTCACACACCCACTTGCCCTCTGGTCCATTATCCTGCCACTTTTTCACTTATGCAACAGATTTCATTGTGCCTCTTCTGAGTTCCAGGCTCTGAACTGGGGACCTGGAGACATAGCTGTGAATAAAATGCATGCAGCCTGTGTCTTCACGGAGCTTATAGGAGAGAAGGAGAGAGAGAGTAAATACACATATAATACTTATTTCAACAGAAATAAATGCTGCGAAGGGAAAATGCATCCAAGCACATGCCCATGTGGCTAGCTATGTATTTCCTCACTTGTCTGTTTTTGCTCATACACGCTTCCGGTCATCAACAAACATTGACTTAACGCTTGGATTTGGCACTAGGCCAGGTACTGGAGACTCTAATACAAAAAAAGACTTTCACCCTCCCCTCAAATCATGCACAGACTGACGTGTGGGATGAAAGAGATACACATCTAAGGATGATGCAGAGGGGCTGGTAGAAGAACAGATGCTGCTGATCTGAGGAAGCCAGAGGAGGAAGTAACCATTGTGTGTGTGTTTGTGTGTGTGTTTGTGTGTGTGTGTGTGTGTGTGTGTGTGTGTGTGCGCGCGCGCGCGCGTGGAGTGGGGGGCAGTGAAGGGCAGGCTTCCTGGAGGCGGTGTCATTTAACCAGGACCTGGAGGATGGGGAGGAGTTTGCCAGATGGAGAAGAGGGTAAGGGCACTGAGGGCAAAGAGGAGAGCAGGCAGTGAGATCTGGGGGCTTTCCTGGAATGGGGTCAAGTTGCCAGTGGCCAGAACGTGTGTGCAGGGAGAAGTGGCAGATGAGGCCCGGGCAGCTTCCCAGGCTCTCAGGAAACTTCCCTGGAGAAGAGCCTGACAGCTGTTCCTGCAAAAGGGATCAGCAATGAAGCTGGGACTGTGAAAGACACAGGGCAAGAGAGGAAGTGGCTGGCTCTGTAGAGAGGAAAGTGGAAGATTTTCAGAGGCATTTGGAGGCCCCCAACCTCTGCACTCAATACCTGCTGGGGTGTGTTTGGCTTCGATGTGAGAAGCCTGTTGCTGCAGGGTAAATTCTCCCTGGTTGCCTGCACTTACCTCCCAGCGTGCTAATGAGTGCAGAGCTTCAGGAGATGCCAGAGCCTGCTATTTAGTGTTTGTTGAGTGGAGCAAGGCTAGGCGGAGGGACTGCCAGTTAGAGGCAAGGGTACCAGGGCCAGCTCTGGCACCTGGCTCTGCAAGACCTGCCATGGGCCTGGGAAAGGGAGAACTGGGGTAGAGCCAGGGCCATGTAAGAGGAAGGTGAACATACGAGTCTGGAGACCAGGGGAAGCAATGTTCTGAATATGGCCTGTCAGTTCCCAGAGTACTTGGAAACACCCAGTGGAGCAGCTCATGTGGCAGGATGGCAGGATGAAATATTAACTTCTGCATTTGGACTCCGGGACCTTCTGCACTGCTAGTTATGAAAGAATGCTTGCTAAGTAAATTTTTCCCACCTGACATGAGATTAAAGCAAAACAAAAACAAAGTTTACCTGCGTTGGAAAAGGAAAGGCTGGAGGGTATATTAGGGCGAAGTCTAGGTTGTTCAAACAAAAGAGGGTTGGGAATACGGTGTCGGCCAGGCTGCTGTGACTCAGCGGCTATAATTCCCGGTCAGGGCGCCTGCCCGGGTTGTGGGCTTGATCCCCAGTGGGGGTCATGCAACAGGCAACAGATCAGTGATTCTCTGTCATTATTGATATTCCTCTCTCTCTCTCTCTCTCTCTCTCTCTCTCTCTCTCTCTCTTTCTCTCTTTCCCTCTCCCTCCCCCTCTCCTTCCCCCTCTCCCTCCCCCAGTCCCTTCCCCTCTCCCTCACCCTCTCCCTCTCCCTCCCTCTCCTTCTCCCTCTCTGAAATCAATAAAAATATACCTTTTAAAAAATGCAGCATTATAATTAAGGTGAAGGCAAATTCATTCTCGCTTAATCCTCAGATGAGAGTGGGCCAGGTCTGTGGGCAGTCTAGTCCATACATACTCTCAGGGACCCAGGAATCCTCCATCCTGTGGCTTCACTATCTTTAGAATAATAACCTCAGCAGCATGGTCAAGTGTGGGTCATAGACCCATTGGTGTTTCAGTTGGTGGGAAGGAGAAGAGTACGCTAATAGATTGTATTGTTTAGCAAATTTTCACTTCTTTTTGGTTCACCTCCTCACGGGGGGGCGGGGATGGGGGTGGTGGTGGCGGTGGTAAACTTTAAGCCCTAGTTTCAATTCCAGGCCTTAAAAGGCATCATGAGTTTCTGTTTGATCCTCTGGGAGCTTCTGGCCTCAGCCATGAGCAGAACCTGCCCAAGGTTCTGTTTCTGGAGCTTGGATGCCAGAACAAAACATGTGAAGCAAACCTGAACTTTACCCTCAGCTGGGAGCAAAGCAGCTTCTCAGAGACCCACAGACCTCTGAACAAGAAATAAATGCTTATGTTTGTTTGCCATTGACTTTTGGGGTGCTTTTGTACAGTGTTATAGCAGCAAAAGCAGATTTATACTAAATATAGATTATGAGTAATACATTTTCTTTTAAACAAGCATGAGTGATATTTTAAAAATTTGATTTATTTCCCATTTTATTAATCATATGACCAAACCTAGCTGCAAGGGAGTCTGAAAGATATAGTCTGTAGTTAGGCCATTTTATGCCTAGTTTAAAAGAAGATATATGGATGGCAAATATGCACAAGAAAATATGCTCATTGGTCAGTAGAAAAATACAAATTAAAACCGTAATGAGATTATAGTGAACTATCACTAGAATGGCTAAAACAGAAAGGGCTGATTATACCATGTATTGACAAGGATGTAGAACAACTAGAATTCGCATACACCATTTGTGGTAATATAAAATATACAAGCACTTAGAAAAATAGCTTGATAGTTTCTTAGAAGGTTAAATATGTCTACCATATGACCCAGGCAATATACTTCTACATATTTACCCAAGAGAATGAAAGCATATGTCTATATAAAGACTTATATGTAAATGTAGCAACTTAATTTATAATTATCCCAAACTGGAAACAATTCAAGTTACCAAGAAGTGATTATATAAACAGATTGTGGTACATCCATATAATGAAATACTATCTTGTATATATATAAAACCCTAATATGCAAATAGACCAAACTGCTGAACAAATGAACAACTGATCGCTATGGCATGTGCTGACCACCCAGGAACGCACATAGAATGTGGCAGCATTGGCAGCAGGTGGCAGAGCATGAAACATGGTGGGCATTGGCCATGTTGGGATGGTGGAACAGGTGAGCAGGGGTGCCAAACCAAGGCCAGGGCACTGGTTGCTGTCATTGGGGCAAGCCTCTGGTGGTTACTGAAAATTATTTGCTCCTGTGCATTGTGGTCCTACTGGGTGCTTGCACCTGCTGCCGGCACTGGCCCCAACCCCGCTTGCACCCACTGCCAAAGCTGGAGCTACCACTTGCACCCACTGCCAAAGCCCAACACCAGCTCTGATCACTTGGTGCCGTCTCAGTGGGTGCAAGCAGTGGCTGCTGGCCCTGATTGCCCCTGAGGGCATCTCCACCTACCTCTGCTCCTGAAGGGTGATGGGGCTGGCAGTCACTGCTCACACCCTCTGCAGGCACCAGGCCCACTCGCACCCACAGCCAGTGCTGGAGCCACTGCTTGCACCTGCGGCCAGTGCCCAGCACTGGTCCCAATTGCTCGGTGCTGTCAGTGGGTGCAAGCAGCAGCTGCTGGCCCTGATCACCCCTGAGGGCTTCTCCACCTCCTCCTGATCCTGAAGGGTGATTGGGGCAACAGCTGCCACTCTCACCCACTGCCAATGCCAGCCCTGCTTGCACCTGCTGCTGGCACTGGCCCCGGTGGCTTCATGCCATCAGCAGGTATGAGCAGGGCCGGCACCATCAGCACGTGGGAGCAGCGGCAGCAGGAGTGGGGCTGCTGGCAGACTGGACCACGGGCTGAGGCAGGAGGGGCAAGGTGGGGCATGGAGGATTGGCTGAGACCCACCCCTCTGCTCACCACAGACTCATGGCCCACAGTTTCTTTCAAGGTGCACATATTTGTGCACTGGGCCTTCAGTTCTAACATATAAAAAGCCAGGGGCCATCATGGCCGAAACAACTGAATGGATGACTGAACAACAGTTGCGTAGAATGACCAGGCCAGCAAAAGGAGCAGTGAGGTATGACCAGACAACCAAAGAGCAGGCTGGATAGGGTGACCAGGCCAGCAAGGGGGGGGGGGGCAGTTAGGGTGATCAGACCAGCAGGCAGAGGCAGTGAGGTTGCAACCAGGCTCGGGGGGGGGGGGGGCAGTTAGGGGTGACCAGGTAGGCAGGCAGGTGAGTGGTTAGGAGCCAACAGTCCAGAATTGTGAGCAGGATGTCCAACTATTGGTTTAGGCCCAATCCCCAGGAACAGGCCTAAACTGGAAGTCAGACATCCCCTGAGGGGTCCTGGATTGGAGAGCGTGCAAGCTGGGCTGAGGGGACACCCCTGTGCACAGTTTTTGTGCACCGGGCCTCTACTCCTATATAATGAAGAGGTAACTTGCAAATTGACCACCACTCCAACACACAAGATGGCCACCCCCATGTGGACACAAGATGACGCCCACAAGATGGCCAGCAGAGGAGGGAAATTGGGAGAGACAAGGCCTGCAAGGGAGGGCAATTGGGGGCAACGAGGCCTGCAGGGGAGGGCAGTTGAGGGAACCAGGCCTGCTGGGAAGGGCAGTTGGGGGCAACCAGGCCAGAAGGGAGAGCAGTTAGGGGTGACCAGGCTGGCAAGGGAGAGCAATTAGGGGCAATCAGGCAGGCAGGCAGGTGAGTGGTTGGGAGGCAGCAGTCCTGGATTGTGAGAGGGATGTCTGACTGCCCATTTAGGTCCAATCCCACTGGGCCTAAATGGGCAGTCAAACATCCCTCAAGGGGTCCCAGATTGGAGAGGGTGTAGGCTGGGCTGACAAACACCCCCCTACCCCCATGCACGAATTTCGTCCACTGGCCCTCTAATATATATATATATGTGTGTGTATATATATATATATATATATATATATATATATATATATATATTTATGTGTGTATATATTTATATATATATATATGTGTATGTGTATACATATATATATATATATATATATATATATATCCAGCAACCATAATGCTGTAATGACCAGAATGTCTGGTTGATATGATTCCAACTGTGTTCAGCAAATCAGCCTGATCAGGGCAGGACTGGCCTGCTAACCTCCCGTGGCCCTTAACCCCAGCTGACCTGCTTTTGATTGGACTCTCCCATTCTAATCAAGGGCAGGCCATCTGTCCAAACACCCCCCTCCACAGCCTCTGCCCTTGCCCCCAGCCAGTCCCATCCCTGATTTCACCCCCCCCACCCTAATAGGGGCTGGGGCTTGCTGGCCAATCTCCTGCAGCCCCTCCCCCTGGCCAGCCACACCCCTGATCACCCCCCTATAGGGCCTAACTGCTCCCCTGCTGAACTGATTGCCCCTAATTGCCCTCCCCTGCCAGCCTGGTCACCCCTAACTCTTCTCCCTTCTGGCCTGGTGTCCCCCAACTGCCCTCCCCCACAGGCCTGGTTCCTTCAGGGCCAACCTCCTGCAGCCCCTGCCTCTGGCCAGCCCTGCACCATATAGGACCCCACCACCCTGACTGGACCACAGCGTCTCCCCCAACTGGCCCTGCCCCTGATCATCCACCACTCCAATGAGGGGGGCAGCCAGCCAACCCCCTGCATCCCCTCCCTCCAGCTGACCCCACCCCTAATGGGCCCCCACCACTCTGATTGACCTGAAGCCATTTCCCCTGTCTAGCCCTGCTCCTGATTTATCTCCAACCCAATAGGGGTCAGGGCTGGCTGGCCAACCTTCAGGCACTGCCCCCAGCTGGTCCTGCCCCTATGGGCCCCCACCACTCTGATCAACCTGCAGCCACTCCCACTAACTGGCTCCACCCCAGATCGCCCCCCTCCCCAGTCAGGGGCAGGGACGGCTGGCCAACAATTCATGGCCCCTTCCCCATGCCACTGGCCCCTCATCAGCACCCCCCACTCCATTCAGGGGCAGGGGCAGCTTATCTACCACCCACAGCCCTTCCCCATGGCCAGCCCTTCCCCAATCAGGCAATAGCTCGCAGCTGCTCCCCCCAGCTGGCCCAGCCCTGATCAGGCCCCAATTTGGGCCGGCCATCCAGCCAACCTTCTGCGATCTCCTCCTCCTCACAGGTTCAGCCTCCATCTGCCCCCACGGAGGCTGGGCCAGCCAGACCCCGCCTGTGCATGAATTTGTGCACTGGGCCTCTGTTTCAACAATAAAAAGGAATGAACTGTTGGTATAAGCAAAAAGATGAATGAATCTCAAAGTAATCATGCTGAGCAAAAGAAGCCAGACAAGAGTACAAACGTATGATACCATTTATGTAAAACTTTTAGAAAATACAATCTATTCACTAGAGATAGAAAGATCTTTGGCTTTCTGGGGATGACGGACATGGGAAGGAGGGAACAAGGAAGTGGCTACAAAAGGGCAAAAAACAACATTTGAAGTGATAGATATGGTTGTTTTCTTGACTTTGGCAATGGTTTCATGGGCACATACATGTATCAAATACATGCAGTTTGTTTTATGTCAATAATATTTCAATATAACTGTAAGACAAAAATAAAATCTCTTACTATGAAAGGAATATAAAATGAATTTTGACAGATAACTGGCAGTCTCTGTCACATAAGGTAGAGGAGATATTTAGATGCCAGTAGATTCTCTTTAAAATGGTGTTGAGTCTTTCCTGGAGCTACTTCTTGCCCTTTGAGATTGGCTTAGGGAATGAGAAAAGGAGTGACCCATGTTCTATCCTGATAAAGCCCAGCGAGGAAGAAGACTTGTAGGAATTCCCTGGTCCAGTGAAGAAAGAGTAGATAAGATGTGGACACACTGGGAGGAAGGGTGGTGGTCGGGTACAAATGGCTTGAGACAGATGTTTCCGTTTCCCCCTGCAGTCTTTTTAGAAGAGCAGGGATATTTTTAAGAGCTTTTTAAAAGGTATTAAATAGCCTATATAATAAAAGAGTAATATGCAAATTGATCTAACTCTGCTAAACCCACAAGCCATGCCCACCAGCCAATCAGGAGTGAGTATGCAAATTAACCTCAACCAAGATGCTTGCGACCACAGAGAGAGCAGGAGAGAGGCTTGGGTTTCCCTGGCAATGGAGGAAGCCAAGCTTTCCACAGCCCTAGCCTGCTTTGGCTTCCACTTAAGGCTACAAAGTTTTAATTATAGAAGATAAATAAATCCCAACAGAAATGGCTGTGGCCATGGAGGCTTGACTCCACTTCAGGCTATAAAGTTTCAATTGTAGAAGATAAATAAATCCCAGATACCAGGGCCTCTGCTTGGGTTGCCCGGGGGTGTGGCCAGTCTGCCAACCACCACAAGCCCCTTGCCCAGGCCATCCCATACTCCAAGGGAACCTACACCCTGATCCAGGATACCCTTCAGGGCAAACCAGCTGGCCCCCACCACGCAGCAGGCCTCTATTCTATCTAATAAAAGAGTAATACACAGATTGACCATCACTCCAACACACAAGATGGCTGTCCCCATGTGGTCTAAGATTCTGCCCCCATGTGGACACAAGATGGCCACTACAAGATGGCCAGCAAGGGAGGGTAGTTGGGAGGGACCAGGCCTTCAAGGGTAGGCAGTTGGGTGCAACCAAGCCTGCAAGGGAGGACAGTTAGAGGTGACTAGGCTGGAAGAGGAAGGAAGTTGGGGGCAATTGGGCCTGCAGGGAAGGGTAGTTGTGGGGGATCCAGGCATGTAGGGGAGAGCAGTTGTGAGGGAGGGGGACCAGGTCTGCAGAGGAGGGCAATTAGGGGCAAACAGGCTGCTAGAGGAGCAGTTAGGCATCAATCAGGCTGGCAGGAAAGTGGTTAGTGGGTGAGCAGGCTGGCAGGCAGAAGTAGTTAGGGGCAATCAGGAAGGCAGACAGGTGAGCAGTTAGGAGCCAGTAGTCCTGGATTGTGAGAGGGATGTCTGTCTGCCCATTTAGGCTGATCATATTGGGATCAGGCCTAAATGGGCAGTTCGACATCCCTTGAGGGGTCTCAGATTGAAGAAGGTGTAGGCTGGGCTGAGGGGCACCCCCCCACCCCCACTGCATGAATTTTGTGCACCGGGCCTCTAGTAAGAAATAAATACCAAGCAAGGAAATAGCCAACTGTACCCTCAACCCTCACTTCTCTGGTCTCCAAGCTCACATTTGGTCTCAGAGTTTGGGATGAGTGCTCAGGGTGGGAGGGACAGGAGAAGGAGGCTCATCTTTGTTTTGCACTTGTGTCCAGACACTCAGAATGTAATTGAGTACTTCTTCCTCTGAGGTGTGCCTAAAAGCCTTACCTAGCCCAATTATTAGCTCCTCCCATTGTGGGTAGGGCTCTCTGCCACACTCTTCACTCTGGATCAGCCAGGTGCCCTGTTTTGGGCAATAGCATGATAAATATTGTAGTGTGCAAGCATAGGCCTCACAAGCTCTTGTGCATTTGGGTTTACTCTCCTGCAACTTTTGCTCCTTTATCTCCCATGAAGACATGCCCAGGGAAGCTTCAGAAGAGCCATGAAGGAGAGACATAGAAGCCACAGTAATCTCAGTTGAGGCCCCACAAGACCAGCCAGCACCCAGCTAAGCACTGACTGATTGCAAATGGATGAGTGAACTTAGCCCCAATCATTGGAAGCTGGTCCAGATCCTCACAACTGACTAGCCAACCCATAGACTCCTAAGAAATAACAAATGAGAGATGTTTCAGGCTATGACATTTTCGGGTTGGTTACACACAACAGCTAGTCGACAGTGTCTAACCCTCTGACCCACACCCCTGTCTTGATTTGTCTACTCATCTGAGAATATTTATTCCAGCCCATATTGTCCTTTGTTTTGTCCACTCCTAAGCTCAGGGACCTTCTGGAGAGTGGAGGTCAGAGAGTGCTTAGCATACTCCCCTTGTGGGGAGTTGGGGACTGGCTGTCTCAACGTGAGCCGGTGCAGAGGAAGCTGGAGTCATGAAGAAGCAGGAAAGTGGGAGTCCATGAATTCCACTCAGGGAAATGCACAACTTGATTACTACTCAACATTTGCAGTACCCAGATACTCTAATTAAGAGAAAAGGTCAATAGGTTAAATAAATAACTTAATCAGAGAATTATGCAAAGTGCCACCCGTCAAACATATTACACAGCCCTTGAGATCGATATGGTATGCAAATCGATCACCAGGATTGGGACAATTCAGCAGCTGGAAGATAGAAGTCAGTTAGGGAAGCTCAAAAACCCCAGCCCAAGCAGAAGAATGTAGGGGCCTAGCACCCCGAAGTGGGAGTGTGTGGACATGGTGGCCTTGGGTGTGTGACCAGTGAGGGAATTGCAGTCTATCAGTGGTGAGGGCAACATGGCATAGATCATGGGTTTAGTGGCCCACAGACCTGGGCTGGAGTCCAGCTCTGCCCCTGCTGAGCTGAGTGGCCTTGGGCAGATGAGCTACATAGCCTCCTGAGTGTGCTAGCAAAGCAGGGATACTAATACTGGTTCTCAAGATTTGGGCAGAATCGATTATCAGGCAGAGAGAGAGAGAGAGAGAGAGAGAGAGAGAGAGAGAGAGAGAGAGAGAGAGAGAGAGAAGGAACTCTGACTCAGGGGTTTGAGGTGTCATGGGTCCAGTGAGATTTCCATCTTCTCTGCCACCTGCCTTCCTTCTTGCCAAAGCACTGCAGCCAGGACACTTGATCAGAGACCAGCTAATGTCCTTTAAGTCCATTTAGAACAGCAATTCTCAATGAGAGGTGACATTTGGTGTGTCTGTTTACAGTTTTGGTTGTTATAACCACTGGAGGTGGGAGATTGTGCTACTGATATCTAGTGGGTGGAGGACAGGGATGCTTCCTAAATAATCCTATAACACACAGGCCAGCTGGCTCCCCACAACAGAGAGGTATCTAGCCCCAGATATCAGCAATACTGAGCCTGGGAACCCCTCATTCACAGGATTGAATGGCTTGTGAGAGAAAAAGTGGGGTAACTGAATCAGCCAGAGCATCGTAGATGGCAAGTGCCCTCTGGACTGGTGAGAGGGCTTATTGTCAATAGCCTGCCAGGGTTTCTGGAAACTTGGGGGCCCTGACTCCTGAGTAGCCCTAGCCCATCAGCGGATGCTCCAGGGCCCCTGCCCCCAGCCTGTGAGAGGAATGACAGATTCAGAGGGCAGAGTTTACTCAGAGCAGTTCTTGCTCAGAGCCCTGCTGCGGAGGAACTTGCTGCTGCACAGACCTTGCTGGCCTGGAGACATCGGGCCTGGCCTGGCCTGGTGAGGGGGGCAGTGTGGAGGACTGCCCGGGCCTGGCATTTCCTTGCAGCCTGAAGGAATGCTGGAGAAATGGACCCTTATTTGGGCTTGTTTTGATCCTCCAGGAGTGTTGGAGCTGCCTGGCTTTTCCCAGACTTGCCCACTGCTCATGGGAGGGAAGTGGGACCTTGGGGACGGTCCCAGGCCTGGTGTGGAGAGAGCACCCATCCCCCACTCTGGGTACAGAGCGAGGTCTGGAGCTCCTGGCACCCTGCAGGTTGCCTGTGCTGCTACTGGGAACTCTGCAAAGAAAGCGGTCGCTATTTGCCTTCTGCACCCAAGTCCTCTGATGGGTACTCTCCCTTGGAGAGCAGAGCTGGGAGTCCCTGCTGGGGCCTTGAGAGGAACAGGGCTGGAGGTCAGTGAAGGTTTCTTGAGACAGAATACAAAATATATGTCGGACAGAGAGAGCCCGGGACAGAGAGATTGGTGAGGGCATCTCTCTTCCTTCCAACGGGTCTCTCAGTGTCTTGCGTCTCCTCCTGACCTTTGAGTATCCCTGAAAATGGATGACACTGACTCATGTCATGGGTTCAGACTCGAGAGAAGAGCAGAGCAATGGTGAGGACAGTCAGGCATCTTCCCTGCATCCCCCTTCTCATGATGCCAGCAGTCATCTTAGTCCTACAAACACTTGCCTAATCCTCCAGTCATGTGCGATTGGAGCCATCGCAGAGTCCTCCCCAGTGGTGCCTTGGGGAAACCAAGGCTCACAAATGGAAGACCAGGGACTGGGTCAGTGGCAGGCCAGTACCAGAGTGTCGCAATCTCACAGCTGCCTCTGCTCACCTTGCTTTGCCCTTCTCACCAGAAGCAGCCTTCCAGAAAGGACACTGTATCAGCTATCTACTGCACTGTGACAAATTACTCCAAACTCAGTGGCTTAAAATAACAAACATTTATTATCACGCAATTCCTGTGGATCAGCAAAGGAGATGCAGCTTAGTTGGGTCCTCAGAGGGTCTTAAGGTCTCTCACAAGGACACAGTGGGGGTGCCAGCCGGGGTGGTAGCCATCTCAGGCACTACTCAGGGAGGATTTGCTTTCCAAAACACACATGCATGATTGTTGACAGACCCTGGGTCTTTGGCTGCTGGGCAGAGACATGGTTTCTTGCAGAGACGACAGCCTCTGCACAGGAAAGCTCATGCAGGGCAGCTGGCTTCCCTAGGAGGCTGTAGGGGGATCAGGGGAAGGGAGAGAAGAAGGGGAGAGAGCAATGGAGACACGGTGAGCAAAGCAGAAGAGAATTATTTTGTAACCTAATCTTAGTGTGATGTTCACCACTTTTACCACATTCTGTTGGTTAGAAGTGAGTCACAAGGTCTAGCACACCTTCCAGAGGGGATCGCACACTCCCATGTGGGAGGCGGAGTCACTGAAGCCCTTTGAGAGTGGGCCTCTGACAGTCCAGACAGGAGGCCCACTGGCCCAATGTGGGCCCTTGGCAACTCCCCTCCTTTAATAATTCATTGGTTTTCACACTGGTGGGGAGAAATCCCAGGAAATAAGATGATTTAAATGGAACTGGAGCTGAGGTGAGATCCCCTTCTCCCTCTGTGCCCCCACCTCCAGGTCAGGAGCCCCGGCCTGGATGAAGCAGGTTTCTTTCCGGTTGTGCAGCTTGGATTTTCATGGCATCCACTGGAGGCAAAAACATTGGGTTGCTGGTTAGAAATGCAAGTCACAGTCCCAGTCTCAGGGGCTCCAGGTCAGTCCCTGATTTCTCAAACTTTCTTCCCTAAGAAAGGAGGAGCCTGGATGAGGGGTTTCGGCGCTCCCTCCCCTGTGTTGAATTTTTTCCCACTGTGGGGCCAAAAACTTCCACATATCTGCCTCCCCTGGCCCTGCTTGGGATTCCATGCCTGGAAGATGCCCGGGCTTCAGGAAGGGGTGGCTGCCACCACACCCCATGTCTGAAGGAAGGAGGGAGGGGCCAGTGGAGAAGGTGCAGGAAGCAGGCCTGGAAGGAAGCAGACCTGGAATCCTAACAACAGGGCCCCTGCCCAGGCAGCTGCCTCAACCTTCCAAAAGCCTGGGCTCTGAGGAAAGTGGTAAGGCCCATATGGAAAGTTGGCTTCTGGTCCTGCTCTCCCACAGAGGGTAGACTACGTCCAAAATGGCTCCTCCCTCGGGATCTGCCTCCCAGATTTGCTTCTTTGCCCCAGCCCTCACCCAGGATGACACTTCCCACCCTCTCCTTACTCAAACCTTGCCCTCTGCTGCACTGTTCCCACACCAGTCCCATGGGCTGGAGCCAGTGTGCCCACAGTCTTTGGAGGATGGTGGTAGGTCATGGCAATTGCAGGAGCTTGTGGGCCTGGGCTCCCACATCCAGGAAGGAAGGTGCTGCCAGCCTGGGGGCAGGGAGGAGGCAGTGAAAGCTGTTGCTTGGGTCTCAAATTCATTTCTAATTCACTTTCCTTCTGAAGTGGTTTTGAGAAAGTGCAATATCTGAAAAGGCAGCTAATGTAGGCTCTGTAAATAGTACATCCCCAGGCTGTAATGGAGGGAGAGGGAGAAAGAAAAAGATGGATTAAGTGCCCACTGCGGGCTTGGGAAAAAAATCCTTTTGATCTCCCCACTGTACAATGCCCTATTACCTTGTTGGCTTGCATCAGCCAGGGAGAGGATGTTTCTTATTGTGATTGCTGCAAATTGGCACCTGTTTCCTGGGAGAGTAGCTTTCCCCTGAATTAAGTAGAGCACCCGTCTCCATCTGGGTGATAAGGACCTCCTATCAGTGGGTAATGTCACAGTACAGCTGCCTCAGCCAGCCTCGCCTGCCTTGCAGACCCCTAACTGACCACACTCTCTGAGCTCAGACTTTCTGCAACAGCCCCACCTGTCCTCCCCTACTGCTGTGTTCATCGCTCCTGACAGATCTTTCTGATGGCTGCAGTAGGCCTCAGAACCACTTGGGAGATGGAGTTTTGACCTTTGAACTCATTTTCCTTCTCCAAACTTGAGCTTCCTACATTCTCCCTTTTATTTAATTCACTAAGCAAATATTTATTGAGAACCTGCTATATTCTAGATACTCTGTTGGGTGCTGGGGACACAGTGAATGAGACAAAGCCCTACCCTGATAAGGCTTGCAGAGGAAGTTCCCACCATTACTTATTGTTCATTGCAAATCAAAAGTCACTTATGACTCCTTTTTTTCCCTTAAGCACTGCATCCAGGTGATCCCCAAGTCTTCCTCATGAGCCTTTCTATTATAAATTGATTTGTCTGTGTCTCTCTTACAACTCTGGATCAAGCTCCAGCATCTCTCACTTGGTCTCCTAAATTAGCCCCTGGTATTAGTTTCTTACTTGCTGTTGCAACAAATTACCAAAACCCTGGTGGCTTAAAACAATACAAATTTATCTTCTAGTTATGCCGTTCAGAAGTCTTATACTGGTGTCACAGGGTTAAAAGCAAGCTATCAGCAGCGGTGTGTTCCTTCGGGGACCCTAGGGAAGAATCAATTTCCTGGCCTTTTCTAGCTACTAGAGGCTGCCTGCATTCCTCAGCCTGTGACCCTTTCCTCCATCTTTAGAGACCACAAAGATGGCTCCAGTCCTTCTCACTGCCTTACTCTTCCATTCTACTGGCACACAGTAGGATCCTAATGAATATGTGTTGAATGGGTGAATAATTATATTCACCATATACTTGGGAGAGAAAAAAAGAGCAATAGGCAGACAATATACAGTGTAGCTTATAAGTAAGAACAAAAAAATCCTATACATGTGCATGGCCTATGTTTATGCAAATAGAAAAGTGTAGGGAGGACCACATTTATTGCAGTAATAACCTCTGGGAAGGGAAGTCGATGAGGGTAGAGAGGAGGATGACTTCCCCTCTTTCCTTCTTATGCTTCTGGTCTTTTTTGTTGTTGTTATAAGCATATACAGTATAACCTTTCTTAAAGGAAAAAATAAAGCCAAACAAAAAATTATCTCCCAGTTCAATATAATCAAATGCAATAGAAACTGGACAATTATTTATATTAATAAAAGGGAAATATGCTAATTAAACTGGACGTCTTCTGGACGTCCTTCTGGACAAAGCCATTGTGGTGGGGCCAAGACAGAGGTGGTTAGGGAAATCAGGTCAGCAGGAGAGAGCAGTTAGGGGGATCAGGCTGGCAGAGAGAGCAGTTAGAAAGTTAGAGGAATCAAGCTGTCAGGGGAGAGCAGATGGGGAAATCAGACTGGCAGGGGAGAGCAATTAAGGGGATCAGGCAGGCATGCAGAGTGGATAGGGTTAATCAGGCAGGCAGGCAGGTGAGTGGTTAGGAGCCAGTGGTCCTGGATTGCAAGACAGATGTCTAACTTCCTATTTAGGTCTGATCCTGCCATAGGGATTGGGCCTAAGCTGACAGTTGGACATCCCTCAAGTGGTCTCAGATTGGGCTGAGGGACCCCCTTTCCATGTATGAATTTTGGCCTGGTGTGCACAAAATTCTTGCACATTAAAAGGGAATTAATTAGAGGAAATATTTTAATATTGCTATTTGCCCTTTCTCTATAATAGAAGTGACAGAGATGAAAGAAAATTAGTAAAATGTATATGAAAATCTCCCTCCTATCAGAGTATGCAGCACACTGTGGGACCCATATTCAAGCCCCCTCCCACCTGCATGCACCTCAAAATTGCACAAGACCCAGACCCAGCGAGCATGAGGGTGCAAGGACATGAGGGCACAAGAGCATGATGACCATTTGCATATTAGGTCTATATTAGATAGGATATATATCTCTTATCTAATAAAAGAGTAATATACAAATTGACCATACCTCTGCTACACCCACAGGCCACACCCATCAGCCAATTAGGAGTGGATATGCAAATAAACCCAATCAAGATGGCTGCAGCCATAGAGAGCAGGAGGGAGACTTGGGTTTCCTTGGCAATGGAGGAACTGGCTCAGGCCTCCACACCAGGCTGCATACAAAGTTTCCATTGTAGAATCTCAACAGAAATGGCAGCAGCCATGGAGCTGAAGAGAGCAGGAGGCCAGGGTTGCCCCAGGCCATGGAGGAAGCCAGCTCCTGCAGCCCTGGCCTGCCTTGGCCTCTGCTTACGACTACAAAGTTTCAATTATAGAAAATAAATGAATCCCCAACAGAAATAGGTGCTGCCACTGAGCAAGCAGAAGACTCTGCTCCACTCCAGGCTATAAAGTTTCAATTGTAGAAGATAAATAAATCCCAGATACCAGGGCCTCCACTTGGGTTGCTAGGGGGTGTGGCTGCCCTGCAAACCACCACAGGCTCCTTGCCCAGGCTGCCCCACAGCCCAAGGGAACCCTCACCCTGATTTGGGACACCCTTCAGGGCAAACCAGCTGGCCCCCACCCATGCACCAGGCCTCTATCCTATCTAATAAAGAATTAATATGCAGATTGAGCATCACTCCAACACACAAGATGATTACCCTCATGTGGTCAAAGATCCTGTCCCCATGTGGACACAAGATGGCCACCACCAGATGGCCAGCAGGGAAGGGAAGTTGGGAGGAATCAGGCCTGCCAGGGTGGGCAGTTGAGGGCAACCAAGCCTGCAAGAGAGGGCAGTTAGGGGTGACCAGGTCAGCAGAGGAGGGAAGTTGGAGGTGACTGAACCTGCAGGGAAGGGCAGTTGAGGGGGACATGCAAGGGAGAGCAGTTAGGGGGTACCAGGGTGCAGGGGAGGGCAGGTTAGGGTATATATTTATATAAACTGTGCATCCTAAATGCCTTCCAGAGGTATCCTTTGTGTCCTCTCAGACTCTCAGCTTTGCTCACATTACCATCTGTCTGTCTGTCTGGGAACTGCCCTGACCCGAGGGATGTCTACAATCATATGTAAGCACTCCGCTTCCTCCTGTCCCAGCTGTGCTGTTCCTCACCTGAGAACACAGATTGAGTCCCTGGGCCCCTGGGTTCTGTGTGGGAGGGAGTCAGGGAGGAGCTTCCTGGTCAGCGGTGCTGGCTGAGTCTGTCCTGACCCTCCAGCCTCATCCCTCACGTTCTCCTCTCACCTCATATGTAGGAACTCAGAGCCACAGCCCTCTGTTGTTTTGCCTTTGTAGGTCTTTGTGAATTGATGTGCTTTCCACCAGGGATGCTCTTCCCTGTGTACTTACCTGAATCCACCTGGTGAAGGTCTCTGCATCCTTCCATGCCCCATTCCCCTGTAGAAATGTTTGTTCTGCTTTTCCAAACCCTTTCTTTCCACAGCAGAGTTGGCCTTTCCCTTCTCCAGGCAGCAGCTGGAGAGGTAGTGTGATGGTTCAGAGAAGGAGCCTTTGCCTCCACGCTGCCTGGTTCCAGTACCTACTAGTTTGACTTTGGGCGATTTAAACTCTCTGAGCCACAGTGTCCCTATCTGTGACAGGAGTGATGACACCCACTCATAGGTGGTGGTGCCCTTTAAACGGGGTGATCTACTTGAAGCTCCCTGCCCAGAGCTCAGTGTCTGCTAGGGGCTCAGGAAATACTAGTCTGAAGGACCGTGACACCATTGATGGGTCAGGGCACACAGCAAGTGCTTTGTGGAGCCAAGGCAGCTTTGGAGAAGAAGCAATGTCTGAACTGAGTTCTGAAGAACAAGGGGTGACTCCAGCTGGTGGTTGGCACTGCACGCATCAACCATACACAATGGGAGTCCAGGAAACTGGAGTCATGGAGAAGAGTGTTCCTAGTGGACCCAAGGACCAGAGCCACGGGCAGCAGACCAGTTCCCTGCTGGAGGGATGTGGGACTCGCAGCCTTTGTACTGCTTCAGTCCAAGCTGTTGGGGTTTGGCGTGAACACACAACGGTGCCCGAAGATGTGGCTCTGATTTCCCCCTTGAGCTCTCAGATGTCTTGAAATTGGTATGAATAATTTTTTCCCCTCAAATTGTTCTAAATGTTCTGTTTCTGGCCTGAGTGCTTGGGTTTCCTGTTACCTCATGGGAAGGGTCCTGGAGCAAACTTGGAGACCTTGGGAAGCTTAGTGAAACAGGGCACCCTATCCAGGTGCCCTGATTCTCTGCCAAGCCAGCACCCCAGGGGCTGGAGAGCAAGGTAGCTTCTGGGTGCTAAGGAGCTGAGCTCTGAGGCCTGCTGCCCAGGCTGCGGCCAGTGCCTGTGGGCAGGCTGGGCTGCAGGCCCAGCGCAAACCAGCAGGAGCTGTCTGGAGTCTGGCCAGTTGAAGCCTGATACCTGGCTCCTGGTTCCACGGGTAGCTGCCCAAGGGTGGGATGGAGGCGTGGGCCCTCTTCAGCAGTCCAGCCCAGGGGCGACTGCATGCTCTGTTTGTGTTGGCTGTAGCCAGCAAGAGTGAGGAGCTGCTGATAGCATCTTGGGGTCTGCCCAGCCTCTAGAGAGATAGGGCTTGTTCTTCACTGGCACGGGTGAAATGGGTGGGCGCACACACACACACACACACACACACACACACACACACACACGCACTCCAGTCAACCATTAGCTCCCTTCCAAACTTGCTTTGAAACAGAGGCTCACATGCAGACATTGCAGTGAAAGGGCACCCAGACCAGGGGAGGCAGGGAGGCAGGTGGGGCTCGAGATTGTGACATCTGGGGCAAGATTTTGGATGCTGGAAGGGCAGAGCTTTATGTTTGGGACAGGTGGTGAGGGGAGGGCAGGAACGCTCTAATTACAGAAAAGTCCTTTTAAACTCCCAGTTAGTATATACTTCCCAGAGTTCTATGGGTCTTAACTCAGAACTATTACTGCCTGTGACAGCCAGGGCCATCGTCCTGTGTTGCACAACTCCAGGATGCGCTGTTCACACTGAGCTCTATGGGACTCATGCCGCCTGGAGACCACGCTGTGTGTGTGGCCCCTAGGGCACACGGAGAACATTCAGAGCACCCCATGGAAGGCTGCTGTGGGGAAGACGACGTTAGCTGATCCTGGGGTTCTGAGCCATCCTGCAGATGCAACCTCAGGAGTTTGTTTTATTGTGACTTATGTGGAACAGCGGGTGGGTAGGAGAGGGGCCTTCTCTGTGGGCACTGTTACTAGTGGGCAGTACCTAGTTCTCCACATGGCTCCATGCCTGTGGGTTATTGGGAGCAGATGCTGTCTCTCCTCGAGCACCTCCTGTCTTCCTGTCCCTCCTCAAAGCAAACACACTGCCCTCTGAGTCAGACCTGGCTTCCACCTGGCAAACACGGAAACCGCTGTGGCTAATTGGGATAAAATGGAGATTTATTAAAGGGCTATTGGGCACTGGCAGAATCCCTGGGAGGGCCAGAACTTCTGCCCTGGAGCCCTCACTCTCTGCCTCCAACCAGGAATGACATCCAAAATCACTTGGCAGAACTGAGTGGGTCCAAGGAAAGTCCCAATGCCATCACCGCAGGGGACTGGCTCTGTAGTCTGCAAGATGTCACTGCCTGCCTTAACCCTGGGTACAGGATGTCCCAGAGCCTTGACCCTGGTTCTTCTAGAACATGGGTGTGGCAGCTGTGGCATCCACACTGAATTGGGCTCCAGGCAGCATCGGCTCAGTTGCATCATTTCCTTTTGATTCTAAGATTCAGAATTTGATGTGGAGGAGTTGGGACAACAGAGTGAGGTTGTGACTTGACCTTTAATTTCAAAGAAGCTAGAAAGCAGAGGCCCAGCTTCCATACAAAGAGGACGTCTCAGAGTGGGGAGTTCCCTAACACATGGTGGCAGGAGATTCAAGGGTGACAAATGACCTCTAAGGGGCTGAGCTCTGATCCCCCCAAGACTGACCTGGTGAGCAGAGCCCATCTCAAAAAGCAGCACGAGTAATGTTTTCTGCTTTCTTTTCTCTTCCAAGAGCAGGAACATTAGCCTGGGATACAGAGATCTCAGCTTCCCTTCCTTTAAGCACAACTCTTCTGCCAAGACGGGCAGTCCCTGTCCTCACCTCCTTAACCCTGGGAGCCACATCTATCCCAGGGGAAGGGTTTTGGCCCCAGCCCTTCTGACTTTGGTTCTCTTCATTTAAAAAACAAAAACAAAAACACGATTTGAGCACTTGGGCATCTCCCAGCTTTGAGTAGACAAATGTGAGGAAGGCCCCCCTTTGCTTGACTCCACCCTGCATCTGGGGGCAGCTGTAGAGTCAGTCCAGTGAGCAAAGTTGGAGCTGTGCCCTCAGAATCTGCTGATTGCAGCTGGCTCCCTTCCCAATGACACTGACAACATGCACACCTGGCCCAGGTGAGCATTCATCTTTCCTGAAGATAACAGTCTGGTTTCAGGTGGAGAAGAGCTATAGTTTGACTGTTAAGTTGACTTTGACCTTCCCTTATGCAGGGCCCTGTGCCCAGGATAGACCCTACCTTCTGATGAGCTTACAGAAAGTGAGGCAGTGCTCTGGCTGTCACGTGTGTGTGTGTGTGTGTGTGTGTGTGTGTGTGTGTGTGTGTGTGGCTGGGGTGTGGGGGGAGGGAGATAGTGTGGGGCACATCAGGTATAGAATAGAATACATCGGAACACCCCCCTCCACACTGAAATGGTCTTTCTATCAGTTTATCTTACTGCTCTACCACAAGGCTTAAAACACAAACATATTAGTTATTTTTAATTTTAGATTAGAAATATCCTTTTCTTTTATTATAGAAGTAATTCATGCTTTATAAAGATTAAAGCCCTAAACAAATATATAAATTAATGGAGAGTCTTCTTATATGGAGCCCTATCTAGATAACTGTTGTTAAAAGTTTTTTTTTAAAAAACCTACGCATATAAATGCACTTATTTGTGTATCTCAAGATGCAATCAATGTGTATGTGGAAGGGTATTCTGCTTAGTGTTGGTTATCAAAAGCCAGATTACATCAGAGTATGCACTGTTTCCCACCTGTAGGAGGGGATGCTGCATGGAGTAGTGAGCTCCCTGTCACAAGAGGTGTGCTAACAGAGACTGACCAGTCAGGCATAGAGCTGGACCTGAGCAGCAATTCTTATATTTTTGGCACAGTTGTCCCTGGGGCCCCACAACTGGTGGAACCAGAGGTTGCCAGCCTTGGTCACCCTCCCCACCACCCCCAGGGAAGGAGGTGCAGAGGGAAGAAGGCACACAGGCTCTGAAGGGCTGAGCCCTGGTCCCCCATGACTGACCTGGGGAGGAGCTGCCCCTCACTGGGAATCCCAAGGAAATGGCTGGGCCTGGTGGCCACCCAGAGCTCTGACCTCCTGGGGCATTACAGTTCCAGAAGCCAACCTAGGCCTGGACAGATGGAAGGTGAGGGCCATCAGTAATGCTCATCATTAGAGTCTAGTGGCTCCTTCCTAGGAATGAGTGCATGGCGACCTGTCCCCTCTTGGGTGTAATCTCCACTGACTGCATTTATGAGTTCCAGAGAGCATCACCACTCTGCCACACTTCAGGAAGTGGACCCATCCCGAATAATTGCCAGGGCTCCAGCCTCATAAAACTCCCGCTTTCTGTGGAGGACAACCACACTCGGTCCCTTGTCCTGTCTTTTCCTGTGCAGCCTCTGACCTGCCAGAGCTCTGTGAGGAGGGACTTTTGAGGCTCAGCTTCCCACAAAGGACAGAGTAACCGCCCTTCAGAGAGTGAGCCCATGATTGCCGTGCCGGCCACCTGAGGGTTGCAGGGGCAATTCTGCCCTGGCTGGGAGCCCCCTCTTCATAGTTCAGGCATGTGGTGGGGTTTCGGTGGAAGAGCATCTCTCAAGGTCTTGGGGTTTGAGGTGAATTGCCTCAGTTTCCATTTATTAGGGGTTGGTCTGTGGATTTTTGCCCTCATTCCAATCTTCCCTCCTTGGTTCTGCTCAGCAGGGCTCATGCCCCTTAGCCCTCCACCCCTCTCATCCTTTTCCCCTCTCCATAGTTCCCAGAAGTAGGACCCAGGCTGCCAGCTGCAGCCTGTCCAGGTTCCCTATCGGATTATGAAGCTTAACATTTTTGTGAAGGAAGAAGAAAGCCTTCCTTCTGGAAAGCGATAAGAACATTCCATCCTCCTCTGGCTCCAGGGAGCCTGGGAAACAATCACCAAAGGGAGAGAGACTTCCCCAGGGACAGGGGCAGGGCTCAGGGCAGGGCTGCCCTCTGCTGGCCCCTTTCTCCCTTCCTCTCCTGCCCCCTCCCCTCTACAGGGGGCCTCTTCTTGCCTGTGGGAAGCCCAGGAGACCCTGGAGACGAAGGCAAGCCTGGGCCCCAGGGACCAGGACCCTCTGTGTGTTGGGCTTCCTCCCAGCCTGGGGCCTTGGGGACCAGCTCTCTGGATGGGATGTTGGACAATCTAGAAGGTAGGGAGCTTCCACCAAGAGGAGCACCAGAAGAGATGCCATGCTGGGGATTAGTTGGCAATGGGAGGTGGGCCCCACACCTGGGGATGACCTAGAGCCTATGACATGGAAGGTAAAAAGCTGAGCCAGTTACTTGATGGGGTAGGAGCATGAGAGAGGCTCCTATAGCTGGCATGGTGATAAGAACATTGTCCAGTCTATGCTCCATCTATGGAGGGATGCATGCTAATCCTCACTCCATCCTTTCTTCCCTTCCCCTTCCCCCTTTCATGGCAACATTCACTAAAGCCTACTGGGTACCAACTGGGCCTCCTCTTCATTCTTCGATTGGGGAGGACATACACCTGCCTCAGGGCCTTGCCCTTCTCCTCCCTCAGCTTCCCTGCCTTCAGGATCCAGGCCTTCCACTTACTTCAGGTCGTTTTTTAGTCACCCTCTCAGTGAGGCCTTTCATGCCTCCTTCTCTAAAATGGCAACTACAGTTCCCACCCCCTTTCTCTCACTTGCTACTATCAAATACATATTTGACTTATTGATCACACCTTTTATCAGTCTCTTCCCACTAAAATTTAAGTTCCCTGAAGACAGGGGTTTCCTCCCCTTGATTCAGTGACTAGAAGATCCTGGGACAGAGCAGGCTGCATGACCCGGGCACCTGGCAGGAACCAAGTACAAAGCGGTGGAGTATGAAGTGGGATTTAAAGAGAATTTAATGAAGAAACTATTTATAAACCATATGCATGGTTAAGGGACACCGACAGGATGTGAAGCACCCAAAGCTAACAACAGTGGGTGTGCTCACTCACCTCAGGTGAGAGAAAGCAATGGTACAAAATGCTCTTGGGTGGAGCAGGGCCATTGCCATCCTACTAGCCAGCTGGGCAGGAGTGTCCATCTGATCTTGACCTCTGGTCTCCTGAAGCCAAAGGACAAGGGTGCCTGAGTCATGCAGCCCACAAGGTCAGAGACCCAGAGTGGAGCAGAGCCGGGATCTGGAGGAGTACCTGGGAAGACCCCCACATAGTAAATATCTGACTTGAGTGCTCTTTTTCCTAGCATCCCTTGGAGATCCCCCCTCTTCCAGGTTTTTCTCTTTCTTTATGGCCTGTAGGAGTTACCTATTGCTGTGTAACAAATTATCTCCAAACCCAGTGGCTTATAACAGCCACATTACTGGTAATTATCTCACCATTTCTGTATGTCAGGAATCCTGGTACAGTTTCACTGGGTCCTCAGTTTCAGGGTCTCTAAGAGGCTACACTGAGGTGCATCTGAAGGCCCGACTGGGGAAGGATACTCCTAGCTCATTCCCTTGGCTGCTGGCGGGGTACAGTTCTTCACTGACTATTGGCGGGAAGCCACCCAGTTCTTTGCCTCAGGGTCCTCTCCAACATGGCAGCTGCATCATCAAAGCAAGCAAGCTGAGAAGGCAAGAGAGAGCCTGGGACATGGAAGTCAGTCTTCATAACTTAATCATGGAAGTGACATCCCATCACAGTTTGTTGTATTCTGTCACAGGAGCATGCCTGGGTCTGCCCACATCCAGGGGAAGGATTACACAGCTCTGAACACCAGGAGGCAAGGGTCACTGGGAGCCATGCCAGAAGCTGCCACCACACAGCCCTCTTCTCTTTTGGCAGCTCTCAGATCACTAGTTCCTGCAGGGCAGCTGACCATGTCCTGTTTACAGTCACTGGTGGGGAGACTGCTTGCATTCATTAACTGACTTATTTACTTAATAGACACTTACTCTGGACCTACTGTGTGCTAAATCTTGAGTGCTGGGGTTACAAAACTAAATAGGGTGCATTTCTTGCCTTGAAAGAGAGATATGTAAAGAATTAGTGAGTTTTAGTGCCTGTTCATGGAGGCTTTGGGAAATAACAGTGCTAATGCTTTTAACACTTACTGCATTCCATGCATCTAACTGCTTTCTATGTAGTATCTCTTTTAATCCTCACAGCAACCTCTGAAGCAGGGACTATTATGGTCACTACATTTTATAGCAGAAGAAACTGAAGCATAAAAAGGTTAACTCATTGCCTAAGGTCACATAGCAGGCAAGGCAGGGCAAGGCTTCTAGCCTGGCTCCTGAGTCCATACACTTCGATGCCATCTTGTGTCTTAAAAGGAAGGCTCCAAGAGGGTGGGCTTGCAGCGGAATGACAGGTGTTGGGGGCCATCCTTGGGAGTAGCTCTTTCCCCGCCGCCCGCACTCTTCAGGAGAAATATATAGACAGATACTTTCCTTGGGCCTTAGGGAAGCTGCCCGCTGGATTATCTGGAGTGGGAAGAGTAGCTGGGACGCCCACTCAGCAAGCTGGGAAAGAGAGTTGTTTTGGTTTCAAAGATTGACATTTTAATAAACTGCTCTTAATTAGCTGCACTTTGAAATTCTGAGTGGCACACTCTCCATCGCCAACCACGGGGGCGGGTAACTTCTCGGAGAACGCGACGCTTGTGGGTGATCTCCCTTTTTGAAACAAACCCAGACCCTCCAGTCACAATTTATTTCCATTCTGAAAATGATCTTTACTGCAAATGTTGCTTTGGTTCGGGCAAATTAGAAATCCTTATTACACAGTCAGGCACTTCAAACAGTGCCCAGCTCACTGCACCGGCTGTGGCATCAAAGGCTCAGCTGGAATCTCTGATTACCACCCAGGCTGGCGACCACTGGGGAGCGGGCCGCATGGAAGCGGGCCCTGGCTCAGGGACCAGTGGGCTCAGGGAGCCCAGAAGCGGGCGGCCTCTATACCAGGCTCAGTGCATCCCTGATTCAGAGACTTAGAAGGTGGTGCTGGGGGCAGAAGGGAAGGAAAATGGCATAGCTGCCCTTGACTGAGCACCTACTATAGTCTAGATACATGATAAGAACTTTTATGTGCATTATCCTATTTAAAATTTCTAAAAGCCTCCACCATAGTTGTAAGGATTTAAACAAGTTCAATGAACAAAACCCCTCTTTCCTCCATTATTCTGGACCAGTTGATAAATAGGACAAATGTGTAAGAAAAATAAGAGACCAATATGCTTATTTCTGATATTAGAGCTGATATAGCAGACGGTGGCTTTCCCTGCAGGTGAGCCAAGTTTCTCATGGTGAACCTCACAGTCACCTGGACCCTTCCCCAGACACCAGCACACAGGTGGGACCAGCTGCCTCAGGCGATGCGCACATCTCTAACTGGTTAGGGAAGCAAATGCATGACCTGTGCAGGTGAGTCAGCTCCCCAGATAGAGAGAGAGGAGCTGAGAGAACCATGACCATGTTAGTCCTACCACACGGACCAGGCAGAAGACAATGTGCTTAGGGACATAGTCAATTTACACTGTAGCCCAGCTCCTCATCTCACTGAAGAGCAGTGAAAACCAGTTCACCGACTGACAGCGGTCCGTGGACCAGGTTAGCAGCACTGTTGTAGCACATGTAAGAAATAGAGATGATGCCGGTTAGAAAGGTGGCCCATCTAGCAGATTTGGATGTTTCTTCTTGGTGATCGATTGGGAGTGAGGAAAAGGCTGGTCAGAGGGATGAAGAGAGGGCTGTGCTGTAAGCTTTCCTTTCTCCTATAGACATTTTTTTTATTGTGCTGTTAAGCCTTGGCAACAACAAGAAAATGCATTTCTGGTAACTGTACTGTGACTCTTGCGTGTTCTTGGATTTTACAGTCCTTGATAAATGCAACATCAGAAGGCTTGTAGGCATCCCAGCCTTCCTGGAAAATGTGAGGTTTTGTTTCTAGGGCCCTGGGATGCAGGTGTTTAGATGGGCAGGGTCCCAGGAAAGGCTGAGATGAGCACACCTAACCCACTTCTTCCACTGGTCAGAATCTTACTGTTGACTGACCAGAGGCCAGAAGGCCCAAGAGGCAGGAGAGGGGCCTTGGTGGGCTACCCTGCAACCACACAGAGTGGTCTGTGTTTGAGCAGTTGGGGTGCCTGGGTTTGTGTCCTGAGAACATACCAAGGACATTCCTGAGGTGTGGGGTCCTTTTGGTAGGAAAGTATGTGACAGGGTAGCCCATGCGTCGGGGAGGTGGAGAGTGAGAATACAGAGTAGTCCTGGGTTGCCTTGACCTCTTGAACTAGTCTGTCCTTGAGCTAGTCTCAAAAGGATGCTGGACAGGACCTAAGTTGCCAGTCTGCTGAGCAGCAAGGGTGAGATCTTAGGAGGAGCTGGCTGAGGCTGGGCTTGGCTGGCTAAGAGGGAATCCCATTAAACTGATTCCAATACAACACTTACCTTGCAGGCACCTGCTTTATGGTGGGCTCTGTGGGGAGACCCAGAGCTGAGACGAGCACACTCTGCCTGAAGCAATTCTAATGAGAGTTAATACTGTTTACCACATGCAGTGTCTGTGCTCAGAGCTCAATGCAGTGTCTAATTTAAGTCTCCATGACTCCTTAGAGGAGTTGTTGTAATATTATTCCCTTTGACAATTTCAATAATTGATATTTGGTGACTTAGCCTGTGTGGGGTCACCCAGCTACTCATGATGGACCTCACAGTGAGGCTCCAGATCAGTGGCTTTCATCTTGGCTGCCTATTTATTTGCATCATACCCATACCTAGATCTCGCCCTAAACCAATAAAGTCAAAATCCCTAAGGGTGCAGCTGGGCGGTGATATTTAACAACTTCACTCCAAGGCTGCATGTGCACAGGGTTCAGAACTTTGTCTCTGATGAGCCTGTGGGCCTAACCACTGTGCTGCCCCAGCCTGTTCATCTTCACCATAGCCCCTAATACCACACATTGTGATGACCCCTGAGCACTTGCTCTTCCCACTGGGCATGCTGGCCCCAGATTGCGGCTCTCACAGAGGTCTCTGGCACAGGGAGGGCCATTATAATGTCATAGGAGAGGTGCCCTGCCATTAGGAAAATCAAGGGCAGCTTCATGGAGAAGATAGGAGATTTGGGGGAAGGTTGAGAGACTGCTGGAGCTTAGCAGGCCCCTAGTCTTTATTCATTCATATGAACTGGATTTCATAAGTACTGGGGAGCCATAGAGGGTTTTTGCTGAAGCTCCTGCAGTTCTTACTATACACTCTCGTCCCAGGGAGAGTTTGGGAAACTGAGTTTGCTGAGAAATTCATTGAAATGTCAGGTTGTAAACACCTTACTAGGAATCCCAATCTCCCCCCCCCCCCCCCCGACCATCTTTTCCTGTCTGCGCACCTACCTATCCTCACTAGCAATGCCAGGGTTCCCCACCCCACACATGTGGTGCTCCACCTCTCTTTGCCTTTGTCCCCACAGTTTCTTCTGCCTGAAAAGCCCTCATGTCTGCCATGCAAACACATTTACATTTATTCTTCCAAACCTGCTCCTTATGCCATTGTGACCCCTCCCAGAAAAGATTTTACCCCTTCCTTCTCGACCCTCCATAGCTTATTCCTAATTCCAGGGCTGCCATCACCTTGTCATTGTCACTGCCTTTGTGCCTGGTCCAGGCTAGCCCTTCTGTATTTCCTGGTTCTTCAGCAGCATGCCTACCACACAATAGGTTCTTAAATCATTTTCAGATTGAATTGCTCTCCAAGGTCAGGAGTCTTGGAGTAGCAGAATTTTAGGAAGCACCCTTTACCTCCTCTTGTAATCCCTCTTTTCTAAGTCACTCTTCTTTATATTTACTGCCATGGACTAAATAATGTCTCAGAAGGTCCCTTTTGAAAGACAAAGCATTGCCTGGCATCAGTTTGATCAGTAACTTCCTGGTCACCAGAACAACTGAGTCCGGCCCAGCTTATCAAATTAGCTCTACTAGGGTCTGGAGAAAACCGGACACAGATCTGGTATGTTTTTATGCAGATGAAAGAGCAGTGAGGGGTGAGGGCTAGGCCTGAGGCTGCAATAATTTGTGAGGAGTGGGACACAGCCAGGAGTAGCATCAAAGTGGGCTTAGGGAACGCTCAGTGGCCTGGGGAAGGCCATTGGTTGTGCATGCATAGAAGAGAGAAAGGCTTTAGGGCTTTAAGGGAGGACTAGGACCCTCTGAGAGGGAGCCAGGAAGAAGTCATTGGGCGAGGGCTGGCACCATCCCCATGGGTCAGATCAGCTGTGTGTGTGTGTGTGTGTGTGTGTGTGTGTGTGTGTGTGTGTGACCTACCAATTCTCCCCACGACTGTGGACAGACTTGGGCTCCTGGGGCCAGCCAGAGAGGGGATTACTTTTTGCTTTAGTAGATTAAATGCTGAAGTTTCTGTGAATTAAACCCCAAAGCAGCTTTGGAATGTTTTCACTATCTGCACTGAGAAAATGAGATCTTTTTCATCTGGCAACACAGGGATAATATTGCCCAGATCCCTGGGCTACAGTGAAGATTAAATGAGATCTAGCATGTCAAAGCCGTGGCCTGTGCCTGGGACACAGCGAGGCCCCAGTAAATGGTGGTTCTCAAGTGAACCGAGCTCATAGGAGTTGGTTGGGGATGAGCCTGGAATAAGGGAGCTTTATTCCTTCAAGATAGCATCCAGCCCCCTTTTATTTAGTGTCTTTTGGTCTCAGAGCTTCTAGTTCTGGGATAGCTCAGCTCAGGGTCAAATGTGGGTTCATTCCCAGCCTGCCATGGCCTGGTATGGGATCTGCAGCAAGTTCTTTAATCTCTCTGAGTCTCAGTTGCCTCATAATAATAGGACTTATCTCACAGGGTTGCTGAAGGATTTGATGATCTTCTCTGCCCTGCCTCAGCTCCCAGCCTCCCCCTTGACCTCCTCCAGACTGTTCTCCAAAGAGTAGCCAGATAATCCCTAGAAACAGAAGTCAGAACCTTTTTTACCAAGCACACAACTCAGTGTGTTTAGAATAAAGTCTGAAGTCCTGACCATGGGCTGGCAAACCCTTTGTAATCTGCCCCCTGCTACCTCTTATTGCCAGTTTGATTCCCCTCGTGCACTTTGCCCACAGAAAGCTTCCTTGCCATTTCTTTTCTGTCTCAGGGCCTTTATACTTGTTGTTTCCTCTGCTTGAATCCCTTACTCTCACTAATGGCAGACATTCTGCATAGCATTGCCTCATACTCAATCTCTGCTTGAATCTTTGCCACCTCCTCCTAGAGACCACCCTATTTTCCTCTCTAAGCAGTCCTCTCAGCCCTTCTGTATTTCCTTATCCTGATGCATTTTTAATGGCACTGGGCAGGGGCTGACATTGTCTTATATTTGTCCTGGCTAGAGCAGGAACTTTGTTTGGCCCCTGATGTAGGCCCAGCAACTGAACCATTCTTTGCTCAATAGCTAGTTGGTAGAGGAGTAAATGAATAAGTTAGTGCCCTCCATTATTCCCACCACATAGGCTGTGTTGGAATTAATAGCAATGGAATGAAATGACCTTGAATTTATAGTCTTAGGATCCAATTCTTGCTCTGTTGTCAACTTACTGTGCAACCTCAAGCAAATTAACTTATCCTCCTGGACCCCTGCAACAGCCTTGGGCAAAAAGGGATACCAGTTCCTATTGTGGCTGAGAGAGATCAGGGATCTTGGAAGGGTCAAGTTGATAAGGAGACAGTTTTTCAAGCAAAAGCTCCTAGAATATAAAGTAGAGGCCTGCTTTCCCTGAACTACACCAGGGTCTCTGGTTTCCCAATATGCTGCCAGCTGCACGTGTCAGGTGGTCATGGATAAGGGGGGGGGGGATCCTTTTGACTGAAATGCTGATATTTTACCGAGGCCACTTGGTTTTGCTTTCAAATAATTTCTTCAGGGCTCCCAAGTGCCTTCTTTCTCTTATTCATTAGCAGACTACAGAACTTAAAGGGAGACTCTAATTAGGGGGAGCTTTCGCATCACTTACTAGGAAAAGAATGAGGAGGGGGCTGCCTTGTGGGCCAGAGAGAATCTTCTAAATCTACACGAAGGCTCTTTGGCCCCGGGCTCTGACTTAAGCTCAGGAGCAGAAACTAAAACCACAGGTCAGGAGGATGAATCTGTCATTTGGAGCAGCCAATCATTATTATTTTTTAAATATAAATTCTGAAAATGTACATAGGTCTGGGGCATCTGGAGTGCCTGGGGATGGGTCTGACTCTTGCTTGCCGAAGAAGTGCAATTATTGACTTTGCTGCTAATGAGGAATGTAGAGTTTACAGGCTCAAGGCAAAGGAAGAGCAGCAGGGGCAGCCTGGACTGGTAGAGAAGATTACAGAAACTGCTCTGCCATGCTCCAACTCTGAGATCCCATCAGAAAGGTGGCAGGTCTACTCACCCCCAGTCCCTCTGGAAATTTGTGAAAGTTGAAAACCGTTTAGGTTCTTGTGCTAGTATTAGCTCAGTGTGTGTCAGCAGTGGAAGAAGGTTGCCCAGAGTACTGATATCTTGGGTTACATAGATATAAGTAGAGTGTGCTGAAGGAGGGAGGTGATAGTCCAATCATTCTCCATATTGGTCAACTCCAAAAAAATCAGGGTGTTTGGGTGTGGTCTCCATAACAGAGCCAGAACCTAAACAATGTATAATTAAGGGGGGGAAATTGGTAGAATGGTATGATTATTTCTTAGACCACTACTTAATTGATGGTTAAGCAGCAGAACAGAAGGGTAAAGGGAACCTTTATAGCAATGACATTATTAGCCAAGTGGCTATGAGCAAGATCTTGGAATTATAAGGCTCTGAGTGGAAATCCTGGCTCCATATTGCTAGTTCTATGGCCTTGAGAAAATATTTTTCCTCTTCCCCCCCTGAGCCCCAGCTTCCTCATCTCTAAAAGAAGATAATGTGTTCTATCTCATAGGGTTTTTGTGAGGGTCCGTTGGGGTAACCCATTATGTATAATGCTTAGCACACTCAATGAATTGCAATTATAAGAATGATTATGCTTGCTCTGAGAGGGCAGAGACATCCTTGGAAGTGTATAGGGGAGAGGGGAATTCTGGAAGGGGCTCCTGTCTGGGAAGGCAAGATGTGCTCGCTAGCTCTCCATTTACTTCTCTGTGGCCATGGGCACATCAGCCACACCACCTTCAAGGATGTGTCTAGCTCATATGTTCTGTACCAAGGCCTCCCAAACTTGAGAGTGCCTAGGAGTCATATGCTGATCAAAAATTAGATTTTGTTTTAGGGAGACTGCAGAAGGGCCTGAGAACTTGCATTTATTTTTTATAATTTTAAAAATTTTTTATTCATTTCAGAGAGGAAGGGAGAGAGATAGAAACATCTGATGAGCGAGAATCATTGATCAGCTGCCTCTTACATGTCCCCACTAGGGATCGAGCCCGCAACATGGGCATGTGCCCAGAGTAGGCATCAAACCATGACCTCCTGGTTCTTAGGTCAATGTGCAACCACTGAGCTACACTGGCTGGGTGAGAACTTGTATTTCTAAGCTGCTCCAAGATGAGTCAGATGCTGCTGTCCAGGGGCCACACTGAGGAATCCTGTGCTTATCCTCTGGGCTCTGAGCCCACTGTAGACTGCGAGTCAAGGTTGTTTTTCTTCCCCTGCACAGCACCCGAGTGTTAAGAACCTGGACTTGTGCCATGGACTTGTCCAGCTGGTCCCTCCAGACTTTCTTCAGGAAGTCATCTCTGACTTGCTTCCCACACTCAACTCCTTCAGGGAAAAAGTGGTTAAGAACATGGATCCTGGAGGTAGACCTTCTGGATTCGAAGTCTGTCTCTGCCTGTGTGACCCTGGGCACATTTGACTTCTCTGTGCCTTGGTTTCACCATCTGTAAACTGTGGATGTTGCTAATACCCATCACACAGGGCTGAGAATTAGAAGACTTATTTATTTACAAAGCTCTCAGGGTGAGCCCTTTATAAATGTTAGTTCTCTCCTTTCTTTCTGTCAGCATCACCATCTCTTTCCTCTCAGCTCTCCTGCAGCCCTGTCTTGTTCATTGTCTCTGACCCCAGTGCCCAGCACAGAGAAGTCGGTCAGAAGTCAAGTGGTGAGCCCTGTGGGGTGGGCAGAATAGGGCTGCTTCTCACAAGATGCAGATTTATGGCCTGGAGGCCAACATGAGGGCTGACGGAGGGATTCTGCTGGGATTACCAGCTCCTCTCAGCAGGGCTGACCTTTTCTCATCTTATCTGGGAGCTGACAGAAAACAGAGGGTGTCCCCGTTCCAGCCCCACCCTACTGTGGGGCCCATGGTCAAAGCCTTTGTGTCCTGGGCCTGGGCCTGACTCCTGGGTTCTGCTCAGAGGCAGCCTCTCCCATCAACCAGGCCCAGGAGGGGGCATCTACAGGCGTGGGGCGGTGTGCTTCAAAGATGCCAAGACAAGGCACAGACTAGATCTGTTTCATCAGGACTCTCCTCTTCTCCCCAAATGCTGGGGGTGCCCTGCCCCTCCAGGGGCGCGAGGGGTCAGCGCCACACTTTGACACAATGCAGTCCTCTCTTCAGATCCAGGGCTAAAAAGAAAAAGGCGTGCACACCAAACCAAAGCCCTGCTGCCTAATATAAAATACTGCTTCCTAATCCCAAGTGTGGCCAAGCGCGCTGTGAAGATAGTTAGAGGCCCTTCAATTATTTCCACTTTAAAAATGTTTTTATGTCTCCCGTTTTGTTCACTTGGTTGGTTGAGGTGTAATTGCACTCCTAGCCTGGGCTTTGCTTCCTCACCAATGGGGTCCCCAGTTTTGTGTGTTGATATTAAGAACAGATATTGAGAGCTGAATGGGGCATTGTTTCCCGGCCAGATCAGTAGCTGCTGCCTGCGTTTAGTGAGTGAGCCGGCCCAGATTGGCGGCCCGACCTAGACCGCGTTGTGGCTTGCTTTGATTACTTGCTTCCAGCCAGCCCGAATCAGGAACTGATCATACACGTCCAGGTTTTCATTTGCTCTCCCTCCCCTTGTCCATTTTCCACAGGGGCAGGTTAAAGCAGTGGGTTTGGGGGTAGGCAGCCTGTGCTGATTTTTAATGGGACTGTGTGTTCAGGAGGATGGGCTGGAGGGACCGGGAGCACCTGAGTGTCCCCCTGATCAGACCTTCCAACCCAAGCAGAGGCCCAGAATCTAAGCATCTTGTGCTGACACATCTCTTACTTGTGACCAGTATAGGTTCTAGAAACTTCCCTCAAACTATGAACAAGAAATACACATTTTCCCCCCAGAACTCACTTAAAATTTTGCTCTTTTCATATTTTAACCAGATAGGTCTAAATATAAAACCACAGCATCTCATTTATTTTTATTTTTTAGAGAGTGGAAAAGAGAGGGAAAGATTGAGAGAAACATTTGATGTGAGAGAAACACATCAATTGGTTGCCTCCTATACGTGCCCTGATCAGAGCCCAGGCTGGAGAGGAGCCTGTAAGCTGGGCATGTGCCCTTTACAGGAATCGAACCCGGGATCCATCAGTCCACAGGCTGACACTCTACCCACTGAGCAAAACTGGTTAGAGCGCCATAGCATCGCCTTTTAAAAGGATTTGGGAAAATGACCTACTGGTTACTTAAAAACTTTGACTGCAAGTCTTTATGATCCCGCTCCAGGCCCCACTGCCTCTCTCTCTGCTCATCATGTTTGCTCATAAACGCCAAAAACCCAAAGAGAACGCTTTGAGCAGTGGGGCCCAGCTAAAGAACAATGACAGGACGTTGGCTTGCAAAGTGTCAGCATTTGCCAAATAAGTTTATCCTTTATTTATTATTTTCGCTGTGGCTTAAAACATGCAGCCCTCCAAGCCAAGTCTCTAAACTGAAACGTATGGCAGGCCTGCCTCTGCTCAGCGTCCACAATGAACGCGGAGACTTCCCCCGCGCTCCTCTCCAGCGATCGGGAGCGAAGATAGTATGTTTTGAATTTACCGAGAGATCTACTGCTTTGGGCTCACTTTTAGTACTTTTAAAAAGCAATCAATAATGGCCAGTTTGTAATAAGAAAAATTTATGAACTGACAGGCAAAATGTAATTACGGAGGGGATTCCTTGAAAGAAAAAAGAGGTGATGTTAACAGACATCCCGACAATCTGTTTGCACTCATTTTCATTCATATAAATGATGATGTGCTTCTGGGTGGAAGCAGCGTTCTGCAAAGGCTTCCCAGGAGCCTGGAAAGGTCACTGCCAAAGTTGTCACTAACGAAGGGCAATGCGTCTTTGTGCTCACTTCTCATTGTTCCCTGCAGAATGGGCTTTTCACAGCGCTCCTTTTATGGCTGTGACTGTACCCCAGCAGCCAGTTACACACCTCATCTTCCCTGGTCCCTGGGGAGCTTTCGAAGTTTCTGGAAACTGGGAGGCACCTGGGAGTCTTGGTTCCCTCCATCACTTTCTCTTGCCACTTTCTCCTTCCAGCCACCGCTGCTGAGGAAAGCCATGCAATTTCCTGATCCTCAAAGGCTCTTGAGAAAGGGAAAGCGGAGATTCCTGGGAAAACAGCACAGGTGGCCTCGCCGTTGCCTCATCCTAACCGTGCACAAGCTCAAGGTAAGAAAGACCCTTTCTGCACAATAGGTGCCAACAAGTGCTTGAAAAATGATAATATTGAGATCTGAGAGTGCTGACCTGCACAGTAATCTGAAGGATATTTCTCATTATACCCATTTTACAGATGAGGAAGTTCAGGCTCAATGACATTACCTGACTTACTCCCAGACAAGTAGCTTATTAGGACTTGAACCAGGTTTTGGATCCACATTTTTTTTTCTTTTTAAATATGTTTTTATTGATTTTTTAGAGGGGAGGGGAAAGGGATAGAGAGATAGAGACAGTGATTGGGAAAATGACCTACTGGTTACTTAGAAACTTTGTCTGCAAGTCTTTATGATCCCGCCCAGGCCCGACTGCCTCTCTCCCTCCTGCGTGCCCCCTCCGGGGGATGAAGCCCACAGCCCAGGAGGTGTCCTGACTGGGAATTGAACAGGCAGTGTCATAGTGCAAGGGTCTATGCTCAACCACTGAGCAACACCAGCTGGGTGGGTCCACATTTCTTGGCCTCCCAAGCCTGTGTCTTTTGAACATCCCCAAAATAAAAAAATAAAAAAGAGCAAAACAGTTCTTTTAAGAAGAATGAGGAATAGGACAGGCATTCTTATTCAAAAAGTATGGTCCAGTGAAACTTTATTTAAGTTTGTTGACTTCTAAAGGGAGCCCACGGCTGCTAGAGGCGAGAACTGTTTTACTGTTTTGCGTCTGGAGTACGTGGTGATTTTCCAAGTGCTCCCACATCTTGACTTGATGTCATTTGCAGCTCACCACAGCTCTTTGGGGGAGGCAGAGGGCGAGGAATGTCCCCCCCCCCTCTCCACACACACTGTGGAGGAGCAGAGAGAAGCTTGGAGGTGAGGTGACCTGCCTGGGGTCACAGAGGGCACCCTTGGAAGCCGGAAGCTCCTGACCACAGCTCAGTGACATAGAAGGGGATTCCTTTTATTGCTTTCACAGAAAAAGCTCAGAGTACTAGAAGCTAAATAATGCAGTCCTTAGTGATTTGCTCTCTCTTTTTTTCCTCTGTGCTTACTTCTGGGTGGAAAGTCAGTGATCACAAATCAAGTTGAGACCTGGGAGCTGAGGCAGGCAGCATCCATAAGAAGAGCAGTAACTGGAGAGGCACCAGAAGGGCTGCCAGGGCCAGCACCGCCCCACCACACCTGACCCCCACCCTGACGTTCAATTCCAGCCTTGACACCGTGGCCTTGGCCATGCTGAGTCATGGAAGTGGATGATCACATTTCACAAAGGTTTCCAGGAACGAAGGTGGAAACGTGAGGAGCCTGAGCCTTCAGGTACCTGAAGATCCGAACGCATGGCATCTTACATTTCTTTAGGCTCGACGAGCAGCTGCAGGTTTGGACGTGATGGCTCCGTGCCACCTCTCAGCACAGTCATGAGTGATGAGTGTGGCCGGAGCAGTTTGGGCTGTGGGGGAGGATGTCAGGATTACCCCGACAACCTTATCAGTTAGGAATCTGGTTTTTGGATCCCCATCTGTCTCTCTTATTTGTTGCTATAATAAAGCTGCAAACCCTCTAACTTAGTGGTTTAAAATAACACTTTCTTCTTGCTCCTTTTGGGTGTTGGGATCGGCCCCAAGACTTTGGTTTGGGTGAAGGTCTGCTCCCTGTACTTTTCCTTCCCCCAGGGCCAGTGGACCACCCAGAGCAAGAGCCATGGTGATGGCAGAAGCACAAAAGCCCGGCCAAGCTGCTCAGCACATGAAGGTCTCTTCTTGTGTCACATTTGCAGCCAAAGCCAGCCATGTGGCCAAGCCCAACCTCAGTGGGCCAGGGAAATCTGCTCTGCCCACTCCAGGGAGCCCAGAGGACTGTGACTATTTACTGAATTATCCAAACTAGCACACCATCTGCCTGACTCCAGCATCCTGTTCCTTAATGGGCTGTAACTCGGAGGAAGAAGAGATGTGACTAATTATTATAGAAATCCCCCGGAAGACTTTAGGGGTGAGAGAGAGTGAGCCACAGGAGTGAAGGAGAGGAGGACTTGGAGAAGGGAGACTGGGTAGTGTGGCTCCTCCCCGCTGTGCAGCTGGGTGCCAGCAGATCCTGGGAGGTAGCTTCAGAAACCACAGGACAGAAGGGCAGGACAATGGTGAAAAACAGAAGCACTAGGGCCTGAAACTACGTCCATATTCCTGCTTCTCTAGTCACTGAGTCTGCCACTTACCTCTCTAGCCTCAGTTTCCTCATTTTTAAAAGAAGGAGGGTGCCAGATGCCTCGAGGAGGGTGAGTGTGCAGGGAGAGGAGGCAGAAAGCAGGGACCACTTGGTGTGGGAGGTTGGCTTTGAAGGGAAGGAGTGAAATGCACTAATATTTGAGAAGGTTTGGGTCTCTGTATAGGAAGGGGCACTATAATAATTTTGTAGGTAAAACAGGAGATGGAGAGTTTGAATGAACATGGCTTCTATGGCAGCTAGTTAACATTTTCCCCAATTCCTTCAGGAAATGTTTACTGAGTTACCACCAGGTGCCCCACAGCAGTCTAGGTGCTGGAATTACATCAATGAATGAAACAGATGAGAACCACTGTCCTCGTGGTGGGATGGGGTGATACTTACTAAGCACGTACTATATTTTAGACACTGTGCTGGCCTCAACATCCACCATTGCAGGAAGGGAACTACTACGTCTACTTTGAGAATGAGAAAACTGAGACTCAAAGTAAATAACTTCTCAGTGGCCACCTGCAGCCAGTAAGAGGCACCGCTGATAGTGCTCAATCCCAGAATCTTTCTGTTCTGTCGCACCCCCAGGGACCAAGATGGCAGTTTGCAAACAAGCCTCTTGGATTTTTGGAGGAACGTGGGAGATGAGAAGGGAGGAGATGACAACAGGATGTTGAGGTGATTTCCAGACTAGAGCTGGGGCAAGGCCTGCATGCTGATGGGAGCAGAAGCATGAACTGAAGGTTCCAAGGTGGGTGCTGGAGCATGGGTGAGAGTCCTGCCCATAGGGGCAGCCCTTCCCGGCCTGTCCAGGGGGGTGGGTAGAGCAGCTTTCTTAAGAGTTAGAAAGTAGGGATTGTTCCAGAGGGATCACTGTGAGCTACTTCATTCTTAAAGTCCAGCCAGCTCTCATCGCTAGTGTCAAATGCCTAAAGATAACAGGGCTGAAGCTTGCCTGAAATAAAAAAGAAATCAGGAACAGATGTTAGAAAACCTTTTTTTTTTTTTTTACTTTGAATGTGAGCATAAGCCTAGAGATTATTGGCAGAAATCTGGCACGTATCAGAAACAATTAGCTGCCTGGCCTGAGACTGAATGGAATCCCCAGTTTCCTTTTACTTCCTTCCCAGTTCAAGCTAGACATCTCAAAGGACAGGACATGGCCTTCCTGTTGGATGGTTGGGCCCCACATTTCTTATTTGGTTTGGCCTTCAAGGCTCTTGCTTTGCTCCTCCTGACTCACCATCTTCCTTACCATTTCTCTCTAATCTCCCTCACCCCCACTAATTATATAAGCTTAGTGGGTGCACACTCACATGACACATGCTACTTCCAATCTTGGCAACTGCCTCAGCATTTATAATGGGGTTATTTGTAACCATACATACAGGGACAGCCAGAGACTCCGAATCCTCCTGCTCACCAAGGCTCCTCAAAAAAAAAACCTTTCTGTGCAGTTTACTCTTAGTCACTCCAACTGAATAGGCTTTTGGCTGGGATCTGCTTTGGAAGTTCCATGAGTGTGGGATTCAAGACTTATTAAATACCTACTGTGGGCCAAACACCCTATAAGCATATTCTAACCTTTTTTCAGGGTCTCTCTAGCCTGTGAACCTAGATGTTATCTCTGTGGTGATTGTATCTCATGTTTCATTGGGTCTGCCGCATCCTGCAAAGCTCCCTGGTCCTATTTAGAGGACCTGAGGATAGTCACCCAGCAGTTCCTGAAACAGCTGGTTGGCCGCTGTGGCCATGCAGCCTGTGTCAGTCTTCTCCTGTCCATGGCTCTTGTTAGAGCTCTGGCATCAGTGACTTGGGCATGCTGTGTCTCCATCTCTCACCACACTCACCAAATTAATTAAGACAGTTAGCACTTGGAAGGCCATTGTGGGTATCCCTCTATATCAGTACATACAGATCTACCCCCTTTCTTTGAACAATGTCATATTCCTTTATCCTGTGGGTTTGCACAGGCACATGGTTTCTATGAGCTGAGTTCCTATGCAAAACTGGAGATATACAAGGTGAAGGATGCTCAAATCTGCCATTTTGATCCAGGCATTTTGAATATAAATATTTAAACCAGTATTATGCTAACACTGATTAATTTCTACTGTGAAAATATTTTCAGCCCCAAAGGCCTTAGGCCAATTCAAATTATTGATTTTTTTTTGAGTTAAGCTATTAATTAAACCATCTTTATTTTTTTGGTCATAATTGTAGATTACTAAAATAATGCTTATTTTTATTAGCTCTTTTTCCATGAAACCTTTGTAATAGAGATATGATTTATGGGTCAGATTTTGGTCCTTGTCAAGTTATATTGATTATAAATTAGGCTTCAATAAATTTTCTTCTGTCTACCTCAATTTTCCTGTGTCAAATTGTATATATCCACATGCTACCATTTTTATTTTTATTCATTGTCCATTATATTTCACGTTAATTTTTTTTACAGATAATACTGATTAAGACTGGGATAAAAGACTTCATAATGATTATTTATGGCAAATCCTAGAGAAAGTTGTAAACAATCACTCTTGGGGTTCCAAAATAGCTTTCTGGCCCTGGACTGATCTATTGTATGGCTAGTCCAAATTGCCCCTCTCTTTCCTATCCCTTTGCCTGTGGTTTGTCCTCCCTGTGACCTTGTCTGAGCCAATAGCAAGTGGAGGACACAACATGTGGAATCAAATATTTTTGTAGCTAAAATGGTGAAGCCCAAACATTTGCTTTTGGTACATGAATATAAAACATGCCTCTTGCTCTTCTTAGATTTACAGGAATAAAAGCAGATGCAAAGAATAGATCACTTGAGCTAGGGCTAATGGAATCAAACTCAGTGCTCACAAATATAGAGGAATATTTAACTGCTCCTTCTTGAAGGAGTTAAGATGGGAACAACACCCTAATCTGGAAATGTATGATTACACAAAATGTTTCAAGAAATAGATTGAAATATAGATTGGCGGGGGGAGAGAGCATTTTTTACTAACTTCCAGTAAGCTAGAACTTTCCAATTACTTATAATTCTCTCTGCCTGCCCCTTTGCCCTTTCCTGAATACTCTGGTTAAGCAAGGTTTGAACTGTACCTCCGCAGGGGGTCTAAGAGAAGTGCTCTTAAGCTTAGGGAACATTTGGCTTTAGGGACAGAAAGACACTTATATGGTGCTGTGTCTTTTAGACACAACAGGCTAAGTCATCTTTCTTTGTCTATTTTTCTAAACTGAGTATCTATTAATACAAAATCTTGGCCAGTGCTGGGGCCCAGAGGGCCGGGCAGCAGAGGCTCTGTGTGCTGCTGAGAAAGCTTTCAAGACCATTATCTTTTGGGGCACAGTAGGAGCCAAAGTGGGTGTCATTAGAGGCCTCTAAACAGCTGGTCTGCATCCCACCAGAGACACACAAAAAGGTTAATTACAAAGATGAGCTGGCTGAACAGAGTACCAAAGACAAGAAATTGTAAAAGGAAGAAAAAAGAAAAAGTAAAGACAGGATAGCTTGGGACCAAATGGCAGTTCCCTAAATAATAAATGCAGTGGGAAGGTTGGGGACCACTCTGTAATTGTGGGGTCAGTGAGGGCAAAGGAGCTTTTAGAATACCATTAAGATGGGAATGTTTAAACCATGGCTGGCCCTAAATCCTGTAGAGTTAAGCATGGGAAGAAAAGGAGTCCCCCCCCCCCCTTGACTTCCAGGAAAGATTCTTTTTATGCATTCCACAGGCTCCCTTCTCTCTTTAGATACTTAAGGAAAATACTGTAAGTTCCTCATCTTTTGAAATCAGCCAACTTACTAAGAGCAGTTCACTACATTGCCTCTCTTGGCTGGCTTTTATGTGACATTTGTCATAGGAAACCTCTCTTAGCAACCACTTTACAGATGTGCCTACGGCAGACCCCCAAGAGGGCACAGTCTGAACCTGTGGACCAAGTTGGATACCAGCACATAGGCCCAGCAAACAATTATCAATGGACCCTGTGCTATAGGCAAATCTAAGACAGAAAGGATATTAAAATAAGAAAAACTTGGTTTTAGCTCCCAGCTTTGCCACTTACTAGCTGTGAAAAGGTAGCTAGTCAGTTCAACTCTCAGAGCCTCCATCTTCTAATTTGTAAATTGGGTACAATACCACCTCCCACAGAGAGCCAGTTGGATGAAACAGTGGCATGGCCCAAGTCTAGACTCCCTTTGCTTCTTTCAGTGGCTCCATGGCACTTGTATGAAGAGAGCTCATTGAAAATGGTGATGATTGTGGCCTCCATAGGAATGGCCATGCCAAAGATGGGAGCATATCCTTAAGTTTGGTTTAGCCCCCCCAAAGTAGGATATAATACAGCAGGAAACTTGACAATCAGGATGGATGGACATATTCATCAGGCACAGTGGACCAGCGTATTTCTTATGATCACCAAAACAAATTGTCACAAAAAAGGAAGTTTGAGGTTGATCTCCCTCCCCTAAGTATCTGGAGAATGTGACTGTTCACATTCATGTTGATTATTGATTATATAGGTGGGCACCTCTCTCCATAAGATTCCTCATAGATTGGCCAAATAATTAATGATATGGCATATATATCATTTACAGACACTTTTGGGCAATGTGAACTATAAATAGACATGTTTACCAGAAGATATATGAGATTTCATATTCGATTAAGAGGTTATAGATACTAACATTATATGGCTAGTCTGGAGATAGACTTTTGGATTTTTCTGGTGACTTCTGTCTGCAAAATTTGTTTGCAACCCATGCATTTTCTTTTTTATTTTTCCTAAGGGCATTCAAGCACACAAGCCACTTTGACTCATTCCCCATGCTGGACATGTAGTATTGTAGGCTCTGAGTTTCTGAAAAGGCAGGAGCTCGGGTTAGCTCTTTCTTCTCATCTAGCACCTCCCACCACACCCATAATCTCTTCTTGTGATGTTCTTAAGTCTGGCTAGTTGCCTATTTCAGTGATTGAATGGTGGCCTCCAAAGGATATGCACCCTCTAGAACCTGTGAGTGGGAAATTATTTGGAAAATAATTAAGTTAAAATATCAAAAAGAGATAATGCAGGGTTACCTCAGTGGACTCTAAATCCAATGACAAGTCGTTATAGGAGACCGAAAAGAAGACACAGTCAGAAAAGAGGGGACAGAGACATAGCCATGTAGCCATAAGAAAAGCTGACAACCACCAGAAGACAGAGGGGCAAGGGGGATTCTCTCCTCAAGACTCCCGAGTGAGTGTGGCCTTGCCAACACCTTGATTTTACACTTCTAACCTCCAGAACAGGGAGAATAAATTCCTGTTGTTTAGAGCCACATGGTTTGTGATAATTTGCTATGGTGGCATAGGAAACTGATACACCATTCCAGCTTGCTTTCTGTCAGGCTCGGCTCTCTCTCAGCCCTCTCTCCAGGATCCCCTGGGAAGGGTGATTAATATAGAAAATGGGGTTGTTATCCTGTCTCTTTTTTGCTTACTTTCAATGTTTCTGTTTAGCTGAGAAAGTTGTTCCTCTCCCAGTGTTCTACCTGCTCACCCACTTCTCCAAGTCTACTCTTTTCTCTAGCACATTCCTTTTGCCCACTTGATTTCAATATTTGGAGGGCTCAGACATGTGCATCTCAGCCTCATCTTTTCAACCAAGATGTCTGCTTAGAACACAGTTAGCAGACATCTCCCCTGCCTGTGCTTTTCTTATAGATGGTCATCTAGAGCAGTGGTCAGCAAACTCATTAGTCAACAGAGCCAAATATCAACAGTACAATGATTGAAATTTATTTTGAGAGGCAAAATTTTTTAAACTTAAACTTCTTCTAATGCCACTTCTTCAAAATAGACCCTCCCAGGCCATGATATTTTATGGAAGAACCACATTCAAGGGGCCTAAGAGCTGCATGTGTTTCGTGAGCCGCAGTTTGCTCACCACTGATCTAGAGCATTTATTCAAGGAGCTTACTAACCCAGGAAAGCCTGGCTAGGTTCTGTCTGCCTTTGGGACCTTGGATTGGCCAGATATTAAGCCAAACTTGCTTTCTTGCCTGAAGCTTTACCCACTGCTCCTTTTCCCCATCTGAAGTTGGAGAAGAGCAGACTTCCAATATTTCCTGTGCTGGCTATCATCATCCCTAAGTTCTCTTAGTCTCAGGTTGAACCCCTCAGCTCCTTCCAGGTAGTCTGTGCCAAATTTGCTTTCTAGCTCCTTCTGGATGCAGTGCACTCTCCTCTGCAGTGCCTTCTCCAGCCAGCACCTGAGCTGCACTCTCCACCCTTACACCAGGGAGTGGGGAGTGAGGGGGAGTAAGGTCCTAGCCAGCTACCTCTTGCCCCTTTGCCTCCCTTCCTTTTGGGAGGAGTCTGTGTCCCACTCCTTGTGTTTCTGAGGAGATTGATCAAGAGTATCAACATTCTCACCACAGAGAGAACACCTTATCCCCCTGGGCACCTTATGTGGGCGGGACAGACTCCTGCAGGGACTCACTTATGACCAAGGGTGGTTATTATCATGTAAGCCTTGAGGGCCATCTTTCCTACTTTTGGGAGAGGCCATAGTAGATAATACTACCAGCACAACAGAAAGCCATTAAGGGAGAAAGAGGAGAAAAATATTTGGATTCACCTGTGTTTGATGCTAATCCACACCTGGACTTTTCCATCATGTGATCCTACAAACCCCATCTTTGCCTGAGCTAGTTTGACTTGTTTTTCTGCCTTTGCAAGAAAGAGTCTTAACCAATATACCTAATCTAGCCAGGGTTGCCTATGGGCAGCTTAGGAAGGACTGGCTGTGTTTGATCTTGGGCATTGCCAAAATTCCTTGTTTCTTTCTGACTCTGCTTTCAGCCAAAGTCATGCATGCCTCCATGACACTCCAACAACTGCTATCTTCTTGTTTCACTTTAGTCATTTACAACTCAGCTTCCAGTCTGGGTGTCCCACCCTTCCCTGCTCCCTATGCCCCCTCTCTGGTCTCTACTCCATGACACCCCATGCCATCGTCAAGTCCTGTCCTCCTCAAGCCCAAATGTAGTCCATTTGGTCTAGTCAGTGTCTTTGCACTCCTCAAATGGAAGCCATACTGCAGAGGTTCTAAGAAATCCTGTGCATGCAATATAAGAAGAATTACCTTCATTCCAATCAATCTAAACATAAGAATAACAGCGTTGACAATCTTTTACAATCAATACTGCGGTGAATTATGCAGCGAATCATAAGCATCACCCCCAAATATTATGTCTACAGGAAATGGCTTTATGCAGCTAATTGTTAACTGGGAAACACTTTCATTAATTCAAACGGGTCAACATTTTAAATGATACTCTCATATAAATGCGGTATGAAGGTTTACGTGCAGATCACTCTAAGGTATTCCTTTTTTTGTGTGTGTGAAAGCCGACTAATGCTGCATTATGTTTTATTGTGCAATAAAATTATGTGCTAAAATTATGCTCATAAATGTACGCAAATGTAAACCAAGCTATTAGTTATGTTTTCACAGATAAAAGTCATTAGCATAGCTATCAAACTCTTCTCCCATTTGAATAACAGAATTATGTCTGGAGTCTCTGGCTGGCTTGCTGGGGCAGTCTCAGAGAGAGCTCCTGTAAATCTTGCTGTCTGTGGGTTATGCAGAAGCAGGTACCTTGACCTGACTCCAATTGTAGAGGCCAGGCCAGCTCTGTGTGAGACCCGCTGGAGTCACCAGCAAGGAAGGACCCTTTTAGCATCTCTCGGCATCTCATATCCCTGAGAAGTCATTCTTTAACACCTTCCCACCTACTTCCTGCTAATTAGACTTATTGAAAAACAATTGCAGATCTTTTTGAGATTTCAGGTGGCTGACAGCATCTTTTAGCAACAGTCACAAGGAAATGAAGTTTCATGTATAATTCATGAGGTGCGTGGTCATCCTGGTGGGAAATTATCTCCTGACAGGCATGGTGGTGATGGTGTCCTATCAGAATGGCCTACAGTGTATAATTAAAACCCTGAACAGAACAAATTAATGCTGATTACTTTATAAACAGTTTGAAAGCTTGAATTCTGTTCCCTGTCTTGCAAGAAGGAAACAGTTATTTTAGAACTGTGTAGATTTCTACCCCTTGACTAACAGTTCTGCTAATAAAGGACCCTTGAATAGATAATACAGTTAGCAGTCTTTGTCGTCCAATTTGCTTCCATGCAGCTCATCTGTACTATGTTGGAGGCACCAAACCAAAAATTTGACAGGTGCTAAATTTTCATGCTGAGAGTGCCTGCCCCTCTCCTGTAAATCCATGCTTGTTCTCCATCCAGGCTGAGAAAAGCTCTAGCATTCCCACAATGTGAGCACTGGAAGGGCTTGATTAGGTCCGTTAGTCATACCCCTATGTTTAGAGATCAGGTAACTGAGGCCAGAGAAAGAGAGTGAGCGGCCCTAGGCCAAGCTGAACTATGATGATATCAGTTGGTGGCTAATTCCAAGTTTCTTCCAGAGCTTTGTATTTGGAACACAGCAGCAACATTAAACTAACATGTTCAAATATTTACTATATACCAGGCGCAATGCTGAAATCTCACTGAATCCTCCCAACATGTTGGGATTCTCCCAACATGTGGGGATTCTCACTGAATCCCCACTTTACAGGTGGGAAACATTCAGGTGCTTGGATGTCTCACTCTGGTTGAATAAATAAATGACTGCTGGCTGGATCATGTTACTTTCCCTCCATCTTCACAGATGCCAATCTTACCAAACCCACTTTACTTTTGTCTGAATTGTTGCACCCATTTTCTAAGAAGTTTGTCTCACTGCCTCAACTCTAATCTCTCCAAGTAGATTCACTGCATTCAGCCAGAGCTAGCTGTTAGAAACAGGAATCTATAATTTCACCTTCAGCATAAAAGAATTCATTCAACAAATCTCTATTTAGCTCCTGTCATTTGCCAGGTACAGTGCTAGGAACTGGGTATGTGTCAGTGACTGAAAGAGACATGGTGTTCACACTCTTGAAGTTTCCAGTTGGGCAGAGGGGACAGATGATGGCTCCCCATAACTCTTGGGTCAAGATCCAAATTTTTAAACATAGTCTAAAAACCTCAACAGGAGGAACCAAGATGGTAAACACCTATTGTGCTGCCTCGTACAACAATTCCAAAACTACAACATAACAATAAGACAAACATCATCCAGAATCACCGGAAAGCTGGCCGAGTGAAATTCCACAAGTAAAAGTAAAGGTGGGACACTGAGACTCAGAAGAGTAGCAGAACGCAGCCTTGAAGATATGCATGGAGCCAGAGGTTCGGAAGAGCCATGGGGCACGCGCAGGCTGTAGGGTGGGCAGCAGCAATCCCGGCTGGATTTCTCCAATGGGGAGGGTGGAGACTGTCCCACTACACAGAATCCCCAGTGCCAGGTGAGGTCTGAGGTCCGGGGTACACACCCTGGAAGCTGGGCGAGGCAGAGGTCTCCTAGTCTGAAGAGAATCCGGGTTGCTTGGAATAGCAGTTTGCGTGCGTAAAGTGTGCGACAGCACAGACACACGACTAGCTCCCTGGCGACTTGCCCCCTGGTTCGGGAGACCACCGGACCGCTTTGTTTTACAACTCTGGGCGAGACTTTGGGTGTGCAGACTCATTTGGGGAGAGGCAGAGTTGTCTGGCAAGGGGTAGAGACTAGCGGCTTTCTCTTGGAGGTGCCTGCAACCATTACCACCCAACAGAAACCTGAGCACCGCATAGGACATAGCTGATGCTGACGCTGCCTGCTCAGCTCAGAGACTCCGCCCATCCAACCTGAACACAGTTTCCCTGCACAGCCAATTGGCCTGGAGGTCAAACCCTCCTAGGGCTAACAACAACAAGCTGGGCTTAAATTCAAAAATACTGTACAACCCATAAAGGATTGCAGTAAGAATACCCACCTCAGGTAACTGGGGAGGCTGAGCCACTGTCCCTTAGAGGACATCAACCACATAAAAGCCACCATGCAGAGACATGGAAAGAAATCAGGTGTGAAAGAAATGGAGGAAAAAAAGACAACTAGACATAGAGTTCAAAACCACGGTTATAAGGCTTTTCAAGAGGCTCGTAGAAAAGGCTGATGAATCAATGAGAACTACGAGGAAATGAACAAGACCAACAAGGAAATGAACAAGACTTATGAGGAGATGAATGAGACCTACAAGGAAATGAATGAGACTTACAAGGAAATGAATGAGACCTACGAGGATATGAATGAGACCCTCAAGGATATGAAAAAGGACCAACTTGAAATCAAGCATACACTGATTGAAATAAAAACTATTACACAAAGTCCTAAAAGCAGTTCAGAGGGCCGCAAGAACCAAGTTAAAGATTTGAAATACAAAGAAGCAAAATCCACTCGGCTGGAAAAGCAAGAAACAAAAAGAATCCAGATAATTGAAGATAGTGTAAGGGACCTCTGAGACAACCTCAAGCATGCCAACATCCGAATTATGGGGATGCCAGAAAAAGAGAGAGAGCAAGATAATAAAAACCTATTTGAAGAAATAGTGACTGAAAACTTCCCCCACCTGGTGAAAGAAATTGACTTAAAAGCCCAAGAGGTACACAGAACCCCAAAATATAGGAATCTAAAGAGGACCACACCAAGACACATCATAATTAAAATGTCAAGAGCAAAACATAAAGAGAGAATATTAAAAGCAGCAAGAGAAAAACAGTTAGTTACCCATAAGGGAGCACCCATATGACTGTCAGCGGATTTCTCAACAGAAATTATGCAGGCCAGATGGGAGTGGCAAGAAATATTCAAAGTGATGAATAGCAAGAATCTACAACCAAGATTACTCTATCTAGCAAAGCTATCATTCAGAATTGAAGGTAAGATAAATTGCTTCACAGATAAGAAAAAGCTAAAGGAGTTCATCACCACCAAACCAATATTATATGAAATGCTGAAAGATATTCTTTAAGAAGAGGAAGAAGGAAAAGGTAAAAATATAAATTATGAACAACAAATACACATCTATGAATATAAAAATCAAGTGAATTAATAATTTGATGAACAGGATAAACTGGTGAATATAACAGAATCATGGACATAGAGAGGGAATGGACTGACAATTCTTGGGAAGAAAAGGGTTGTGGGAAGTACAGCAAGAGACTGGACAAAAATCTTGCAACAATGGGAGAGGACAGTGGGAAGGGGGAGGGGCGGGCAGAGGGTGGGAGGAGTACAGGGTGGAGGGGAGCTGTAGGGGGATAAAAAAGGGGGAACAATGTAATTAATAAACTGAACAATAAAGATTAAAAAAATAAAAAAATAAAAAAATTAAAATGAAATAAAATAAAAAGCTCAACAAACCCTGGGCTCGTTTTTGTTTGTTTTTTTAAGTTATTTTTTCAATTACAGTTGATACACAATATTATTTTAGTTTCAGATGTACAACATAGTGATTAGACATTTATATACCTTACTAGAGGCCTGGTGCATGAAATCCATGCATGGGGAGTGGGGCGGTGTCCATTATCCCAGCCTGCACCCTCTCTAATCTGGGACCCATCGAGGGATGTCCTACTAGGATCCTAGTAGGATCGGGCCTACACGGGCAGTTGGACATTCCTTTCACAACTCAGGACTGCTAGCTCCCAACTGCTCACCTGCCTGCCTTCCTGATTGCCCCTAACCACTTCTGCCTGCCAGCCTGATCACTCCCTAACCACTCCCCTGCCACCCTGATTGATGTCTAACTGCTCCCCTGCCAGCCTGTTTGCCACCAACTTCCCTCCTTTGGTCATCTCCCAACTTCCCTCCCCTGCAGGCTTGATCACCTCTAACTGCCCTTCCCTGCAGGCCTGGTTCCCACCAACTGCTCTTTCCTTCAGGCCTGGGTTCCCCCAACTGCTCTTCCCTATCGGCCCAGTCATCCCCAACGTCCCTTCTCTGCCAGCCTGGTCATCCCTAACTGCCCTCTACTACAGGCTTGATTGCCCCCAATTGCCCCGCCTTGCAGGCCTGATCGCTCCCAACTGCCCTCCCCTACTGGCCATCTTGTGGTGGCCATCTTGTATCCAAATGGGGGCAGGATCTTTGACCACATGGGGGCAGCCCTCTTGTGTGTTGAAGTGATAGTCAATTTGCATATTACTTTTTTATTAGATAGGATAAAGTGATCCCCCGATTAGTCTAACACCTACCTGGCACCATACATAGTTACTACAATATTATTGATTATATTTCCTACCTTGCACTTTACATCCCCATGATTATTTTTCTAACTGGCAATTTGTACTCCTTAATCCCCTTCACCTTTCTCACCTAGCCCTCAACCTCCTCCCATTTGGCCACCATCAGTTTGTTCTCTCTGAGTTGATTTCTGTTTTGTTTGCTTATTTATTTATTTTTAGATTCGACATGTAAGTAAAATCATGGTATTTGTCTTTCTCTGTCTGACTGATTTCACTTAGCATAATAACCTCTAGGCCCATCCATGTTGTCCCAAATCATGATATTTCATTTATTTTTGTGGCTAAGAAATATTGCATTGTATATGTGTACTACATTTTCTTTGTCTACTGATGGACATTTAGGTGGGTTCTGTATTTTGGCTATTATAGACAATGCTGCAATGACTATAGGGGTGCATTTAGCTTTTTCAGTTAGTGTTTTGGATTTCTTCACCCAGAAGTGAAATTGCTGAGTCATAGATAGTTCTATATTTAACTTTTTGAGGAACCTGCATACTGTTTTCCATAATGGCTGCACCAATTTGCAATCCCATTAATAGTACCCTAGTGTTCAACATTACTTATCATCAGGGAAATGCAAATCAAAACCAAAATGAGATATTACCTCACACCTGCCAGAATGGCAATCAGCAATAAATCAACAAATAACCCTAACAGATTTGTCTCAGTGGGTAGAGCGTTGGCCCTCAGAATGAAGGGTTTCCAGTTTGACTCTGGTCAAAGGCATTTACCTTGCGATTGCAGGCTCGATCAATGGCTCTGGTCGATCCCAGCTCTGGTCGAGGCCTGTGCTGTGTCTCTTTCTCATCAATGTTTTTCTCTCTGTCTCTCATCTCTTCTACTCTCTCTAAAAACTAAAGGAAATATATCCTCATGTGAGGACTAACAAAAATTATAAATAAATACAATAAAAAATAAATCAACAAGCAAATGCTGGCCAGGATGTGGAGAAGAGGAAGCCCTGGCTCCTTCTCTCCAGCTTCAGTTCCAGGAATTCTTGCGGGAGGGGACAAGCTTACAAAAACAAAGAAATAGGACTCAGCTGGATTTCCTTATTGCAAAAACCTGTGAAACAGAACTTCCTGCCCTTCTGTCCCATCTGCCTGACAGAACCCAGAGTTATACCTCACTTCTAGGTGACCTTTCCATTTCTGCAGAGGTCAATGGTGGCATGGCTTGGTCAAGGAAGTCCCTGGCCTACTCAGGGGGAATTCTCCTTTTTGCTCTAGCTGTGGCAAGGGGATGGGGGCTGGTGAGGGCAAGGCTTGGATTCTTGCAGTGTTTCCTGATTGGTGATCTCTGAACTGTGTAGAGTCTTGGAGGGAAGTCTGTTTGCCCACAAAGTAGCACCCATGTACATGGATAGAGAAGAACTTGAAGGCCAGAGCCAACTTGAAGGATGTCCTGGGGTTAGAATAGCTTTGGCTCCACTGATGGCAGAAACAAAACCTGCACAGGTAGACTGAGGAAAACAAGGAGCTCACAGGCTGCATTGCACAGCTCTGGGGCGTGCCATTCCTATCCTATTCATTGTAGGTTTGCACATTTATTATACTTTTCTGGAAGGTGGCAGATAGTAAAGTACCTAAATAAAAGTATTTTTCTAACTTGTACAAAGTATCTCAGAAGTTAGTAGTGGTGCCGCTCAGATGTTAAGTACCTACCCATGCCGCAGCTATGGAATCCACTCCACATCTCTTCACCTCACCTAATATATGGTTGTCCTTCTTCTCAAAGCAATGCCTGACCCTGATGTGCCAGGCCTAATGGGCTGGGCTCAGGCACTCCTGGGCCAGAACCAACCTTTGCTTATGGGAGAGTGGACTTGAGGTCCAGACAGACTGAGTGAAGTTCCCAAATATAGTATTTTTTTTAAAAAACCAAACAAACACACCTTCTCCAAGGATGCTTTAGGGTATAAATGATGCCAGCACCAGCTCTCCCCAACTTTCCAAGGAGTAGGAATATTCGCACTCCATCATACATTCTGCAAATGTGAAATGAGATGTTTATCCCTCGGCTTGTAGCTAGGACTCCTTCTTAGATTTTCTCCACCCCTGCTGGGTGGAAAGAGCTTTGACAAGGAATTAAAACCTGGGTTCTGATGTCCCATTCCTTCTGACCATGGTCAAATCACTTTCTTTCTTTCCTTCTTTGAGGTTTACAATAGTTCTTTTCAAAAATATATGCTCATTGAGGCAGGGTAAATGTATGATCTTAAATCACCCCTTTCTGTATTCAATTCCATTCTAGGTGCCTGGTGTATTTTTTTTTATCCCTCCAGGTCTCAATTTATTTTCTTGGTCTATCTGCTCAAAGTCCACCGCTGGTCTGGTTCCTCCCACTTTGAATTCTCTGCCACTTCTATTAGCTTCTCACTTCATGTGCATTTAGTCTGGGGTGGGAGTGAGCGCTGGGGGTTGTGTTTGTTGCACAAACAGCTTCTCCTCAGGCCCCCGTCTTCTGCAGATTAAATTTGTGCTGTCAATTTCCACATTCCTTGGCACTGAATCCTTACCAGAAATCTTCAGATTATTTTTTTTTCACTGCAGAGTGTGATATCTTCAGCATACCAGCAATATTAAGTGCCAAGATTTGTAGTTACAGAGGAGTGTGTGCATTAGTGCCCTTGGTGGGGCAATGGGAGAAAAAGTCAGAAGGGGCTGGCAGGGTATCTGTTCTCTGTCTCAGCAAAGAGCAAGAGGAGATATGCACATACTGCATCCCAGGAATGAAGATTAGACACCAGGGAGAATTTACTGAGAGCAAGGAATGCAGGCTTGCAAAGTCTGTCTGCCTGAGTGCATTCAAGCATTCCTATATGCCAACTTCCTGGGTGCTTGGGCTGCGAAACCAGACATGAGCAAGATTCAGAGCCTCTGCCCTCATGAAACGTACTGTGCAGGTTGAGAGAAAGAAGTAGACAGATAATTCAATGTTTACAACTATGAGGGAGCAAAGAGCTTTTTAAATGAAATTTGAAATTTAAAAGCCATAGAAGAAGAGATGGATGCACTTGAAGACATCAACAATTTAAAGTTCCATATAATAACAGACAAAACATAAAGTTAATGATAAGCAGAAGATTAGTAGAAAGTATTTACATCACATATAATACAGAAAGGATGCTGTACTGTGTAGTATAGTATGCTACAAATAAAAAAAATAGGAAAATGGGCAAAGTATATGTACACATTATCTATTGCTACCTAAGTTGCCCAGTCACGATTTAGTTGGGTCTTCTTGCTTGAGGTCTCCCACAAGCTGCTATGAAGGAAGGGGTTGGCTGGGGCTGCAATAATCTCAGGCTCAACTGGGGAAGCTCCACTCCCAAGGTCACTAATGCGATTGTGGTCAGAATTCTGTTCCTGGAAGGTTGCTGACTGAGAGTCTCAGGCCCTCCTCGCTGTTGGCTGGGAGCCTTCCTTAGTTCCCTACTCTGTGGACTTCTTCACAGGATAGCTCAAAAAATGGCAACTTGCTTCATTTGGAGAGGCAGAAGGAGAGAAATAATACCAACAAGGTGGAAGTCACAGTCTTTACAAACATAACACTGAAAGTGACAAACTCTTATCTTTGACATGTTCTACTCATTAGGATTTCACCAGGTCCTTAAGGCAAGGGATTGCATAAGGGCATGGATACCAAGGGATGAGGACCCTTGGGGACATACTACAGATATACATTGGTAATCCTTGACAGAGAAACAACCTATAATCCTATGAAAAGATGCTCAGCTTCACTAAGAACCAGGAAAACAAAAATTCAAATGAAGGAGAAATCTTCATAAATAAAAATACTTTATTGGAGGTGCTCGGGAATAGGGCTAAAAGTCCCTAGCTGGAGTTGTTTGTGCTTTTTAGAGTTAATGTGCTGTCTCCTCCCCACTCTGGATTCCGAGATGGACACAGGGTCAGGGTACAGCATCAACAGGGAAGCATCTGGCATCAGAGTGAAAAAGCCTAGCCTGCATTTCAGTCTAGATGGTAGCTGCCTGAGGGGAAAGTTGGGTCTGCTTGATAGACCTTCACTGAGCTGTGTGGAGGATAGCAATGCCCTTGCCTGACAATGAATTCAATGGCCTTGACCAGTGAAGCCACCATCACCTTCTCCTATTACAAAGAGATGGACCAATAGAGGTCACACTCCTGCCAGTTCACATTCCAGGCAAACAACCTCATCTCCAGGGAAAAGGCCAGAATGAAGCAAAGGGCACAGGTTTCTTTTCCCCCTGGGGGCATAGTAGGATGATCTTTGAAGGAGGGAGAATGTGGAAACCTATACTTCCAATGATAAACTGTGAGAGGCAGATATGGTGAAAAGCACACACACAGAAATCAACCTGGCTCTGCTACAGGCCAGCTGTGTGACCTTTGGCATCTTACTTATCAACTCTGTGACTCAATGTTCTCAATCTGTAAAATGGGAGTTTGTAATAAAATATCAATTTCTTTTTTTGTGTGATAGAATCTGCATTGGTACAAGATTTAATTAAATTAATACATGTAAAGCCACCAGATTAGTGTCAACACATTGCTTTCACTCTTATGAGGGTTTAAGTATGCAACATAGCTCTGGGCACAGCTGCAGTCAGCAAGTGGTGGTTGAATCACTTTTTTACCTGTCCAGTGAAAATTAATACTAGGTAGCCAGACACTGAGTGGGAGTGGTCACTGAGGGGGGAGGAGTGATTTGGGGCATGGTTTACTTTTCAGAGAAAATATAATCAATTGTTCCAGTAATAGTATTTGGAGAGAAATTCCTTTCCCAAGTGAAGCCAACGATTTGCTCCCTCGTTGTGAGTATGTGATGGCACTGATGTAGTGTGTATGACTCTAGCTATTCTAAAATTTTAGTATCTGTGGCTTTCCTCAATCCCTGCCCTCTCCCCTGGAAAAAGGCCTGTCTCTCCTGCCCCCTCCAGCCCCTCCCTGCAGCCCCTGTGAAACCCTGAGCTCGCAGAGCCCTTGACGCTGGGAGGCTGGGCTCAGGTTGCTCACTTCCTTACTGAGCACAGGACAAAGCAAGAGGCCAAGGTGATTTCCTCTCTTTTATGGCATCATCAAAAGCATCTTATTCTGCACGTGATACCTCTCCAGTGCTTATGTCCAGGCTATGATTAGCAGATAATCTCAGAAAGGCCTATGGTCTTGCTGCCAAGACCCACCCATGGGAGAAAGAGAAGGCCCTTGAGGGAGACCCCATCCCATGGTCTTCAGGCTTATTCTCTTGAAGTTGCTCCTCTCTCACTTGGAGATAATCCTACCCTGCCTGCTCCCTGAAGACTTGGCTCCCTGGTCATCATTTTACCATAAAAGAAAGTAAAATGTCTCCAACCTCTTGGACTCTACCAGAGAGGGGACCTTACCTGCTGGCTAAGTCACAGACATATCGAGCTGAGAACTTTGGTGATTGTTCAAAAACACTTTCGTTTTTCTGTTGGGGAAAATGAGGCTCCGAGACATCAGGTGACCTCCCCAGGGTCAAGCCACAAAGGAATGGTCGAATTCAAGTCTCCAGACACTCATTTAACAGAGCCATTGCCTGCGCCACACTGACCATTGTCAGGTCTCTTTGTTGGCGGAATGATTATTGTGTCAGAGCCACTAAGGAATACCTGCTGAGATGGGGCCTGCGCTCCCAGGTGACCCTGGAACCACCTTTGGAAATCTTCAAAAGCTGCCCTTTTTGCCTGTTCAGCTCAGCAGGCAAAGAATCCCATAAGGAGGGAGAATGGGGATTCATGACTGACCACAGCAGAGTCCCCTGTGGAGCTGGACTTTCCCTTAGACCTGCTGGTGGCACCCAGCAGCTGACTTTCGATCACTGAGACCTAGATGGAGCTGGGGACAGGTGTGGCACAGTAGATGACCATTCCAGAGAGAGCACAAAGTAGAGGAAGTGGCATGGGCTTGGGTGTGGTACAGACCTGAGTTCAGGCCTGGCACTGCCACTTTCTAGCTGCTGTGTGACATTTGGCCATACAATTCATCTCTCCGAACCACTTTTTAAACTAAGGATAAAAATTGCTGGCATCTCATATTTTGCTGCCTATGGATTCTTCTTTTTTTATGGTTTCCCATCTCACCTTTAAGTCCTTTATCCATTTTGAATTTATTTTTATGTATGGTGCAAGTTGGTGGTGTAGTTTGTTTGTTTCTTTTCTTTTTTTTTTTTTCTTTTGCATGTATCCATCCAATTTTCCCAACACCATTTATTGAAGAGACTGTCTTGACTCCCTTGTATGCTCTTGCCTCCTTTGTCAAATAGTAATTGAGCATAATTACTTGGGTCAATCTTTGGGTTCTGTTCTGTTCCATTGGTCTATCTGTCTGTTTTTGTGCCAGTACCAGGCAGTTTTGAGAACAGTGACTTTGTAATATAGCTTGATATTTGGTGTTGTGAACCCTCCAACTTTGTTCTTTTTTCTCAGGATTGCTGTGGCTATTTGGAGTCTTTTTTTATTCCATACGAATTTTTGGAGAGTTTGTCCTAGGTCTGTGAAATATGCCATTGGTATTTTAATGGGGATTGCATTAAACGTATAGATTGCTTTGGGTAGTATTGACATTTCAATGATGTTGATTCTACCAGTCCATGAACAAGGTATATTCTTCCATTTGTTTATGTCTTCCTCTATCTTTTTTCAGTATCCTGTAGTTTTCTGAGTACAGATCTTTTACCTCCTTATTTAAATTTGTTCCTAGGTATCTTACTTTTCTTAGTGCAATGCAAATAAGATTACGTTTTGTTTTTTTTCTCTTTCTGTGAGTTCATTATTGATATAAAAAAGCCATACATTTCTGGGTTTTAATTTTTTATCCTGCTACATAGCCCATTTATTTATTAAATTTAGTAGTTTTTATGGAGTTTCTAGGATTTTCTATGTACAATATCATGTTACCTGTGAATAATGACAGTTTTTATTTCTTCTTTTCCAATTGGATGACTTTTATTTCTTTTTCTTGTCTGATCACTATGGCTAGCACTTCCAGTACTATATTGAACAGGAGTGGTGAGATGAGCATCCATGTCTTGTTCCTATTATTAGTAGGAATAGTTTTAGTTTTTTCTCATTGAGTATGATGTTGGCTGTAGGTTTGCCATATGTCATAGCAATATCTTTACCAATATAGCCCCTAGGGCAATGGAAATTAATATAAAATAAACAAATAGGACTACATCAAAATAAAAAGCTTCTGCACAGCGAAAGAAACCATCAACAAAACAACAAAAAAGCCCACTACATGGGAGGACATATTTGCTAATGTTATATCCCATAAGGGCTTAATCTCCAAAATTTATAGGGATCTCATACATCTTAACAAAAGGACGATAAACAATCCAATCAACAAATGGGCAAAGGACCTAAATAGACACTTTTTGAAAGTGGACACACAGAAGGCCAAGAGACATATGAAAACATGATCAAAGTCACTAATCATCTGAGAGATGCAAATGAAAATGACAATGTGGTACAATCAATGAATGAAAAGTGCTGGTGAGTATGTGGAGAAAAAGGAACCCTCGTGCACTGCTGGTGGAAATGAAGACTGGTGCACTTACTATAGAAAATATGATGGTGTTTCTGCAAAAAAATTAAAAATGGAACTTTCATTTGACCCAGTAATCCCACTTCTTGGAATATATCCCAAGAAATCAGAAACACCTATCAGAAAGAATATATGCACCCTATTAAAATGTTCATAGCAGCACAATTTACAATAGCTAAGATTTGGAAACAATATAAGTGCCCAGCATCAGATGAGTGGATTAAAAAACTGTGGTACAACTATACAACGGAATACTATGCTGCTGTAAAAAAGAAAGAACTCTTACTATTCACAACAGCATGAAAGGACATGGAGAGCATTATGCTAAGTGAAATATGCCAGTCAGAGAAAGATAAATACCACATGATCTCACTCATTTGCAGAATATAATGAACAACATAAATTGATGAACAAAAATAGATTCAGAAACAGAGAGGCATCGAATAGACAGTCAAACTTCAGAGGAAGTCTGGGGAGGGTGGCAGGAGGTTAAGAGATCAACCAAAGGACTTATATGCATGCATATAAGCATAACTAATCGACACATACACTAGGGAGGTGAGGGTGTGTGCTTGGGGCAGGGGATGACTGGGGAGAGGTCAATGGGGGAAAAAGAATACATATGTAATACTATATGCAATACTTTAAATAATAAGAATCTAAAAAAATTGCTGGCATCATAGGCATTTGTGGGGCTTAAAAATATTCTTGATAGATATATCTAGCATAAAGCTGGGCTCATGGCAAGCACTCAATACACAGTTGTTATTATTATTACTATTATTATTATTATTACTATTATTATCTCTCCATACAAAATAAGGCAAACCTCAAACCAAAAGCCTTAAATTTGTCATAAAAATAGTGATATTATTTCTGCCCCACAGGCTTAACCAAAACTTTATAGAAAAGCAACTAGAGGGTTCTGCAGTCAGTGCTGGTTTCCTTCCTTCTGGCAAGTCTGAGAGGGAGTTCTGGCAGACAGAATGAAACACGAGGTAATGGAAGATTAGGGCTCATGTTCTAGTATTTCCACTATGGCTGCTGATATCTATATCTGTAACTGTATCTACACCTATACCTATACCCATACCTATTTCTAAACTTATACCTATATCATGAATATGTATATCTATTTCTATATATACACCATCTATATGCATATCATCTATATCTTTATCTGTATTATTTATCAGTATATATATATGTGTATATCATCTATATCTATATTTATATCACCTACATGTATATCATGTTGTATATGCTTTCAGTGTTCCTTTCTTTTTAAAAACAAAGGCAACCATTCAATTTTATTTGAACAAAAGGTACATGCTCATTATAAATAATTACTATAATAGAAAAAAGTTTAAGGACAAAACTTGTAAGATAACCCCAAATGCTACTACTCAGAAATAATCCTTGTTGGACATAAATAAATGCCATCTGTTTACCTTTTTATTCATATACCTAAGAAAGTAACTATCTAAAACACTTAATATAAGTGAGGTCATAACTCTAAATTCTACTGTTAAATATTATTACCTTTAACTTTGCTGGAATTCAGCAGAAGAAAAGATGGCAGAGTAAAACCACAGGTTTCTGAGTACATACTCCTATACTGCTGGACAGTATTTCATGAAAACTCCTCTGAAGGCTAATCAAAGCAATCATCACAAATATCACGAGGTGGCAGCCATCATTTCTTTTTAAATTCCATGCTTCCGTTCTAGTATCAATCATGTTTGGGCTGTGGAACGTAAGAACATTTGCACTCTCACATCCCTTCCGGCTCCCCTTACCACACAATTTGAATTTTGTTAATTACAGGATTATTTGTACACCGTTCAGACTTGTTGCTCTTACTGGCTGCTCTGCAACTAGAATAGTTCCCATATGTCATGCATCGCTTTAATTCCCTCCTGTGAGGTGAGGCGGAATGCAGATAATCAACAAGAGTAAAACACATGGTATATTAGAAAACCTCGTGTGTTATAGAACAAAAGCAAAAAGCAAAGCAGAAATGGAAAGCACTGGAGTTAGGTGGGGCACATATTGCCATAGTAAGGCAGTGAGAGTAGGCTGCATAGAGATATTGTCTAATATCAGCATACATATTAAGTAGAATTATTGGCTATCACTAGTCCTCTTTCTTGGTGTTTCAATTCTTATGTCCTTCTTTTATTTTCTTTTTTTTTTTCAAACCTAGACTAAAGGGTCCTAGGTTTGATTCCGGTCAAGGGCACGTACTTCGGTTGCAGGCATAATTCCAGTGGAGGATGTGCAGGAGGCAGTTGATCGATGTTTCTCTCTCATCGATGTTTTTAACTCTCTGTCCCTCTCCCTTCCTCTCTGTAAAAAAAAAAATCAATAATATATATATATTTAAATCTATTAGTTTCTCTGTACTTGTTTCTAATATCTTTGTTTTAACCTACATTCACCTTGATTGTCTCAAAATTTCATCTATATAAATAATTTATTTTCAGTGAAATCTATCTGTTCTTTGCTCTAACTTTTGAGTTAGTTCTATAGCCATGTGGTATGGGTCCTCGATTTATTTTATCAACCCCCTTTTTGTTTTTAATCTCATCATCTTGTTTTTCAGCTCACCTGTTTTTTGAATTTATATTCTTAGTAAGATGCTCTGCAGCATGAAATAGCTGAAAAATGCCTTTTTGTTCCTTTGTTATGTTTTCTCCTAGGTTGGTTTTTTGTTTATCTCTCCCTTCTTCCTTCTTTTCTTCTTTTTTCATTCCTTCATTTTTTTCCTTTCTTCCTTCCTCTTCTCCCTTCCTCCCCCAAATCACTTTCTTTTTTTTTCTTCTTTCATGAATAAAAGAGGAATTTTTATGATGCTATTGCAACTCACCAAAATAACATTTGTAGAAACTCAATATAAAATGTCTGATCCCATTTTCCTGCCTTAGAAAGTACCATCTCGGGGACATATTTGAATTTATGTTTTGTTGCCTAAGAGCCTGAGATCCATAGGATTTCCTTTTCTAACTGTTTCCCTTGCATCCGGTGTTGTGGACTGAGTGTGATTGAAATAGGGCACTACATTGGGCATCTTAACTGGCTGGCAAGTTAAGATATAAACAGTGGGGGAAATGCCAGGTCTAGAAGCTATAGGAACCCAAAGAAACTGACTCAAGGGAACTAGAAATCCAACTTTTAGTATTTACTTTTATTATTCAATAGTAGCCCTGTGCATGAATCCATGTGCCAGTAGCTCTCTGAGGGGTCTGGCCACTCTGTGCCTGCTGCCCAAAGGGTCTCCGCAGCCCAGAGGCCCATCCATGGCTGAGGTGATGAAGCAAGCATTCCTCCAGGCCACTCATGCTGCCCGTTCTCAGTGGCCACCCCAGGACTGGGGTGACTCCGGTGGGGCTGAGAGGACGAGGTGCTGCCATCTTGTGGCTATGGGTGCTGCCATATTTGCGATGAAATGATGGTTAATTTGCATATTATCCTTTTATTAGATAGGATTGTTTTTGTTAATCCTCATCTGAGGATATTTTTCTATTGATTTTTAGAGAGAGAGGAAGGGAGAGAGAGACACTCAGAGAGAAACATCAATGTGAGAGATATGTTTGCCTTTGCACATGCCCTGACCAGGGATGGGGGTCGAGCATGCAACTGAGGTACATGCTGTTGACTAGAATCGAACCCAGGACCCTTGCGTACCCAAGCCAATGCTCTTTCCACCTAGCCAAATCGGCCTGGGCCCAACTTTTAATATTTAAATGGAAAACTTAGAATCAGTATCTATAGTGGCCGAGACAGGAATAGACACAGGGATAATTAGTTCAGCCTTCCCAATTTACTAATCTTAACCTTCTGTCTTCCCATCTGTAAAAGGGGAATAATAATGGTATAATGGTAATAGAATCGTTGTGGGGATTAAATGAGGTAATTACCCCAGTGGTGTCAGTTTTAACAAATGCTAATTTTTTCTATCATTATAGCTAATATTATATGAATTTCTCATAGTCATTGATATCAGAGAATGTCTGATCAGAAGTTGGCACTGAGCAGCAGCAATAGGTTTTAAAAGTGACCCAGAGCTCATTTGGTGCCAGCCACAGTGTTTAAGGCTATTGGTTAAGCATCACAGTAGGACACAGACTGTGGCTGGGAGGCATGGGGCTCAGCCTGCCTCCTTCTTGGGGCTGGGTTGTGAGAGGTGAGGAAAGAGGAAACTTTGATTCTAGTGCTTTTCTAAAGGTGGTCCCCAGATCAGAGGCATCAGCATTACCTGGGAATTTGTTCAAAATGCAAATTTTCAGGCTCCATTCCACATCTACTGAGTCAGGAATTCAGGAATGAGACCTGGAAATGTATGGTTTAACAAGCACTCTGGGGAATTCTGAAAGTCATTCTGCCTTCTCCTGTTGGGCTAGTGTTTGGGGAATTGAGTGGCCAGGATGAGAGGGATGTAATTCTAGACTGTCTTGGTCAGTGGTGACTTTGTGGCTGGAATTAGACTGAGTTGTGCTTGTTCGTAGTCGATGAGCATTTTAATAGGCACGCAGATGACCTATGTATTCCTTTGAGGACATCTCTGTATCATCTCTAGAGATGTGGATACTCCTATGAATATCTATTTTTTAGTGAACTATAATTTTGTTTAGAAAGTAACAAATATAGATAAACACTTGCCACCCATTGTTATGATAGGTAAAAACCTGGGGCTCACCACGAAACCAGAGTATCCTCTGCCATCTGGTGGCAGCATACCCCACTGGTTTCAACTGCAATAATTTCAAGTCAGGGATCTCAGAGAGAGAGGAAAGGGGTGCTGGTGGGGAGAGATTTTAGGTGAAGAAATGAGGAAAAGGTTTCCCATCAAAGCAAGTCATTAATGGTCCCTTCTCAAAGAAGCAAGGTAAGGTGGGGAAGAACATAGATGTCCGAGTCAGACAGAATTGGGCGAGAGAAACCTTTGAAAGGGTACTGAATATCTCTGAACCTCAGCTTCCTTATTTTGAAATGGAGATGAAGGTATAATAATGCTTCCACCTTCAGATTATTGTGGGGGGTCAAATGAGGGAATTGGTTGAAAGCAGCTGGATGTGTTTGTAAAACATTTATAAGCTGCCCAGATGTGAGTTGTTTATTATTTATGTTTGAAACTTGGTCTTTAATTGTGGAATGTAATATTCTCTGTTGGAAGAATTCTAGACATTAACAAGCAGGTGGAGAAAGTATTTGGTGTTTAGATTTGTCTTGAAATTTTTTGAAAGAAGGATGTAGGAGAGGGAGTGTTAGCCCTGAGATTATCCCAACTGTGATTTAGGAAGAAAAGAGGAATGACCAACTCAGCTCTACCACTGTGGCAGCAAGAAAAGCATGAATCCTGGACAGATGCCTGGCCGGTGTGGCACATTTTGTTGGGTGTCATCCATGAACTAAAAGGTTTTGGGTTTGATTCCCATCGGGGCATATACTTAGATTGTGGGTTCAATCCCCAGTAGGGAGCAGCAGGAGGCACTAATCTATGCTTAGCTCTTTCATTGATGTTTCTCTCTCTCCCTCTCCCTCTCCAAATCAATTAAAATTATGTATGAAAAGAATCCTGGACATAAGCCATTCTGTTGAATCTTGTCCTTGTGTTGTATTGACTTGGGGAATAGATAGAAAAGGAGAAGCCTGAATGGAAGTTTGCAGAGACAACAGTGGGAATGAGGAAAAAGGGGAGAGAGAGATTCAAGAAAGAAGCAAGATAGGACTGGAAGAGAATTATTGACAGAAAGAGGAGAGAGAGTGTTTGGAGGTAACCGGGTTAAAAGAAGGATCAAACAGAGAGAAGAAGGAAGAATGTGTGCCTTGGTACAACCACCCAAGTTGGTTCTAGGCCTTTCTTACTAGTGGCACTTCCTGTGAGTTGGCTTTTGCGACTAAAACCCTTTTATCTTCAGGGATCTTGCACTTTTGTACATGTAAAGTGTTTGGAGCAAATGTGCTCAGTGAAAGAGAGGAGTCATACATTGCTGGAAAAAGAGACCAGATGTCTTTGAAATCATCTAAATTGTCTCTATTTAAAAAAAAAAAAAAAAAACTTACTCTTTCCATTACTGCCAGATCTGAAAGTCCAATTTGCGAGGATAATATATCCGGTGTGGATAAAGATTTCTAAACTTGCAGGATCTGTCGCTTAGCAACCTGCAGGTGTGAAGGGCCCACTTGGGCTTGGCCGTTGAACCTCTCAGGATGCAAAAGTCACTCAGCAGTGGAAAACGGGCTGAGAACAAGTGCGGACTCACTCGGGCCTTCAGCCCACTTGTCTCTGCCCTTCCAGATTTCTTCCCAAGTATTTGAAGCTAATAAAATATAACAGAGGCAGAAAGGGATACAGGGAAAGAAGCAGAGAGAAAGAGAACAGCCTAAAGAGAAAAGTTGAAAAGAAAAACACTAATTGTGCTATGATTAGACCCTGACTTTCAACATATATCCAAATAACTACTTCTCAAGTGGTTTGGAACATTTTCTTTGCATTTTTTTGTTGTTGTTTAGAAAGAATGCTTTTAGTCCCTACATGGTGACTTGAGTCTGCCTCTTCCTAGTGACACAGAGCCTAGTCAGAAGTTTGAGGTCTCACATTTCTGAGGAGACTTGTTCATCCACTCATCTATGTTCTGCTGAGGACTGGAAAATAAGGGGTCATTTCCCCAAATCCATTCCCCCTTCCCTTGAAATTAGTTTGATTTGGGACCTGGTTTCCATGCTGGCTCAGTGGATAGAGCATCAGTCTAGACTGAAAGGTCCCAGGTTCAATTCTGATCAAGCACACGTACCTTGGTTGTGGGCACATCCCCCGTAGGAGGTGTGCAGGAGGCAGCTGATCAATCTTTCTCTCTCATCAATGTTTCTAACTCTCTATCCCTCTCCCTTTCTTTCTGCAAAAAATAAAAAAAAATAAAAAATATATATTTTAAAAAGAAGGTGAATCTATGCCTGTGGTCTAAACCCAAGCTAATATGCACAATCTTACCTTTCAAGCATGGTTATTGGTTGAGGGGGGACCTGTGACCGCTTCTGACTATTGATCAACAAGAAGAGGAATTGGCTGTGGTTTCCTGGGAAAGCTCAACTGGAGAAATTTCTGGGTGTGGCCCTCTATTGTCCTCTCTGGATACTCACAGTCATTGTTGGGAGCATGAGGGGCAGACAGTCTCAGTGTGAAGCTGATTCTACAAAGGGCAGGATGAAGAAAGAGCAAACAAACAAATTCTTGATGACATGGTTAGGTCACTAAATCAAACTGCTCTTGAAGCCCAGCTTTATTTTACATCTCCGGTTATATAAGACCAATGATTCTCTCTTTTTTTGTTTAGACCAGTGTAAGTTGGATTTTGAGTGACTTCAAATCAAACATTCCTTATTGATGCAGTAACATTTATTGAGCACCCACTCTATGCCTGTCACTCTAATAAAATGCTTTCATGTGCATTATTTTCACCTAATCCCCATGGTAACCTGGCAGGGAAGGTATAACTCGCCCATCTTTTTCAGCTGAAGGCAACTCCAGTTCTAATACAGCAGTGGAGCAAAGGTAGGTTTACTGTGTGAGTATGCAACACACAGAGTCTATTCTTGTATTATCATTCATTAATTATTGTAGTATTTAGTGGTACTACAATTACAAATCTACTTTTGCCCACTCCTGTATTGAAGTGGTTTGCAGCAGAGCCAGACTTTTAACCCAGAGCCATGGGACTCCAGAGCTCAGACTCATCCTTGGCTCAGTCTGGGCTGACAGTGGAGATCCCTGCTCAGGGCTGAAGTGGGAGAGCTGAGCACAGAGGTGCATCTGAGCTCTGAGACGACAGCACTGATGAAAGCCAAGATGAGGGCCCTAAGTAGCCTTCAACCGGAGTTTAGATGACCAGCTTGTTCAGGGTCCTCATGTGCAAGCTGTCCTCTGATACCATGTGGCGCCCCTGTATGGCCCGGCTACAGCTTGCTTTATATGCCAGCGCCCTGGACACCACGAAAAACAACTTAATGTTGACTAATACTCATCCTTATAAATATTTGCAAAGGCTGATAAAAATTTTGTTTTAGCTAACTCATGTTTCCTACTTTAATGTCTTCCATTGAATCTCCTGCTTCCAGGTTAAGATAAATCTGCAAATCTCTAGAATGGCAAGACCATTGAGGTATGACAATACTAGTTAATGTTCACTATTTACTCTGTGCCAGGTGCTCTTCTAAGTGCCTGCTATATACAGTTTATATGTTATGAGGTAGAATGCTGTCACCTTCCTGTTGCAGTGGCCTGCCCCAGGTCACACAACTAGATCTGTGCTCTCAACCACTATGCTATCTCGACTTTTCATACGGGCAGATTGAACAAAACCTCCTGCCAAGCTTCTTAGCAAACAGGATGTAATAGGTCTAGTGACAGAATGGGCATGCCTAACTCTAAGTGCCAGAAAAACTCCATTCAGTATGGAAATTAAGCATGGAAATGGGAAAACGGGATGGCTATGAAGAGGTAAGACTGATTTTTCAGAAACTAGCATGCATATTACTGCCATACTTAAAAAAGTTATCCTCCACCCCATACTCCCCTGAAAAGAAAGAAAACCAGTAAAGACTACAATCCCCCCCCCCAAACTATCTTAATAAAGAGGGAATATGCTAATTAACTATCAATTCATCACAAAGATGGCTGCACCCACAGCTGAGGCCTTAACAAGCAATCAGCAGGGACCTGAGTCTATGCCCTCCCCCACCCCTGTGGGGCTTGACAGGAACTTCAGGCTGTGCCTCCCACCTTGGCATCAGGCTGGGGGACCTCAGGCCACACCTCCCACCCAGTGGGGCTTGATGGGGACATAATGCTGTGACCCCAGCCCCGGCACCAGGCCAGAGGACCTAAGGCCATGCCCCCTGCCCAGGGAGGCTTGATTTGGGGACCTCAAGGTGTGCTTCCCGACCTGGTGCTGGGCTAGGGGACCTCAGGCTGCTCCCCCTAAACCAGAGTCAGGCCAGGGGACCTCAGGCTGCACACACCCCCAACCCTGGCACCAGGCTGGGAACCTCAGGCTGCACCCCCCACTGCAACACCAGGCCAAGAGACCTGAGGCTGTGCCTTCTTGCATGGCAGGGCTTGACAGGGGACCTCAGGCCATATCCCTAACCTGGTGGGGCTTGATGGGGGACCTCAAGGCACGCGCCCTCCTGGTCTGGGCTGGGGGACCCCAGGGCATACCAGGCCAGGGGACCTAAGGCTACATCTCCTGCCTGGTGGGGCTTGACGAGGGTGTGACTGACCAAGTCTGGATCTAGCCCAATGGGGATTGGGTGGCTGGGTTTGGATCTCACGTAATTTTGAGGCACATGTGAGTGGGCGGGGACTTGACTCTGGGTTCCCTGGTGTACCCCAGACTCCGACAAGAGGAAGGTGTTCATATACATTTTACTAATTTTCTTTCATCTCTGACATTTTTATTATAAAGGGCAAATAGCAATATTAAATTATTTCCTCTAATTAATACCCTTTTAATGTACACAAATTTTGTGCACTGGGCCACTAGTTTGAAAAATAAAAATGATGAAAAGAGATTAGCACTGGTAGGCATTAAATATACTACAGAATAGTAGTAATTAAAACAGTATAGTTCTTGAACAAAAATAGACAAATAGATCAGTGGAAAATAACAGGAGGCTCTTCAATACTATTATTAAGTATATAATAGAAGTAATATTTCATACATGAAGGGTTAGGCAAAAGTTAGAACCTAGCAACTTATTAATTTGAATTATTTTCTCCTACCATATGTCACATAAAATTTTAAATAGCTTAAAAAGTAAAATATAAAAATTGAAGCCACAAAATATCTAAAAGAAAAGTTGGGATGATGGATAGAGAAGGCTTTTCTAAATATTGCATCAATAGCAGGAACCATAAAAATTATAGATTTTACTATATAAAAATTAAATATTTCTGTATGACAAATATGCCATAAAATATATGAAAGACAAAAGGTTCTTAACCTTGATATATAAAGAACTCATAAAATCAGTAAGATAACATGGTGAACATAGCAACATAAAAAAGTGTCAGGCCACTTTCATAAATTGTTAGTGCAAGTATAAATTTACAAATGATAAAACACAATGTGGCAAAATACATCAAAGACCTTAAACATTTGACCCACCAATTCCCCTTCCAGAAATACATCTTAAGCGAATGACTGGATGAGAATGCAAATGGATTTGTGTAAAAGATGATCATTGCAACATTATTCATAACACTTTAAGAAACTGAAACTGTCTGGAGGTTTAATAAAAGATGATATTTATCCATTCAAAGAACATTTAAAAGTGATTAATAAAAATGATATTGATTTATATTTTTGACATAAAAAATGTTCTTGATCTGTGATTAAGCAGAAAAAAGAAGTTACAAAATATGCATAAACTATGATTGTATTTGTTGTATAGGTACAACCCTGTTTCTGTATTTAAGCATAAAAATGCCTGCCAAACGAGTCACCTAAAAACTAAATACTGTATACCTGATATATATCTGTTTTCTAATATCTACTAAAATACACATTTCTATGTAGAAAACTTAAATATACTAGCAAACTATTTTTCATGTATCAAATAATAAAACACAAACAAAAACTGAAGATGTGTCAACAAATATCAAGACCATTTTTTCCCTTTTTGGGGGCTGAGTGACAGATGAATTGGCCAATCAGGTGGCAAGGAAGAACACAGTCTTGGAAATCCCACTGACCTGGGTTGAAATTTCAGTCATTCCAAACCAGTTGTAAGATTATAAAACATCTCTTAACCTCCTAAGACTCAGTGTTCTCATCTGCAAAATGAGAATAATAGTTATGTTGCATGATTGTTATGTAGAATAAATTTAAATGACAAAGCCTCTAGCTCAGTCACTTGCACATAGAAGAGTCTAAATCAATTGCAGCTAATATTTTCCTCCATATTTAGGGTCATGAGTAAGAAAGGCTTTAAGTGCCTCCCTGCTTGCCTTCACCAACCACCCCTAGAGTTCACTTTTTCTTGACAAAATGTTCTCATGGCTGTTTTTGTTTTTGTTTTTTTTAAATTGAATTTATTGCCGAAACCATTTTGGTTAAAAAAATATATATGTAATATATTTTTAAAAATAAAATAAAATTGAATTTACTGGAGTTATATTGATTAATAAAATTACATAGGTTATACGATTCTATAATATATCATTTGTATATTGTATTGTGTGTTTCACCCCAAGTCATAACTGGTGATGAAAGAGACATGCCTTGCCCTAACTGGTTTGGCTCTGTGGATGGAGTGTCGGCCTACAGACTAAAGGGTCCCAGGTTCGATTCCAGTCAAGGGCATGTGCCTTGGTTGCAGGCACATCCCTAGTAGGGGGTGTGCAGGAGGCAGCTGATTCATGTTTCTCTCTCATCTATGTTTCTAACTCTCGATCCTTCTCCCCTCCTCTCTGTAAAAAATCAATAAAAATATATTTAAAAAGAAAGCAACAGACATGACTTGCTGTCTCATGGCTCTTTATGCACACCTGTTATTGCTCACTCTGCTTTTACCCACTATATGTGAGCTGCTAGAAGCCAGGGACCAAGTGTGCTCTCCTCTGAGTCTTAAGTACTTGGCTTAGTGCTTGGAACATAGTAGGGGAACATGAGGTATTTGTTGAATGAATAGAGTGAATGGACAGAAATGATAACTGTGACAATGTTGAAATAAGTAAACATTTTCCTAAGGGAACAACTTTGGAGGCTTACATTCACTGGCTATGTACATTGTGATGCATTAAAAAACCTGCCTGGCCAGGCCATGCTGACTCAGCGACTGAGCATCAACCTATGAACCAAGAGGTCATAGTTATATTCTCTGTCAGGGCACATATTCGAGTTGCAGGTTCAATCTGCAGTGGGGCGAGCAGGAGGCAGCCGATCAATGATTCTCATCATTGATGTTTCTATTTCTCTCTCCCTTCCTCTCTGAAGTCAATAATATATATATATATATATATATATATATATATATATATATATATATATATATACACACACACACATATATATATGATATAAAATCTGCTTGAACATAATTTTGGAATCCCATATCACCCAGAAGATAGCCTATCATAAGCTACATAACAATAGTATTTGGAAATATTTATTGAGCACATAACTGTGTGCCTAAACACACACTCTCTCTCTCACACACACATACACACACACACACACACACACACACACACACACACACGGTACCTAACATAATGCCAGATATTTTATATACTATATATGTTTATTCCTCTGAAAAGATAAATGATGAGGAAACTTGTGATTCCTCAGACTACTTGTAGTCTGTGAGGTCCGAAAGGTTGGGGACCGCTGGATTAGAGGATATAAATCACCTGCCTCCAGTATCTAGAAGCAGCAGAATCAAGATTTGAACTCAGGCTGATTCAGTGTTTTATGCTCTTAACAACACTCACCAGAATAGCATTTTAAAGACTTTATTGAGAAGAATGATGAAAGCTCTAGCAGCTGGACCAATTTAGAGCAGTGGAAGGTGAGGGAGAGGAAGAGTCTTATGCTAAGAGGAGATAGGAGGCAAGAATGATGGAAGGGAGGAGACAGGAAATGATAGGGAGAAACAAGATTGAGTGACAGATAGCCAGGGGAATGGAAAAGAATTCCATTGACTACCGTGGCCTGACATTTTAGGAAGCAGCATTTTTACTATTTGGACATAACTGTGAAGCAGGTGGTCCCTAGGCATAACCAAGGCCGGGCTGAAAGGTGGCGTGCCAATGGAATTTCATTTAGTTTTATAGCTGTAAAAGACCAACCTTTATTGAAATAAGTATATTGATTTGTTGTGGTGAATGAAAGCAGATCGACTCTCCGGGAAAATGTTGGCAGTAGTAAGAGATCTTTTACCTCCCTTCCCCACAAACCCTAACCTCCTTCCCACCCCCAAGCCTTCTCAGTGGTGTTCTATTTCTGCTAATCCTTGCTAAGAAGTAACTGGTGAGCAAGAGGTTAGCTGGTGGGGTCTCAAGGTGTGACCTTTCCCAGGGGCATTTGCATGTTAATAGAAGATACTGGGAACCCAGGAACTGCCTCCAGGTCTCAAATGAAAAGTCCGAAGGTGGATGGAGGAGTGGGCACAGCCCCCAGAGGCCCTGCTGGGTTGGCCTTGTTGATTCCTTGATTGTGCCTGTGTGGATGGCCGCTGGTCTGGGCTTCTCTCCAGCTGCTTTTACAAAGAAGTGGTTTGGAGATGAACAAAGCAATTGTGTTTATCCCAGGCAAGTGCATCCATGCCAGGGCTCTGTGCACAGGGCTCAGCTCAGAGTCTGGGCTCACGAGGCTTCCCTCAGTGGTTAGTCATTGAATAACTGAAGGAAACCCTTTCCACTGCCCACCCCTCTACACCTTTAGCCCCACTGCCCAAGACTTCCTTAAGCCCAAGAGCCCAGGCCCAAGGTCTGGGCCACTTCTTCCTACTGATAAGAACTTTGGCAAAAAGAAATTTCTTTGCATTTTATTTTCATTTTTTTTCTCCTTATAACTAGAAAATCTCAGACTTGTGCTGAATTGCATGACCTCACTGACCATGTTTCATGTTCCTTGTTGAACTGTGGTTAAAGCAATCTCCTTCTTAACTATGGTCAAACTGCAGAAAAGAACATTTCTACGTGGACAAGTTCTCATGCACACAAACATTTCAGGTTCCTAGGAAAGGGAAGGGCCAGGGGCCAGTGAGGCAACAATGAGGACAAGACTACTTTTCTGTTTGGCCCAATTCATCAAAGATATCCAACCCCCATACCAAACATTCATCACTAATTAAATCCTAGCATCATAATTCAGAGAAAACAATTACAGCATTTAGAATTTTTAAAGGAACTATTATTGCTGCCTTGGCCCTTTTAAAAATTATGCTCCCCAAAGGACAAAATGTGATCCATTAATATGTATGTATTATTACTTTTTTTGTGAGGGGAAGATTGCTGATGCCTGTGAATATGGAAGCATTTATCGGTTGCAGACAGCCTCTTAGTTGACTTGCAGTTTTAAGTGCAGTATTTTCTAGAATCTAAAAAGCCATAACATTAATTACCTTTTTGCCTTTAGCTGGTGTCCTGCCAGTTTCTGTCCCGTGTTCTCTGCTTTTACCTGGTCCTGCTGGTGACTAGTGAAGGGGTGGGTCAGACCCAGGAGGCATCAAAACCATCACAGGGAAATATCACACAAGAATTCACTCTGTGGAGGGCAGTTTCTCCCATTTACCTTGGATGCTTAGGCATGAGACCCTGTCTTTCATTTTTAATTTTAAGTCCCCTGTGTGTTGAGTCCTGTGCTGGACCCTGAGCAAAAGGCATTCTGAGCTTCTAAGTCAAATCTGTGATTCTCCCATGGTGAGTGTCCCCAGCTACACTGGGATCTGACTTTTCTCCCCTCTTTAATCTTATTCTTCTTTGTCTTGATAACTTAACAGTTATGGAGAGAGAGGTAAGTTAGTGGTTCTGGCACCAAGGATCACAGTTGGCCTCTGTGCAGATGTAGTGTGTGGTCAATGTGTGCATGTGCATGTGCACATGCACACTCGTGCATGTATGTCTACATACATATATGGAAGCACGACTCAGAAATTTCCATTCAGCTCCCTGATCGCTCTATTGTCACATGCATTTGGCATTCATTATCCGTGAGCCTCCGGCGCCTCTGGTCCCGTGCCCTGGCTAACAGTGATTTGGTTTATAGAGATCATATGGCAGGGAAACAGACCTTGAAAGACAGAGCTCTGAGAAGCACATTTGATGAATTTCCTATGATTTGAGTCTGGGTTTATTCTTCCCTGTGGCGGGCGGACAACCCAGAGCACACACAGCAGGCCTGGGAGCCCAGTGAGGAGTGGAGGCTGTGACAATAAGCACACTGTTTTTTTTCTTCACACGTCTCGGGTTGCATTTCCTATCTGGGAAAAAAAGAAAAGGGAGCCTTGTAAAGGATCCAAAATCTGGGCAGGAAACCACACAGAGTGAAGGTTGCCATTGTCATTAGCAATTAATGTAACCACCAGGGCTGGAAGGAGAAAGCCCTCCCAAGGCAGTGGGTGATGGGAGGAGGGCACAGGCTATTGGGCAGGGGGCTGCTCACCCTCATTCACCCGCCAGGACTAAGCAGGACATCTCCCAGGTACTCCCAACAAATACCACGTTACTAAATTTTTTATTTTATTTTAAAACAAGGTGCCCAGGTCTTGATAAGTTAAACAATGTTTCTGCCACCCATTTTCACTTTCTGTGCCTCTATTCATATCCAAATCTTTAGTCCCCTTGATAAAGTGAATATTTTTTCTGAGATTCATTTCTTTAAGGTGTTTATTGAATGCCTTCTATGTGCCAAGAACTTGGGGAGCAGGGCAGGAGGCTGGTGTTCATTTATAACATCGTGCATGTATGGACTAGGCACACTGCTATGTATTTTCCAAGCATTACCTCACTTACACATCACTACAACTCTATAAGCTAGATTTTCTTCTTACCCCATTTTACAGATGGTATATCTGAGGCTCAAGGAGATTAATTTACTTGCTCCAGTCATAAAACCAATACATGGGCTAGCTGGGATTTGAGCCATGGCAAATTTGTCTTGTCAAACCTATGCTCCTAAATCTTGTTTTATTTCCTCCTAGAGGTCCAGTGCATGAAATCTGTGCATGGGTAAGGTCCCTAGAACTGGCCAGCAATCAGGGCTGATTGGGGCCTTCTAGCTGCTGGCTGGGGCCTTCCTTCATTCTGCGATGACCCCTGGTGATCAGTGCACATTCTTGAAGGGACACTTTGCATATTAGCCTTTTAGATAGATAGATAGATAGATAGATAGATAGATAGATAGATAGGAGCCTGCAGACTAGGGAGGATTCTGGCAAGCCAATAAGTGTAAATGATAAGGTGATATTGGCTAGGCTAGGGAAAAGCTTAGGATCTCTGAAAGTCTAGAGAAGAGACGTCTAATCTATCCTGGGAGGCACTCAGGGAAGGTTGCCTGGAGGAAGTGAACCTGAAATTTCTCCTGTCTTCTCTTGTGTCTCAAAGATTTGTGAACTAGTTGGCATGGAAAGGAACATTCATGTGTTGGTATGTATGCATTGCTCACGATGTAAGTGTTGGAATGCTCTGCAGATCTGTCCAGTCCCTAAGGATGTCTGCCTTTTATGTCCTGTTCAGTGAAGTCCCAAATGCCAGCATTTCTTCTACACTTTAGATGGACTCAATTGCACTCCTATTCTTCCTTCCTCCACCCTGCTTTGTCTCTCTCCCTCTTCATCCTTCCCCTTTCTGGCCCCACCCTCTTTCTCTTTCTTTCTGGTAGTTTAAAAAATGCCACTTTTCATTAATGTGACCAAAATGTCATCAAGTAGTTTAATGCTCTTTAATGTCCTTGTATCGTTTACGTTTTGCGAACAGTGTGGAAATGAATCCCATCTGTGGGCTCAAGAACATCAAAAAAGTTGGACAGGCTATTTGGACGCGCTACTTCACATTGCATTAGTGTGCACAGTGTCAGGGGGGCCGAGCCAAGGCCCGCTGTCCAGGCCTCACCCTCCCTCCCCCCGCCCAGCCTGCAAGGGACAGATCACTTACCTCTGGAACTCAGTCAATCCTGGGGATGGGGTCTGGAAGGCTGCCCAGAGGCCCCAGGAAAAGTGTGAAGCTTAAATAAAAATGAGAAATGATTCAGGAAAATGTCTCTCTTCCTTTCTGGAGCCAAGATGCCCCAACAATAACTTTTTCATCACTTGGGAGAGAGACTGGTTATAATAGTGTCTGACTTCTTCAAAAGTAGCTTCTCTCTCTCTTACTCTCTCTCTCTCCTTTCTCTCCCTTCTCCTTCTTCTCCCCCTCCTTTCTTCTCTTTTTCTCTCTTGCAAGCCTTCCCTTGCCCCCTCTCCCGCCATTCCAGCTCCCCAGGAAAGAAATCTCTGGGGCCAATAGGAAGCTGATAGTTTATGAGGAGGGAACTATAAAATGACCACAGAGCATCAAGTCTAGGGCCAGAAGAGCTCACAGAAGCAGGGCTCTCTGGGGACCCTGAGAAGGTCTCAAAACCCAAACCAACAGGGTAGGGACCTCAGGGTGACTCTGGCTTCTCTACTTTCTAGAAATATGGTCTTGAGCAGATGATCCCCTGTCTCAGTTTCCTTACTTGCAAAATGAGGCTAACAATTATATGAACATAATAATTACATGAACCTAATTAAATGGCTGACAGATGTGAAGCATGTAGATTAGTGTTCAGTTGTAGTAAGCACTCAATCAAGGTTAACAGTCAGCTGTCATTAGTATTACTTTGTTGCCCTGATCTTGTCGTCTTACCTACCCACACTGTGCCCCTCGGGTTCCTGAGCTCTTCCCTCTCCCTCCCCTGCAAGCACAGAGGTGTTCGGGTGGGGCAGGGGACCTAGACTCCAAAACACCCTGGCTTTTTGCCAGGTCTGGGGAAACCCCTCAGTTTAATGCATTCTCTGGAAAGAAAGATATAGCTTTCTATTTCAGAAAGAGAAATGCTTCTATTCTCCCCCAGACATTGGGAACAGCAAGAATAGATTTTTAACTGTGAATCATTAGAGCTGAATTAGTAATCCACCTCTCTAAAGGCCCTTAATCCCTTGCCAGTCTGCAAAACCCCCCTTCCTTATTTTGCATTTGTTCATATGAATATCCTTCAATTCTGCATATAAACATAAGCAAATATCTTGTGATTATTAATTCATAATTTTCAAGACAGGGTCATTCTATTTTAATTTCTAAGTTAAACAAATAAACACATTCCCTTGATGCAATTATCAGAAAGACAGTGTGTTTCTAAGTATTATATAAAATGCACACCCTTCATCCTGTTGACTATTAATGCTAAGACAATTGGGAGAAGGCTGAGGGGTGAAATATCCTGAGGTCCCTGGAGACTTGTGAGCGGGGCTTACAGCAGCCACTGCTCCAGACTTTATGCTGAAACTGGGGGAAAGACATTGGGCTCTAAAGACTGGTGGGCCTGGCTCTAAGAGCTAAACCATCCCTTTCTGGCTGTGTGTCCTTGGACCAGTCAGGCAGACTCGCCCAGCCTGAATTTGAGGCTAGTCAGTGTCTGCCACCGGCCTCAGGCCTTTTCGGACCTCCCTACACGGTTAAGTGCTAGAGCCTTCCTTGACCCCTCAACTCTCCATTTTAACTCTCATCACACTGTTGGTGGCTGGTGGTATGGAACTATATGGCTGAGAACCCAGACCCAGGAGCCAAACTATGTGGGATTGAATCCTAGCTCTGTCACTTGCTGGCAGTTGACTCTGGTTAAGTCACCCAACTTGCAAGGCTACGACTAGTATCTATCTCAAAGGACTATTGTAAGGCTATTGAGTTAATGTGTGGTTGGCCCTTAGTTTACTGCCTGACACATGGCAAACGCTTTGTATAAGTATATCAGCTATTCTCTTTTTGATTATTTCATATCTCTCTTTAGAGCTACACTAAGAGTTCTGTGAGGACATAGCCCACCATTGAACACAGTGCCTGGCACCCAACAGACTCTTATTATTATTTATTGAATTGTATTAAAGTGAAATAAAGGATGTAAAAATGCTTTCTAAACCACCATGCAACCGTTTTTTAATTATTAGCTGTGGAAGGAGCTTATTAGATGAACGATCTCCAGGGCTCTCTCTGAATTGCTGCTGCTGTGGAATGTAAAATGTTTTGATCCGTTGGCCAGTCGGTTTATGAATCACCCCTGTTGTCAGTCTTCCCCTTGTCTAGTTCTCTTCTTCCTGGTGTGTGCTGAGTGGGCCTGCCAGAAAAAAACCTGAGGGCTTGCTAATATATTCGACTTAACCAATGTTTACTGAGTGTTCCTTACACAGGGACCCCAAGCTGGGCGAGGCTCAGACAGGAAGCAGAGCGAAACTCATTTCCAAGCTCACAGTCTAGGTGGGGAGGTAGATGCATAAATTCAGACCTGGCCTCACATAGTATCCTATGCCCCTGACCATAGTAATAAATGAGCACCTGACCCACCATGGCCCAAAGCTCTTCATCAGGATTTTATATAGGGTGACTGAGAGATGCAAACTCTTTCTTTTCTTTGGGGTTAAAAGCTAGTTAAGTGTAAGCCTAGACATGACTGGAGGCCATACATACTCTTTCCATGTTGCCTGGAGCCTATCTGATGTGGCAAAGGAGGAAGCCAACACATAAAGTGAAATGGGTGGGGCATGAGAGAGAATTTGGGGGGACTCTTTGTTACTGCAGCAAAGCCAGCCTACACAACTAAAATAAGCTTCATTTTCCCTAAAGCTCTTTATGATGCCGTATACGGTGGCCTGAAATCCCTACTCTCTGGAAAGCTCGGGAAATGAGTTAAGGGATTCCAAAGCCGTGGAATGTGCAGGGATCTTAAGCAGGGCTCTGTATCTGTCTTGTTGACATCCTGGTCTCTAATGAGGTCATTTCAACATCTGCAGCTTATCTGCCAAGAGCCAGTTTACTAGAAATGACATTAATCACTGTTAGCAGAGTGTCTCTTCCCCCATCTCCCTTGGATCAGTGCTTTGGGGACATTCCACCACAGCTCACAGGTTCTTAGGGCCCAGACATTAAAGGGTGGGATATAGCCACCAGCAATCCCATGTGAAAACATTCAACATATTAACTTGCTGGGTCCCAACCTTTCTGATACTGAAGACCTCTTTCAGTAAGCCTTCTCCTTGAATCTTGAAAGCTTAAGTCTTCAAACAAAAAACACAAATTAAGTCATAATATACTTTTTGTTCATTTTCTATTAATTCATCTTTATATAGAGTACTGATCAGATAACACTAACAACATGGAATTGACATAAATTTCAGACCAAAAAAAATTCAGTTAGGCTAGGTGGGCTTAACAATGGTAAGAAAGGGTTTCTAGTATGTCTTTAATTTTATTATTTTGAAATGAACCATTAATGTTAGACCTTCAAATGAATGAGCCCTTATCTTTGAGAACCTTAAAAATCTGAGATTTTAAGCTGCCCTATATTCTGCCATAATGGCTTGCTTTAGTCAATTGGTACCTATAGGGACATGGGGATCCAAAGTATAAGACAGTTTGCATACTCATTGTGTACCAGGCCTGCCTGGGTTAGGGGTCTAGAGTCTTAATACCTTTGTCTCATCTCCAAGTCCTGCAATAGAACCATAGGAGCGACCGACTCAGCAGTGTTTGGCTTTGGAATTCTTAAAGAAGCTCTTAGCTCCTGGGGATGAGGTGCCAAGTGAGACCAAGAGCCCCAAAGTCAATCCTCTTGACCTTAAGAAGAGCTTAGTGTCCACCCTCACCAAACTCAGTATCCAGAGGGAGCCAGGGCACAGCTGCTCTGAAAGGAAAAGTTTCGTCTCCCTCTCAGATTGTGTGTATGTGAATGTTTGCACCAAGGAGTTGGTTTCCTCATAAACAGTGTTTTCCTAGGTTTTTCACTATTTCCATCAACACAAGTAACCAGGCAATGTGCTGTGACTTAATGGAAAGTGATGTTAGAAGGGACTATAAATCATCATTTCAGAGATGAGAGAGATGAGGAAACTGTAACGGAGAGGAGCGCTCAAGGGCCAGAGGTCACACATGGAGTAGGGGAAAGTCAACATTTCTGCTTCCAAAGCCAGTCTCCTTACAGCTTATAGAGTGGCAGGGTCAGTTGGACCCATAACTAGCTAGCCTAAATTCTTCATTGTGCAGATGGGGAAACTGAGACTCAGAGGGGGGTCTTCACTTGTCCAGGGTTACAATTAATTAGTAAAAAAAAGTTGTGTGTGGGGTGGGGGTAGAGAAAGGGGAGGGAGGGATAAAACTCAGGTCTCCCAACTCCAATTCCAGTGAAGCTAAAGAATTTCAGTGACTATCAGTGATGAATGGAAAACTAGAAGTTCATTCATTCATTTATTAACTCAACCAACTAGCCAAACAATCTTCATTCCCTCATTAGAAATTAGCAGAGCTGGCCCAGAGGCTGCCATCAGCCATGTCTGCATTTCATGCTGAAGCCAAGCACTGGTCCGGGAAATAGAATTGATCTCTCCTCCCCTCCCTGTATCCAGCCATTGCCTAATTAACACCTTCACCTGGAGGGCTAGTAGGCATCTCAAACTAAGCACATATGCATCCAAACTCTGGATCTTTCCAATCAGAGGTACTCCTCCTCTGGGCTCTTGATCCCATTCAGTGGCACCCTTATTTACTCAGTTGTGTCAACACATGATTTGGAGCTGGCCTTCGTTCTTCTCTCTAACTCTGGCCACCAAATCCTTTTGCCTCTGCTTTCAAAAGAGTTCCTAAATACCACCAGTTATCACCCATCCCTGGTTACCACCCTAGTTCACTGTGGTTACTGGTCACCTGCTTCTCCTTTTGCCCTGCTTGAGTTGGCAACATAAATCAGATCAATTCTGTCCCTTGTAGAAGAGGCCCCAAAGATTCCACATTGTATTTAAAACAAAATCCAAAGCCCTTCCCCTATTCACAACACTCCAGCCACTGGCTTTCTGGCCAGTCCTCAACATGCAGGTTTATCCCTGCCCTGGGGCCTTTGCACCTGCTATTCCCTCTGACTGAAATGTTTTACTCCCAAAGATTCACAAGGCTGGCACCTTCTCTTTGTTTATGTCTCTGCTCAGATATCACATTCTAATCCCCCTCCCACCTCACCCCTTTATCTAAAACAGAAAGCTTATTTCTTTCTATTTTTTTTTATTCCTTTCCTCCTGGCTTTATTTTTCTTTAAAAACTTATCACTGTTTGATCTGACATTGTATATTTATTACATAATATATATTTGTGTACTTATTTCCTATTACCCCAACTAGAATTAAGGCTTCCTGATGGCAAAGACTTTGATTTTTTTAATGACTTTATTCTCAGTGCCTAGAACAATGCCCAACACAAAATAGATGCTCAATGTTTTTTGAATGATGAATGGCTTAGTCCCATGAGGATCTACCTGGTGAGGAAGGGAATGGACCAGTCTCTCCTAGAGAAGGGTGCATATGTGAGCAAAATTGGGATCTAGTAGCTCAGGAAGAAGGGCAAATGGTACTGAGTGGATGACCAATAGAGCTTGTCCAGTGTCTATGAATACCGAGTCACCAAGAGGACTTTTGGGTGAGCTCAGCATGTCCCACTCTGTTTTGTTTAAGAAAAGCAGGCAGCAGGAGGGTGTGTACTGGCTCGCTGGGGCTTGGCCAGGGTGGGAGCACTGGGTGTCTACTCTCTGAGTCCTCAGCAAAGCCAAGAAATGAATTGTGACTTCCTGGGGCAGCAGGAACTCGAGGCTGGTCTCCATTTGTTATCTCCTCTGGTGACAGGCTGGTCCCCAGTGATGTCATCTGAGCATCTGCAGGCACCTCTGCCAGGAGTCCACTAACTGGAAATGACATCAGCTACCAGCAAAGTGACTTGGGCGCCCGGCAGACATGTCCCGCTGATCCTCTGTCTGGAGCTCATCTCCTGCCTACCTGGAAGTCTTCTGGCTGGCACTTTGGCAAACAAAGAGGCATTTGAGAGGGAATTAAGTTGACTTTAAAAGATAGCCTCAAAGTGTTTCCCAACACACCGATGCTTACATTGAATTATAGGTGCTAATAAAGCTGTCAGAGCCTTGGCGTGAGAACTGAACTCAAGCCGAAGGATCCCTGGGAAATGATGAGAATTCATCTGGGCCTGGCCCAGCTGCAGGCTCACACATACTCCAAGGCTGAGAAAGGGCTGGAAGTAGCCATTCCAACTGCCTGGCTGACTGGTCCAAAGGGCCTGCTGTGGTCTTAAAGCAGAAGTAGATTTGCTGAAGTCCCTGTGTTTCTCTGTATTCCAGGATTGCCCTGTTCTTTCCTTTCTCAGATACTCAGTGTGGTCATTACACCTGGGTAACTATTAGAATTTTCAATAAAGAGGAAAAGTGTTTAGAGTGCTAGAAAAAAAGAGACACAACAGAGTACTCCTCCTGGGACTTACCTAAGTTTAGAACTTTAGTAACTGGGATTTCATTCAAAACACACACAGATAAGTCCCAGATTGCACATGGAGCTCTACTTACTGGGAACTTATTATATGCCGGGACTTGCACCAAGTTCTTTACATTCATGATCTTTTGAAAGCATCCAGGAGTCCTGTGAGCAATTTTATATATTCATTCATTAATTCCAACAAATACAGGGTGGGGCAAGAGTAGGTTTACTGTTGTTCATATAGAAAATAATACAATAATTAATACATAATAATACAAGAATAAAATCTGTGTTTAATGTACTCACAACTATAAAACCAGTTTTTCCCCACCATGTGTTTTTTGAGAACCTATAATGCTAGGACCTGAGCCAGACACTAGGGATACAGTGGAGAACAAGACAGACACTGGACCCTGTCGCTTGGATTGGTCATATGAGCAGCAATCACTAACAAGCACAAGTGCAGAAAGTATTATGAAGTCCGAGGTGCTGTGGGAGGATATGTTAAGGGAATCTGAGGCTCAAGTGTCAAGGGAAGCTGGCTTGAGGAGGTGGAATTGAAGCTAAAAGCCAAAGAGTAAGTGGGTTTTAAGGAAGGCAAAGGGTTGCCAGGAGAAAGAGGCTATGTGAATGTCACTGTGTTCATTTCCCAGTGCTGCTTGTAACAAATGGTCACAAACTTGGTGGCTTAAAATAACTCAAATTCTCTTACATGTTCTGGAGGTTATAAGTCCAGAATTAGTTTCACTGGAGTTAAGGTCAAAGGTGATGGCAGGGCTAGTTCTTTCTGAGAACCCAGGGAAGAACCTGTTTGTTGTTGTTGTTGTTTTGTTTTGTTTGTTTGTTTGCTTCTTTCAGCTTCTGGTGGCTGATGGCATTTCTTGGCTTATGGCCTCATAGCTCCAATCTCAGCCTTTATCCTCACACTGCCTTCCCCACTTCTGTAGTCAAATCTCACTGGTTTCCCTCTCCTGAAGACACCCTCTTCTGTGATTACCTTCAGGGCTCATCCAGATAACTTACTGGTTACAGTGGCAGTTAGTTAGCCATGGCTAATATCTACAGCTCATCTGGACCTGGGCCCTCATATTTATCAGTTTCTTTGAGTTGCTAGTGATAGAAATTTAAATCAAACTGGCTGAAGAATAGAAGGTTTCTACTTATAAAACTGAAAATTGCCAGGAAATATTGCTTTTAGGCGTGGCTGAACCTAGGTGCTCAAATATATTGAGAATTTGACATGTTTTATTTCTCAGCACCACTTTAATTTGTACTAACTTCCTTCTCAGATTATTCATTTCATGGTAAGACATCCACCAACCGCTCCAAGCTAATGTTCCATCCAAGTCCAGGAGAGAGAAAGAGCTCTTTTGTAGTAGATCCAGCAGAAGTTTTAGTTGAATCTCATTGGATCTACTTGCGTCATATGCCCAGCCTTAAACCAATACCCTAATTGGCTGTGCTAGGACCATATGTCTCTCCTGGAGATAGATGGGGTGGGGTCACTCTTATCTAAATCAAGTGGACAGAGAGTAGGAGAGTGGGAACTCCTCAAAGGTAAATTTAGGGAGTATCACTTAAAGAAGGGAAGTTGATGGTGGACCCATAAAAACCCAATAATGTCCATTCCTCTCACAGACCCCATGTGCTTTCCAGAATTGTAGGTTGACCTACCTAATCCCTTCCAACTGAAACATCCTCCCTTGTCTCTCTATAGCGATCTTCTCAGGGCCAGGTCCAATTTCTTCTTCCAGAGAAACTTCCTTTATCTCAAGAACAGTCTCCATCTTGTATTCTGTCCTGTATCACCTCCTCCACATCTTTAGGATTAAGAAGTTTGTTTGTTTTCGCAACAGAGTTATCTGGGCCAGTCCTTCCCACATCTCCTGATGGCCTGGTCTGAGCAGGGACTAGGATGGCTGCATGGAAGTTTCTCCACTGGATCAAACACAGCAGAGAAAGTCACATGATATTTGTAAAATCAATGATTGTCCCATCCTATATAATAAAGAAATAATATGCAAATTGACCATCACTCCAACACATAAGATGACTGCCCACATGTGGTCAAAGATGCCCACCCCCAAGTGGACACCAGATGGCTTTTAAAAGATGGCCAGCAGGGAAGGGCATTTGTGGGCAATAAGGCCAGCAGAGGAGGGCAGTTGGGGACAACCAGGCCCGCAGGGGAGGACAGATGGGGGACCAGGCTGGCAGGGGAGGGAAGTTGGGAGGAACCAAGCTTGTAGGGAAGGGCAGTTAGGGGCAAGCAGGCCATCAAGGAAGAACAGTTAGCGTCAACCAGGCCAGCAGGGGAAGGCAGTTAGGGGCAACCAGGTCGGTGGGGAGGGCAGTTAGGAGTGATCAGGCCAGCAGGGGAGGACAGTTCAGGGGGACCAGGCCTGCAGGGGAGAACAGTTGGGGGCAACCAGGCCTATAGGGGAGGACAGTTAAGGATGATCAGGCCAGCAGGGGAGGGCAGTTAGGGGCAATTGGGCCAGCAGGGGAGGACTCTTAGGGATAACCAGACTAGCAAGAGAGGGAAGTTAGCGGTGACCAGGCCAGCAGGGGAGGGCAGTTAGGGGCAATCAGGCTGGCAGAGGAGTGGTTAGGGGGTGATGAGGCTGGCAGGCAGAAGTGGTTAGGGACAATCAGGCAGGTAGGCAGGCCAAGTGGTTGGGAGCCAGCAGTTCTGGATCGTGAGAGCGATCCCAGATTGGAGAAGGTGCAGGCTAGGCTGAGGGACACACACACCCTCATACATGAATTTCATGCACTGGGCCTCTAGTTATAGTCATAAGAAAAATTATTCCAAAGACACAATAATAATACTTTAGTAATGAGCTGAAGTATGATACTGCATATTTCTGCCTTTCCTGTCCCTCCACCCCCTTAGAGTCTCCCCTTCATAGAGTTAGAGATTCTTTAAGCTGGGAGAGGCCTCAGAGAACACCCAATTCAGATGCAGAGCTAGACTAGACCTGAGTATCCTGACAACCTGTTCAGTCATCTTCCCACCATGACCCATTTTGTGAAGTGTTTGTTTGTTCTCATGGCAATGTTATAAATAAGGTATAGCAAGTCCTTGTAGAACATCATTTCATTCAATGTCATTCTGTTATGAAATGATAAAATTGATTTCATTATACTTCATTTTGCTTAAAGTTATAGAACCAACAGACACCGTTAAGTGAGGCCTTACTGTGTACTTCTAATTTTATGATGTGAAGACTGAGGCTCAGAAGATGAGACAGCTTGCCTCATTCAAGTTTCCTTTTTGTGTAATCCTCCCTTTCATAGTCCCCTCATCTGTTTTTTTTAATACCTGTGCATATTTTGTTTTTCTGTTATTTTAGTGTGTTAAAAGTGTTTAGGTGAGCTACCCGAAAACTTTTATAATGAGGTGGAATATTTAAAAAATGCCGATATAAAAAGTAACTCATGCAAAGACACAGGGGCCTGGGGCTAAGGTCTCGGCCATTCCATGGCCTGGACGTCCTGCTGCTAGAATGGCCCCCACAGGCTGGAGCTGAGAATGAAGGTCCTCTGGAGGAGGGCAGGAGAATAGGGTTACATTTGGAGCCTAGAAACAATATGATTCACTTCCCATTTTGCCTCAGATGCCTTTTTCTTTCCCCACTAGACATGAGCTCATGGAATTCTGTTTCACGTTCCTTTCGGTAGATTTCCCTTTTCCTGGAGTAAGGTTAAATGGGACCATCATAGGGGCGCATTCAGCAGCAGCAGCCATTGGATAGTAATAGGATAATTGTGCCGGCCCTGGTACCACCGAGATGATAACTAGCGTTGCTTTAAGAATGTGCAGAGGCCACATTTTCATTTTAGGACAGCCCCTTTGAAAACTTTGGCACCGGTCCCCAGCGCTGTTTTCCTTTGCGCAGCGTGATGTGAGAACACTGTTACAGTGCGTGCCTTGTTTAAGCACAAGCCAGGCACTGTGCTGCCTGGGAGGTGGATTATGTCCCAGAGGATGGCGGAAAGCCTTGGCAGGGATAGATTCTGTTCCTCCAGGCTCAGTGTATATATATTATGATAATGTGTGTTGCCCACAAGCTCTGTGGTTATTATACCAATGTAAGGAGCAGCTGGATGTAGAGGAACAAGTGAATGTTTTGATTATTCATATTCTTGATATTGACATTAAAGACCCTCTACATGTGGGTACAGTCTTCCTTTTCACTAGTGGTTTATATATACCTTAAATCAAGAGAGCAAAGACATCTCATTCTATGGACCAACTGTGAGCACTGGGAGTGGCTGCCTGGAACCGTGTTGAGAAGGATCCCCAGGCCACATCTTGACTAAGCAAGATGAAGCTCTGCGATTGATTAGTGAGTCTGCCATAGGTGAGGACAGGGAGTTAGCAGCACACACATCTGCCACCCCTCAGTTCTCCCCAGCACATTTGCTTTATTGGGTAAACTGTACTATTATATCCCTTGCCTTCTCCCATCTTCTTCCAATTTGTTAGGAATTCTTTTTGTGTGACTATCTGTTAATATTCTTCATGAACCATTGCAATCTGTAGACTTTCTATAAGGCTATTATCAAATCCTCCTAAGCAGACACATTTGTTTTTCTTTACCATTCCTTCAGCCTTTGCTAACACTCTTAGTTACACACTATTTTCTAGCTTGAATTAGAGGTATATGTATGTGTGCAGGACTTGAACTCTTAGATGGTAGAAATCAAATCTCTTTATCTTTAGATCTCATGTCCAGTTGTTAACAGAAAAGCTAAATTCAAGAATGGGTCTTTGTTATAGTCTCCACATTTTACAGATGGGAAGACTGAGACTTAGGAGAGTTGCCAAAGGTCACACTGAAAATTAGAAATGCCGGTTCTAATTCCAACACTCAGATTCCTGGAATATTAGAGTTGGTAGGACTCCCCATGGCTGCTTTGTGACTCTGGGCCGGGAAGCTCTGAGTGAAAGGATGGTCAGCTCACCTGTGTGCGCTGCTTGCTTGCTTATTTTGGGCTATGATGTCCTAGTTTCATTGTGATTGCTTTCTGGTTAATCTGACTTTATTGTGAAACAAGACAAATTGGTTTTGGAAATAAGCTGAGAGTGAATAGTGAACAAATAAAAATAAATTGGTCCTCTCTATTCATTCTTCATTTATTCATCCGTGAAAAATTATTGACATTATTCTAGGTCCTAGGGATATAGTAAGATATAAAACTAACATAAAGCCATGCCCTTATGTGGTTTAAATTCTAGAAATGTATGAGTTTCTGTGTGCATGTGTATTTTGTTTTACTTGTATTAAGTTGTGAAGTCCTCAGAAACTACATACGATATTAATATTATCATCCCTTCCATTTTGCAGGTGAGGAAATTAAGGCCCAGAGAAGTTAAATAATTTGCCCAATATAGCACAGCAAGAAAGTGTGGAGGTAAGATTGAAACTCAAGAATTCATATTATTAACAGACAAAAAAATTGAGACTCAGAGAAGGTAAGCCACTAAGCCAAGGCCACACAACTGATGAAGGGTGGGTTATCTGACTCTTATATCAGGTCATCAATCTGCCTTTCTTTCCCAAGGGATGGGAAGAAATGGGATAGACAGAATCTATGGGTACAATGGCCAGAATAGGTCTGAGAACACACAACTTCTCTTGCAGGATGGACACAGGCTGTTTGTTTCTCACCCTGGCGAGATGGTGAAAGGGTGGGGACCAGACTTCCAACACACCAAATATTACACTAATTGGCTCAAAGGCCATGATTGTATCAAGTTCCAGAAATTATGAGCGAACCAGACAGTTAGGCCACCACAGTTAGTTGGCAAATTATTGGCTGAAGTGTTATAATTATTAAATGCAGCAAAGAGAGAGAGAGAGCAAGAAACTCAGACACTTAGTCCAGGATAATTGATCCAAAAATTATGGGTTCCAAGAAGGCCAACACTTGCTTAAATTTAGATTTGGACTCAACTCCTGTCACACGCACACAAATGACTCCTGTTTCCTGGACACCCACTCAGCACACACAGTCAGCCCTTGCCTCTGCCAGCCCGCAGGAACAAAAGGGATTTTGATTCTGATTATTTTTAAACTTTAATGACAAATCTTTTCCTTCTCCACATTAAAAAATAAAGGCCGTGCATAGCACCATTAAGGGACTGCTTGCTGCTGCTCGATTCTCGGAGGCACTTACATTGTTTAAATTTTAATTTCCGGGTTGAAAATTTTATTGAAAACATTACTATCCTTCTAAACAACCAAAAAAAGTTTCTTCTCTTGTCACTATGCTGGTTTGTTCTCTTACCTGCTCACACTGCTCCTCCATGAAGGTTCTCCTGCCTTGTATGGCTCTGGCTCCTGGAAATCTCACCCTGTATAATCCAAACTTGCCACTCCTGCCCTGTGCAAAAGGTCTCAAGTAGATTTATTTTTGTGTGTGTGTGAATGAGAGTTTGTCTAGGGGCAGACTGAGGAGTTAAGTTTGCAAATCCTCTACTACTTGGGGGCATATTCCTCTAACTGTAATGACGATTATGAGGATGAGGATGATAGAACAGTAATGATAGTGATGAAACCTGGCTAAGTGTGCCAGCCCCAATTCCAGGTACTTTTCCTGCATTGTTTCCTACATCCTCCAGCACACAACAGGGAAGCCAATTTGAGCCCATTTTACAGAAGAGGAGACAGATTCTGAGAAGTGACTGTGTCAGGGAAGGTGAGACACAATCACTTATCATTCTAGAATAATGTTGGCAGTGACAGATGCTAGAATGTCAGATGTGAAGGGATTATCGAGATGCAAAGAGAAACATCTTTTACTTAAGTGCTGGGGCAAACCAGGAAGTGTTCCTGGCAAAGGGAGCATTTGAGCTAAATGTGGGAACCAGGGTAGGTTTTTGATGGGCAGAATCATGCTACTGCTCCTACTATGAGCTAAGCTTCAGAGCACATAATATGTGCCAGGCACTGTTCATGTCTTTTACATGTATTAAGTGTTTAGCTCTCATAGGAATTTTATAAGAGAAAAGTCCAGAAAATGTCCTTAATAAAGACAAGGAAACTGCAGATATGTTGGGGTGTGTTCCCTGAGGGATGATGAGGAGCAGAGTTATAGGCAAGATTTGGGGATGCAGTGGTCAGTTCTTGGAGGGTCTTAAATATCAACCTAATGGTATTGGTCTTTTTCCCCATGGGTAGAGGAATTATTGAAGGGTTTTTAATCAAGGGAATGACCACATTGGAAATGCAGTTTTGAAAGATCACTCTAGCAAAGGGAAAATGGGAAATTGGAGGAAGAAAGACAGGAGGCAGAGAAACCAGAAAATCTCTTGGAATAGTTTTCCCAGTCCTATTTCTTATCTGGCTATGTTCTTGGTGACTGGCCTTGGGTCCCTGCCCTCCACCTTGGACTCCTAGTTGTCCACTGGTCCAGCCTGCCCTGAGATAGCTCTCTGCTGCCCCCACCTGGCCCAGGCAGCCCCTGCTAATGTTCACTTGCAGGGGCTGGCCCAGAGAATCTAATACATGTTATTATCAATATGAATCATGCTACTGCTCCTACTATTAGTTAAGCTTCAGAGCACATATTAAGTGCCAGGCACTGTTCATGTCTTTTACATGTATTAAGTACTTAGCTCTCATAGGAATTCTATAAACTAGCTACTTTTTACTTTCATCTCCCAGGTAAGGAGAATGTGGCATAGACCTAGTCTACCTCCAGCATGGTAAGATGCAAGAGTTTTGACAAAAGCCCGCCAAAACTCTGGGATTTCTGTCTTAGAGTTACTTCTGTCCAGATCCCAGGGGAGGACCTGGTTGGAGCCCCAGTAGGGGTTCCTGACCATGAGGTGAGATGACAGTGTGGTTGCTTCAGAGACCTGACATGGGCAGGAGAGGGCATGAGGGATAGGGGAAGGGGCAGGACGAGAGTGACTCTGTCCAGGACTGCAGTGTTGAGAACTGGGGCCAAGGAAGAGACAGTGCCTCGCATGGGCACCAGAGTCAGGAGAACTGGAAGACAGAAACACGGAGGGGCCCCAGCAAGGCTCTGGCCCACAGTGTGACTGGCATGGGGCTTGGGACTGGCTTTTGGTGAGCATTGGTTCTTACTGCTTAAAGTAATCTTTCAGGCCAAAAACTAGTTTGGCTCAGTGGATAGAGCATCAGCCTGCAGACTGAAAGGTCCCAGGTTTGATTCTGGACAAGGGCATGTACCTTGGTTGTGGGCACATCCCCAGTAGAGGGTGTACAGAAGGCAGCTGATTGATGTTTCTCTCTCATTAATGTTTCTAGCTTTCTATCCCTCTCCTTTCCTCTCTGTAAAAAAATCAATAAAATATATTAAAAATACACACAAAGTAATCTTTCAGAATTGGCATTATTTGGTGGTTAAGGTTCTGACTCTTAGGAGATTCCTGTTTAGTTCCCCCCTACCCCCGGCACCAGCAGATCCTCCAGCATCTTTTAAGCTGAGAGCAGGGCCCTCAAGAGGCCAGACAGGGTAGTTTTTAATGGGAAGATGCAGGACAGGGCATGGCTGGCAGCCAGCAGGAGGGAGCAGGCCCAGAGTGGTCTGAAGAAGCCAAATGTTGACTTTCCCCACTTCCCAGTCTTGCCTGGGGCCAGCTCTGAGCACAGCCATATTATTTCCTTAAAAATAATTCTTGGGAAGGCTGGTGTGAGAAAGCAAAGAGCAGCTTTCCATAGTCAAGTACATCCTGCCAAGTTAAGGACTCTCTGGAATGGGCTGAGGTTGTGAATGCGTTTCGAGGATATACAAAGTATCAGTGGGAGGGACTGAAAGCTGGGAGCGTGCACAGGTGCACACATTCTCAGTGTCACATCTTCCTCGTGTCCAATATGCCACCTCATTTTCCCAAATGCTTATTGTCTTCTGGCTGAAGAAGAAATGTTGCAGCAGCTGAGCCCCTCCCCAGACAGACTAATGAAAGGATGTGAATAAGAGTGGGAAGGACACCATCTGGACAGTCTTACTCAGATTATTGTTGGCAAGAAACAGGGAGCATCTTAAGACAAGAGAGGGTTATTGTAAGGATGTGTGTAGACCAGAACTGGAATTTCCCTACGCTTCAAACCAAGACGGCCTATAGATCCCCTTCTCTCTTGGTCTCTCTCTCATGGGCTGTGAGATCCTGTGTTCACAGCATCTCTGCTTCCATATGTTCCAATAAGTCTTAAGATCAAGTGGATAACTATGTCTATATGCTGCAAGGATTCAGTGTGACTTATGTAGCTAATTACTGTGGATTCTTCTGGAGAGGGCCCTTCATGACAGTTTCATGTGGGTACTTTCTGGCCAATGGACAGGCTGCTGTGGATGAGATATCCACCTGTGAGCCAATCACTGGTCACCTGGCATTAAGAACGGCTTATGACCGTTTGTTCCCTCGGCAGAGATGCAGATGAGCTGTTTGTGGACAAGAGAGAGCACAGAAGCTGGTGCTTAAGCACTATAAAGACACTTGGAGACAGAGAAGCATCTGATTTTGGTCTATGTGCAAGTCATCCTAGCAGTTGGAGAAGGAATGAGGGAATAGAGAAAGCAGAAGAACAAGAGCTGAAGAATGCCTTAAAGAGAACCTGGCCAAATGTGACAAATGGGAAAATGGAGCATTGAAGAAGGAAAACAACCTTGGGATTATCAATCAGTTCTTCCTTCACCTCTACACTGTCTTCACTCCTCTAAGCCTCTAAGGGATGGGGAAGAGATTTCTCAAAGCAGATGATTTAATGGGTCAGTCATCCTCTTTATATGTACTAGTAAAGGACAGATCTGTACCTTTATTGGATCCCTTGGGAAAGGCTTAAGTAAAGACCTTGTTAAATAAGGACCCCCAAAGTACCTAGGATTAAGAGTTAAATGCACAAAGACCAAGTCACAAAAATTGAAGAAAAGTTAACATTAAATTTTGATTAAATATCGGAATTAGAAATGGCTTTATAATCTTAAAACCAATACAAGTACCAAAGGGAAAGATTGATATATTTGACTATGTAGAAATATAATACTTCTGTATGTGAAAATTAACATAAACAAATTAAAGTGAAAAAATTGGCACAAATGTCAAAGGATTAATATCCTAACTGTAGTATGGAGATTTCATAAGAAAAACACTTAAGTTCTTCATGGATAATGGAGAGCATATATGAACAGGCATAGAACAGAGGAAATATATGATTAATAAACATTTGAACAAAGTCTCTGCTATCCTATTCAGAGCAACGAAAATTAAAACAGCAACTAGATGCCCCCCCTTTTCCTACCCAAATTAGTAAAGATTAAAAACACTATCTGGAGCAGGTAGGAAGACAATGAAACAGCCACCTTCCTACACTGAGTACACTGAGGAGAGGAGTTTACAATGATATACTCATTTTGGAAATAATTTGGGAATAGGAATCTGGGAATTTGTCATAAGGAAATAATGTAGAATTCATAGATATTGGTTAAAGTATTATTCATTATAATGACTATTTAGGAAGACCTGTGTATCACCACAGAGGAACCCTGAAGTAAACCAGAGTTTCTCTATATACAAGAATATGCCCACATTAAAATATTTCCAACAACCTGTGGAAATTCTAACATCATGGTGTTAAATTAAACCTGTGCACACATAGCATGAATATAATCGTGCATGAAAAAGGCATAGCAGAAAAGCAAGCACGCAAAAATGCCTGTTTCCTCTGCTCAATGAACATTCCAGTCATTCTATTTTTTATTTTATTCTTTTGCTTTTCTTCAACCAGAATCAACATGAATTATTTTTACAACAAGCAAAATAGATCAGAAAAATTTGGGTTGGAGTTTCATTTGAACTGAAGCGAAGCAAATAAAAGAGATTGAGAGAGTGAGAGAAGAAACAGTGAGGCAGAATGCTGGGTCCCCCATGGTGTATCCCCCTTGCAATCTGGGAGGGACGGTCCCACCCCCAGGTCCAGGGGTAGACCCTGATTGGTGTAAATCAGTCAGTATGACCCCCCTTCCCCACTTTGCTACAAGTTGGATTTGGTAACCCAGACACAAGCCTAAGAGACTGTGGTAGTTTTCCTGAAGCCCCAGTAGAGTGAAGCGAAGCAATGTGAATTGATGTGTGTGGGATACCTTCTTCCCGAGGAAGCCTGCAGCCCCTGAAGCTGGTTGCCATCCTGCAAGCTCGAGGGCAGCCAACCTGCAACAAAGTCAATACCAAGAGGAGGGCAGAACACCAAGGACGGTGGAGGAGCAGTGTTGCTGCTCCCCTACTCTAGGGCATTTCTACGGCCCTAAGTGGACTTGAATTGCATTACATTGGTTTGAGGTTTGGGGCTGTAAAATGCTTGATTTAGGGAGATATCAGAGATTGTCACCCTCAGACAGATTATACCAGGAATAGAAAGGAATGCAGGAAAAGGTGAGGGCATGTGTCTGACTCTACTATTGAGAGGAAAGAGACTGAGAAAGAAGCCTATAAACCAAGAAAAGTCCTAAAAACAAGCAATACAATAAAGAGGTAGACATGCCCCCAAAAGGAAAGCCCTTTAGAAGTGATGATCCACAGGATCCAAACTCAGCCTTATCACACCTCATCTTCTCATCTCACTGTATCATCTCCCTGGGCCTCACAGATGGGAGCAAGAAAAGAATAATGTTTTCCTAGAGCTGCGATTTTCAACCAGTGTGCCACAAGAATTTTTAAAACACGCAGTACCTGACTATTTAGCCAGGGACATTGACTTCTTTTCCTTTAGACCAAGTATGTCAAACTCAAAGGCTAACACAGGCCAAATAAACCAGGCATGCTTGCCTTAGACTGTCAAATAAAAAAAAATGATAATGGCCAATATAACAATAGCTGTCCAGTGTGAAGGAATAAAAATTAAACCATTTTCCCCCTGTCAGACGGGCAAAAAATACATATTTTTTGGTGTGCTGCAGAATTCTAGTAATTAGTTTATGTGGGCTATGAAATGAAAAAGGTAGAAAATCGCTGCCTTACAGGGAAGTTTTTGTGTTCTTTTGACATGCTAGCTAAATTCTAGATGGGCTAAGAATTGGGATGTGCTCTGCTGGTCCTCTAGATGAACCCTGATGCTAGCAAACACACAGTACCCTGCAACATGTGCCAGTGTCCAGGCTCTGCCGATGACTAACTGGCAGAGTTCCCAGTTAGAAATGAAGGCAGGGAAAGCTTTGTAAGATTTATGTAGTCACTGACTTTGAGTTTTAAACAGATTTGAGGAAGAAATTCCTCAACTCATCTAAGCAATTCTCACTTTGAAATTAAATACAAGTTGCTGCCCAGGTCTTTCTGAAGAATTGAAAATGCATGTGTGTGATTTTTGTATTTGATACTAAGGTTTCTAGCAAAGCTCTATGTAGCCGGCAGGTCTTCTTACTATTCAGTCATTCAAATGATTTCAACTATTCATTTAATCACATATTCATTTAACAGATGTTTACTGGGGATCTACTGATGGTCATCCATTGTGCTAGAATCAATTAATATACTTATTTAACCTTTCCTATATGCCAGGACCATAGTAAGCACTTGCATTGTATTCTGTATTGCATTCCATTCACCGACACAAGCACATAGCTCAATACTATTATTTATTTTAATTTTACAGGTGAGGAAACTAAAAATTCAGTAGCTAACTTTCCCAAAGTTATACAGCCTCCAAGAGATGGGACCAGCATTTAAACCAACAGCTTATTCACATTTAATTAACCTTATACCAAAGGTAAGACAGAGGCCCCAATAATGAGTTAAATTCCCATGGGATCATATGTGTAAGGCACTGGGGAAGGTGAGAAGTTGGCTACAAATTATGATATGGGTTGGCTTAAAAGACAAATGGTCATTTGATCTGAATTTTGACAAATATGGAGAGACATAGTAGGTACAGGAGAGGAAGTATATTCCTAGCAGAGAGCAGAGCTGAGTAAAGATGTGGAGTTGAATTAGCCTGGTGTACCCGTGCTTAGAGAACATACCAAGTTTACTGTGACTAGAGACAATAGTTTAGTGGGGAAGCGGCAGGAAAAGGATGATGAGAAAGGCTTTAGTTGCCAAGCTAAGGAGTTTGGACTTGACCTTGCAGGGAAGGGAAGCCAACAGAAGTTTTCAAGCCCAGGGCAACATCATCAGATTTGTGTTTTGAAATAATCTCATAGGTAGCCATGAAGAGGGAGAGACCAGATGTAGCAAAACTTGTTGGGGAGGAATCTCTAAACTTCAGGCAGTAAAATGAAAAGGACCTGAGCCATTCCAACCCTCACATTATAATGAATAGAAAATAGTCTCAATTTGGAGTTCTGTTTTTCTAGAGTTATGGCTACAAATGAAGCAATGTAATATCAAGAGGGCTTGGATGTCAGACCTTCCTGGCTTTAAATCCTGGCTTTACCTCTGACCTAGTAATGTATGACCATCAATCTTCACTTTTCTCATGTATAAGCTGGTAATAAGACCTGACTCATAGGATATTGGGAGGATTAAGTGCAGTAATTTATGGAAAGTGTCTAGCATAAAAAATTCAATAAATGGTCGCTCCATTCCCTACCCCTTCATACTAAGAAATGACAGATTGGTACCCACAGATTAGTTAGAAGACGTGCCACATACTGACAATTTCCAAGATTTAATAAAACATTTAGCCTTCTGGTCCCATTTTTTACTACTTAGACTTATTAAATTGATTATTTCTAGCACTTTTTTCCCTACCATTCTAGCTATTTTAGTCAGGATAGACTAGGGTATGCTACAGTAACAAATTAGCTCTGGAATCTCAATGGCTTAAAACATAAAAGCTTATTTTTCAGTTATTTATACAAAACCAATACCAGTCATTGGGGAGGCTTTGCTCCACATAGTCAGTCAGGGACCCACAGTCTTGTAACTGCACATTATGGAATGCAAGGTCTCCAAGGGTCCTGCAGAAAGGGAAGAGAGAGATGAAGGAGGTACACAGGCTTTTAACTACCTTGAATCGGAAGTGACACATGTCACTTTAACTCATAGTCTCTTGTTCTGAACTAGCTACATGGCCTAAGGCTAACTGCAAGAGAAGCTGGGAAATATAAGGAAGAACATGGATAGTCAGTGAGCATTAACTGTTCTGTTACACTAATGATAGCCATATAAATAATTTTAAGTGTATTTTTTCTGCTTAGTGTCAAGTTATCATTGGCAGATGTACAGTCTTTCTTGTATTGGTTTTCATCACAATCCTTTGTTTCAAAGTAACTCCATCATGGAAAGGTCTCCTACGTTCTGCATTGTACGATTCTTCAAATAACAGGGCTGGAAGAATCTCAAAAAGAACTTCCTGGTCAACTTTTGCAATTCCCTGAATTGGTAAAGGACCCACTAAAGCATAAATGTTTTATTTTGGCTCCTGATGCTTTGATAAATGAGTGACAAAGAAATTTTAATTGGTACTTGTCATGTACTCATAAATGGTCAGCCTGTTGAAAATAGTCCCCTTCAGCACCACCACCTCTCCTCCAGTCCACATAAATTCTGAAGGTAAATAAGAATTTTTGTGTTTCTAAATCATGATTTCTTCAAGTTAGAAGCCTAATACATTTTGTGCAAGAATAATAAATGGTATCCAAGTCATACACTAGATGTATGGATCTATGAAAAAGGGTCAGGAATCTTAACAATGTTTAGTATTGCTTTGAAGAAAACCTATTATGGTTCACTCATAAGTACAACATCTTTGAGGTTGGGCAGGATGAGTAGAATAACTGTATAAGTGCAAAGATTGGGCTCAAAGAATTACCAGCTACAGGACTTACTGAAAAATAGCCCTTAGATCACAATGGCCTTGTGGGAGTGGAGTCACCCAGGGTACACCTTCCTTCGAGGATCAGATTTCTCTGTGTCAGAGATGAAATAAACCAGACATTGTTCCCCATGCACTGCCAGTGCCAACAACAGGGAAATGGGCCAGTGCCCTTTAGCAGCACCATGTGGCAGGGAGAAGCTTTGCCAGCAAGGAAGGCAGCTAAAGAGCAGACACTAGAACTCTGAAGGGGATGTTCTATAGACCCCTTTCGGCAAAAGCCCTTGTGGTTCTCAGATAATTGGAACATGGAGCACTCAAGAGCATGACATTGAATGCATTATTATCTGGTACCTAGAAGCTCTAGCCTATTTGAAACAGAGTTTGGATAAGCGGATTAGATATGAAGAAACTTGGCTCTGAGTTGTGGAGAAATTCATACTGATCATATACCCAGGCGGATGAGAAAGCTGAGACCCAGACAGAAGGCTCACCTGAATGAAAACAGTGAAGAGTGGCAGAGGTAGATACTCAAATCTCCTTTCTCCTGGTTCCGTGCTTTTGTTATGGAACCAAGCTGCTCACAGCAAAATCTTAAAAGTCTAGAAAGTCATTGTGTTCGCAGCCGCCTTCGCTCTCCAACGCCTGCACCGCCTCCAGCCGAAGGAGAAGGGGGGTAAGTAAAGAGCCTCTGTGCCATCGCTAGTACCACGCAGACTGCCCGCAAGTCGACCTGGGGCAAAGCCCCAAGGAAGCAGCTGGCCACCAAAGCCGCTCAAAGGGTGCGCCCTCCACCGGAGGGGTGAAGAAACCTCACCGCTACAGGCCGGGTTCTGTGGCACTTTGTGAAATTAGACGTTATCAGAAGTCCACTGAACTTCTGATTCGCAAACTTCCCTTCCGGCGTCTGGTGCGAAAAATTGCTCAGGACTTCAAAACAGACCTGAGCTTCCAAAGTGCAGCCATTGGTGCTTTGCAGGAGGCAAGTGAGGCCTATCTGGTTGGCCTTTTTGAAGACATCAACCTGTGTGCTATCCATACCAAACTTGTAACAATTATGCCAAAAGACAGCCAGCTAGCATGCCGCATACGTGGAGAACGTGCTTAAGAATCCACTATGATGGAAAACATTTCATTTCTTTAAAAAATTTCTCTTCTTCTTGTTATTGGTAGTTCTGAACGTTAGTTTTTGTTTGTTTGTTTGTTTATTTTTTCCTATGGGGTCAAAAGGTACCTAAGTATATGATTGCAAGTTGAAAATAGGGGACAGAAATCAGGTATTGGCAGTTTTTTCCATTTTCATTTGTGTGTGAATTTTTTTAATATAAATGCGGGGACATAAAGCATTAATGCAAGTCAAATGTGTCAGTGAACAAGTTTCAGCAGTTCAACTTTATAACTATAAATAAACCTGTTAAATTTTTCTGGACAATGCCAGCATTTGGATTTTTTTAAAACAAGTAAATTTCTTATTGATGGCAACTAAATGGTGTTTGTAGCATTTTTATCATACAGTAGATTCCATCCATTCACTATACTTTTCTAACTTAGTTGTCCTACATGCAAGTACATGTTTTTAATGTTGTCTATCTTCTGTGCTGTTCCTGTAAGTTTGCTATTAAAATACATTAAACTATAATAAATAAATAAATAAATAAATAAATAAATAAATAAAAGTCTAGAAAGTCTCAAGGTACAACTTTATCTTCTTTTCTTCTCTAGTATCTCATGTTTCTTGTACCCCTGTCCCCCTTACCTTTCTTATCCTTTTTTTTTTTTTTTTTTTTTACCATATCTGATTCACATAGCTGCTTTGGACCTGGGCAGGGATAGTCATGGGAAGGACAAAAATAAAGACTGTACCATGGGAATTTAAGGACATCTGGAAGACAGAAGTGGAGCAATGACATCAGAGATGTCAAATTAATACAGATGAACTTGTTTGGTATATCTGATGTCACTGTTCAAATCTGGCCCCATACGCTTCCCTAAATCAATGGGGTCAAGTCTTGGTTCAAACAACTTTGTTTATACAGTTCACACACCTCCTTATCAAACATAGTTAACTGTGTACATGGAATTAGGTATATAAAAATGGTGTATAAAAGTCATTAAACCTCTCTGAGCCTAATTCCATTATCTATAAATTGGACATACTCATAGTTATTTCATGGGATTAAGCAATACAGTGTAATAAGTATGGTAGACACTTGAACAATCCTTGGTTTCCTTCTCCCATTTCAGGCTCACCCCTGTCAATGGGGAATGCTGGCATGGGAAGAATCTGGGAAACAGAAACCATAGAACTCTTGCCAGCCCACCTGGATGCTTGGCAAGTATCTCAACACTTGACATAGCTAATTTTGAAAGTCAGATATTATGCTAAAGAACCGTGGGAGGAAAAACTATTGACCTATATCCTGGAGAAAGGGAAAAAAATTCTGCCAAAACAAAGATGTTTCCAGAGAGTGGGTTGGTTTTGATAAATAATTAACTTGGGCTGGTTTCATTGTCTGGAGGAGTAATTACAACAGTATGTTCACGCCCCTGGAGTTCTGTTGTCACATTTTCCACGATAAAATCTCCTTTGAAAAAAATGTGTTCAGGAACTTGGCTATAAAATAGCGCTCTGGTCTGAAGAATGCCATGAAGACTTGCATAGTTTATGTGCAACATTTTTAATTGAATAAAAAGATATTCTATTCTGTCCAAGTGGCTTCAATTAAACCAAGGTAAATGAAATTGTATTGCCTTGGGACACATTTCATAGCCACCAAAGTTAAAAACAAAAACAATTTAAATAAGTCCTTTTATTGTCCTATTGAGAATATTGCTCCAACCCTGACATATATCTTTCTGTTTGCTAGTTTTGGGGGCTGTTTGGCAGGTGGATATAACAGAAACTTTCATTTGATGTTGTGCTCACAATCTAACTGAAGAGATGATAGTTTATGATGTAGTGGAAAGAGTGATGAGCTCAAGATATTGATTCGAATTTAAACTCCTACACTGACAAAATCTAACTCTCAAAAGCCCCCTCTCTGTAAAATGAGATAATTGGATTATATTATTAATAGACTTGACTTCTTGAGTCAACTCTGGTGGTAGCGTCTTCTATATTGAGTAGCTTTCTGAGGTCATGTTTATATTTTGTGGGCAAGAATGTTACAAAAGAATAAAACAATGCTTAAACTATTCTGTATGAGCCCTAACTGGTTTGACTCAGTGGAAAGAGCAATGGCCTGTGGACTGAAAGGTCACAGGTTCGATTCTGGTCAAGGCCATGTACCTTGGTTCTGGGCACATACCCAGTAGGGAGTGTGCAGGAGGCAGCTGATGGATGTTTCTCTCTCATTGATGTTTCTAACTCTCTACCACTCCTCCTTCCTCTCTGTAAAAAAGATCAATAAAATATATATTTTTAAAAAAACTATTCTGTATGAGATAATATGAGGGAGGAACCAAAAACATGGCAGAAACAATGCTGTATTTTCACCAACTCTTCATTTTTCTTCTTGCTCCACTTATAATTTCATTCCTAGTATTCCCTACACTTGTGAGGGGCCACGTGAGTAAGGTCTGGCCAATGGAATGTATATAATTTTCTGGCTTGGGCACTGAGACATCCTGTGTGGCTCTTCATACTCAATTATCCACATTCATTTCCTGGTGTCCCAGTTGGATGCATAAAGTCCAAAGGAGAACTCTGAGATAGAACCACTAGAAAAGGAGGAGATTTGATTCTTGGATCACTGCATAAGGCTTCTATATAAATAACCAACTACACAATGAGTGGGTAAGAAACACATTTTTTAAAAGCCACTGAGATATTGGGACTGTTTATTACAGCATTTAGCCTACCCTGACTAATACAGACCATGGGAAGCAGATAACCATGTGGGGAGTAGCTAGGGAAAACTCCCAGTGATGGAATGATAGGGGTGATTTTTGGTATTGGCATGCCTAATATCTAATTTGAAGTAGTTAACCCAGCCATAATGGAAATCCTCTTTTATCTCAGCCTTGCTCCTAAATTACAAGTGATTTGTGAGGGTCAGTTTTCGGTAATATTTCATAAAAAGGATGTATGTCATACTTGAGTTGACACAGAGAAGAAACTACACCAACAAAAGCAGGAACCTTAAGGCAAATATGACCAAAGTACATAAGTCCCTGGGAATTTTCAATGGGTTCATACAGGACAAGATTTTGAGTCATTTTTGTCTAGACTGTAAAGAGGCAGGAATACTCCAGCTGACCTCAGGTGTACAAACTAGCAACATCAGCAACACTGAAACAGTTCTCCTTCCAAGCCCTGCTCAACTCTCAGCTTGGCTCCCATGTTGCCATCTTCTCTGATTCTTCCTGATCACTCACTCCACGAGCATGCCATGTTTTAGGAATCTTGTTGGTCATGAAAGCCAAAGGCCCTGTATTCTTTAGTGACAGGATTAGTTTGGCTCCAGATTTTGGATAAATGAAGTAAGATGAGATCTTTGTGGAGCAGGGCAGCCTAGTCCTCATCCTTTTGGATAGAGCTGCTTATGAATCAAGATTGGGTTCTATGAAATTTCAGGGATGGGTATTTGTCTATTTTCTTAAACTATAGTTGGAGAAGGTTGGATTGGCTATGATTAACCCCCACTGAGTTAGTGCCAAAGGACAGTGGAATTATTTTCATTGGATCAACTTTCTCCACAATTCTCAAATAATACATATTTAGATGTGAATTTTAGATTCAGAGCCTTCCCCCTTTGCTACTATTTGAGGAGTCTTGCCAGGTGGATGTGTTAACTCCCCATGCCAATGGCTGAAATCCAAACCATTGTTTTCCTTTGGGATTGTTTGTCAGTCTGTTAAAGTCTCTGGATTCACGATGTATCCCCTGTGCTGTTCACAATTCATGTGCTCTCACATCCAGGTTGATTTAGTTACACATTAGAACCCAATACCTTCCTGCCCTGCAAGTCCCTTTGGGCAGCCCATAAACCAAAGCTAATGGTAATGCTGAGAAATCCAGGTTTGTTATTTATTGTTTCATGAACCTCTACCGGTGGGAGAGTACTGAAAAGTGGTCTGATACAAACTGGTTACTTAGCAGCTGAACAAAATGATACCCAAAGAGATGAAGTGATATGAAGGTTTTTAGTCTGAATTGTGAACAGAAGCAAAAATTAATAATACACTTTGATTTTATTTTATATTTTTTAATTTTTATTTTTTTAAAATATATTTTATTGATTTTTTACAGAGTGGAAGGGAGAGGGATAGAAAGTCAGAAACATCGATGAGAGAGAGACTTCGATCAGCTGCCTCTTGCACGCCCCCTACTGGGGATATGCCCACAGCCAAGGTACATGCCCTTGCCGGAATCGAACCTGGGACCCTTCAGTCCGCAGTCCGACGCTCTGTCCACTGAGCCAAACCAGTCTCGGCACACTTTAATTTTATTTAAGTGTATGGTAAAAAGTATAGGTTCAACTGAAGAAGAACAAAAAAGAAAGATTTTGGAATTAAAGTATGAAAAAGAAATCAATGGAAAATATCCCATAAAGAAGATTTATAAAACTTTCTTCTCCCCAAATAAACAATAATTGAAGTAAATATTCAAATAAAATAATTGAAGTAAATATACAAAGACTAAATCATTAACCTAACACTAGGGAAATATCCTGATCTCATACTGGGAGTGTTATGAAAAAGGATATTCAGATTCAGAACAATCTGAAAGAACTGAAAGACAATGAATGTCTGGCATCGAGGTATGGCTCCCCTAGAAACAACATTAAGACAGAACAAGAAGTATGGGGAAGAATAGCTGAATTTTGCTGATAGTTCAGATTCGTAGTGATAAATATTAAGGCTGTTCCAGCTTTTCCTTAGACCTCTGACAGGGCAGGTGGTATGAGAGTAATGGAGGAATAATTTCTTAGTATTCCTATTTGGGATGATCCAGCAGCAGCAGTAAACAGTCTCAGTAGGATGTGGAAGTCAATGCATTTCTAACCAAGTCAAAAGCCTATGAGAAACAAGGGAAGAAACAAGGACAGCAACTTCTCTTGGCCAATTACCCTGAGAGGGGAACAAGCACAAGCCTAAGTTCACCACCCATTTCTCCACGAGACAGAAGAACTGAATCACCAGTATGGTGGTGCTATCCTCAGTTATTTCTGAAAAGTATAGAGAAAGAGAGCAAAGACAACATTCCCTAATTGTGGTTACACAAAACCTCAGATCCTTGTCCACACCCTTTGGGCACTTGGATGACTAGAGAAAACAAAACAAAACAAAACAAAACAAAAACATCCAGTGCTGCAACTAATGGTCCAAGGAAAAGATTCACATAATGTTCAGGGCAACAGGAAATCCACACCAAATTGGGAGCAACTTCAGACACATTGGCTTTGTACAGAGAAGACTGAAGAGAACCCTCTGCTATATAAAACCACAACAAGAATTAGCAAAAATAAATAAGTGGAAAATAATATGAAAAATACAATGGAGTAAATATTTAAAGAAGACATATGAAAGGAAATGCAAAAACATTTTAGTTGCAAGGACTTTACACTCTCAAGGAAAACAGACTTTACCAAATAAGAGGTATATTGATAATTGTGCAACTTATTAAAATAGAAAATAAAGTTATAAAGAGGAAGAAAAATTAAAGTGGGAAATTATATACTCTAAATTATAAAATAAAGCATTAGCTCCAAAGAGCAAAATTAATATCTGAAAATATTATTGATGGTATAGATACAACACTGAGATAATGAAGAAAAACTAACAGAATGAAGAAAAAATAGGAATAGATGAAAGTATTTACTAATACAATAACATAATAGGGGGGAACAGACATTGAAGAGAAAAATGTAGAACTTGAAGAAAGCTAAATAAATAGATTAGAAATATGACTCCAAGACCTAAGGGAAGAAGAAAGCTTTTTCAGATTTGAAAAGAATAACTGATTTTGCTTTGAAGAGATAACCTTGTTCCAGGAAACTTAACAAAGAATAAAAATTTATCAAATATAGTTTAGTGAAGCCATTACATTTTAAAGAAAAGAAAACATATTTTAAATTTCAATTTAGGTTACCCACGGGGAAAGATAAATGTGGTTGAGTTCAGGATGAGAGAATATAATTGTGCAAGCAATAGGAATTCTATAACTAGTTAAGTTGTCACCAATGTGTAAAGCCAATGGAAAGTTATTATTAAACATAAAGGTCTTGGGAAATATTTTACCCAAATACTTTTCATAAAATATCTTCTTAATATAAATTAGCCAGGATATTTTTAATAGTGAAAGTAAAAGAGCACAAGAATGGGGAAATCTGAGTATTTTCATTGAACATTAAGTAGGATAAGCATATAATTAGTCTGAAAGAAATGCAGTAATTATAGTTTTAAATGGTTTGCAAATGTTATAATTTTTAAAGAAAAATAAAGTAATGCTAAAATTAGAAACAAATCAATAATAATAAGACCTCAAAAATAGCATTATAATAAATTGGAGGAAAATCCCAGAGTATCTCAGAGTAATTACTTTTCATTTCTTATTTTACTGTGAGGAGAGGAGTGGAATTTATGACTGTCACTAGATTTGGTATTAAAAATATAGTTTGATCTCATTTGTAAACAGTGATATAAAAATCCCAAACAAATTAAATATCTGAAATTCAATTATAACAAACTTGAGGTCTGGTGCATGAAATTTATGCATAGGGGGTGGGGGGTGTCTCTCAGCCCAGCTTGCATCCTCTCTAATCTGGGACCCCTTGAGGGATGTCTGATTGCTGGATCCCGGCAGTTGGACATCCCTCTCACGATCCATGACTGCTGGCTCCCAACTACTCACCTGCCTGTCTTCCTGATTGCGCCTAACCACTTCTGCCTGCCAGCCTGATCACACCCTTACCACTCCCCTGCCAGCCTGATTGATGCCTAACTACTCCCCTGCCAGCCTGTTTGCCCCTAACTGCCCTCCCCTGCAGGCCTGGTCTCCCACCAAGTGCTCTCCCTGAAGGCCTGGGACCTCCCAACTGCCCTTCCCTGCAGGCCCAGTCACCCACAACTTCCCACCTTTGCCTGCCTGGTCACCTCTAACTTCCCTCCCCTGCAGGCTTGATCACCCCCAACTGCCCTCCCTTGCAGGCTTGGTCCCTCCCAATTGCCCTCTCCTGCTGGCCATCTTGTAGTGGCCATCTTGTGTCCACATGGGGGCAGGACCTTTGACCACATGAGGGCAGTCATCTTGTGTGTTGGAGTGATGTCAACCTGTGTATTACTCTTTTATTAGATAGGATAGAGGCCTGTTGCATGGGTGGAGGCCAGCTGGTTTGCCCTGAAGGGTGTCCTAGATCAGGGTGGGGGTAACCTTGGGGTATGGAGTGGCCTGGGCAAGAGCCTGTGGTGGTTTGCAGGCTGGCCATGCTCCTAGGTGACCCAAGCTGAGGTCCTGGTATCTGGGATTTATTTATCTTCTATAATTGAAACTTTGTAGCCTGGAGTGGAGCCAAGCCTCCTGCTTGCTCCGTGGCTGTAGCCATTTCTGTTGGGATTTATTTATCTTCTATAATTGAAACTGTAACATTGACTGGAGGCCTGGGCCTGCCAGGGTGTGAGGAAAACTTGGCTTCCTCCATCACTGGGGAAATTCAATCCTTCCTCCTGCTCTCTCTGTGGCTGCTGACATCCTGGTTAGGGTTAACTTGCATACTAGCTCTTGATTGGCTGGTGGGCATAGCTTGTGGGTGTAGTGGAAGTATGGTCAATTTGCATATTATTCTTTTATTAGATGGGATATTTATTGGACTTATATTAGGTATATGTTCTAGGAATAAAATGGTATATATGACAGATAAAATCCTGTCTCTCATGGAGCTTATATTTTCATCATGATAAGTGGTCATTTATGCAGGAAAACAAATGTGGGTTAATACTTATGACATCTACTTATATAATTCATAACCATGAAGAGGTTTCTGGTTGTGCATGTAAGGAGCTTGGAAGTCACCACTCTGTCCTAAAACAACAACAAAACAACAGCAACAACAACAAAAAGGAAAAACAACACCTCTTCTAGGATTCCTAGGAGAGGTGAGGACACAGGGAAGACCATTACCCCCAAGATTCCAGAGACAGACAGGCAAATACAGGAAGCAAGAGCTTATTGGAGCAGAGACCCATAAGGGGAAACCTCAGAAGGAACCAGTATCTAGAACCAGCAGTGGGTAGGATAACCTGAACTATAATCAACAAATGGCTGGGTGTTAAGTGTGGACACCTCTGACATTTAAAAACTCCAGGGGGGCCGAGACCGGTTTGGCTCAGTGGATAGAGCATCGGACTGCGGACTGAAGGGTCCCGGGTTCGATTCCGGCAAGGGCATGTACCTTGGCTGCGGGCACATCCCCAGTAGGGGGCGTGCAAGAGGCAGCTGATCGATGTCTCTCTCTCATCGATGTTTCTGACTTTCTATCCCTCTCCCTTCCACTCTGTAAAAAAAATCAATAAAATATATTAAAAAAAGAAAACTCCAGGGGGAACTGAGCGTAGGTGGACTCTGCAATTTTATAAGCTTCACCTCCAGGAGCTCCATCATGTTCCCACAAGTATTAAAGAAAAAAATCCTCATGCTTCTGGCATGGGGATGCAACAAGGAGCCAGAGCATTCTGTTCTTTTTAGCAGGGTCTCCATTCAGTAGAAACCTGTTCATTAGAGCCTGTCCTGCGGTGCTGTTATTGAGACCAACTGACCTGGGGAAGGGAAATACCCAAGTCAGCTCGCTCTAGCAATCCTCTCTCATCTAAGGGGGAAAAACTGAGGCATGGGCTTACTGAAAGACTGAGCCCTAATCTAATAGGACGACACATCATTTCTCCTCCCCTTTCTCATCACAGTACTTAAAGCCAAATTACAGCAGGTCTTTTTACCTGGTACATAAGTCTGACTATCAAGAAAAGAAAGCTATAAGACATACTAAACAGCCAACAACACAATTAGAAGAGACAGAGAAAGATCAAAACTAGACATGGCAGAGCTTTTAGAGTTATACATGCAAGAGACGATGGACAATGTAAGGGGAGAAAAGAAAATCCGAAGAAATAGCAAAAAAGAAATGCTAGAGATTAAACAAGTCTAACAAAAAATGAAGACTGTCTTTGTCAGGCCCATTAGTAAATTGAGCATAACTAAGGCAAGAATCTCTGAGCTTCAGTAGAGGAAGAGGTGACTACAGCAGAGAGACAGGAAGAGATGCAATGATGCTGATTTTGAAGATGAAGGAAGAGACCACAAATCAAGCAATGTGGGTGGAAGAGCAAGGAGATATATTTTCCCCTAGAACCTCCAGAAGGAACACAGTTCTACCAACACCTGGAATTTTGCCCAGTGATATGTGTGTTGGACTTTCAACCTACAAATCTGTACGGCAGCAATTTATATAGTTTAAGCTGGTAGGTTTTTTGTAGATGGTTATGGCAGCCATACTAACACAAAGCTAATATATTGACCATATCTTCTATGGTTATGAAATGTTGTGAATATGAATATTAAGTAGGAAACACCATCGTTACTTGTAGGTAATATAGCTGAAAAACCCAACTATTAGAAAATATCAAATGTTCAGACAAGTGTTCATTTACAGATTAATGTAAAAAGACAATACTTTCTTATATTTAAACAATAAACATAAAATATAATGCAATAAAGACCCCAGTTAGTGTAGCAAAAGGCCATGAACTACATAGTGTCAGAAACCAATCCGGTCTCACTAATAGAAAGATGTGGACAGGAAGTCCAGAAAGCTGGTAAACAACCTTAATTGCTCTGAAGGGTCAATCCCCATCTAGCTAATAGAAAGATGTGCATAGGAGCCAGGGAGGCTCCTGAATTGCTCTGAAAGGTCAGAGTTAAAAACATTGTTAACTGAAACACCTCTGTTTGTTCTTTGTGTATTTCTGTTGTTGGAATTTCCTACCTGGGGGCTATGGGCGGATCCCATAGCCTTAATAAAAGAGATAGCCAGGCCAGAGCAGGAGGCAGTCCTTCCACTAGAGGTGGGCTACCGCCTGGGCCCCATTTCCCAAATTCATGCTTTTCTAAGTCTCTATTCATTTGTGTGCGGCCTCCTCCAGAACCCAAATCCTGAACCGGGAACCCTGAAAAGGATTTCCACAACATAGAGTAATTTTCAACAAAAATGTGCAAGCATCTTTGAAGAAAACAAATAGACAATATTGAACAATATAAAAGAACATAAAAAAAATGCAGTTACTTTCTTTTATGATATAAACAGTCTTAATATTGTAAAAAAGTCTCTCAAATTAAATTTAACAAAATGCAAAACAACTTAAGCACCGTCTTAATAATGAAAACTTGTTCAAATTACTCTAAAATATATCCCTGGAAGATTAAATATACAATATTAGGAAGAATAGTACCATAGAAAATATTTTTTAAACTACAAAATTATAATATGGTAGAATATACAGATCTTGCAAAATAGAAACCCATACCTGAAAACTATATGTTCATGTTGACCAATGTCATTTCAATAAATTTAATTAAAAAACATTACAAAACTATATTAATTAAATCAATGTGGTATTACTTTAGGCTACAAAGATAGTTCCATTGACTATAATTGATTAGTGCAAAAGTATATTCAAATAATATAGGATTATATTTATTATGTGATAAAATGGTATTTTAGATCAATGATAGGAAATACAGATTTTAACTAGTAGTGTTAACAGTGAAAGCAATGAAGATGAATTAATACTTTGTTTTATATGAAAATTAATTTCAGATAGTTTTTATATTTAAATACAAAAATTAAAGTAATGAATATTTTAAAATAGTGATATTATATTAAAATATCATTTTCTTAGGAATAGGAAGGCCATAGCACAGAACTCATGAACCATAGAGGAAGAGACTGACTACATTAAATATCCTATATAATAAAAGAGAAATATGCAAATTTGACCATACCTTTGCTCCTGATTGGCTATGCTACCAGCCAATCAGGAGAGGGGACAGGGTCAAGTGGCATGAGCACCGGCCCGGGGATGAAGATGAAATGGCAGTGGTGGCGAGCACCCAGTCCCTGGGTACTGTGAGGGGAAGCGGTGGCAGCAGCAGAGGTGGTGGTGGCGGCAATGAGCGCCCAGCCCCCGGGCGCTATAGGCGGAAGTGGCGGTGAGCACTCAGGCCCTGGGGCTGGGTGGTCGCAGGCAGCTGGGGCTGAACTGAGCAGGGTGATGGCTGGGTGCCCAAGGCCTACAGCCTCACTAGAGGGCAGGCTGGGGATGAGCCATCAGTTGGACATCCCCTGTGGGCTCCCAGTATGTGAGAGGGGGCAGGTTGGGTTGAGGGACCACCCACCCCCAGTGCACGAATTTTGCTGGGCCCCTAGTTTCTGTATAAAGAAAAACATATAAAGTCAAAATTCTAAAGTCAAACTGTAAAGCATTCTCAAGAAAATAATGCCATATAACCCACTGATAAATTGGGAGAAATACAGACATCCATTGAGAAAATAATAAATATGAATAGCCCATAAATATCAGAAGAGATATTCCACTTTATGTCTAATAATATAAATGCACATAAAATCTATGATAGGCTTTCATTGTACCATAACCGATCAGTAAAATGGGAAAATAGAGATAATATCTAGGTGTGGCCAGAAAGTAGGAAATGGAAACACTCAAGTATAAGTTGAAATATGTGAGCAATAGTATAATCTACCTGGATGACAGGATACCTAAGGATTTAAAATGTATATGTCCTGTGATCTTTCTAATATGAATTTACTCTATGAAGATAATTTCAAAAGAATTCAATTATATATGTATGTTCATTGGAGAGTTGTGTATAACAGTGAAGTAATGGGGAAAAAATCCAAATGTCCACAGAAAATGAAGTATGTAAGTAAAGTTTTTATATCTATACAATGGAATATAGATAAAAGATAATTGTATGGATTTATATCTATCTACTAATGGTTTTTAAAATATCATTAAAACCTATTTTTCCCTTAAAATATGTAAATGTTCAATAACATTTTAGAAAAACATTTCAGATGTCTCATTGCAAAGCAACAAACATTTTATTTACTTGGAACTATCTTAACAGGAAAAATACTTAATTTTCTCCTAACAAATTTTCTGTTATGAAAAAAAATTTAAAGTAGAAACAACTTATTCAAGTTAAGAGTTTTGTTGTACAGAAAATTGTGCTTTGGGCTGGTAAGACTGCCCTAAAGTCATCTCCCCCTCCCCCAAATATTTCCATTGGTATCATGATGGCCAGGCTGCTCTCTTGTGGCCTAAATGTAATTGCAAAGTGGACTAGTAGATTTAGTAATGTAATATAAAGAGCCATGGTATTACAGTGGTAAAACAAAATGTATTTCAGTTAACTTCATTTTATAGTTAAGGCAAATCATGCTCAGAAGTAAAGTGGGTGAGTCAGACAGTGAGTCAATGATAGCTTTGAAACTTGTACCGCACCTGTGATTTGCAAGTTGTTCTCTGATGTGTTTCTCCTAGAGTGTGAAGTTGCTTAAGGGGCCTCCTAAATAGGCACAAATAAATGGAAAAATATTCCCCACTCATGGATTGGGAAAGTGAATACTGTTAAAATGTCCCAACTATCCAAATGTTCACATTACAAATTCAATGTAATTTCTATCAAAATTCCAATGGCCTTTTTCACAGAAATAGAACAGATAATCCTGAAAGATGTATGAAACCACAAAAGATACTGAATAGCCAAAGCAATTTTGAAAAAAAAAAGGCACAAAGTTGGAGGTATCACATTTTCTGATTTTAAGCTATAATAATAAAACTATAGTAATAAGAAAGCATGGTATTGGCATAAAAACAGACATATGCATCAATGATAGAGACTAGAGGTCCCAGAAATGAACCCATTCATATATGGTCAATTAATTATAACAAAGCAGCCAATAATATGTAGTTTTGAAAGGATAGTCTCTTCAATAAAAGGTATTGGGAAATAAGACAGCTACATGCAAAGTAATAAAATTAGACCCCAATCACACACCATACACAAAAATCAATTCAAAATTGACTAAAGGCTTAAATGTAAGATCTGAAAGCATAGAACTCCTAGAAGAAAACATAAGGAGTAGGTTTCTTGACACAAATCTTTGCAAAGGTTTTTTGGATTTAACACAAAAATGCAGACAACAAAAACAAAAATACACAAGTGGGACTACATAAGACCAAAGAGTTTTTACATAGCAAAAATAAATAAATAAATAAAAAGGCAACCTATAAAATAAAATACAATTGTATATCTTATAAGTGTTAATATCCAAAATATACAAAGAAGTCATACAATTCAGTAGCAAAACACAAATAATCCAATTTAAAAATGGGCAGAGGAACTGAATAGACATTTTCAAAAGAAGATATACAAATAGCCAACAGATTAAATAAATGAAATGGTGCTCAATATCAATAATTAGGGAAATTCAAATCAAATCTTCTATGAGCTATTGCCTCACATCTGCTAAAATAGTTATCATCAAAGAGACAAGTGGAGACAATATAGGAAAAAGGAATTCTTGTGTGATGTTGTTGGAAATATAAACTGGTGTAGTCATGATGGAAAACAGTATGGACGTTCCTCAAAAAATTGAAAATAGAACTACCATGCAATCCGGCAACCCCACTCTGAGTATATAGCCAAAAGAAATGAGGATGGGATCTTGAAGAGATATCTGTACTTCCATGTTCATGGTTCCATTATTCATAATAGCCAAGAGATGGAAACAATTTGTCTGCCAACGAATAAATAAAGAAGATGTGATATATATATATATATATAATTCAACCAAGAAAATTAAGGAAATTCTGCCATTTGCAACTTCATGGATGGCTCTTGAGGGCATTGTGCTAAGGGACATAAACCAGACAAAGAAAAACAAATACTGCATGTATCACTTGTATGTGGAATCTAAAACAGAACAAGACAAATATATTAAACTCATAGAACAGAGAGTAGAAAAGTGGTTGCCAGAGGCTATAGATGCAGGAGAGATAGAAAGAGGTTGGTAAAGGGTACCAGTTTTTAGTTATAAGATGAATAAAATCTGTGGATCTAATGTAAAACATGGTGACTGTAATTGATAATAACATATACATATATATATAATTTTCATGTTTAATAATATAAAATATTGGGCCTAGAGCAGATAAAGTGACTTGCTCAAGATACCATCTGGGCAGATTGCCATAATGAAGAGAATCATATCCTCCCCACTTTCACACGAGCCGCATTTTTAAAAGGGGTTAATAGATAAAGAGAGGTTATTAGATAAAGCACCTATTGTGTGTCAGGCAGCATGTGCCATCGGTATGTTCACTAAAATGCATGTCTCATAAGGTTCCATTCATTTGAAGTAAAGAGACTGTGAGACCCAGCACCTTTTGGAAGAAGCTTGGAAAGAAGCAAACGTGGGATGCAAGCACTTTGGTTGGAAGTGCTGTAAACAATCCTTAATGCCCTGCAGCTCTCACAATTGGTTTTTATGGTCATTGTTCAAAGGTAGAACATGTCATTTCTGTTTCCATTTATAAAAAAAAGGGGGGGAAGTCTGTGAGCCAAATCCAGCCTTTGGCCTATGTTTGTAAATAAAATTTTATTGCGATGTAGCCACACTCATTTATTTGCATATTGCCTATGTCTGCTTCTGCACTACAAAAAATAATTGTGACAGACATGCATAGCCTAAAAAGGCTGAAATATTTACCATCCATAATAACTTACTATTTGCAAGTCTTTATAAAAAATGTTTGTTAATCCCTTGTATATTGTATTTTTTAACTTTCTTCAACATTTTTATTGAAATTACCCAGTTTCCCAAAGCCCAGGAATGAATATTAATTCTATTGCTGTTTTTTTAAACTTTTGGCAAGTTGATTATTTGTAGACATAAATATTCTGGCACAGTCTCTAGCACACGTGAGGCCCTCTGTACATACACCATAGTGATGGAGTGATTTCTTGGGTTTCACACCCTTTTATTAAGGGTTGCCTGTGGCTGTGGGGGTGGGGTGGTGTTCCTACACATTCCAGTTCAGGGGAGAAAACAAGAGAGCTGTGTGGTCCAGGGGATCTGGTGTTGGTTTTTTCCCCCTGTTACTACTGGCGGACTCATTAAGGACTAGTTAAGGTTGGAAAGCAGGTGCCCAGACAAGAATGAGTCTTGGCTTCATTGTGTAGAAGCCCTGAAGTCTGAAAATATCAGGTTAAAGCAGAAGTCTTAGGGCTATTTTCATTGTTGCAAAATGTCCAATCTGAGTCTCTCTTTTCAATAGTGAAAAGCAAAGAACTGATTTTGTTTCCATTTTGTGTTAGAACAGTCTTAGTGAAGTAAGATGCCTTTTCAGAATACTCAAGTTGATCCTAACGGTTGCATATTTATAGTTTTCTTTTTCTTGGTCTTGATTTTCAGTGTATACTTACATTTCCCTGGTTTTTCATTTCACTTTATTTTTATTTCAGTGTTTGCACTTATGCTATACAGTCACTTAGAGGAAAGAAATGGGGCATGAATGCATATAAACAAATATCCAGATAAATAAATCAGCCTCATGGAAAATGTGCCCTTGCCCAAAAGAAGGTCAAGCAGTCTACAAATATGTTAAGTTTCTATGCTTCGGGATGGAATTTCTTGGACTGTGTCCGGTAACCTTGGTTATCTCATGTGGATCAGAAGTTCTGATTGTCTGCCGATGCCATTTTTGGACTTTCTGAGGTCCTTGGGGGAAACATAAAAAATAGTCTCTAGCAATGAAAAGCTTGAGCACCACTACTATATTAAAACACATCTTCCAGACCTTAACTATGGCCACATTGGGGGTGTATTTTCCTTGGCACAGTCTATGAGCAGTTATTTTGCAAATGTATACGGGAGAGTGATACAGCTTCTTAGAGTAATGAGCCAAAGCTCATGGAAAATATTGAGAAGTTGAAGGAGCTATTTAAGATTTTGAGCAGAATAGGTAGATCTAAAAATTATGCATAGAACTGGCTTTGGGAAATAGGTGTGATGTTGACAAAGATTGTTCCCAGTGCTCCTTGGCCTTTATTTAGAACTTTCTCCCTCCTTTAGCTTCTGTGTTTCTTCCTGTCCTATCTCAGTTTAAATTGATTCCTTGTACCTTTGACTTGTCCTTCCTCCTGCTCCTAAAAACCTATCTGTCCCTTAGAATTTTGCTCTTTGTTTGGGCTAATTTGATAAGCAAATCTGTGTTAAGTCATATAGAAATGGACCCCAAATGTATTACTAGTAAACCACTTCCTCTTAAAGGATCTACTCAGAGATAACCTTTGGAACTTTTAGTCATTCTGACAATCAAAATAAACTTGGGTGGAGTGAAAGTAAGAGTGAAAGCCAGCTATCACAAGACCTGGGTTTTGTACCAGCTCAGTCATTGATTATGTGGCTTTGAGCAAGTCATAGAAACTCTTTAAATATCACATTACTAATCTGTAATATGGGGTTAGGAATCCTAAATGGACAGACTTGCTATGAGTAACAGATGACTTGATTATACATGTGAAAATATTGTATAAACCCCAACCATCTGCACACATATACTATGTCATTATTATTATAAATCATTACAGTTTTTATTTTATACCACTGTGACAGTTGATACAAGGCTATTGTGAAAAAGCAGAAGACAGCTCAAAGTGATGTTTTGAATGCATCTCTGAAATGAATCCTGTTATTTGGTATTTTGGAAGACTCTGAACAGGACTACCATAGGCCAGAGGTCGCTTTCTGCAAGGCTTTTAGCCAAGTAAGGGATAAATTATCTTATGGTTACAGTGGTTCCCAGCTATTTGAACAATTTTACCAAAGTAGGAAGTAAACTAATATTAAAGTGCACCCTCCATGTGACAGTCATTTTTCTAGGCATTACCTTAAAATCATTTAATCCTTACAATAAACCTGAAAAGAAGAAAACTAAAAATCAGGACAGGAGGAAATGAGACTTGGATATGTTCATTAGCATCTTCCCTCCAATGTTCTTTCCAGCATATTTGGAATCAGTTATGTTAGGTTAGAGCTCAGTCCCTCTACATGGTGAGTCTCCTGGCCCATCTTAGGTTTGTCATTACATGAGCATCACATTCACAGATGACAGAGCTCAGAGTAATCCCTGAGGCCTAGATGGTAGGAGCAGGATTCAGAATAATATTGAAGGACCAAAATATTGGGCCCGAAGTACAAGATATAACATGACAAGATGAATGCAAAGTCTTTTGTGTAGCTTTGACAAATTAAATGTCCAATGATAAGACTGAAAAAAAAAAAAAAACTTGTTCATGATGTGTATGTTGGGGGTTTTCCTAAGAAGTATAGATAAATAATAAGTCAATAGGAACTCAAAGTGTGCTATGATTGCTGAAAAAGCTATGAGGTTGTATTTATAAAGTAGATTGCTCAAATTAAAGGAGGCAATACTTCACTGTTATCTATATTGAACAAATAGATACTGGCTGTATGGTATTCCAGTAAAAACTGCTCTTCAATATTGCTGGGAAATGACAGATCATTTAGTGTTTGGCCATGATGGGAGGACATCAGAAACTATGAAATAAAGAGCAGATCAGGTGGTTTTATTTAGGAAGAACAGAAGCAAGAATGTACTTGACACTTTAAAATATATGGGTGGTTGTCAGAAGGAAAAATAATTAGGCTCATTGGTCACATGTCAGAACAAAAGCCCATGAGGGAAATGTTAGGAATGCAGAATTTGGCTCACATAGGAAAGATCTTTTTTTTCCCTATTTTTAAAACAACGAGGTTTACTTTTACTGAAATGAAATATTTGCTCATTACAGAATTTTTATAACATACAAAAACAAAACTATAAAGAACAATTTAAAAATTGGCCATGACCATCTAGAGATAATCACTGTTAATACCAGGATTCACAGGTTAAGAACCATGCAAAGCTGATGAAGTTATGCTGGGGGTTATGATACTTTTAGCAGATAGAGAAGACAATATCCGACAGTCCCTTCTAAATGTTGATTCCATTCTTTATGATTCTATATTAAACTAAATCAGGCCTTTTTATTCTCTCCCTCCTCCCCATCTACTGATGGGCACTGAAGTTGCTTCCAAATCTTGGCTATTGTAAATAATGCTTCAATGAACATAAGGGTGTCTATATTCTTTCACATCAGTGTTCCAGATTTCTTCAGATATATTCCCAGAAGTGGAATCACTGGATCATAATGGAATTACAGTTGGCCATACAAGAGAAGGAAATTTACCTTTGCGACAGCTTAAATGGACATGGAGAGTATTTTGCTAAGTGAAATAAGCCAATCAGAAAAAGAAAAATACCATATGATTTGATTTATATGTGGAATCTAATGAACAAAAATAATAGATATAGAAAACAGACTGACAACTGTTAGAAGGAGACAAGATAAATGGACTAAGCAAAACAACTCTCAAAACTCATAGATGTAGAAAATAGTATTGATGATTAACAGAGTAGGGAGAAGTAGGAGAAGGTAAAGGAGAGATAAATGGTGACAGAAGGAGACTTGACTTTAGGTGGCAAATATACAATACAATACAATACACAGCTTTATATTATAGAATTGCATTCTTAAAACCTATATAATCTTATTAACCAATGTTACCCCAATCTATATATATAAGGCTAAGTGACTGACCATCCGTCTGTCTGAGCAACCAACTGGTACATATGAGGCACACCGGAAATTTAAAAATAAATGTTGACTCGCGTGTGCACGATACATATAAAGCTCTTGTTGGTGCCAGATTGTATCTGAAGACCAACTATTGGCACTTTGTTGTTGTTATATCATGTTGTTGTTTATTTATTAATCAATTTATTAATCATTGTTTTTATCAATGTTGTTCTTATATAATTTTTGTTACTTTTATATCATGTTTTGTTGTTTTCATATCATGTTCCTATTTTGTATTTATTAATCAATTTATATATTATTTTCATATATATTTTATTAATTTTCTTTCACCTTTCCCTGATACTTCTATTATAAGGGCAAACAATGATATTAAAATATTTTGTATTTTAATCTTATAATACTATATTACATATACTATTTTGACATATAATATTTTGCAGTAATGTAATTTGCACATGAATTTTTCTTCTAATTAACTTCCTTTCAATGTGCACAAATCCATGCACTGGGCCACTAGTAAGTTCAATAAAAATTTTAAAAACAAAAACAAATTCAGGCTACTGCACACTTCCCAAAAAAACCTATTTGCATCATTTCCATAATGACCTTCCATAAGTTGACCCAAGGTCAAGACAAGTGCTAAGTATTCCTGACCCTAGAACATGTCCAGTGTTGGGAGAAAGGGAAAAGAAAAGGACTATTTTATGTATTTTAAATCACATGTGGTGATGACTACCTGTCAACCTGAATGTATTACATAACACCCAAGTTTAGAATCCTAATAGCATTTTGGTTTTAGTAAAATTGACTCCCCTCTCAGCATCAAAAGACAAAGAATTCCATGATTTCTACCCTGATAAAGCCAAGTAAGGTTCAACTGAAAATGGGTCTTGAAGTCACAGCAGGCAAACATCATGGCCATTCAGAAGGGGCTAGGGGCAGGGAGTATCAAGAGAAGCTATGTGTGAAAAACAACTTAAGGGCATGGAGAGTGAATGCCAGAGTTAGCATATGAGTAAGAGTCAAGATCAAAAACTCACAGAAGCTAAAGCAGTGGCAGAAAATAAGAACTCCAGGAGGATAATTAGACCAGCGAGATTCCCACAGAATATGGTTTCTAACGTGAGACTGTTCCTCCCTCCACCTCTCTCCTAATAATAGAACTTTCAATCAGGATCCCAGATTCTAGTACTAATTTTTAAATAATAGATATGACATGGGAAAATGTGATTTAGGGCAAGGATTGTAGAAAGGAGTCCTTACAAGTGGAATTGGTATAATATGACTTTCTAATGACACAGAAAAGTATGTGCTCACCCCATGGGTTTGTGTACCAAGTAAGAGTCTGGCCCTCAAAGCTGGGAGGTGGAATGCACTGAATAGTCACCCCTTCCCAACCCTGAGATATACAAGCATCAATATCAGAGCAGCAACGCAATCATGTTCTTCCAAATTCAGCTTTCAAACAGTAGCTAAGGTGACTAATTGAATCTCTTAAAGAAACACCAGAAGGAGATGCATTGAGAGAACAGGAAGGTTAACAAGAGTCTCCTTAGCCTACATTTGAATTTTTTTTTCAAGGTTTCAGTAGAGTTTAAACCTCTACATGGTATACTTATGGCTGTGATGTTGTTGTTTCCTTATAAGCAACTTGAGGTCAGAAGTCCTAGTAAGTGCTTTTTACTTCACCTTTGGTTGCTCAGCAATTGGCAGGACCAGGATCAATAATTGGATATTCATTGGCCCAGCTATAGTGGCTCAGTGGTTGAGCATTGACTCATGATCCAGGAGGTCATGGTTCGATTCCCAGTCAAGGCACATGCTTGGGTAGTGGGCTTGACTCCCAGAGGTGCCCTGCAGGAGGCAGCCAATCAATGATTCTCTCATATTATTGATGCATCTATCTCTCTCTCCCTCTCCCTTTCTCTCTGAAATCAATAAAAATATCTTTTAAAAAATAATCGGATGCCCACTTAGAAGAGAAGATGGCATTCACCCTGGCTATCATGACCCGTAGCTCCTTTTGAAGACTAGGGGTACACCCAATGACCTGCAATGATGTTTGGGATACATGTCAGTAGATAATCAGAGAAGCTTAAAATCGCTGATTCAGAGGAGCTTGTGGTTTCAGAATTATGAAGTCCTGGCATCTCAGATTGAAAAGGGGCATTGCAGGTCATGCAGCATCCACCCAGCCCCTTGCATCAAAAGAATTATAGTAGAAAAGAGAGGGACGAGGAGTCTAGCCAAACTGCAGTAGCTCCACCAAGAGAGATTTCACTTAAATTTAATTTACAACTGCTCTGGATTGGTAATGTTGTTGGTAACGAAAACTTAAAATATGACTCTGTTTTTTATCCCAAATAATATTAGATTTCTTCATCTGCAGGGTCATGGTTTTGCTTTTGTTGTTGTTAAGTTTTGTTTTAATGGCTAAATTAAAGCATAGCCAATTGCTTTTTTTAAACATCAGCTGAAGCTTCGAAACACTTACGATAGATTTTAATAATGAAGAGAAACATTCAGTAAGGTAGACTACTTAGCAAAGCGCTGGAAGCCACATGCCATTATAAAGAAGCATGTCTGGCTTGGCCAAAATCCTGCCTTTGTCTCTAGAGCTATTTTGCTGTAAATTTAGAACAGAAATACCCTTTCTGGAATAAAAATGTAGCTTTGTTGGCTACAAGTGCATGTTTGCTGCCTCACAATTTTAGAATTAGACGATGGACTTATTTAGTAGACATTGGAGGCTAAAAAGCAAAAGCCCATAATTTAAAACATTCCACTCCACCACAGTCCAAGAAAAACATGGACCGGTGAACAAAACCAGCAGTATTGTAATAAGAAAACAACTAGGTGCATTTTTTTCCAAAACCTAAAAACCAGGAATCTAAATGTATGAGTTACTGGCTAAAAATTCCATTTTCATGTCTCAGTTTTGAGCTGGAAAAACAACCTAGACCCGATAAACATCGTTTTTAAAAATGCACAAGTCGTACTGCAGCCGGAGGTGTGGACAGCAGCCTCGCATCCATCTTCATATACTCAAGGGCACTTTCTGTTGCCTGGAGGGATCCTGTGCTAAAAGGATTTTACTTTGCAAAGATTCATAGGCATCCAGTCAGGCCTGAGGTGACTTCTGAGGCTCCCTCCCTGTTAAGTTATTTGCCAGTGGTTGTTAAGGTATTTTATTTTCCCCCTAAACACTTTGAATATCTGTTCGAGGTCTACAGCATTTTCCAGGGCAAATGATGTGGTAACTCATAGTCATGCAGGTGGGCTCACTCCGGCTGAAAGACAGGCGGGACTGGCATGTCTTCAGGAAGAGAGCTGAGGCTGACACATATGCCTCTGTTCGAAGACAATTACAAATGGGATTCAACCAACCAGTGCATGAGGGGTGTTAGTGTTGGTGTGTGTGTGTTTGTGTGTGTGAACAGGCACACATTCCTGAATATGGCTGAAAGTGACTTGGAAACTACCAACAACAAATATAGAAGTCTACTGTTATAAGTAATCTACCTGAGAGTTAAGACTTTGACCTCGTAATTGGTCTTGGAGTTTCAGAGGCTGCAGCCATCAAGACAGAGAAGCTCAGGTTTTATTAGAACATGAGACATGGTAACAAAGTGATGAGGACCATAACACATTTGTGAGGAAGGATCCTGAAGTCACAGCAGGCAAATATTATGGCCATTCAGGAGGGGCCAGAGAGAAGCTCTGTGTGATAAACAACTTAAGGTCATGGAGAATGAATGCCAGCATTAATGTATTAGTGAGAAGCTAAAGCAGTAGCAGAAAACAAGAACTTTAAGATATCAGACCAGTGGTTCCCAAGAAGAAGAGAATGTTCTGTGAAGAGGAACTTTCCAGAAGGAGCATAGCTTTCCCTCATCAGTGGTTGGTCACCCAGGTAGCACCATGGGAACCTCAAGTAGCACCATGCAGGTAACAGGTGTCACACCCAAGTGAGCAATTTATCATTTGAGTACATGTGACTGTAGAATCTGTGTCTGTAGGTTGAGTCCATACATTTGATAACATGGCAATCAGTTTTCATCACATCCCCCATAGAAAATCTCTTGCTTAAGAATTTTGACAGAAGGAATGTGTGGGGATGAGAAAAGTGAGGGGACCCATTTGGGGATGCATTGATGGGCTCTATTTAAGCATTAGCTGTCTCTTCTAATTCTCGTCTTGCTGCTCAGGGAAAGAGTCGGGCTTAGTTTTCCTCCCTTTGAAATATTTTCTTTTATACTATTGTTGAAAGCAAAAATGAACAATCCTAGTCTCTTGCCATTTGAAAAAGATGGTGTTTATTACCTTTAACCAGTTGTTATGGCAAGAATGCCAGACATGGCAGTGGTGGCTAAGTTCCCAGGTGCCTGGTTGGCTTTTCTGGCCTCCAGAGAATTCCTTTTCTGTCTACACTGCCTACATGTCTGGAGTCTGGCCCTCTGGAGTGCAGCCAGCGGAGAACCACAGGCTCAGCCGCTGCTGCTGAGATGCACGCCGAGTCACGTGCTTCCTGCCTCTGGTGACCCTACCACTTTCTTCATCACTCGGTTATGGCTTCTTCAGAACTGAATGTTACATGCAGAATCACTCCTGTTCCTGTGTCACCCACTGGCTGATCCAGCTGAGGGCTAGCCTCACTCCTTTGTCTGCAATGGGAACAAAGGTGACCAAGACTACCCCCGGCTGGAATTAGGCAGCTTGTACAGTCTTGGGCTACCACCTGGTCATATATCAAACACTGGGGAGCTGTAGGGGTATTGATGTAACATGTCCCGTAAAGACTGCTCCCTTATCTTCTTGTCTGAAGACCCACCACAGCCATTTCTCTGGCTATGGACCAACTAGCAAGGGGGCATGCCATCTTGGCCATTCAGAAAGATGGACGTCGAACATTTGAGAGCGTGTTTGTATGTAGCGAGGGACTGGAACTGTTCCCATAGACCACTACACACAGTACCTCAATACTCTTATTCAAAACAGTAGCAGGCTTGGCCCCTTTTACATAGCTTTATTAAAGCTGGAGATGAGGAAAAAGGGTCATCCATTTAGAGGATAAACCAAAAACTGATCCTGTCTGCTGAAAAGCCATGCTTTGCTTAAAGACCCCACTTGTGACAAAAGCCATGTCACCACCCATCATCTAGTCCCTAGGGTGAGATATCTACTAGTGTTCAAATCCAGATCCCCTAAAAAAAGTGGGGATCCCTCTCCTACCTCCAAAAGGGCTCTTGTTTACTCTATAAAGACCTAGCTCTTGGCAGAATAACAGATGACTGAGAGGCCACAACTCTTGCCTGATTTTTCAAACTTAAGTATAACAGATTTGATCACATTCATACCAGAGATGTACACAGAGCAGTAACTTGACACAGGCAAGTAACTTCTTTCTGAGTCTGAGTAATTGGACTAAGGGGGCTTATAACCTGTTCTGCAAAGCTTCTTTAGGCAGATGCCTAATAAACTGGCATTATTTTTGCATGTCACTTATATACCTCTACTATAGGGCTGTCTCAGTAAAAATATTTGATATGCACAATCCCATTTATTCTTCTCTCCTGAAGAGAAACTATTAATTTACGCCCACATAACAGATTAGGGAACTGAGGCTCAAAACAATGAAGTGACTTGTTCTAATTTACACAGCTATTAAGTACATAAACCTAGATCTGATGTTAACAGGCATGCATGTTCTACTGTATCACATAGAAATGCTTGAAAGGGTGGTAAATGGAATACTTATTGTGACTATATCTACTAAGCCATACTTAATATAATATTAATATACTGTCTTTTAGACTGTAAGCTTCATGAGGGCAGAAACCAAGGTTGGTTCATCCCCATATCCTCAGTGCTCAGCATAGTATCTAATACAAAAGAGGCAGGTTAATAGTGATGAATTGATGGCCAAGCAAACATTTTGCCCAGCATATCAACCAATAAATTGTACATTTTATGATGTCATGAATAATTATGGCCACTCATATTTCTATATCACTTTAATTTTTCAAATACTTTTTTGTCTTTATAAAGTTTGCCTTAGAAGGACAAAGTGAAAGTTAAGAACCCAGACATTGCTAAGACACACTGACTTTCTAACCCTGGAATGAGACGATTAATTGTGAAGGAGACAGACACAAAATACTGCCCCTGCAGCCTGCCTTTCTGGACCATATGTTGCAGATTCTTTAGAACAGACCTGGTCATTCTGTCTATTCCATTGTCCCCAAAAGGATATTCTCACTTGTCAACCATGTGTCCTGATTTTTTGTTCAGAAAATATGGTCACCATATGCATGTTATAAAACTCGAGTCCCTAGACTAATTTCACCCTTCTGTGCAGAGACTGGCAACTTTTCTGTGTGTGCTTCAAGCAAGGTCTGATTCCAGCTCTATGCAGTGATCATGAACAGACACATTGAGTCTATTTCATGCAATTGCTTAGTTTTCCATAGAAAGGTGATTTCCAAGACTATTAGAAAAATGCATTTTTCAAAGCACATTTGAATTATTTTTCTAGTGTCATCAATTTACACTTTTTATTCAATGTGGGCATTTCCCTAAAATCAAAGATTTATGATGACTCAAATAGGGATCCATGAAATTAATAAAATAGCTTTGACATTATGTTGGATTTGTTATTTTACACATTTCCTAAATCAGATGGACCAAATCAAATGGCTCTATTTGATAAACATGATTATCCGATTCTATGGATATCCTGGATAAACTTCAGAGGCAGAGGCTATAAATCTGTCTGTGGAAAGTCAGAGCAAACCTTATTTCTGGTTTAGGCTCTAATACCAACTTATTCTGGGACTCCGGGCAAGCTCCTCTCATTCCTCTTTGGTCTCAGAGTTCTCCTTTGTAGGTTAAGTGACCAGGTCTAGGTCCATGGTTCTTTGACTTTGACCTGTGAGTCTCTGAGTCTCGTGGAGGCCTAAGGATCTGCCTTGGAAAACTCCCTCCCCAGCTTTTACTTCATCCAGAGCAGCTCAGCACACTTCTGCTCTTTATAGATACCAGTCCATGTGTAAAATATTGTTTTGGAGGAAAAAGTTCTATAACAAAAATAGTTTTATGGTCTTTTTGTGTCTGCATTTTCAACTCACTTCATTAAAATGCTTTTGTGAGGCATATGGAGCTTACCTGAGTGGAGAAGAGGTATAGGCATGGGTATAGAGATGAATAAGATAAAAAAAAATCTTTTAGCATAACCTGCTTGAGAAAAGGAGGAAGTTGTTAAGAATGTTGTGAGGGTGAGATAGAATAGTAAACTTATAGACCTTTGAAAGGAGGATCAAGGTGGTCAAGGTAAAGTTTCAACCAGGGGAGGTGTCTTTGGTTCTAAGCATTGGTAGGAGAGAGAAGAGTCATCAGTCACAAATCTGAATTGGATTTTAAAGTGCACCAAATATAGAAATATATATTGAGAGCTAGGGGGTCCCTTAGAACATGAGCTAAGCTTTGATATAGTTCTATATATATATAGGTATTGAATAGATCTAACAAGGAAAGTTCTAGAAAACTGGAGGAAACTGAGACATACCATTACTGAGATGATAAGACCTTGATTTTTTAAGTTGTCAGGCCCATACCTCTGAGGAAACTCTGAGCGAGACTATCAGAATATTTGCATGATCAGCCTCTCTATATAGCAAAGCTCAAATTAGCCTTGTTACATGCAGCCCATCAGTCAGTGGGCCTAGAGGTCATTCATGGCCTCATGTGCCCTTTGAATTGCTGATTTACCATTATTCCTGATACATGGATTTATTCAAACTGGATGTCTCATTATAGTGGCCCACTAAGTATATTTTCTTTGACAGAAACTCTAGCCTAATTTACGGTTGGGCTCACCAAACTCATGTGAACTTCGACAAGGTCTTTGGCATTTCCCTGAGAGCAGGGTCAGTCTTTTGTTCTCTGTCTCATCGGTCTGTATTGCTGAGGTCCCAGTATGCCTTGGGAAAAGTCTGTAGAACTTATAACCATGAACATCTTGTGCTGAGATGCTCAGAAAGCAGCAAGGTGTAGGCTGGAATCTTAAACCTCTGTTCAGTCTAGACCACTGTAAGCCTGGAAAAGGCTCTTTCATGGGCAGGACCAGGCATGTGGATAGGTCACTGAGGAGGCAGATCAGATTCAGCCCTGGCAGGTTGACAATAACCCAGCTTAGTGGTTCCAGCAGCCCATGAAGGCGCCCTGACCCCTGAGGGCCATTATGGCCAGAAGTGAATTTGACTTTCTCACATTTATTTGCTTTTCAGTTCTTGGCCCCACATTGTAAATCCATTGTACTCTCCCTTTATGAGTATACTAGTCTTGCCCTTGTTGTGTCTCTTTTCTAGGAAATTTTGATCTCTCTCCAAGGACTAGAAGACATTTCAGGAGCTGTAGGTTAAGTCAGAGGATAATTGGCCTCAAAAAGTTCCCTGTGTTCCCTGAAGAAGGCCGGCCAGAATTCTAGCACATTGAGGATAGTGCCATATCACCTTGGTTTCTCTCCTCCAAGATTCTGCTCCCTGAAATGAAGTTTCATCAGCAGAGCCCATGACAAGTTAGTTTATCTCCCCAGAATGTGCCATAACTAATCTGTCTCCCCTAGGAGAGGTGGTGTGACCGCTTCATTAAATGATCTGACCTTCAGAGGCACACACCACCCTCAAACCTGTCCCCTACCCTGACCTTTTTTGCTTCCCTTCCATCTCTGGTTTTGAAAATAGCTGAGTGAGAGAATGTCAGAACATACAGGGTCATCTCTGCACATAAAGTATATATTTTTCTCCAATGGGAGGTTCTTCAGAATAGAGTTGACATCCCCTTCTCTATTCTACCCATCAGTCTGGCTGAACTCAGTACTCAACATATACAGTTGCTTGAATTATAATAACACAAACCCATGTGCCCGTGTAGAATTTAAATAGCAGTTTCCCAACCATTATTGAGTTTTGCCTTTCACAATAGCCATGGAAATCAGGAAAGGTTGAACAGAAGGCTAAACTCAGCTGGCAAGCTGAGCTGGCCAACTCTTTCTCTCTGATTCCATGCAGTATAGGACCTCTCCCTCTCCACGTGCCTTCTCCATTTGGTTTTTCCAAGCACGTAGCAAGATTTCTTACATGACAGCTCAGGGCTCCTGAAAGTGCAAAAGTGGCCATCAGGTATTCTTAAAGCTTAAGCCCAGAATTGGCCAAGGATAATGTTGCATTCTATCCACTAAACAAACCATAGACCAAGTCAGGTTCCAGGGAGGAGATTACACCAGGGCATGAATACTGAGAAGTGTGGCTCTGTAGGGGTCGGTCATCTAGCTACTGTGAACTATGATCAATTTCTTCAGGGCAAAGCTCTTAGTGCTGTGTTACTCTCATAATTTCCTGGCTAATGAGAAGAATAGCCAGGTAAATCAGCAGCACCAGGATCTCCCTTTTGGTAATCCTAAAGCTTAGAGAAAGAGACTAAAACTTCTCAAGAGAATTCTTTTTTTTTATTTTTATGATTCAAAGTTCTTTAATAAGAAAAATTAAAAAACATAATTTTTCACATTTCAAACAAAAAGTTTGGTTAAAAAGAGAGGTTTGAAAAATGAGACAGGATAATTAACCAAGGGAGAAATTCTTGGAATATTTACATATAATAGAAAGCCCACTGCATGGGAGAACATACTTGCTAATGCTATTTCAGATAAGCGTTTTTCATCTCCAAAATTTACAGAGAACTTATACAACTTAACAAAAGGAAGATAGACAATCCAATAAAAAACTGGGCATACAGAAGGCCTAGAGACATATAAAAACATGCTCAAAGTCACTAATCATCTGAGAATCAAATCAAAACAACAATGAGGTACCATCTTACACCTGTTAGAATGGCTATTGTCAACAAATCAACAAACAACAAGTGCTGGTGAGGATGTAGAGAAAAAGGAACCCCCGTGCACTGCTGGTAGGAATACAGACTGGTGCAGCCACCGTGGAAGACAGTATGGAGTTTCCTCAAAAAGTTAAAAATGGAACTCCTATTTGACCCAGTAATCCCAAGAAACCAGAAACACCAATCAGAAAGGATATATGCACCCTTATGTTCATAGCAGCACAATTTACAATAGCTAAGATTTGGAAACAACCTAAGTGCCTATGAGCAGATGGATGAGTGGATTAAAAAACTGAAACATCTACACAATAGAATACTATGCTGCTATAAAAAAGAAGGAACTTTTACCCCTTGCAACATCATGCATGGAATTGTAGAGTATTATGCTAAGTGAAATAAGCCAGTCAGAGAAAGATAAATATCACATGATCTAACTCATATGTGGGATATAATGATCAACATAAACTGATGAACAAAAATAGACCCAGAGACAAATGGCAGGGGAGGTGGGGGGCATTGGAAATCAACCAAAGGACTTGTAATCATGCATATTAGCGTAACCAATGGACATAGACACTGGGGTGGTGAGGGCTTGCCCTCAGGGGTAGGAATGGCTGCGGGGAGGGGAGTCAATAGGGAAAAAAAGGAGATATATGTAAAACTTTAGACAATTAAAAAAAATTATTTTAAGTCAAAGTAATGCTCTTTAGTCCTTCAGATGAAGGTGAAGATAACACTGCATGTGTTTCAGGTTAGACTTAATATATTAAGTAGGCATGGTGCCCTTTATGGATGGCATCCTTAAATGAGAGAATGGCAAACCAAAATCTGCCTAGGTGTGTCCTTGGGGTTCTCAGATTATTCCCCAACGCCATGGCTGCTAGAGGTATATGGTATAGAAAAAGAGCAGGATAATTTCAGTGAGAAGACAGGCCTGGGTTTGGTTCCTTATTATCACTTAATAGCTAAGAGAGCTATAGTCCCTGCTTCAGAGTGGGAATTGAATAAACACTGATTTTCCTTTGAGCAGATATTTTTGTGCATTAATGTAAATACCAACAAACATTTAGAGAGACTAAGCAATGAGTCAGGTAATGTTCTAATTACCGGGAATATTTTTACTTCATGGCTGGAGGATGTGGAGGTAAAGGAAAGAAAGAGTAGAGGATTAGTCATCTATTTGTAGCTTTGAGAAGCCAGAGAGATGTGAAGTCATTCACTGTTTCAAGGAATAGAGCAGGAGGAGGCAGTTTCTCCCTCTTGTAGGATTTCCTACAAGAAAACCATCTCTAAAGCACTTGAGTTTGTCCTTTGAACATCCTGCACTAGGAACTCACATTCCTATTAGAAAAAGATAGAAGTCCACCTTCACTAGGTAAGGCTCACATCACACACAAATTAAAAGAAACCTCTGTTTTGGGAAGTCACTGAGATTTTAGGCTGTTACCATGGTCTTACCCAGTGAAACTGACTAATACAGAAACTGGCACCAGAAGTGGGGTGTTACCCTAACTAAACAAAACGAAACAAAAACAACCAAATTGCTGGCTTTAGAGTCAAGTAGTTGGCAGGGAGGAAACCATTCTTGAAGCTGGTAACAAAGTGACTCATGTTAGGCTGTGGCTAAAAGTTTGGTAAAACAATTTCATGAGATAGTTTGGAAGATAGATAATTTACCCAGTGAAGCTCTGGCTTTAGGTGAAGAGTTTGGCAAACTGCCTGAGACCTCTCGTGGCTTGCTTGTTCTTAGCTGCATGTGACAAGATATCCTAAGAAAGAGATCAACTCAGCCTAACTGGTTTGGCTTAGTGGATGGAACACTGGCCTACAGACTGGAGGGTCCCCTGTTTGATTCTGGTCAAGGGCATGTATCTTGATTGCAGGCACATCCTCAGTAGGGGGTGTGCAGGAGGCAGCTGATAGATGTTTCCAACTCTCTATCCTTCTCCCTTCATCTCTGTAAAAAAAAAAAAAAAAAAAAAAAAAAAAAAACAATAAAAAAAGAAAGAGATCAGTTCAGAAGCAATTGTCCAAAATTACTTTGAAAAAGGAAAAGAGAGAATCCAGAACTTTTGGGACCTGCAAGATGCAACTAATTCTTATATAAATCTATAAAAGTTAAAACTGAGATATGTGTTGAGCAACAAAAGCTCATCCCATGCATTGAATATAGTTTTCAAGTCTCTTTCATCTCCTTTAAACTAGAACACTTAGTTCCTCAGTCTTTTAATTTTCTTTTGTGATCTTGACACTCTTGAAGAGTACTGGTCAGTTTTATACACCATCCCTCAATTTAGGTGTGAATTTTTCTTTCATGATTGAATTCAAACTATACATTTTGGCATGGACATCAGAAAAGTAAAAGTGTCCTTATCATTATTATGTCATACCAGCCACAAGATATAGATTTGTCCCATTTCTAAGGGTGTTGATTTATCACTTGACTAAGGTGGCATCTCCAGGCTTCTTCATATAAAGTTACCCTTTTACCCTTTGAAATTAATATTTATTTTTGTTAGAAGATATTTTGAGGCAGGTTTTTATCACAATTTTACTTGTTAATTAGCATATATTGACTAATTTGTTTGAATCATTTATTGCTATGATTGTCAATTAGTGATTTTCTACTTATATGCTTCTTCATTCATTAACTGAAATTCTATTATAAAAAATACTTTCCTACAATAGCTAAGATTTGGAAACAGCCTAAGTGCCCATCAGCAAATGAGTGGATTAAAAAACCGTGGTACATCTACATAATGGAATACTATGCTGTGGTAGAAAAGAAGGAGATTTTACCATTTGCAACAGCATGGATGGAACTGGAGGGCATTATGCTAAGTGAAATAAGCCAGGCAGAAAAAAATAAATATCACATGATCTTACTCATTTATGGAATATAATGACCAACATAAACTGATGAACAAAAACAGATCCATAGACAGAGAAACATCGATCAGACCATCAAACCTCAGAGGGAAGGTAACGGGGGGTGGGGATAGGGGGGAAAGATCAACCTAAGAACTTGTATGCATTCATATAAGCCTAACCAATGGGCACAGGCAACATGGGGGTTAGAGTATGAGAAGGGGAGATGGGGGATAATGGGAGAATAAGGACACATATGTAACATCTTAATCAATAAAGGAATAAAAATAATAAAATCATGTGATTCTTTAAAAAAAGTACTTTTCATTCTCTTCAGTTTTTCACTTAATTATATTGATGAATTAACACACTTTTTCCTATACATTGTTTTTATAAACTTTTACAAAAATTGTACCACTTCAGTTATTTTATTCAATGGGTTATAATACATTACTATTATTTATTCAGATTCTCAAACTATCCTAAATTTGGCCAGTGGGAGTTTCTTCAAGCTGGTTTTTAATGTCCTTTGTACACAGACACAGACACACACACACACACACACACACACACACACACACACCTTACCATTTTTTGAGGACTGCCATACTGTTTGGAACAAGATTATGCCCCAAGAATTCTTATACTTTCTTATTTTCAGCCCTGGAACAAGATTATGCCCCAAGAATTTTTATACTTTGCCATATTCAGCTATTTCTCCAAGAATTCCCACTTCCTCTTAGTGGGGAATGGTATTTAGACATCAGGATCTGCATGCTAAATATTATTGCTGCCAAGGAAGATGCCAACTTTACATTTAACATTTAACCCAACATTCTGCTGTTTCTCTTTGCACTTCTCCCTACACATTGTTTTTACAAACTTGAAACTGAATCAGGTGGAAATTTGTATTCCTGATTTTTCGTTTAACAGTATAACATGAGTATTTTCTGTTCTTTTTTTCTAAGCAAATTTTTAGATGGTTAAATAATTTTCAAAAATAGATAATTCCAAAAATTAATTTGGAATTGCTGAAAAATTAAGTTATTCCCAACTTTCTTTTGTGATTCAAAATAAGTAATGATGGATACATTTATTTTTAAAATCATTCACAGGGAGTCTCGATTTTAATTCTCACAACAATCCTATGAGGGAGACATTCGATACCCTTTTGCAGGGGAAATCCACCCCACCCCCAACATCAACAACTAATATATTTTTACTGGTTTTGGTGTATAATGCCCCAAAACATGTATACTTTATAATATTTCATGAGCCTAAACTCAGTGGAGCCAGGATGCAGCTCAGGTCCTCTGGGTGACTTACCTTATTGGTCACCTGCTTATGTGTATGCATTTGTCTTCCTAATTTGAAGCTACTTGATGACAGAGGCCATGTGCTGATGTGCATTGTGTCCCCACCAATCCAGCACAACACAGATGCTCAATGGAAGTTTATCATTTGGTTCAGAAAAGTCTATGACTCAAGCAAATTCTGGGGAATCTTTTCCACTGGGAGTTAGCTAGGAAAGTACACCCCCTTCCGTTCCAACATTGGTGACCAGACCTCTTCATTATTATAGTTCTTTTCAGGGAACATCATCAGCAAGGGAGGAAGAAAAACGCAATCTGTTTGGATAGGAAGGGTAAACCCAATAAATTTGCCAGCTGCATTTGCTATCTTAACAGCAAAACAAGTCATCCCACACTGCCTTTAACTGCAACACCAGGCGGAGGACATGGTAATAAACTACCCTATGGAAGGGATCCTTATCTGCAACAGATTCCGGACCCAGAGACCACATGGGGACAAATATGTAATTAATGATATTGTTCCAATTAGGACCTAGTTCAGCTGAAAATTAAAAGCACAAAATCAAAATCGCTCCATCCGTAGCCACTTCCCAGACTTCCGGACCAAAAGGCTTTTTGATGTTGATTGTCTCCTTGCAGCTTTCAGGGGAGGATGAGCCAAATTGCACCAATTATCCCTCTCCTGAGATTGCAAATTCCTAGTTAATAGGGGAATCAGTCTAAACTACTTATTGAGTTTCCAAGGTGGCAACTCTGTGCTGGGGATCTAGGCCAGAACAGACCTCAGCTGCCGAATAGCCACCAGGATGACTATTGCCCCCTGAGTCCGTTTATAGGAAAAATGAAGCATGTTAGGACTTTTAAAAAATAGTGGAAACAACAGATGCTCCTACAGGGAAAGAGAACCATCTCCTCTGCTGTTTCCCCTAACTCAGTCCATGGCTTCTTCATCTCCCTGGCTTCTTCCACCTTACTCTTGCATACACACCCACTCACCCCCAACACCAAAGCCCGCAGTAAGACTTATTGCTTGTGTTGTGCATAAGAGTTTATCATTTCTTACATCACCTGTACTCACTGTCATTGCATTTGGTTCATTTAGTCCCAAGGGTCATTCAAGTGACAAGAAGTAGAACTGGCACCTGAACTCAGTATCTAGATGCCAAGACTCATACTTTTTTGCATTCTGGGTTCTATTCAAGCCCACTAGTCTAATTGCAGCAAAGCATTAGAAGGATTTAAAATTCTATGGAAAATACCGAGCCAAAAAGTTTCTCATAAGCCATGTTCTAGTTGTGAAGCTTAAGGAACAACTCCTGCCCCCTTAATTATGGCTAAGATATTGCTTTTGTTGGTAATTTTCCTAGAGGATGTCATAGCAATGTGAAAAAAGGATTGTGCTGGATCCCCTCCAGACATTCCACCTGTCTCTATACAGCTCTGTGCCCAGGAGGCTTACTTCTCTGGACTGCTTTGCTCACCTCTCTTGGCCTCTGGATGTGGTTGGGTTTGGTCAAGGGAAAGCACCAGTAGGACAATGGAACATGGGACCTGGATCCTTCTCTGCTGAGTACTGTGGATGGTAATATCCCTTTCTGAAGGCAACAGTTCCTATCAGGAGACCCTCTCTCACAGCTCTAGCTCTCTCTTTTGGCTCCACTAACCACTCCCTGCACTTGTCCTTTCAGACCAAGGAGTGGCCATGGCTCCCACTGTTGCTAGCCCTGGGGCTCGATACCACCCCTTGTTGGGTTCCTTTAATCCTTCCCACACCTTTATAAATAGTTCCTCCATTAAATTCTCCTTCCTTGTTTGAGTGTGCCATTTCTTTACTGCCTGGACCATAATTGATTTAAGGGTTTGAGTAGCTCAGATATAGTCATAAGCGGTACAGATGCATGGACAAGGATTATTTGTGGCATGCTTGGTTTTAATAAATTCTGAGCCCTCAGTATTAGGGGTTGAGAGCTTCTGCTATGTAAAAATAACAATATTGCTGATAATAATATCAGCAGCAAGCTTTTATTATACTCTTATCACATGCCAGGCACTGTTCCAACCATTTAATATGTATGAACTCATTTTATCCGTATAACAATCTTATAAGGTAGGTACTTTTTTTCACTGTTTTCTAGATGAGGAAACTGAGGTACAGAAAAGTTATGAATCCTGCTTAAAGCCTTGCACTTACGTGTGTTAATCAAGACTAGTCCGTCTAGTTCCAGAGTACTTACTTAATTTCTACATTAAACTTCTCCAAATGAACGGGAAGTCAGTGCCAATGGACACATAATGAGCATGCATTTAATTGCCAAAATTATAGAATCATCTGAGCATAACTTTTGAAGAAAAAAAATCCATGTGTGAAAACTATTTTTAACTTTGGGATTTCTAATATAAGTGCTAATACCTACTAGTGCAATTTTTAGAAACCTGTAATTTGTTTAGGCAGATGGAAATAGATATTGTTCCTAGGTTTGAGTGTTAAGCAGAGTGCTGTGGTAGCAGAGTGCTGTGAAAAGGACTCAAAAATCATGGGTTCCACCAGTCATTGGCTAGATGACCTTATTTTCTTGAAAACTTGCTTCCTTTTCTCAGTGTTCCTAGTTCTCTAGCCCAGATCCTCACCTGATGAACATGTTCCCTATATTGTCGTACTCAACATGACCACCCCACCCCCAACATCAACAACTAATATATTTTTTACTGGTTTTGGTGTATAATGCCCCAAAACATGTATACTTTATAATATTTCAGACAAGGAGACATTCTGCCTTGGCTTAAATACTTACAGGGATTAGGACCTTGTTACCACCTCAGGGAGCCAGACTCAGGGGTGGCCTGACCACTTTCCTGGTAGGTATTGCATTAGTAGTAAGTCTGGGTGGAGTCCATGCTATCGTCACTATAGTTGGAAAGGATGAAGAAGGGCTTTTAAATGGCGGCAAAGGTTTAGGAGGTGGCAAGTGGTGGGTTGCAAGATACAAAGGATGCCTTAGGATGAAGTCTTCAGGCAACCTGTCTATAAGGGCCTCACCTGCCCAGGGACACCCTCAAGGGCAGGTGAAATCTCTGAGGTCTCATGAAATCAACCAAAGATAATGCTGGTCCCTCCTTCCAGAACCCTGTGTTGTGCTGTTTGAATCTCATTCAAGGCACTTATGTTGTGCTCTGCATTGTCATTATTTGTGTACATACGAGTCTCTGTCATTAGGTGTGAATTTGTTGTTGTGTCTTATCCAGGTCTGATAAATCTGAGTGCACAGAATTGGGTCTTGTCATCTTTTGCTAAAACTCCCATTTCTAATGCTTAGAGTTTGTGTGTGTGCACATGCACACACACACACACACACACACACACACACACAACACATACAAAAAACAAAAAAACAACAAAGCAAAACACACACACACACACACACACACACACACACACACACACACTCCAAAGATCCATACAAATAAGTCTGGCATTTAAAATACATGGGATAGCATGAGAAATTAGTCTCAGTTCTCAGCCCTAAGAAATACTGGAAGATGTCTTGGAAAGAATAAGGAACAGGGATACACTTTTACTTACAACTTCATTTATGACACTTTAATCTTAGATCTACATTAGCTTTGAGGCCTACAGGTAATGCCATCCAATGTCAGGGTAGCAACCATTTCCAAACTGACCTTATTGCCTCAATTCCTGATAATTACTGATTCCATAATCCTTTCCTGCTAGCCAGTCATTGTTTGGGTGCCTGCCTCCATGGTTGGACTGAACATTGTATAAATGGCCAGACCCTTTTTTGAATGGCAACTCTTTCTACTCTGTAGACATAGAAAATTGGTGTAAGCAAAGAAGCTTTGGAATTGTTGGGAGTCAAGAACTAGGGAGTGGTATTTCACCTCACCCGCAAACACCAACCTCTGAGTTATCATTTTTGGCTGTTCTCTAAGGAACAGAAGTCAGCACCTGACAATTTTTCAACTGTGAGGAGTAAAGAAAAGGTGGAATGTTTGTGCAAACCTGGGTGGTACACCCAGCCCACACCTGGAAACTTATCTGTACTTGATAAATACAGAATTTGGGGTTAAAAATGATCAATTTTCTCTTGTTTAACTAACTACAACTTCTTCTCTTTTGGAAAACCCATAAAGAGGAAAAGTTAATTTGCAGGTCTTGTGGAGAGACTAGTTCAGAGACTGAGGCTGGGCCTAATCTGTGTAGAGTTAGGAGTGGAGGCCCCTCTATGGGCACAAGCTGAACAGACACTGTGGACAGTGTCACATGTCAGACTGGTAGATATAAGAGTTGGATTTGAGGACTGAGAGCAGAGTCTTGGGAGGTTGGGAGCATGGTAAAAAGCCTCATGGGAGAGCACTGGGGAAAGTGGGGTGGCTTAAGCAAGGTGAGCTGACTTTGTAATTGTGCACCTGTTTGTGCAAGTATTGAGTGGGACTCAGACTCCCTTGCCTTAACCAGTTTGGCTCAGTGAATAGAGCATTGGCCTGCGTGCTGAAAGTTCCCAGGTTCAGTTCTGGTCAAGGGCATGTACCTTGGTTGCAGGCATATCCCCAGTAGGAGAATTGCAGGAGGCAGCTGATCGATGTTTCTCTCTCATTGATGTTTCTAACTCTCTATCCCTCTCCCTTCCTCTCTGTAAAAAAAAAAATCAATAAAATATATTTAAAAATAAAAAAGACTCAGACTCCCCACTGGACTGTCAGCACCAAGAGAGCAGGACTATCTTTCTATCCCAGACCCTAGTACATGTCTGCCTACTGGTAAAAGTCTTACTTCAATGTTTGCTCAGCCCTCAACATGTCCCAGTGGCCTCCCTTTCTCTGCCAGAGCCTGGTTCCTTCTCCTGGCTGATTCTCAGGGTTTGGAACCCTCAGGGATCCAACTTGACCTTGTCTAGCCTAATGTGGCATTGGGGAAGGGCATGGCACACGGACTTGCTGATTGCAGGCTGAGAACCCATGTTCAGCCCTTTCTGGGAGATGATGTATAGAGGGCACCAACCCCTCTTCTTGAACATTGTTATCTGCATCAGATTTTATTTTTCTGGAAGCCTCTAATGCTTAAGGAGAGATGGGTGTGGTACAGGACTGTGCTTGCCAAGCCAGCTCCTCACCTTCCATGAAAGGAGAGCAGTGGGGTTCTCCCTTCCCTCGGGCCCTCAGGTGCAGGATCAGAGGCTCTGACAGTCATCTGTTTATCAGGCGGCTTTGTGCCTTTAAGGTGGCACATACAAGGATCTCTGAAAGGCAGGAATCTGCAGTTATGCATAGCTCTAGCTAAATGCTCACCCTTCAGGACTGCCCTCCTGTGAGCTGAGCTAGGACTTGCGGCTGCCTTCCGGCCCCATAAAGGCCACTGATTTGCAACAGGAAGTCTCATTGGACAAAAGGTGGGACTTTTATAGTTTTACAAACAGCATCAGACTGCCCACTTAAGTCTTTGTGATCAGAAAAGAAGATTCTGGCCATTGTGACTTGAAATTGAAATAATAATAATAATAATAGTGATTATAACTAACATTTATGGAGAGCTCACTCTGTGCCAGGCATTGAGTTAATGATTATTAACTCATTTCTTTCAACTCAGGGAGGAGCACTATTATTAAGCTTGTTTTTAGCTGAGACAAGAGGCTCAGATCACAACTTGCCCACAATCTCACAGCTACTAATTAATAGAGCGAGGGTCTGAACCCCCGGAGTCAGTGCCAGGCCCACACAGTTAAGCCATCTTATTTTGTCCCTTGAGGGATCATTCTGGCCTGGGGACTTCCTCTCTCCTCATAGCTACAGAAGTCAGAATCTGGAGTGTGTTGGTGCCTCACTCAATGGCTGGTCCCTCTTAGAAGGCTGGCCTCAGAATAAATGTAACTTCTGCAGATTCACTTGTTGTAACGGATTTATTCTCTCACAGTTTTGGAGGCCACACACTGGCCCTGCAGAGGTTCTGGGGGAGAATGTGCTTCATGTCTCTCTCCTGACTTCTGATGGCTGTGGCATCCTTGGCATTACTTGGCTTCTAGACACATCCTTTCAGCCTCTGACTCCATCTTCATGTGACTGTCTCCTTTGTATGTCTGTCTTCTCCTCTCCTGTATGACTCAGATCTCCTCCTGCCTTTCTCTTATAAAGACATGTGACTTTGGATTTAAGGCTCACCCACATCATCCAGGATGATTTCCTCATGTTATCACTTCTGTAAAAACCCCTTTTCCAAATAAGGTATGCTTCCTAAGATCTGGATGTTAGAGCATGGATACATCTTTTGTGGATGCCACCATTAAACCCACTACATCATCCAATTCAGAGAAGGTCCCACTGCTCCCACTCACCATTTCCCTGTTTTCTTTCCTACATGGTATTTTTCACTAGATAAAGTCTTCTTTTTTGTTTGTGTGTGTGTGTATGAGTGTATGTTCCAATAAGGAGTTCTGAACCAGGACATTTCTGGCTTTTTGAGCAGGGCAAATCCTAAGAAGTAAAAGTCAGGTGACAGGCCTCAATAACATAAAAAATAACAAAGAAATTCTCTAATCTCATCCTGGGTTCCGTTACGCCCTGCCCTAACCCTTCCTCTCCTTAGGAGAGCAATGTGGGGACTCAGAGCCATATCTTCATGCTTGTCTTGGTCTTTTCCATGTGGAGCCTTTCCTGTCTAACTAAAGTACTGCTCCTGAAATCTCCTTGGGTCTCTTGTCACTCCAGAAGGCTCCTCCCAGGTCACTGACACAGAATTAGGGAGGGAGCTTCAGGCCAGTGTCCCCTGATTTTGCCATCTGGCTGAGCTTCTGCTTCTCTATGCCTGCAGGCCATCCATTTGGATAAGCACTTGACCTCTGTGACTCTCAGAAACTGCATTTGGTGGAGTTACCAGCAACCATTGCCCCTGGCAGATATTAGTTAGACAATAAATGTTTATTTTCTCTTCCTTGCCTTTTATACGGAAAAGAGACACTAGAAGGGGTATAAGGAAGCTCTCACCCTATCTGGACTACAAAGTCATCCCTTGCTTGTTCTGGAGGGAGTGATGGCAGCTGAGGGATGGGGGGATCTACACAAGGCCTACAGGTACAGATACCTGTATAGGATCAGACTTGATTACTGCCAAAATGAGGAAGTTAGTATTTCCCAGTGGTTAGACAGGATGGTTTTGGAATCAGTAATCTCAAATGTGACCTTGGGCCAGGTATCTGTAAGACAGAGAAAATAAATAACTCAGCCAAGGTCATCCAGCTGGACACAACAGAGCTGGGAATTGAACTTCGCCATGGCAGAAGTTGATGCTTTTCCTCTCACACCATGCTGCCTTCCCTACGGAGTCTCTCTGGGGCGATTGTTGCAGGCCCCAGGGCTGAAAAGCAGCCAAGAATGGTTTTGCTCTGCCCCATGTACGACTGTCTGAAGGAATGCTTCAGGTTTCTTGATACATTATGAAGCAAAGGCACAGATGAGAGGAATCAATATGTACTCCCCAGGCTGTATGGAATTTGGTTATGATAATCAGTTATATACACACCCCACCATACAGACCCCATGCTCAGTTTGAGAACTGAGCATGGGTCTGGGCGACTGCTTACAAATCAGGGAGGCTGAGGCCGAAAGCTGTGAGCAGGTAATGGAGAGGTGATTGTGCAGGGATCATCGCCTCCATTTAGGTGTCAATTGTGTAATTTCCAGCTGTTCCTCCACTCAACAGCTGGAGCTCAATATGCTCAGTGCTTAGCTGGAGGCCCCCAGCCAGGGAGCTCAGTATTAAGCTGGCTTCCAGGATCTAGGAAAGGCAGCTACTCTTACAAGCAAACCACAGAGGAGAGGCCCCCCTTTTTTCCATCCACTTAAGCAATGGTGGCTCTTTGGGAACAATATTGGTGCTTCTGACGTGCTGGCCTAAAGCAAAATAGAGCTGTAGAGGGGATGATTTCCTAACACAAATGAACAAAGTGTTCATACTTTTATAGGGATTGCTCCATTTTGCCCAGTCCTTCAGTGTGGTAGCAGTATTATTATTATTCCCATTTTATACAAAGAAGATATTTTTTTCTACCTCAAACAAAGCATACTTTGCAGAAGCCAGATCCATGTGGCCCTAGAACCTGAGGTAGGTATCTCCTACTCATCAGAACCAGGCTCCAGGCAGGGCTCTGTTGTGTGAAAAGGTACTGCATCAGATTCTGCTGATTAGAAATTGGGCCTAACATGGACTTGCTCCAGGACAGGAAGGAAGAGCCCCCTAAAGCAGAGATCCCTGGGCCCCTAAAAGAAACCAAGTGTATACAGAAGACAAAGACTACTTAGAACACCAGAAACACATTTTCCCTATGGTGTCAGCATCATCAGAGTAATTTGGAAGTGGAGATCATTATTTTTCATACCCCCTTTGATTCTTATTTCTCACTCTCTGTTCCTTCCACCCTTTCCAGCCTCTCTTTCTCTCACTACCCAATTATCTTGTCTGGCAATAACAAATATCTGTGCCACACTATGTGCCCCTGAGCCCATGCCAAGCCTTATTAATTAATCACAACATTCTTTCCCAGAAATCCCTGGAACGGCTTTAGATTTCTTCTTAAGCAGAACGTTAGAAATTTAGTTCTAATGGTAGTTGGCCCAGAAGCCAAAACTGAATTGAATGACTGGGTTATTCACTCACTTGTTTATTCATTAAATATTTGTGAAGGACTTACTAGGTGGTGGGTACTGTTTTAAGCATGGGTAACTCTGCAGAGAATAGAAACATAATCTTGAAATGTATTTTCAAGGGATGTAGACCAATCCTCAACTTAAAAATTGTTAGAAAAAAGTGTCCAGAGAGCAAATGAGCTTGACCTTACATTCCTAATGGGGCTAATGTTGCAGGATTTGGGATTATGACAACGTTGTGAGCAATGGAAGTGATGGCATGGCCCTCCAGCTTGCCTACTGACCACAAGGCTGTCTGGGTTCTTGGCTCTGGAAAGGATAATCTGTCTAGTGACCAGAAGCAATAATAAGAGCATTTGGGCTGGAGTGTAGAGATCCACTCAGGACTCTGACAATAATCTGGTATGCCTTTGGAGCTCTTTGGGCCTCTCCTCACTTTAGTTCATTGAATTGTCAGTGAACTTTCACCATGGGCCTACCATTGGGCTAGGCATTTGGGACAAGCCAAAAAGATGCAACTCCCAATAAGAGATGGTGGTTTGGTGAAACAGATACTTTTCAATCGCATTTTTCTCATTTGTGGACTAGTGATGTTTAAGGTCACTTTTACTTCTGATATTCTATACCAGCTAGGGAAGCCATTCCAGGAACATGACTCCTGACTCTGGTCAGGGAACCAGGTCATTCTGTATGTTGGTCTTTCATTGATGTTGCTGAATCAGAAGGCTGGTAGCCAGGAATTGCTTGCCTAAAGGTGAACCCCATTGCCATTCCCTATCTCTCACAACATTGCTTAGAATCTCAAGCACTATAATATTTGCTCAATTTTGACTCGGACCTTGAATCATTACCTCCTAATGGCATGTCCAGAAGCTCATACTTTCTGGTTTATTATTAGATGATGAAAAGCAGAGACAAGTACCCTCCTTGTCCTTTCTCTGAGTCCAGGTCATTTGTAGGCTATTTGTTGAATATACTATTCCTTCCAAAGTTATTCCAAAAGGAGTGGCTCAAGAAGGGGGAGTTTTCAGTGGTGGAGTAGGGTAGCAGATATCTACAGAGCCAGACTTGAAGGAATCTTCTTCAATGAAATAATAAAAGAGCTGCTTAGTGTGCATATGACCAAGTTGGAAGGAAGAAAAATAAGAATAACACTGTGTATACATGTGCGTATTCAGAAGGTGCATTGGGTGTATTTAAAGCACAATGCAGAAGGTAAGTACCATGAATGCATGAGCATATAGGTAATGGAGTTCAGAAGAGAACAGAAAAGAAGAACAGAGACTGGAGAATCTATATTGAACTATCCCCAGATCGTGAAAAAAAGGCATTAAATATTTTCCAGTGACAAAATTTAATTGTTTGGAATTGCAAGGTTCTCTTGAAGCTAGATTATACCTTATAAGCAAGATGCCTAGAACTTAGTGAGTAGTATGCATGTTGAGGTAGTGGAGAAACCCAAAATATAAAGAGCCCATCTAGACTCATAGGCTACGCCATTATTTGGTGGTGAAATATATATCTATATCAAAATAATAGCATATAAAATATACGTATGTGTATGTATGTGCATGTGTGTGTGTGTGTGGGGGAAGTGAATTTATAGTTGTATGTGAAGCACCGAGTCTATTCTTGTATTATTATTTATTAATTATTGTATTATTTTCCATACAAACATCTATAAACCTACTTTTGCTCCACCCTCTATATAACATATAACTACTGTACATCCATGATCACATTAATATAGAGTCTATATATTTATTAGTCCTGTCTCACATAATAGTTCAACACAGTTTATGCCTCTTGGTTGGAACTCACTACTCTCTCAATGTTCATTGAGTAAATGGAGTTGGAAATAATTAGGGTTGTTGTGTTCTCTCTCTCTTTTTATTTTTGTAGTGCAATGATTTCTCTTGTCCTCAAGGGGCAGCCTTCTTGAAGGTTGTACAAATGATGCACTTACACTCCTGTCCCTGCTCCAAATTATGTTTTCATTTCACTTCTGACTACCTTACCTAAAGCCCCTTTAATGCACACAGAATTCCAGAGTCCGTCACAATTTTTGTGTGCTCTAACAAGAACAATAACTGACCGTCAAAAAACCAGAAATGATTCTGACCTGTGAATCAATGAAACATTAGTTCATTGAGTCATCAGTGAACTTTTGCAAAAATCAGAAATGATTCTAACCTATTTACTGTATAACAGGCTTCATTGTGGAATAATAACATTAATATTGGTGTTATCAATAATAATAATGGCTGCTGCCTCCTTAGAGATCACCCCAAGGTAGGATATTTTTCATGTATGAAAAGTTACTTTTATTGTTAAAAGTATTCCTAATATCACTGAACTAAGGACTGTGCTCAATACTTTACCTGTATTACCTAGCCTTCACATCTCTATGAAATACTTGTTATTATTTACCTTATGCAAATAGTAAAATTGAGGCTCCAAGAGGATAGAATAACACCCTGAGTTATTCAGACAGTGAGAGACAGGGCTAGAATTCACACCCAGTGATAGTTGTCTGCAAGGCCTGTGGACTATTCAGTATGGGACACTCAGTTAGGGAAGTGGGGAAGACATGGAGGGGAAAGCACCATAGTAGTCATCTCCCAGGATGACAGTGCCAAATAAAGGAGACCTTGGGAGCCAAGCATCCAGGCGACATAGGCAAATAGTAGAGACTCAGGCAGCAATGGCCTCCTTCCCTTTCCCCACAAAGCAGCAAATGTGAGGAATTTAATAGTGCAAATGTCTACATTTCATTTCTTCCTGAGTGACATGCAGCTATTTCTAAACCAGTTTTGATGGGGTTTCATTTTCAGTGGCTATAGAAATACTCCCTTTAGACTTATGCCTCTGTTAATCTCACATGTTGATCCTCACGGCAGAAGTTGCTATGATAGACCAACAAATAATAAAGTTGATAATATAGTCAAGTGCCAACCCCCCCAAACTTTTTAATTCTCTAAGCTTTCTGTCTGAAAGGTGTCATTTCTTTCAACAGCTTAAAGTTTCTTCAAGGCAGAAAACCATTGAAACTGCAGTGTAGCTGAACATCTGTCTTATCATGTGGGCAGATATTGGGATTAAATTAACTAGAAATGAATAGAATGATGTATGACAGGGTGCAGATGTCCCAGGCACAGTGTGATAATTTCATTGCAAAACTATGTAATGAATTCCATACATTATGGAAGTACAAATGTACCACTTTAGGTAATTGTGATGAAAAGGTATAATGTGCAATGCATAAACAGAGTGGGAGCCCAGGGGCATTCTCCTCTGCTATTTCTCTTTAGTCATTTCAGAATGACTTTATTTGGTTTAATGCAAGCCTATTATTATTATTAGAGCCTTATTTTTTTGGTCAGCCCCTTCAGCATTTCTTGCCTGGTTGGTATAAGAAATATTTGGAGTAGAGGAATAGAATTTGGGCAGGTCAGAGCTTTGGCCTCCTGGAGAGTGATGGCTGGAGACAGAATTTACAAAAATATTTTGTTGTGAGAATTTCAGAGCAGAAGTACTCTCTCTTCCTCGCCCCCCTTTCCTTTTCCTGTCCATCTCCCTCTCTCCTTTATTTCTGATTGTTTCAGCATCCCCTGCTATTCTGTGCATGAGAATTAAGGGTTTAAAGTCAGAAGATCAAGTTTTTTCTCCTGACTCTGCTCTTGACTACTGTGTGACCTTGGGCAAGTCACATCAGCTCTTTGGGCTTCTAGCACCTCGTTTGCAAAATTCAAAAAATAATACTGTGCTGCCAGGTTCAAATGAGAGGACTAGAAAGCAAACTCTTACAGGTAAACTCTGTGTCAGTCTTGCTTACTGCCTTACCCCACGTGCTTACAGAAGTGATCACACAGCACAGATAACTAATACATTTTTTAAAAAATATATATTTTATTGATTTTTTACAGAGAGGAAGGGAGAGGGATAGAAAGTCAGAAACATCGATGAGAGAGAAACATCGATCAGCTGCCTCCTGCACACCCCCTACTGGGGATGTGCCCGCAACCAAGGTACATGCCTTTGACCAGAATCAAACCTGGGACCTTTCAGTCCGCAGGCCAACACTCTATCCACTCAGTCACATCAGTTTTGGCATTACACTTTTAAAAAATGAATGTCAGTGATGTATGTGGAAGTACCTAGCATATATGAGACATTTAATTGACATTTCTTGAATTTCAGCTAGTTTGAAGAAATTTACCTGTAGAGACCTTTAAATTGTGTTTTGGTAGCACATTCTCTGAACAGCCCATTATACAATCAGAGTCCCTGGCCAAGCACCGGTTCCAGCTGAGGCCCAGAGAAAGGCCCAGCGTGGCACAAGCAGTAGAGGCAGGGACAGAACCCCCCTCCTGACCAGCAGCTTCCTCGCTGCCTGCTTAGCCATGCTGCCTCCCTGGCGGGGACCTTGGGAGCCATGGCAAGGTTTGGCATGCCGCACAAGTCTTTCTGCTCAAGGAGAAGCGTGCCTTTGCTAGCACATCTTTGACTCAAGGAACAAGAGACAGGTTTCATTTGCAGCAAATGGTTGTTCTGCAGTCCTGCCTCCCAAGTGGGAGTGGGAACCCCGTGGTCACAGCTGGGGCCAGTCCCAGCCCAGTTTTTCTCTCCAGCCCACTTCTCTGTTCACATAGCCCCACTCTTCCCCTTTAAGTCTCCTCTCCACCAATTATTTGCCCAGGGTGACATCAGTGGAAAATGTGAGGAGATGGCAGCAGAGCCGAAACCCTAGCCTTCACTGGGAGGCCAGAAAGGCCTGTTTTTAATGCTCCAATTGGTCCCTGTTTTCCCCAGCTGGTTCGTGCCATGTAATGCTTTCGGCACAGTGGGCGCAGTGAAGTGAGATGGTTGGGGTGACTCGAGGCCACAGGGGGCCTGGGTCTCCCTGCCCTCTGCACAGATGCTTCACTATCGGGCCTCCTTTCTTCGCAGGGAACACCCTGATACCAGCCGCCAGGAGGGCTCACACGGTGGAAAATTCCCGTGGCAGGGCTTCCTTCCTCCCCCAAGTGAAAGCTGCTGCATTAGAAGCTGTGGGTTTGGGGTTTGTCACCACATATCTTCCTTTCCCTGCTCCAATCTTCCCACCCCTCGCCTCTCCCCACAAGCCTCAGGGCTGTCTGCAGGGTCTGGATTCTCTGCCAAATCTGGCTGCCTTGAAAGAAACATTGTTCAAACTAGAGGCTTGAGGAAGGTGCTAATCTTCCGTTGCTTATCAAATTTGAGGAAAAAAAAATGTTTCCCAAGTGCTAGCTCAGCTCTTTGGTGTTCAACTGCAAGAGGGGCCAGCTGTGTGTCTAGCTGGGGACCCAAACCCGTTCTGAACCCCAGCCCCACTTCCCTGGCCCCACCAGACACACAGGCCAGGGGTAATGCATGGTTTGGAGGCCCCTCATCCCTAATAGCACAGCCCGATCACTTCTGCCACCGCCGCTGCTTAAATTCTCGCAGGAAAAAAATACGCCGCTGAGCAGTTACTGCTCTCAATGTGGCGAGAGCTCTGCCTTTTCTCACGATGAGAGGCATATCGGGGATCATCTGGTTTTCCAAGCAGATGCCCAGTTTATCTCACTTTAAAGCAACTCGTTCTGACCGGACCTTTTCCTGAAAGAATTAATTGAGCGTGGCTAAACCCAAAGCGCTCTCACGATTAAGGAGCGAGGCAGGGGGACGCTGTGTCAAGGATGTCAGCTTGCGAGGAGGAGGGTGGCGAGTTGTTTACTTCTATTCTCCTACCAGAAGGAGCAGGCAGGCTCAGCCCACTGGAAATAATTTTGAATAATCTCACGCTATTACTCGAGGCGAAATTGAGTCTGCTCCAGCTACCCTAGTGATCCGACATTCCAGCGAAACGGGGAAACGAATATCCTCCAGTTCATGCGGCATAAAATAAGTGACATAAGGAAAAGCAGGATGAAATCTGGAAGTTTTTAGTTTTCAATTTGTACGGCTTGTCTTCTATTACCGGATCAACTCGCTAATGTGGCTCACACAGAGGAGGGGGTTTCATTAAGATGCTGGTCATTAGTGTGTGTGTGTGTGTGTGTGTGTGTGTGTGTGTGTGTGTGTGGCAGCTATTGGCGCCTGACGATGATATCAGATATGCATTGCTCTGCATGAATCAAATCTAGGAAGAGAATTTGTCTAAGAAATGGAAGTGGAGCCCTGACTTACCAACGGGAGCTCTTCTGGCTGAGGGGGCAGATGGCCTGGAATTGAAATTTGACCCTTTAGAAAATGCTCCCAGTATGAGAGGATTGGCTCATTAGCTTCCCTCACCCACCAGCCCTGACAAGGTCTGTGCTCCCACCAGTTACACTCTCTGCTAAGAGAACCGTCACCCTCTGAGCCCAGAGGAAAACCTTAACATCTCTTTTAACTCTTCCCTTCATCGTGGCCTCACACCTTACCAGTGGCTACGTAATTGGTTCTGACTTCAAATGATCTATTTGCTTCCATTCTTTCCTCATCATGCCTAGTTAAGACCTTGATCTCATTTTTCTAGTAATCCGAATTGCTCTTTATCCTGCCTATATCTTCCTGCTTAAACCACCGTCTTTCTGATTGCTAAATCATCCCAAGCACAGCTCTAATATATTACTACCAGCTCAAAAGCATCCAATGGCTCCCAATTGCCTAGTAACTCGATCCAGGCCCCCAGTTTATCATTCAAAGCTCTCCTCAGTTTGGCTCCAGTCCTCCTTTCTAACTGGATTTCAGGCATTCCTCTTCACTCATCTTGCGCTGCAGCCAAGTGAAAATAATTCTGATTTTCCTACACATGCCAGTTTTCTGCCTGTGTGTTTATTCCCACAGTTTCCTCTATATCGAGTGCCTTGACCTGTTGGTTCATCTCTGCTGTCCAGATTCTACCCATTGTTCAAGATCAAGGTCATGTGCTCCAGGAAGACTTTCTTGATCCTCTGGTTGGAAGGCATGTCCTCATTGCCCTGTCTCCTTCCTTGTCACCCATTCTAGCCCAGGGTCAGTTCATTGGGTCATAATTAAGTGCATAGGCCATGGAATTAAATATCTAAATGGGAATCTTGATGTTGGTGCCTGCGCAGGCCACTTGAGTTCTCTGTGCCTCAGCTTCCCTTCTGTGAAACTGAGCTAATGAGAGTATTTACCTCTCAGAGAATTCTAGGGAGTTGAGGGGGAAAATAAATGTGATATACTTAGCATAGTGCTATTTACACAGCAAAAGTTTAACAAGTTTTTTTTTTTCTGTAGTCACCTTTTCCCTCCGCATTAGCACAAGGTTTATAAGGGTTTTTTACACTCATCATTCAACTCAGTATTTACTGAACACCCACTACCATCATAGGAACTGAAGATAATTAGAGATAAATAAAACATAGTGTCCATCCTCAAGGGTAGAGGAGATGAACTAGTAAACAGAGCATACAACACATAAAGGACTCTTGATAGAAGTGAGCCCAGGTGAGGCAGAGTGGTAAGATGGCTTAGCTCTCAGTGCTGGGGCCAGACTCCATGGGCTCCAGTGCCAGCGTGGTGTCTTCTTAGCTGGCATAACCTAGGGCTGTGCAATCTGTGTTGACTTCTCTGGTCTTTGGTTTCCTTACCTGTAAAATGGGGATTGTAGGTGGTACCTACATCAGAGCATGGTTGTAAGAATTTCATGGCTTGAGAACCAAATCACACCTAGAACAGGGCCTAGCATGTTATATGAGCTCAGTAATGGCTAGTTATTATCTCGGAACTCTTTGAGACCTAATTGATGCTTTAGTTTTGAGTGATTTCTTCCTATGCCAGCATGTTGCGCTTTTATGAGGATAAAGACATCATGATTGGGAGAAGCCATCACAAAGCGGGTGGGGGTGAGGCTTTTGCTGGTATACTTGAAAGCAGGTTTGGCCCCCCTTCCCACCCTTATCTGGATACTCACACTTCTGCCCCCCCCCTTTAGAACATACACATTCCATCCTGTGTCATGGACACAGAGACCCCCTCGCTTTTGCTGGCTGTGGTTAGAGAAGGTCATTCGCTAGAGTCTCGTTTAATCTCTTAAAGTTTTCTGCTGCCAAGCAGCCTGCTTCTGCCCTCCTGGGCTTCTGTCCAAAAAATTTCCATTCAAAGAACCCCCATCCCCACCCCTTTGTTATGCAAGAACATTGAGATCCTATAAGACAGAGCTTCACCTCCCAAATCCCCATCGCCTCATGCCTTAGGTACAGTGACGCTTGGCTGAGGAGGCCCTGTGTTCACAGTCCTGGGAGCCTTTTGTCTGGAATTATGTTGTGTCTGAGATGACAGCTGAAGTCACTCCCAGACATCACTATCCAGGGAGATTTTCTGACCAAATTAGGGCACACCCACCTCTGTTATGAGTCTATACTATGACCAGTCATTCAGAGAAGCATCAGAAAGAGTGAGTCCTCAAATGGCAGGAGATCATGTGTAGTGAGTATCAGGGGTGGAATGGAGAAATGGAGTGATAACATGGAGAATTATACCCCTAAAAATCTTTTAAATAACACCTCTAACAAATGGAAAGAAGTGAAGTGCCATTTTTATTTCAGAAAAGGCAGCCTTTGAGAGAGCAGCATGGGTCCGTGTGTGTGTGTGTGTGTGTGTGTGTGTGTGTGTGTGTGTGTGTGTGTTACTTGTGAGAGGAAGAGAGCATAGTTACTCTGAAGTCAATGCATAATTACACATCCCTTGTTTCTCTAGCTTACCCACACTCAGGGAGGAAAATAAATCCAGGGGTGTGTGGTTATGAACACGGAAATGACCCTGACTTCATGACCTGGTCACCTCATAGTTCCAACAAACAGACAGGGGCCTTGTTGGTGGACATTTAGGTCCTGTGGCTCCTGCCTTGGATGCTAAACCCTTGTTTGGACCCCCCCTTGCTCTCTTGAGGTGGGGCCAACCTATCATAGGGTTGGAGTTAGACTGGGCTGCCCAGATATGGCCACAGCTCAGATGAGAAAGGATTTCCCCCCTACTGCATCAACTTCTTTTTTAGGCTTCTCATACAAACCTTTAAGACTTGAGGGTCATGGGACTGAGAGATCAGAAGACATCTGCCAGTGTCCCCCTTCAAAGCCTATAGGTCCCTGGATCCTCTTTACATCACAAAGCAATGCCTATCTACCCAGGTAACCCTGAAGAGGCCAAGATGGATTTTCCCTTGCTGCCTGGAATCCTTGCCATGACTAATGGGAGTCCCCAATCTAGGGCAGCCTCATCCAACAGAGTCAGAGAGCAAGCACCTTCTTAACTGAGCTGGACTCCCATCCCAGTGAGGCAGTGTGATGTGGCAGCCTAGTATGGAATCAGGTAGCCCAGGCTCCAACTCCACCTCTGACCTTCCCTAAGCACGGGGCTTTGACCAAGTCATTGAATCATTCCAAGTTCCATTTTTATTGAATACAAAATAGAAGTTATACAATCTTCCTTGCAGGATTATTGTGGGAGTTGGAGATGATGCATGTAAAATGAATGGTCTAGAGTCTGGCAGGTCACTGATAGCATCAGCTTCCATTCATTTAGTTGCTTTTTAAGTGCCAGACACCATAATGTGGTCTGTACATATTTTAGTAGGGATGGTGTTCATAGGCCACACATCTGTAAGTCAGATAAATATAACTCTCTGCATAGTTTTCTATACTTAATTATTTCTATTAATTACTTATTTGCTTATAAAATATTATTTGAAGTCTCCATTCTGCATAACGGCAGACATCCAATTTTAGCCATTGCTGGGAAATCACAGTCATCTCAATGTTTCTTAAGTTTCACTGAGGTTAAGCTTAGTGAATTCAGAATGTCTCCTTTTTTGCTCCTTCCTTTGGTGTGGCATTGACATTCTGGAGTTGGGGAGTATCCTGGTGTGGGTGTGGTTGTGGGTCGAGAAAAGCCTGAGGCTTCCAGCCCAGCGTCATTCCTTTACCTCTGATGGTGGCTTATAAGATGTATCTCCTGATCTTTGCTAACTGGCATTCTTGCCCAGGTTCTGCCATGCCCCACCTGGTCCCTGGCTGCATAGTCTCAGCTGTTTTCTGCTGTGGCATTTTTCTCTCCCAATTCTAACACCATTCTATGGGATACAGGAAAACCTGGCTGTTTTCTAGTGCCTGATGAAGCCCCTGGACACTCAGGGATGCCCGGGGCCTCCATTCTGGAAAAGTATCCTGACCATTCCTTCCCTTTGCAACTGACACCTGGGGACGGGGAGGCTGGTGCAGATTGGAAGAGTCACTTCTCTGAGAGTCCTGTTGCTTTCTCTCAGATGATCTCTCCATCCTCACACCTTGTAAGATTTTATAGAAACAGGAAATGAGAAAAGAAAAACTGGCTATACTCGATTATATATTCTCCTAAATAATTTCTGTTGTATTTCTGGACTGAGAGCATTGACCTTAAAAGCCTAGTCTTTGTTCTCTGGTTCTATCAGGACAACTTTCCTAAAGTGTCAGGGGCTTTGGTCTAATTGACCCAGCAGGTGAGGGGTGAGATGGAAGCAAGAAATGCAAGGTGGCTGGGAAAGGGACATTCATCCTCTTACAAAACAAACATGAACCTTATTTAATTTCCACACAACCCTATGATGTAGTTTCTATTGCCAATCCCATTTTACAGATGATAATCTAAGGCTCAAAAAATAACTGGATGTTGGATCCAATTCATTCAGACACCAGATATTTCTGTGTCAGGCCTCTTCTGGGTTTGAGGGCTACGTCAGTAATCAATACACACAAAATCCCTCCTCCTATAGAACTTATATCCATGTTGGGTTGGGGGAGCAGGGAAGAAATAATAACAACAAAAAAATCAGTAGGTCAACTATCTGGTCTATGTAGTTTATCAATGGTGATAAGCTCTAGGGAGAATCCTAAATCATGGAAGGGGGATGGGGAATGCCAAAGAGAATGTGACTTTGAACTGTGTGCCTCAGAGAGATGGTGAAATGGCAAATCCCAAGGAGAGTGACCAGCAGGAACAAAAGCCCTGAGGTGGGAATTTGCTTGACTGGATAGCTAAGGAAAGGAAGGGGCCAGGGTTTGACCCCACTTAGTCTGAATGCAGAATCTATATGCTTCACTACCATCTTACAGGTTCCCATGATGATAGTCATTGCTGCATTATTATGTCTCTACCGTTGGCCTGACATCAAATCCCTCTTCAACTTTTGGCGTTCTAGTGGTTTTTGAAAATGTCAAATACTTTCCCTCTTTTCTCTTCTAGAACTATGGAATAGTTATATGCTCCAGGTGCTAAGACACTCCATGGCCTTCATATCAGGAGCTCGTGGTGCCAGGATCAGAGACTAGGAGGTAGAGTTTCTTGTGGCCTGATAGTCAAAGTGTGGAGCATCATTCAGGGCTGTGTGGGAGTGGTGGTGGACACTGTCCAGGGCTGGTTGTATCATGAATGTAAATGGCAAGGTCAGTGCTAGGTCAGGCAGGACTTGTGTCTGCACTTGAGCAGTTCTGTGCTGTGACCTTTGGCATTGTTCCTGGCTGTGTATCCCTGAGCCAGGTTCCAGATACTCTATGGTCACTCATTGAATTAGCTATTATCCATCTGTTTTCTCCTTCAAAGGTAACATTGGTTTTATTTTTAGTTCAACAACAACAATAAAAAATGCTAGATGACAGAAACATTTTCTTTTTCATCCTGCCACCCGATACCCAAATTTGGAGCTTGCAATTCATATAAAGTTTGCATGGCGATAAATAAGAAATAGAAATGTTATTAAAATTGAAGTGAATTTCCTTTCAGGATGTGGAAAATAATAAAAAAAAGCTATTTCATTTGTTTTTGTTCCTATTTCAAGATGAAGCTGCTTGCTGTTTTGACATTGTTGGGCATGTCTTAAATGTTCTCCGTGTTCTCATGTGACTTCAACAAGGTCTCGGAGCCACCAGTGAAAGAAATGGTTTTGTTCCTTCCCTCTTCTTTGTCTTTCTTCCCAGAGCAGTAAGAGGACCAACATATTCTAAGAGCATTTTACTTAACCTCCAAGATAATCTTTGTTTCTTCCTTAAGAATATATTTACTAAATAAACTAATTCAAGTTGGAAAAGATATTAATACATCTTCTTGGAATATATTGCCTCCAGAAGATTATAATACTTTAGGTAGTAAAGTAATAACCCCAATCATAGGCCTTTATCTGTAGTTCCTCCTTTTTAAGTGTTTCCTTTGTTTTTATTTTTTAGTTAAAGTTCATTATGGACAACATTTGGAGAATTAAACAATTTTATAAAGTCAGTTGAACCAAAGAGAAGCACCTGTCCCCGTTCTTCTTTCTCCTTTTCCAGAGGTAACCACTCTATGCAGAAAAGCTGACAGTTTTGTTACTCACCCCCAGGCCTCTAAGCAACAAGCCCCCATTGCTGTCTTTGGAGTTGAGGCATTATCTAAGAACTTCCACAGCAGAGGAAGACAGAATTTAGCTTGTTGCACCCCCTAACCCACTTTCCTACCCATATCCCACATCCTTCTAATGATAATACATTTACATTATTATCTTGAGAGATAAATATTCAGAGTCTATATTGTTATCACCTTGTAATGATTCATTTAGCAAACTGATTACTTCTCCTTTTCCCCACCTTTGTTTAGAAGTAATATTTGTCATGTTTTTAAAAATTTCCTCAAGATTGCATGTAGATAATAATTTAAAATAAATCAAATAAATAATTAAATTCCAAACTCTTTGCCAATGGTCTAAATCTAATCTCAACACTTTTCATTTACATGAGGCTTGTCATCATTTTCTCCTCAAGGAGCCTCTTGACCTCTTTCAGTCACTCCTGCATTGTGCACAGCAATTTCCCTGGAATTTACCTTCCCATCACCTCAGGGGATGCCTTCACTTTTTTTTTCTAGGTTGGGGCTCCCCTTTTCTGTACCCCAAGAAGTCATCATCTGATTATTCTATTATTTTGTTGGAGTGCATCCCCTAGTGGTGTCCTCAGAAAGTTGGATGGAAGGTAAATAATTTTGATGATCTAAAAGTTCTTTCTTTCTTTCTTTCTTTCTTTCTTTCTTTCTTTCTTTCTTTCTTTCTCTCTTCTCTTATTTATCTGGGAGCAGAATTCAACATTGGAAATTATTTTCCTTCAGAATTTTGAAAGTATTATTAATTCATTTTCTTCCAGCCTCCAGTTTAAGATTGATTGGTAGCCATTCTGATTCTCCGCCTATATGATCTTTTTATCTTAATTTATGAAATTTCTTCATGGTCCCTATTATTTGGGAATTTTACAATAATATGCCTTGTTGTAGGTCTTTTTTTTTTTAAAGCCATTATTCTGGCAAACACTTTAAATCAAGAAACTGATGTTCTTTCATCCTGGGAAATTTTCTTGAATTACATGTTTGATGATTGCATTCATCTAATTTTCTTAAATTTTGTAAAAAAAATCTATTATTTGTTTATCAGAACTCTTAGATCTATGTTTTTATTTTTTATATTTTATTTTTATATTTTACCTCTCTTTATTTAGTCTACTTTCTTTGAAATCTTACTTTTAAAACTTTGTTGTGCTTTTAACCCTTGTTATCACATTTTTAATCTCCAAGATCTCCTTTTAGTTTTGAATATTCTCAGTTTTCATTTTTCTATGCATGGTCACAATATTAATTTTCAAAAGCTAAGATGACAATATTTTCTCAGCTTTGCTTTTCCCTAGTCTCTACTTTGTCCACATTGCAGCATTTTAAATTATTATCTACATGATGTCAGAAGATTTCATTAGATGTCTACATTTCTAAGAGTACACAGTTGTCTGATCATATTTCAGAAAGGGGAACTTCAAAGGTGAGTAGAGGCTGTAAACACACATGAGACTTGTCAACTGCGAGTTTAAAGGTAGGATGTCTGGGTGGGCTTTACCTTGTAAAACCCTTCATGTCATTGTTTTCTCTCATTTCTATTAATAAACCCTAATCTGCTTCTTCGCTTGCTGCTTTGCGGGACTTTTTGGAGTTCCACTGTTTAATGTATCTCTTTATAGATATCTACTAGTATCTATCTATCTATCTATCTATCTATCTATCTATCTATCTTCATCTCTCTATTCTATTTGTCATTTCCTTCATATAGATTGTGAAGCCTCAATCTTATCACCTATGCCTTTTATTAGTTATTGAATATTCTTAGCTCTTAGATATTCAAATATTGCATCTTCTCCATGCTCTATGTTGTCTCTTCTTGGAAATCCTAGTAGATGTTGGACAGTTTTATTCTGATCTTCACATCTTTCAACTTTCCTTCATATCTATTTGTCTCTTTCTCTCTTTGTTCTGCTTTCTGGGTAATTTTTTCATGTATACTTTCTAGTTCACTAATTCTCTCTTCCTTCCTGCAGACTGGGTTATTTAACTTATCTATTGGAGTTTCTTGTTTGTCGGTTTCAATGACTTCATTTTTCTTCCATTATTGCTTTTGGTTTTATAAAAATATATCTTTTTCCCTAATATCTTGCTCTTTTCTCAGATATTTTTTCCTTTTGTTATGCTTTTAATTACTTAAACAATTATTTTGTATTTACTTTCTAATATTAATATTATCTAATTTTTTGAGAATACTCTCTTGTTTATTCTACCTAATGACTTGACTAATAGTAAATTTCACCTAAATGAATTAGGATTTTGTTTCACTGTGAGTTACAGAAATAAGAAACATAATGATTTAAACAATAGAAGACTAGTTCTTTCTCATGTAAAAGTTCTAATGTGATGTAGGCAGTCCAGTGTTGACATGATGCCACTCCACAGTTGTATTCATGGCTCAAGATGGTGTCCCAGCCATCATACCCATGCTCCAAATAGCAGAAGAGCAAAAAGAGGGAGCAAAGGGAAAATGGCAACTGTCTTTTGAGAAGATCTATCTTGCTTGGGATCTACTTTTGTTTGTTTGTTAATTTCTTGTGCTGGGATGGCAAGGTCACCAAACAAGATGGCTAATATAAATTTGAACTTCAAGCCTATATGAGTTGTGTGTGTCCTTATGGTTACCCCTTTTTAGAGATTTTATTTTCTCTCCCAGGTAAATAAGCAAACTTGTACACAAAGAATGGATTGGGTGAATTTTTAAGCCTGTTCTTTTACTCATGGTATACCTTCTTGAGAATCCTGCCTTTTGGAACAAGGGCTTTTGTTCAAGCATGAAATTGTGCAGGCCCGAGACTTGGTCTGTTGTTCCAAGGCAGGCATAAAAATCCATTCTTAGGTCAATGACATTGACACCCTCATGGCCTCTCCCACCTCCCAACCTACTTATAAGGGCAGCTACAGGTTCAAGTCACAAGGGTGTCATTTCTTATATATTTTTACTGTACCCCCACCCCCTGAGGATTTCTCTTACTTTCTTAAAAATCCCTACAAATTCATATATGGTCTATTTATCATTTCTTCCTAGAATTTCTAGTTATTTTATAGTGGGATGGTTTCACATGACAGTCTACCTTTTCACACTTTAAATTTAATTACAACAGCCAGAATTCTATTTCTGTTGCTTGCCTCCAAGACTACTAATGGATAAATTTTGTGCTTTAGAATATGCATCCTCAGGCCTGGGTTTGGTTTGTGATGATCCCTGAGGTCTAATATCTTGCTGGAGAGCTCTAGCTAGAGAATGACAGACACTCCCAGGCTCCTAACAGGATTCCACTACTAGAGCAATTCATAAAGGGGTACCTATTTCAAGCCAAAGCAGGCAGTATTCCCCCCATGAACTCATTTCTGCCACATGCAGTCTTTGTGGAACTCCAGCTCCAATACTCTCCTGTCTCAGACAGCAGTTGGGAATTCAGAAGACTCCGCAAAGCACACTTGTTTCTCAGGAAGGACTGAAATTCAACCCACTGATGCCAATTGCACTGAATAATCAGAATTTGGCAGCAAGGCTTTGGAACATAGGGATGAAAAGATGCTTATTTCCATCAGTGTGGAGCAGGCCCCTAAATGCCTCCAGCTGGGACAAACCTGGACCTGGTACTTCCCTGGCAGGCCCTGCCACGGGGCATTAAGAAGGCACTGGGGTGGGAGGAAGGCCCAGCTGCATGGACAGGGCAGTTCAGCTCATCTACCTTTGTTCCTGAGTCCGCCACTCGCCTCCTAAGTCATTTTGGGCTCATTCTGCCCCCTCTCTTAGCATCAGTTCCCTTACTAAGTAAATGGAGATAAGGGTGTCTGCCATGCCTAATGCTGCAAGGACCAGATGCCTCGAAGATGTTACACATGTGTGGAGAGAGGTAATGTTCCCATCTTAACTTTACAGATGAAGAACCTGAGCTTGGGAGAGATGAAGTGAGCTCTGGTCACATAGCCAGTGAATGGCAAAACTGGGGCTCAGAGTTGAGGCTTTTGACCCCAGAACTCACTCCTTTTCCACAACGCCACCGCCATATAAGTATAAGATAAAAGCGGAAAGTAGGGAACTAACAGCTTGTGCCACTTCCTGTCTGCCAGCTGCTTTCTGTGCAGTACATCATTTACTCCCCACTGGAGGTTAGTGTTCCTAAGCCTACTTTATACATGAGAAAACTGGCTATCAGAGACTTCCCATGATGTACCCAAGGTACCACAGTCATTTCAAGAGCTAGGATTTGAACCTGGCATTGCCTGATGACAAAGTCTGTGCTCTCTCTCTATCACGGTTTCCTTGTGCAGTGCTCTCCAGGTATTAGCATGCTCCCCTAAAATCCATATGCATTTAGACAAGGTTCAAATCAATTAGTTCACACTTTGCTGCTGAGGCTCCTTTGAGCCAAAGGTGATCAAGGTGCTTCCCATTTTATGCATTCAAACCCAATGAGGCCTCTTTCCTTCTTGCATGACAGCCCAGAATTGAGAACCACGGTGCATATGGTGTTTGCAAAATGCTAGTTGTGTATGGGTGTTTAAACTTTAGTTTTGCAGCTTTTAATTTATTTATGCAAGCAAGCGCCTTTCATGAATTTTAATCTGTGCTGCCTTAAAGAAGTACTTTCCAAATGGGACAGCATTTGTGATCAGCACTAAGCCATTCTAACTGCTTGCAGGCCTGGGGAGAGAAGCAGCAGAGAATATTAGCAAGCTCTGAGCAGTCCCCGTGTCATCCAGGCATTGTGGCATAAAATGTGCTTCATGTCTAGAAAAAAAAAAAAAGCTGTTACTGGAGTCTTTGGTTATTTTTAATGCTGCGCAGAAGAACCACAGGGAATATTACGAGTTCCAAGATTTCTGACAAGAGGGTCTCACAGCTGAAGTGCTTTCTTTGGGAGAGAGAGACACTGCTACAAGTCTTTATTCATTTATTTATCATGCTTCAGTTCCCTAAAAAAGAAAACACTTCTCCTGTGCGGGGGAAATTGCTTCAATGGATAGATTGCATTTAAATAATTTAAGTATAAAATTACTCGAACAGGCCGACTGATATTTCAAAATCGAAACAGTCACAATCACTTAAGAGCGCAGGCCAAGATCGTGACTCGGAGTGTAGATGAGGAGTGAGAAGAGGCTTCTGTCTGATTTGGGAATGGGGACCAGTTCTGCCCCATTGGCTGCCCTCCCTTACCCCAAAGATTGTTTTTAATCTGGTCCTGCAAGGAGGGACCAGCAAGGAGAGAGCAGGTCTTGCTACCACCAAACTCTTGAAAGAGAAGTAACTAACTGTTCACCACTTTGGCCCACCCTTTTGGGTTTCAGTTTTTATCCGAGCAGCTAGAAGTAGAGAAGGCGCTGACTTGGTGTCTAGAGCACTGTCATCTTGTCTGCATTGCCCATTGCTCAGACTCCATGTCCTTGAGTTCCTTGTCTGCAATAGCATGATAACGCCAACCTCACAGGGTTGTTGGGGCTAAGTTAGCTTCCTGAGAGGATCCAGCATGGTACTGGTATGGATTGGTCCATTGGATTATAGCTATAGCACATTCCCCACATGTCTGGGAAGCTATTCCTACAGAGATGCCATTTGAGCCTACATCGGTCTTTCCATTCTCAGAAATACTTCACTAATGTCAATGACAAGCTCTCTGTAGTCTGCCCATGCAAACCATCGTTAGACGGAGGAGGGCCTCCCCTTGCCTATGCAAATAGCATTTCTTCAGGTTGGTTTTATGGTCTACCAGGACCCTAAAGAGCCTAGCAAAGGAATGGCTCTGAGGTCAAAGGCATTTGTACAATGCTACTACACATAGCATGTCCCTTTTGAAGGTTCTCCTGTACCCTGGCATGCCAAAGGCTCTGAGAAGTCTTGCAGACAAGTATATTTTTACTTCCAATTCAGCTTAACTCTGCCCTTATTGATCTTTATTTTATTTATTTATTTTTTTGGCAATGAAAGCCTCCCCAACCCATGCCCCACACTAAATGCCCTATTAATATCTTTGGGATATAGTTTACAGAAATATACTTGGAAAAACTTTCCTAGGCAGTTCTTCCACTTTCCAGAAAACTCTATTGCCTTCTGCTTTTTACCTCTGAACACGAAAAGGAACAACTTCAGGGGGTTTCAAGGTCTTGTTCTATTTACTATTAATGACTTAATTAAGCAAATACACTAAGTGTTAGGCTTCAGATCAATAAGGCATCACCCATCCATATCAGAGTCAAGACACAGAACAGCTGCACCAGTGGTCGGCAAACTCAGAGCAGCAAGCTGTGGCTCATGAGCCACGTGTGGCTCACCAGCCGCAATTTGCTTGACCACTGAGCTACACAGTTGGAAGGGTTAATCCCTGTACCTAGTTTCTTGTAGGTGTGAAGGTAGTGTGAGGACAGGGAAACTGAGGTGGAAATAATGGGAGCCACCTCCTGACTGGCCTGGGACTGCCAGAGGAAGCCACGTGGAGGAGAAGGCCACATCCAGTTGCCTGTTGTGTCAGTGCTTGGGGTGGGGTGGGGTTGGGTGGGGTGAGGTGAGGTGGGGGTGGGGGGGGTGGGGTTTGCTTGGAAGCATTTTCAATGGGAAGGAAGCGGCATCCATGGCTACGATTAGTAGATGAGTACGGGTGGCAGCTTCTCAGCAGCACCAATGTTTACTTTGAAGAGAAAAATGCCTGCTTTGTAGGCAAATGTTTTCAGCGTGGAAATGATCATTGCAATTGCTGTGGTTGTCACAAATGTTTCATCAGAGCCGATAAAGCAGCTGAGTGTTGGCAAAATCGATGAAAACATCTTGAGAAGTGTTCGCTGCCTACTTAGCCGTCTGTGGCTCATCTGGTGTGAGGGAGGAGGGGCGGGAGGCAGAGAGCTGAGGCCAGGCATGAGACTCTGAGAGGCAGTGTGGCGTGATAGATGGACATGCAGGCTTTACAACCAGATTGCCTTGTTTGCTCTTGTAAGCTCTGTGACTTTGGACAGATGATATAACTTTTCTGTGCCTCCATGTCCTCGTTTGAAAACTATAGATAGCTTCCCTAGTGTTGTTATACTAGTAAGTACTTACATGAATTGATATATGTAAAGTGCTTAGCATTTAATAAATATTAACTTAATAATTAACTAGAGACTCGAAATCCTTCCACCCATTTGTCTCGCAAATATTATCTTATTGCGCACCTTCTGTGTCAGATTGTGCAGTGGCTGGGAACCCAATGGTGGCTGAGACAGCGAGGCACTGTTTCCTCCAAGTTCTCTTTCTAATAGGGTAGACAGACTAATCAAACAAATAAATAAGATACCTTCAGATAATGACAAGTGTTACCAAGAATATAATTCAGAGAAACAGAAAGAAGAATATAGTAGAATCACAAATTGTCCATTAGACTCAGAGGGGCATAGAGAAAATACATTTTAAGTTTCTAAACTCCCTGGACATTCTTCATGAGTTACCTAATGATTAGCATGGAAAATAGTTAATTTTCTTCATTCAATATGTAATTCTGACCTCATGTCAGAATCTAAAGAGTCTAAATTTTGCTTCCCCACCTTTGACTGCAAAGCAAGAGGACATCTGGGTATATCGGGAGGGGAATATCATATCTGGGACCTTTGTGTTATTTAGGAGAAGGGGTCCTCAGATCTTTGTACTGTCCTCCACCTTCTCTGATCTCTGAAACAATGTGTTCTGTCTGATGGCACTCATCCTATTTGTGCCTGGATCTATGGTGAATGTTAAGGCTTTCCTCTTTCTCTCAGTTTAAGCTGGATTTGGTAGCTTTCCCTGACTAACCCATCTTCATTTCAGCTCTCCTTGATCCTAGAGACCCACCAGAGGTTCTGCCTTTGCCAAGACACCATCAACCCTGGCCTCCATTCTGATGCTCTGCTGGGAGTCGTTGCTATGTTGTTATGAAGGACTACATGACAGGTTTACTGGCTTCCAAATCAACTGCCTTATGAGTCCCCATTCAGGAACTTCTGAGACTGTGACACACACCAAGGGAACCAAGAGAAACCTAGGGAAGCTATAAGTCTGTGCTTGCTTCTACCGACTCTCTTGTACTGCCAGAGTGGCAGGCAGGTGCTCTTTCCCCAAGATCTATGATTGAAGAAAGACGGAAACTCTCTGTTCATGTCCCATTATCCCAAATGATGTTTTTAAGCCAATCCCCTGAAGACTGAGCCCTGAGATAAGAAAGGAGGAAAATGAAAACCTTAAATACAATATACAGATAATGTATCATAGAAATGTACACTTGAAACCAATGTCACCCCAATTTAATTTAAAAATATACATGGAAACTCGGGCATCAGACCTTCTCCTATTCTCCATCTCTTTTCTTTCTCTCGAAATATCTCAAGTAGAAAGGGATACACTAGTAATTCTTCTATATCATAGGTTAAAAATCTCATGGCTAGTTTCAGCTTTGGCATGTAAAGAGCCTATAAGTCATCACTTCCATCCTTACAATAAGTAAAGTTGAGAAAATGAAAACTCAATGAATTTTCTTAGGCCCCTCAGAGAACTGAGATTTCAAGGTAAACCAAACCCCTAAGATCTGGAGAGAAGGATGAATACAGAGAGATAAACAGCTGAGATCTACTTATCTGCAGCCAAAGCTGCTGGAAGTATAAAGTGGTAGGAACACTAACAAAGTAAGGTGAATGAATTATCTGAAGGTGAGTGTGCACTGACATGAGAGTGGAAAAATCCTCCTGGCTGCCATCTTAAGGGAACCTTCCCACTCTCATGGTTGCCTTTTTGTTGTTTTTTTGTTTTTGTTTTGTTTTGTTTTTATCTGGAAACCCCACTAGGTTCTCATGGTGATGATCTCAGAGTTCCCCAGTGGGTCTGGCATGGAGAGAGTAAGAGTAATCATTGTGAAAGATGCCCAGACACTCTCCATAACTATAGCCTCCTCTCCAGGAGGGAAAGGACTACCTGGGAGAAGGGCAATTAGCCAACTCCAGTAATCTCTAGTTCTCCCATTCCATCTAAGGATGGAAAAAGCTACACCAATGCTAATATGTTATGAAGGTCACAGCCCTAAGACATAGGCCTATTAAAAGACCAAAATTTAGCTCTGGTTCAGTTGGCTGATTCCCAGTCAAGGCACATACCTAGGTTGTGGGTTCAATAGCTATTGGGGTATGTATGGAATGTCACCAATGGATGTTTCTCTCATATTGATGTTTCTCTCTCCTTCACTTTCTCCCTCCCTCCCACCACCTTCCTCTCTCTCTAAACATTTTTCTAAATCAATGACAGGCACCTCAAAAGAGAACTAAATACATAAATAAAAATACTAATACGTAATCATAAGATTAGACAATGTTTCCTTGCCTACCCACCTTAGCACCACACGTGGCTCTAGCACAATTATAGTGGACTTCAGCTGAAAGAACTAGAAGACTCTCTCTGAGGAAGAGTACTTAGGGAAGTCCAAAGACAACAGGGGAGGCAAAACAAGAACCAGGGTGGGATGGAAGGGTTGAAGCCTCTAGCACCTACAGCAAACATTCAACAAGCCAAATCCTATCCAGATGACCACAAATCCACATAATAAAAGCCTATTTATTTAAGTTCCTACTACCCAAAATGTGTGGCTTTCAACAACAACAAAATGTTAAGGCATGCTAAAAGTAAAAAAGAAAAAAACACAGCCTGAAAGATAAAGCAAGCATGAGAACAGACTCAGATATGACACATATATTGGAATTATCAAACAGAGCATCTAAAATAACTATGTTTAATATGTTAAATGCATAATGGAAAAAGCAAACAGCATGCAAAAATAAATGGGTAATATAAACAGAGATATGGAAATTCTAGGAAAGAGTCAAAAAGAAATGCTAAATATAAAAAAGATGAACAGAAATGAAGAATGTCTTGATGAGCTTATCAGTAGACTGGACACAGACAAAGAGTCAGTGAGCTTGCAATTAAGTCAATTAAATTTCTAAAATTAAAATTCAAAAAAATAATGAATGAATAGCAACAACAAAAAGAGCAACAGAACATCCATGAATTGTGGGACAATTTCAAAAGGTGTAACATATGTCTGTCGAAAAACCAGAAGAAGAGGAGAGAATGAAACATAAGAAATATTTGAAGTAATAACAGCTGGGAATTCTTCTAAATCCATGACAGGCACCAAAGCACAAATCTCAGAAGCTTAGAGAACATCAACAAATGTCAAAAATCTATACATAGAATATTTTGAAAGAAGCTAGGGTGGGAGATGGTGAGAAGGAAAGAACTTTAACATAGAGAAACAAGATAAGAATTGCAGAAGACTTCTCATCAGGAATCATGCAAGTAAGAAGAGAATGAAGTAATGTATTTAATTGTTAAAAGAAAAAAATACCAATCTAGAATTCTACATCCAGTAACACTATCCTTCAAAATTAAAGGAGAAAGAAAGATATTTTGTGATAAACATAAACAAGAAGAATTCATTACCAATAAAAATCTTCATCACAATAAATATTCAAAAATATTTTCAGGCAGAAGGAAAATTTTATAAGTCAAAACTTAGATGTACACAAAGAAAGAAAGAATTTCAGAGAAGAAATAAGTGACAGCAAATAAAATTTTTAAATTTTCTTACTTTTAATTGGTAACTATTTAAAATAATAATAGTGTAATATATTGAGTGATTCTACCATATTAATAGTGAAATGAATTCACAAGGGAATGGAGGAAGGAATGGGAATACTATGTATCATGTATACATATGAAGCAGTATAATGTTATTTGAAAGTGAAACTAAATTAAAGTATATATTGAAAACTCCAGGGAAATTACTAAAATTATTTTTTAAAAGAAGTATGGTTGGTCTGTTAAGAGATAAGTAGAACCATATAATGTGCTATTTCAATTATATGACATTCTGAAAAAGACAAAACTACAATGACAATAAAAAGATTAGTGGTTTTCAGAGCTTTGAGGGAGAGAGAAATGTTTGAGTACATGAAGTACAAGGGATTTATTTTTAGGGTAGAGAATTTATTCTGTGTGATGTTGTAATGGTTAATATCTTACTCTGCATTTGTCAAAATCCATAGAACATTATAGGAAAGACTTAAATCTTGATTATGCAAAATTAAAAGTCATTTAAGAGGTAAGGGGATCCCAGGATGGAATGTAGGATGTGACAAAACAACTAACTATTTTACCAATGTATAAAATAACTTCATTGAAGGTGTTGAGTAGAAATGTGCAGAGATAAGTAACTTTGAAAATAAGTGGAGTCCAGAAGACCAAAGTCAAAACACAAACAAACAAACTGTATATAAGCACCGTATTCTAGTTGATAAATTTGTTTTCCATGCTGATAAGTGTTAACAATTCTGGTACTATATATATGTACCTGAAATTAAACAAACAAAGGAATGGTGGATGGTGGGAATCAGGTTTCTCACTGTTGGAATGGAAGGTTAGAGATAAGCAAAGGGAATGACTATTTGATCCATGCAGTAATTGATTAGTGTTGGAGGCATCTTTATGAAGTCACTAAAGGCCAGGGGCATGAAATTCATGCACTTGGGGGAGAGGGGAGTCTCTCAGCAGTCCAGGAGCCCTCAGGGGATGTCTGGACATCCTTAGCGCTTCCACAGAGGCGAGAGAGGCTCCCACCACTGTTGCTACACTAGCCCGCCATTAATCCTGCTTCTGGCTGAGCAGTGCTCCCCTGTGGAAGCACACTGACCACCAGGGGACAGCTCCTGCATTGAGCATCTGTTCCTTGGTGGTCAGTACATGTCATAGCAACTGGTCATTCTGTTGTTCAGTTGATTTGCATATTGACTTGTTATTATATAGGATAATGTCTTATTATGGGAAAGGCCTCTAATTCAATTTTTTTAGGTAGTTAAAGGGAGGGGCAGGATTTTCACTTGAGCCTGAAACTAAAATTGCCCTTAGCTCAAAAATCTGCATACCACTGAGATACATCTTGGTGAGGCTCATTCTGAACACCCACCTGTTCTATTATGTGTATGAGTATTGGGAACCATCTTATCTCTTTAGTGAAAGGAACCTTATTATGTTACAATGACTAACTTTATCTCATGAGTTGTGTTTTGGCTTCAAGCCTTCATCCAGTATTCATGCAGCAACTTCAGCTCTTCTGTTCAATATTTATCTGGCATATTTTTTATTTTATTTTCTTTAAAACTTTCTAGATTTTTATGTATTAGATAGGAATAGCCCATGGACACAAACAATAGTCAGGCAAAGGCCTGGAAGGGGTGGGTGCAGGAGATCAATGGGGGAGGGGGGAAACTAAAACAAAGGGACATCTGTAATACTTTTGACAATAAAGATATATTTTAAATAAAGGAAAATATCTTAGTTGAAAAGAGTTTTATGTGAAATAATATAAGTAATTGATCTACACTGTACTTTATATTCTCAACTTTTCTCAAAGACATATTAATCGACCCTATGTTCACTGACTGCAGGACTGACTTTTGCATGCTGACCCAGCACTGACTGCCACGGGGGCTGCAATCAGACCCTGCTTTTCTCTCCTGGCCTCTGTCTGGGCCTGATCACAGCTCCCTCAGTAGTCAGTGCTGGGTCACTGAGGTGCCCACAGTGCCGCAGTCAGTGCTGGGACTTGCAGGACTGACTTTGGCTGTTCAGTTGAGTCTTCAGTCATTTTGGATGTTATGGACCTTGGCTCTTTATATATATAGATGTTTAGTTTCATAGGGATTCAGATGGTTACATACAGAAACATTTATAGATAGTTGTATATACATAGGTTAGTACCCACTAATATAATTTCTTGCTGTCAGTTGAAAGGGCCTAAAAGCAATGACGCCCTAGGAACAAGGATCACACCTTGTGCCCAGATCTTGGTTTCTAACCTTTCTCCAATAAAGACATTTCCAATTCTAGAAGTGGAGCAGGCAGGAAATGTACAAGGTGACCTTGGAACATCTTAGAGTGCCCAAATTTAAAAAATTGGTTTAAAAAAGACTAATAATAATAATAATAATAACCTAAATCACTCTCTCTCACACACACACACTAGTAGAGATTATATCAAAGGCACACAGGAACCAACTAAAAAACCTCCCAATGATCAAAACTGGAAGAGTATGAGCAAAAATAAACAAAGCAGTATTGGATTCTAACAGAAATATAAAAGAAATATAGGATATCATACTGATATGAATAAATAATTGGATAAAAAAACAAATGAAGAAGACAGGCAAACCTCCTCTGCAGAAGAATTGGAAGTCAGTTATCTAAGTGTTCTGCAATAACCTCTACTCTTTAAGTGTGAGCTGCAGAGTGACTTTCTTCCGAAGAGCACAGTGTGGAAAGGAAGAGTCACTGTACAGTGGGCAGACCTGACAAACACCCCTCAGCCAGGTGATTATGGTGAGCATCAGTACTTATGGTTAACACCAATCACAGTCTGGTTAATACTGGTAAGTTATGTTGATGGCATGTACTCTTGATATGATGTGATACAAATGGCACTTTAGCTCTGTGGTCTTTTTCCCAAAAAGAAAAACACATGTAATCTGGTCTAACAGTAAGAAAAAGATCAGACAAATCATAACTGGGGTATATTGTACAAAATACCTAGTCATTACTCCTCAAAACTGTCAAGAGTCATAAGAAATAAGGAATGTGAGGGCAATAATCTGATTAAATTCTCGTGTGTTTTTTTTCCATCTTATTTTGAATGGCTTGCAAGATCTTAATAATAAGATCTTAGTCCTTCAACAGGAGGTGAAAGGGGTCAATTTTTTAAAAGAGAGTAAAGCAAAAAGAGACAACTTTTAAATACAAGGATTGAATGGCAAAATGCTTCTTTCTAATGTTTCCTCATCCAAGTAAACTGCCTCATCAAAAACAATAATAACAACTTCCTGTGATTATTGTGAGGATTAAATAAAATCATCAATGTGAAGAGCTTTATTATCATTATCATTATTATTTAGTTCTGTGCAACTTTATCCCTGGCTTCCTACTGTAATTATATCTCTATTTCCTTTTACCTGTATCCTCCTATCCTCCTTTTATTATACGACTAGAGGCCTGGTGCATGAAATCATACACTGGAGGGTCGGTCCCTTAGTCCTTTCTGCACCCTCTCGCACTCCAGGACCCCTTGGGGGATGTCTGCCTGCTGGCTTAGGTTCACTCCCCTGTGAATCAGGCCTATGCCAGCAGTCGGAAATCCCTTCCACAGTCCAGGACCCCCACTCCTTATCTCCCACCTGTTTGCTCCTTACCACTCAGGTCTCTACTCCTTAGTGGCAGGCTCTTTGTTGCGCAGCTTGTTGCTCCTTGTGCTACCTTGGAGGCCAAAGAGGCTCCCATCACCACTGCTATGCTCACTAACCGTGAGGCTGGTTTCTAGCTGAGCAGCACTTCCCCTGTGGGACTGCACTGACCACCAGGAGGCAGCTCCTTCATTGAGCATCTGCCCCCTGCTGGCCAGTGCATGTCATAGCAACTTGTCATTCCACTGTGGTCGATTTGCATATTAGTGTTTTATTTTATAGGATAGCATTTCTAAAAACTGTTTGAAGTCATAATTGTAACAATGTCCTTTGTAAGTAACTGATACAAATGTAAATACAACAAGAACAGTTTTGCCAACCCAGTGCTAAATCCTATCATGGGCTCCTGGAATAGGTAAAGTTTATACACAGACAGGTGCCACTTGACTCAAGGGGTGTTGAATGGAAATGGGACCTGTGCTAAATGTGGTAGGAGCCTCTTCTCCCACACTTTGCTGTAGCTCAGCTTAGGGCCTGATCTCTGCTGAGCCTGGGAATAGGGCAACACAGTGCACGGTCCCTGCCACACACCCTGCAATCAGGGCAGAGAGGAAAGGAGCATCCAATCCACATTTCTGCTTTTAAGCAACACTGGGCCAATGGCTGCTGTCAGAGAGGACTTGGGGAGGAATAAGGAGAAGAGAGAAGTCAGGTTCCACAGTGGAAAATGAATAAATGAGCCTGATATAAGCATCACAGCAAATGCCATATTCATCACTCACTTTTGTAGGGCAAGGAGCTTCACTCTTTATGCCCCCATTTCCTCCTTTGAGAAATAGTGACTGGGGTGAGGAGAGGACCCGGATTACATTTTACAGGGCTTCTTAACCATTTTCTTCTTTGTTTTGGCCTGGTGACCTATTTGTTGACCCTATGTTTGGATTCTTCCAGAAGCAGATCCTAACTGCAAGTAGCTTATCTGGGAGGTACAGAAAATAGTCATCAAGTGGCAAAAGAAAGGCAGTAAATAAAGACAAGGACTGGGGCTTCCTCTTGCAGGTTACTCAGGGATAGGAGTGCAAAACTGCTTCTCAGCATCTTTCTCCTCAAAGCGGGAGGTGCTGGGGAAATTACACACCTGCCCCAAGGGCATTAATCCCCTGGCCCCTCCAGCCTGCTGTGTGTGGGGGGAACCAGAAATGCTGCTTTGCTTAGCTGCTAGGGTGAGGAGTTCTCTGGCCCAAAGATACTGGCAGCAGGGAGTCAGCTGGAGCGAACAGGAAGGTCCAGGGGAGATGCTCAGGCAGGGGCACTTCCAATGTCTGCCACAGACAGTGTCATGTTTGAAACACATAAAGTCCATAGGAAAACCAATTACACTGAAATTCAGTTCTCTCCACAGACCCCTCAGGAGACCCCAGGTTAAGAAGCCCTGTTAAGGTTTCTTTTCCACGTGAAACGATATGGTTTTATAGCCTAAGAGTTACTCTGCCAGGAAGTGGCTGATTAAAGAGAGCTCTGCACAGTCTACTTAGAAACTATTTCAGAGGTAAAATGAACTCACCCAACCTGGCAATCCCCACAGCTCCGGGACTATGAATGATGCTGCTGGCCTTTCCCACTCTCTTTCCATTTATTATAGTGTTTGTTTTGATTTGTTTATGTATCTGCATTTGTAATATGTCCCCGAAAGCACTCTGAGGCAAAAATGCGCCCACATCTCTCAGTCAGGCACTTTGCCCTCAGCTGTCCCTGGGGACCTGCATCTTTAACATGGAGTCTGAAGCTCCAGGGTCCCAGAGCCTTTGTCCCATGAGCCACAGCAGGCTAGGTTCATCTCATGATGCCAGATGCCAACAGGTGGCTGCATGTGGGGCCTGGAGCAGCGCCCCCTGGGAGCTGCACACCACGGAGATACCATCCCACCTCCTAATGTGCCTCCGTGGCTCTGTTACTCACAGCTAAATTACGGTATTATGACTTCATTGTTGAGTCCCAATTCTCCTAATTATAGCCTAGAGATCTATTATTTGATTTGGTAACACCAAGTGCTTCTTTTCTAAATCATGTAATCTCTTGTAGCTTATTAATGTCAGGTTTGCGCACACGCGGGGACTTGGTTGTTTGCCAGGCAGAATCAAATTTTCAAATTTTCGCTGTGTTATGTTACAGGGCTTTGCTTGTTACAATCTAATTATATTGGCACTGAAATACCAAAAACCAATTTATATTAGAAAGCGCTTTAACTCTTTCTTTGGAGTGAATGTACATACCTAAGTGCCTGCCACACCACTGTTCTTTATGATTTTCCACTGGGAAATTCCTTCCGGGAAAGAGGTCAAACTAACAGTCTCTTTCTGTTAAAAAGTCTGCTGTTTTCAGATGAGAACTGTGGATGTGGCCATCCTCCTGTTTGAAGCATGGGGGAGGGGAGGAGGAAGCTTGCCTCTCCATCCCCCACAAGGCTCCCTGCTGGGAGCTCATGTGCCCCAGGCATTTGGAAACCCATCTCCCAGTGGGTGTGAGCTCCTGGCAGTACTATCTCCAGCCCAGGACCATTTTTCCTGCTCCCTGCCCCTTTCTTCCCTTCAGATGTATTTTTTATGCTGCTTTCTACTAGGGCCCCAGTGGCTCCATAGCCCTAAGACATTGTCCTTTGAAGACCGGAGGGGACTTGCTGCCGATGACAGGGGCTGCTCCAGCAGTGGGACCACCCCCATAATCCTGCTCTGCCTTCTCCGGAGACTCCTGACTCTCGGGATGTTTGTCTGGCCACTCTGCCCTTGGCTTTCTGACCACAGGAACACTATTACTTGTCAGACTGTTATCACCAGGAAATACTTGATCTAAACCATTCAGCATCCCACCTTTGAAAAGAAGCCTCTACTTCCTCCTAGCTTTTTAAAGACCTTGTTATTTAGGTTCACAGACAAATTGAGAGGAAGGTACTGAGACATATTATCTATCTGCCCCTACACGTGCATAGCCTCCCCATTATCAACATGCCCCCAACAGCACTCCCATCTCACTGGGAGCCACACTTCTGCTCACTTATTAACTCCAGCTGCAACTTCTCTCCAGCACCCTCCATCCCCCCAACCTCTTGTTCCCACTTCAGGGCATTTGTACACGTTCTTCTGTCTGCATTGTTCTTGATATTTCTGGCTCCTTCTCATCCTTTATTCCAGATAAAATGTCACTTCCTTAGAGAACTCTGTTCCTTCTATTTAACCAGATGCACTCCCACTGCCCCGTTTCAGTTATTTTACCTGTATTTATTTGCTTTCTCCTTATTAGCTCTCCTCCTGCTCCTGCCCAAGACTATAAGAGCCACAAGGGCAGAGATTTTGTTTTATTCACTGTTGAACTTCCAGTGCCAACCCCAGTGCCTGGCACATAGATGAAGATCAATCAATAGCTGTTGATAAAGGAGTGAATAGATCCCAGGAAATGTATGTCCTTTGCCCTCCAATGGAGAAGAATCACTGTGTTCCAGCTCTTTGGACTTGCCTCACTCCCATCCCAAGGACCTGCTTCATTCTTCCTGAAGCCACAGGGCATGCCAGTCTGTTGCCCCTGAGCAGGGAGCCCAGGAGTCACTATAGCTTGGCACCGCTGTGGCTCTGTGTCACCAACCCAGCTTCCTTGCTGGAGCCTGAGCCGGACTTAGATCCCTTCTGAACCAAATGCCACATCTTCCATGATACCTTCCCTGGAGGTGGTTCTCCTGTGGGGCCCCCGCGTGTCACCTGGTAAGGGGGCTAGTGGCAGCAAAGGAACCATCAGTGGTCATGTCAAAGTTCACTCCTATTTACCTAAGTGAGGGATGAAGTGGAGCGAGGTCAGAAACCCCCTTCAGGGCACAGTCATTGAGTCCCAGCAGCAGGGAGATGGATGGGAAACAGACAAAACCTCCACTGCAGCAGGGAGAGAGGTTAGCCAGGCACACACTGCCCCATGGGAGAGAATCACAAAAACCATCCCAGAGTAAAACGATGCATCACACAGCTCTGAATCAGACAAGTGTGGGCCTGATCTGTGGGCTGATGTGGCTACTTAATTCAATTCTAACAAATCATTGCTCAGATGTATGGAGTTAGCCGACCCCTTTTTGCGTCTTCTGCTAGGTTTCTCTAGAGGAGAAGCTCCAGTGAGGAACTGCAGACCCACAATGAGTACAAGAGAATGCCCGCCAGGATGCAGAAAGCTGAGAGCCTCTCTGCCAATCTGTGGGGGTCCTAGAATATCCCAGGTGCATTAAGGATTGGAAAGATACTCTTTCTTCAGAAACCCCAGCTGAAAAGCAGACAACAAGATAGGAGCCTCTGCCCTCTGTCTGGGAATGAAGGCCTTGAAACACATCACCATCCTAGGAAGGGAGGCGGGGGCATGGGAAGTGGAGCATGAGAGGTTGGCTCTCCTTCAGAGAACCTTCTCACTTCTATATCTTTGCCCAAACTACTCCCTCAGCTGGAGTTGTCTCCTGCACCCATCCCATTTCTGCTTGGAGAAATTCAACCCATTTTTCATAACCTGATCAAAAAATCATCTGCTCAGTGAAGTATTCTCAGATCCACTTGTCTCAAAATAACTTGCTTGGGCTGTTTACAGTTTGGGTAATCATACGGCCTATTTCACTTGGTACAGTTCTGGTTTATGCCTGTTATTTAGCATTTACTACCAGCATCTTTTCACTTGTTCTTGATATTTAGACTCCACCAAGGAAGCTGGGTTGGTGACACAGAGCCGCAAGTGTCCCAAGAGAACAATGACTTGTACTGTGTGGTGGACATACCTTCTGATGCACCCCCTCCCCCCAATGGAGTCATGCCCTTTGCTAATCTTCTGCCTTTGCATGCTGGGAAAACTGGTGACTTGCTTCTGGCCAAAACTGTGGCAATGGTAATGGGATAGTCACTCCCTTGTTATGTTACCTTATATGAGGAGAGTGATTCCTCTGTGGTCCTGGAAGAAGCAAGCCGCTATGACAGGAACTGCCTGTGGAAAGGGCCATCAGAACTGTGGACAGAAACTGTCAGCAGCCACTAGGAACTGAAGGCCTCTGTCCCCAGATGCAAGGAACTGAATTCTGCCAGTAGTCATGAGGGCTGCTAGAGGACCCTGAGCTCAAGAATTGCTGACTCCTGAATTGGAGGCTTTGAGAGCCAGAGCAAAGGACCCAACTGAGCTGTGCCTGGACTTCTAACCCACAGACACTGTGAGATAATGCATGGGTGTTGGTTTAAGCCACTAAATTTGTGGTCATTTATTTGTGGCAATCAAAACTGACACATATGGTTGCCCTAGTTCTAACACTCACCAAGGACTGAAATGGTCTTATCTCCATGACAGACTGGTGTTTTCTTAAAGTTGGGTGGGTATCATATACACCTCCCTAGATTCCCTCCATTCACAGAGCACTACTAACTCCTTTCCAGGTACCCACCAGGTTCTCTAGCATGGTACTTAAGCAGAGCAAGGCCTTTGGCATCACAGTGCCACTTTTGAATCCCAGGTCCATCACTTAATACCCATGTGACTTGAAACAAAGTACTTTAAATCTCTGAGGACTTCTGTTTTCTCATCTACAAAATGGTATTACGAAACAACACTTTCCTGGAGTAAAACTGTTGTGAAGATAAATTAAACTAATGCCAAGTGCTTACAATACTTGGCACAAATACTGTGTCAATCTAGTATTCCTTACATTTTTTGTTTCATTTAATTCTTATGTTGAATCTGCTGTTGCTATTTCCATTCACAGAACAAAAAACAGGCTCAGAGGCACTAAGTAACTCTCTCAAAATTACACAGCAAGTAAGCAGAAAGACTCAAACCAAATCCACATGTGCTTTTATCCAGACTGCCCACACTTTTATACCTCTTGTCAATGTGCATTTGGAAAACAAAAACAAAGAGAACTTTTTCCAGAATTCCATAGTGACTTCCCCAAGAACCAGGGCACAGACACACAGATGCCAGGCTTGGCTAAGGCTCATGCTCTGGAGCCATTCCTTCAGGCAGGAGTGGGTTTCTACAAGGGAAGGCAGACAATTCCGAGGGAGTTTAGTGGGAGACCCATAAATGAGCCCCAGGGCCCATTAAGCTGACATACCACCTGACAACCAATGGGGACTTCCAGCCAATTCCCGTCTAAGTAAAGCCTGGATGTTTACGTAAGTGCAGATGATTGGATCCATAGACAATTTGCTACCTGCTCGTGTTTAATGTCTTTCTGAACACTCCTGAGGAGCTCATTCATTGTAAGTGACTGTAAGCTTATTGTGTTGTAAACCAAGCCTGACAGCACAATAGGCTCCAATAAAACGAAGTGGCCTCTTTGCCAGCCAGTGTAGGAGCTGAGAAGGAGCAGCATGCAAATCAGCCCAGAGATAATTGACAAGATTGCTGGGATGCACACTGCACACAAGGCCCTAATCCAAGAGCATTTTATGTCCCTGTCCTTAGGTAACCAGCAGAGATACAAGCTGCGGTGACAAGGTGATTCCAACCGCATTTACCATGGTGCAGTGAGGGTCAGGCACCCGGGCCCACTAATTGGTGAAATCCATGAAGGCCATGGCCTGACAAGGCTGAAATCCATTTGTTATTCTCTGCTTGGCATGCCCTTGCTCCTTCTCTAAACCAGAGGGTTCCAACTCATATTTCAAGACCAGTCAGTTTTCCCTCAGAGCTTGCTGGACTGCACCAGGGAAAGCATTTTCCCCCTTGAGCTCTGAGAGACCCTTGGCCATTATCTGGAATAGCTCTAACTATGTGAGTATCTGAAATGCTGGCCCTTTTCTACATCCCCAAATGAGTACAGAATTCAAAATTCTTTATGGATGCCCTCCAGAGATAAGCATTTTCATGGATGCACTCAAACCGTCAGTGAGTGATGCATACTTGATGATAACACAGGGACCATAGGGAAAGAATCACACCATTCAGTACCTTGGCTTCCACAACTTAGTTTGCTTCTTCCCCCTCTGGGCCCTCAGGAAGGAACATTCTTTTTGCCTCAAAGGTAGGGGGTGACAGAACCCAAATTCCTGGGTCCCAGGCACCTCTGCTCCTACCAGGCTTTTCAAATATTATTATTGTTATTATTTAACTAAGATGAGTTTCTGGAGGAAATTACCTTACCCAAGACTGAAATAATTTGTTTGTATCAATCTGTTGTATGCATTCACTTGTACATTATTATAGACTAGTAGCCCTGCACACGTATCCATGTGCCAGCAGCTTTCTGCCGCCCGCCTGTAGCTCTCCTATATGCCCCCCTCCCGCCAACCTCTCATAGCTTGCTGCCCTGCCCGCTGCTGTAGCTCTCTTCCACTGCTTGTAGTTCACTGCCCCACCTTCCTGCAGATCAGTGATCAGGTTATTACATTATTGGTCATTAGGCCTCAAGGTATAACAGACAATTAGCATATTCCACTCCTATTATATAGGATATGGGACTCCAGAGAGGGCAAAACACCTATACTTTGTACTTAATGCACAGTTGTATGCCTTTAGTGCAGGCCAAAACGCTGCAACAAGTAGAACCAAACAGTGTACAACAGCTCGAACACAATGCAATATTAGTTCTCACTCACGTGGTAATCCCAAGTAGGTGTTCAAGGAGGTTGTCGGCTATATTCCCTGCAGCAATCCAGGGCTCCAGCCTCTTCCATATTGAGACTCCCATACTGAGATTATTTTATAGGGTATCTTCCCCATCTGCACCAAAATGACAGGAACAAAGAGCACAAAGTGAGTCATGTGGGAGGTTTTATTGCTCAAGCCTGCAAATGGCAAACATGTTACAGTCATTCATATTCTATTGGCTAGAGCTTAGTCACATAGCCATGGCTAACAGCAAGGGCTGCGGGAAATGGCACTTGTTGTGTGTCCTGGAAGATGAGAAAATAGATTTTAGTGGAGAGCAAGCAGTCTGTGCTACATATGTCTAAACTAGTTTCCTTCCTCATTCCCCACTCCACATCCTTTGCAGAGGACGAAGATCACAGCTGTGCTGGGTTGCACACAGCTCCTCCCACAGACATCTATGTTCCAGGTATTTTTTAATATTAAACTAGAGGCTTGATGCATGAAAATCAGGCAAGAGTAGGCCCACCTAGCCCCAGCTGCCTCACAGCCCCATCCTCCGCCAACTGGTCACTCCAGAAGGTGGTTCCAGAAGGTTGTTCCACCCATCCAGTCCAGTTAGCATATTAGCTCTTTATTATATAGAATAATCTACTTCCCACTTATTGACATAATGATGTTAGAGATATGTTACCAACCACAGAATACAAGTCTTACTTATGAATTCATATATTTACACCGAACAACACTCCAACTTTGGCAATAGAATTTGATTCTTCCCACCTAAACCCTGCTATGTAGTAACCAAACATAGAGTTGGTTTCCATGACTTTGCACATCAATTTCAATAAATTAAAGTGTCAAAATATAGAACACGGCAAAAGGGCATTTCTCTAACGCCATGGGGCACAATTTCTCTGTCTGCCACAACTACTTGGCCTTTGGTCTAGCAGATACCAGGAATCCCTAACGGCAAAATCTTCTTGAAGATGCTTTATCCAATGCTTTCAGGCAATGTTTTTGACAAATAACTGGCTTACTCTCTTTCCGAATAGAATTTCTACGTAATGGGCCATTTGAGATTATAACTGTTTGGCCAAACATTTGCTGAGCCCAGTGAGCAGGGATTCTGCAACTGCTGCAGGAAGTGACTGTCGTGATCTACTCAAAGGGGCTCCTGAAAAAGGGCTGCTAGCTGCTCTTGGTGAATATGCACAATGTAACTAATCCACATAAAGCTCTTTATCTGCCCTTCAGCTATTATCAAACCAGTCTGAGGGAGTTAATAAACAACATAGATGAGCTATAGGGAAATATTAGCTCATCCTATATAATAAAAGGCAAATATGCAAATTGTCCCCTTGGGATTTCGACCGATTGGGAGTTTGACTGCTTGCTATGACATGTGCTGACCACCAGGGGACATCAATGAACAAAGGAAGGCCCCAGCCAGCAGCCAGCAGCCAGTGGAAGGAAGGCCCTGATTGCCAGCAAGGCCTGGGGACTGTACCTGTGCACAAATTCCATGCACCAGGTCTCTAGTTGTTTTATATTTAATTAAGATTGCTTACAGCTGAATATTACAGAATGAGCATACAAAATAGCTTTAAAATTATTCATTCAGTTTATATAATAAGGAATTAGGATACAGGCTTTGAGTAAGCTTCTTTGAAATTCCTTGGCTTTCTCTTTATGGTCATAAAGTGGCTGTTGTGGTACCATGCATCACATCATCACATCCTTATACAAGATCTAAAACAAGAAGCAGAGAACAGGCCTTCCCCTTGGAATGTTCTCTCTTTTTACCAGGAACCTTCTCTATATACTCCTTCCAGCACACTGCTCTCTATTGTTTCTAGACCATTCATTACCATACAGGAATGGAATTAGCATAATTGACTTACAATAAGAATGATTCATGTCCTGGGAATGAATACATTGCCCAAAATTGTGTCTGTTACCTTGACAAACTTTGGATTCTGGTAGGAGGAAAAAAAAAAAAAAAGCAGAGATCATTGCTAGGTAAGCAATCCCTGATGTCTTCCACATTCCTCAAGGAGTTTCTTGCTTTTTCATTGTATTAAACTAGATTAAAAACAAAACACTATTCCTAAACATTATCATTTGTGTTCACCATTTGAAAAGCTTTTATAAAATTATTAGAGGCTCAGTGCACAAAATTCGTGCACAGGGGGTGGTTGTCCCTCAGCCCAGCCAGTACCCTCTCCAATCTGGGACTCCTTGAGGGATGTCTGATGGCCCTTTTAGGCCCAATCCCCATATCCCTCTCACAATCCAGGACTGCTGGCTCCCAACTACTCACCTGCCTGCCTTCCTAATTGCCCCTAACTGCTTCTGCCTGCCAGCCTAATCACCCCTAACCACCTTTCTGATAGCCTGATTGATGCCTAATTGCTCCCCTGCCAGCCTGTTTGCCTCCAACTTCCCACCTTTGCCTGCCTAGTCACCTCTAAATTCTCTCCTCTGCAGGCTTGATCACCCCCAACCGCCCTTCTTTGCAGGCCTGATCCCTCCCAACTGCCCTATCCTGCTGACCTGATCACCCACACTGCCCTCCCTTGCAGGCCTGGTCCCTCCCAACTGCCCTTCCCTGCTAGCTATCTTGTGGTAGCCATCTTGTGTCCACATGGGGCAGGATCTTTGACCACATGGGGGCAGCCATCTTGTGTGTTGGAGTGATGATCAATCTGTATATTACTCTTTTATTAGAGAGTATAGAAGCCTGGTGCATGGGTGGGTGTCAGCTGGTTTGCCCTGAAGGGTATCCTGAATCAGGGTTGGGGTTCCCTTGGGGCATGGGACAGCCTGGGCGAGAGGCCTGTGGTGGTTTTCAGGCCAGCAATGCCCCCCAGTGACCCAAGCGGAGGCCCTGATATCTGGGATTTATTTTATGTTCTACAATTGAAACTTTGTAGCCTGGAGCGGAGCCAAGCCTTCTGCTTGCTCCGGAGGTGGCAGCCATTTCTGATGGGACATTTACTTTCTATAATTGAAACATTGTAGCCTGGAGTGGAGGCCTAGGCAGGCCAGAGATGCAGAAGCTTGGCTTCCTCCATCACCGGGGCAACCCTAGCCTCTGCCCTCTTCAGCTTCGTGGCTGCCACCATTACTGTTGGGATATATCTTTTATAATTGAAACTTTGTAGAGTTGAGTGGAGGCCTAGGCCGGCAAGGGCAGGTGGAAAGCTTGGGTTCTTCCATCATCACCAGGCAAACCCAAGCCTCCCTCCTGCTCTCTGTGGCCACAGCCATCTTGGTTGAATATCACTCTTGATTGGCTGGTGGGTGTGGCTGGTGGGTGTAGCAAAGGTATGGTCGATTTGCATATTACTCTTTTATTAGATTGGCTGTTTTAATGTTATAATCTCACCTCGCATGAAAGCATTTCTTTTTAGTGCTAAAATAACAACTACAATTATTGACTGAATACTGTGTGCCTAGCACTACATTAAGTGACTTATGTGTATATCTGAGTCAAGTCAGCAAATAAATAAGAGAAGGCTGGTACTGTGAGATTCTCATTTTTCAGATGAGGAACCTGAATCTTAATATGGTTAAATGTCTTTGCTTATTATAGTGGTAAACTTGAAATTTAGGTAAATTTGAACCCAAGGCCTCTGGCTTCAGAGTCTGAGTTTTAAACTCTGTTGGTTTTGTTTCTAACATTACTAACTGCGCTTTCACATATGAAAAATTCACAGATTTCAAGACATGGAAAAATTTGTCCTTACTAGGCCTTCTGTAAGAAGATTGATGAGAACAGTATACTTTAACATGATGTTTGGTTTCTGGGAAGCTCAGAGGTAGTTCTGCATTCATGTGCTGTCATTTTCTTCAGTCAGAAATCAATACACTTTTTCTCTCCCCTTATCTTGCCTTTATTTTTTAATGCTTAACTTTTTTATTTTGCAAATATTTGGTACTAATATATACATGCTTTGATCAGAAGCCATCTGCGGGAAAGAGTTGAGGTACAAACAAATATAAGGGCCATCTGATTATTTGCTGAAGGTTAAGAAATAAAAAGTACTGACATCCATAACTTATTTTGAAATGCATCAAAAACAGTTAAATTTTTGCATTTAATGGAGGGAATATGAATGGATGAAGCAAGCACTACTATAGAATGTTAATTATAGCATCCAAGTTGTGGGCATATGGGTTTCTCTGTACAATTCTTTTAACTTTTCTGTGGTTTTTATTATAAAATGTTGGAAAATATGTCAATAATAATCTCCTAAAAGAAGCTCACAAAAATATAATTCTTTTGAAGTAACAAGAGGTAAGCAGATGAGTTTGGTATAGGAGAGTTTTCTGAAAAATTGGGGCTCAATCCTCAAGGTAACTGAGAAAGGCTGGAAGATTTAAGCAGAGGATGAAATGTAAGAAGAAGCTGGTACGTGGAGGACGAATGGGTGGGAGCAAGGTGGCGCAGGGAGCTGCTGTAATGGTCCAGATGAGAGCATGATGGTAGCTAGTGCCTGAGCAAAGGCGGCGGAAGTGGGCGGAGTGATAGAGATGAGTTCAATTAAAAACCCAAGAGAGAACTAAGGACAACTTGATACCTGAAGTCATGTGGGGACGTGGAGCTATTGAGTATGACTTGGGTTTCTGGCTTGGGGCAGCCGGAATGTTGAGGCCATTATTCAGGATGGATTACAGGTAGAGCCTTATAGCTGAGCTGGCAGCACAGAGAAGCACCATCCACTTGGCACTGATCCAGTTCCCTCTCTGGGAAGTCCCCCATCCCCACCGTGTCCTGGAATCTGCTGGAGCTCCAGATTTCTCCTGCGTGGATATTTTTCCTCTTCCTGCTTCCAAATAAAGGGAACCCTGCTCTCTGCTTCTCTGCACACTCAGACCCGCTGAGAAAGAGCCCTGCAAAGGCTTCTGAATCCCTTTCCAAGCCATCTGGAGCCCAGTGGATGTGTGTGTGTGTTGGGGGGGGGGGGGGGGGGGGGCGGGGGGGACGCAGACCCAGCTCTAACTCCGGATTACACTCACGTCTGCTGTCTCTAAGAAACAAACCCTGGCTGCATCACTTTATTATGAAATTTAAATTGTTTCCGTGGACCTCAAAGGGGGGAAATTAAACTGTTTTCAGCTTTAGTTGTGGTCATAATAAAATAGCTACTTAGGAGGGTTTGTGTTATTCTTAGATAAATGAGGAACAGAAATAATTTTTAATAGTTTGCCATAAAGACAATCATGGGGTTTTTCACAAGAGAAACACAATCAAGAGGATGAGGGCATCCACAGTTGTTCCTGCTTGGGCATCACACACGATGAGTACCTGGTCTCTATCAAACTGGGAAAGTGACAAGACAGGCTGCTAGTCTGCTTCCCCAGTTACTTGGGTTCTCTCCAGTGGCCTCCTCTCACCTACTATGCCTGGAGCCTCTGTTGTGTACCTCCATCCCAGCTTCCCCATTGAAATCGGTGTCTAGAGCCCAAATCACAGTCACCTTACTTACATAGAGCATCACCCAACCATACCCATCATGCACAGAATGTTCTTACATGTCACCTCGTTTGAGCATCACAGACACTGTAAGGTAAGGAATGATATGCTTCTTTTCCGAAGGGAAAACAGACTCAGGCAAAATGATTTGCCCCAGACCCATACATATTCCTCTAAAATCTGTTCCCCTACTCCAAGCTGCTTCCTCTCCTCTTGGGACACAGGCCTTCATTGGGCAACACTAATGGGCACGATTTGGTGGAAATCATGCAGGATTTAGTGTCCTGTGACCCGGGGAAAGTCAATCTGAGACTTTTTGTATATTGGTTTTCAAATCAGTAAAAAAGGGGGAGAAATCAGTTTGAACCAATAGGGTTGGACTTTGTAAGGAATAATTCTTGGAACATATATAAAATGTTAAAGAGTGAGGGCTCACAAGAGACATATGAAAACATGCTCAAAGTCACTTATCATCTGAGAGATGCAAATCAAAACAAAAATGAGGTACTGTATCACACCTGTCAGAATGAGTATCATCAACAAATCAACAAATGACAAGTGCTGGAGAGGATGCAGAGAAAAAGGAACTCTCTTGCACTGTTGGTGAGAATGCAGACTGGTGCAGCCACTGTGGAAGACAGTATGATGTTTCCTCAAAAAATTAAAAATAGAACTGCCATTTGACCCAGTAATCCAACTTCTAGGAATATATCCCAAGAAAACAGAAACACCGATTAGAAAGGATATATGCACCCCTATGTTCATAGCAGCACAGTTTACAATAGCCTAAACGCCAATCAGCAGATGAATGGATTAAAAAACTGTGGTACATCTACACAATGGAATACTATGCTGCTGTAAAAAAAGAATTCTTACCATTTGCAACAGCATGGATGGCTCTGGAGAGCATTATGCTAAGTGAAATAAACCAGTCAGTGAAAGATAAATACCACATTATCTCACTCATTTATGGATAATAAAGAACATTACAAACTGTTGAACAAAAATAGATAGAGGCAAAGAAGCATCGAACAGATTATCAAACTACAGTGGGAAGGTAGAGGAGGGTTGAGGTGGGTAAGAGATCAACTGTAGGACTTGTACACATGCATATAATCACAACCGACAGATGAAGATACTGAGGGTTGGAGGGGGAGGGGAAGAGGGCAAGTGCCAGGGGTAGGGGAGGCCAGGGGGAGGTCAGTGGGGGGGGGGGGGGAAGAGAGACATATATACTACTATTTGTAATACCTTAATAAAATTTTTTTAAAAAGAGTGAAGGCTCAAAACAAATCTTTATCTTAATGAGGCATTTATTAGCTTATTCTATGATGACATAATGTTTTAACTCTAATGGAGATCTTTTAAACAAGTTTTTTAAAATGGCACTGAAGGAAAGCAACTCCTATATGATGTCCTGAAGTAGGAAGTGGGAGTTACTTGGGACCCAATGGCTTTGGAGTGATCTAACAAATCCCATGGGGCTGAGAGCCATGTGTTTACTCCATGTTACATACCATTTATCCTCCCCTCCCCATCCCGGGCTTCCACATGTGCCCCAAGGCAGGAACCAGCAAAGGCACTTCCTTCTTTCTCATTCTGAGAACAAAAGGACAGTGTCTATTTCAAAGTATATTGTGCATTATTAAATCACTTCCAAAAGCCAGTCTTTAATTCAGATTAGTGCTAAACGAATAAACTTTTCGGACACTCAACCACTGGTTTTGAAGAAAGGTTGGATTACAACCCCCTGAGTTTGCAAGATACTATTTGTGACTTGGAGTTTCCAGTTGGCTTCCTTCTAAGTGTTGCATGAAGAATACCTGTGCCAGACTCCCAACCCTGGCTCTTAGAGGAGAGAAGGCAGTGGATATTATGGCAGAACATGCTTTCTCTGTATCCACTTATCACTCACATTGGGAGAACTGACTCTGAAGCAAGCAGGGGAGGGTGGGAAACATGTTGCCCCCAAACACCTAGCCCCAGCTCTCCTAGGCCTGGTTTTGAACCTATAGATTTGAGTTGATGCCAAATTACATGCTTCCCCCTTTAACTCTCTTTTAAGTCTACACATTTAAAGGCCTGGCATGGAGACTCTATTGGCATGAAGCATTTTGAATCTTTTATTTTCCAATAATAAATACATCAGAGGTTAGAGGAAGAGCTGCTAAAATTTCAGAAATCTGCCCCCAGTTTATCGAATGTAATGTTTTGGATACACATTAAAGTCTTCAGTCCATATTTATTATTTTAAACACTGCCTGAGCTTTTCCCAAATGCATCAATAATTGCCATGGGAGTAAGAGAGACCACTTTAGTTGATGCCCCAAGAGTTATCCTTTCTTAGCAATAACTTCTGATGCTTATGAGGAATCAAATGCATTGTAGAAAAATCCAGATTTTTCTCATATGTCCAGAACTGAGAAACCCTTGGAGAAGTAAAATTATTCTTTAAATTATCATAAGGAGACAAAGGAGGTAATATGGGTCTTTCAATATGTAACAGGATAGGGAGGGGGGTGTTATGGAGACCCAGGAAAGGTTGCTCATGTAGGGTTTTATCATTGACATCTGGATGCCCACCTTCCTCTCCATATCTTCTCTTACATCTAGACTGAATTCAACAATATAGCCTTCCTTACCCTGGACCGTCACTAAATAGCTGAGTAAGTGGCACATGAAGAGGGAGTTTGAGATTGGATTGGGAGAAGAGCAGCCGGAAAGATATGAAGGACAAACTTAATCACCTTCATAGCTGACCTTCCCTTTAGAACTACAACACTATGCAAGCATCACTGGCAATGATCAGATACAAATTATGGAGACCAGGGTACAGAGGGGATGACAACGCATACCATGAGAAAGAGCTGAAGAGTGCAGGACTGTTTAATGAGCAATGAGAACTGTTTGTCAATAGCTAAAGAGTAGATATAAGGAAGATGTGGTCTTCATGGCCAGAGAAACCAGAACTAGGAAGATACAAAGAAAACTATTCCCACAACTTTGACAATGAAGGGAGGGAGGAATGAACTATCATTTATTGAGTACCTACTATGAGTCAGAGCTTGTATGAAGCATTTGGTGTGTTTTTGATCATGAAGTCCACACCTTGTTTCTGGAAATATATACGATGAGGAACTGAAAGATAGAGAAGTTATGAGATTTCTGAGATCACAGAGCTAGTAAAGAGCTTCATTTGAATGTGTACAACTTCACACTGATCCTATTATGTAAGTGATCAAGCAGAGTCTGTGTGACCTCCTGTTGTGGGGATTGAAGAAGATTTCTACATAGGCCAAGGCTCACACCAGCTGTTCTCTGAGGTGCCTTTCAGTTCTAAAGCTCTGTGCACAGTTCTGGTGGGCTGAGAAAGGGTGGCTGGAGAGCTGAGGGCTGAGGAGAAGATGCAGGAGAAATGCTTTGCGGGTAAGTCATCTGTTCTGCAGACTGAAATGAATGACAAATGGGACTGAATCCCTCCAAATGTCCCCAACAATAAAATACTTCATAAAGAAGCCTGACAATTTAGTTGTTAATTCAAAACATCCTTTTCCAAGCTGCCTGTAACTAATAACCTAATTATTGCAAGTTGGTGGTTATAAAAAAGAAAGTAAAATCATATTAAATACAAATGTGCATTTTTCCTGCAATTACTCATTCTATTCATATGTTCATTTTACCCTGTACTCTTGAATGTTACCATCATGTTCTTAACCTACAAATTAAACCTTTATTTATATAAAAAGTCCAATGTAATTTCAGGAATGTAGAGGTTTCCCACTCTTTCTTAAGGAGGGCCAACTCGGTGGTGGAAACAGTCAGGACCCTGGAGCATAGGACCTGATTTTAGGCTGGATGTGCAACAAAAATTAACTAGCTATTTAACTTGGGCAACTTTTTAACTTCTTTGAACTTTGGGTTCCTCATCCATAAAATTAGATTATAATACCCACATTGCAATTTCATTGAGAAGGTCATGAAACCATCTCTACCCCAAAATGGTGTATATACTGATATCCCCCAGAATTTCCTCATGTCCTCTGTAACCCTTAGAAACCAACTTAAATTTTTATTTCCTCACTCTTCTTTAAGCTTATTTTATGTGAGACCTCTGACCCTGGATCAAATCTTTCGAGCTATCCCTTTAATTTCTTGGATACTTTTGGATAATAAAATAAAAGTTTACCAGACATTTGAAGTCTCATATCCTCAATTTACAAATGAAAATGCCCAATCTCCTATAAAAGGGAAATTGTTGATCTAGATTTACAGTTCTGACTTTTCTTCTTCTCCCATCTTGGATTTGCTGCAAAAGAAAGAGTGAGGGAGCAGGAATGGGTGGCCACTTTTTCTTTCCTCACTCAGTGCTTTCTTTCTTCATTCCCCCTTTTGCTTTGCGCACAAGAATTCTTACATGAGTGAGCATGTTGAGTGAGGGCACAGAGTTGGGTTCTCAGCTACACACAAACATAACCCATCCCACTCTTGTTGGAGATCTTCCATTGCAGCCACCTTGGTGATGATGCTCCATTCCAGCTAGTTGTTTACACTTTTGCAGTCTCCTGACACTTGACGATGTCTCTAGTTGTTCTACTAAGGTCTCCTCATCTCTTCAGGTCTCCTTGGATCAGACCTAAAATGACCCCATCACACTCTCTCACATGGGGCCAAGTATGGTCCAGCTTTCTTTGCCTCTGCAAATCTGAAGAGGTTACCCCAAATATTGCTCTAGCTTCTTTGTTCCTTCATGTGAATAGCCAATTGGACATAATATCTTTATTATCTTCTCTTGCTTCTTAAGAGTCACATCTGATAATCTGGAACTGTCTCCTCAGAAAAGTTCCTCTCCTGCTTCTTACTTTGACCACAACTCTCACTCCTTCCCAGCAATCTCATCCCCTCCTTCTCTGTCCATCTGCACAGATTTGTCACTTGGTCCCACCATTCTCTCTCCAATTTCCCTGTCCATCAAAGATCCATGGCTGATCATTGCAATCACTTTCTCTAATGCTTCCTTAATTTCCTTGCCCTTGTATATTTCTGACAAAACCTCAACTCAATCTCTTTCCCATTCTGCTTATTTATCTTCTACACCTGTGCAGCTAAGAAATGTTCGCAAAAAACCAAATAACCGTAAGCTTTGGTAATCTACAAATTATGGTCTTTAACCTCATTTTGGTCAATTTACTCTAGCATCTTCTTTAAAATTATCCCAAGCTTCCTCACTCTGCAAGCCTAGTCAGCCTCTCCTACCTCACAACCCCCACTCTCAGCCAAGAGCATTTTTTGTACTTTATCAAGATCCGTGTGCTTGGGGCCATTACATTGGTATTTTATAAAAGCTCCAGATGATTCTGATATTGGGGAACACTGATCCAAAAACAAACAAACAAATAAAAACCCACCCCACAAACCCTGCAAACACGTGAGGTGCCTTCCAGTTCTAAAGCTCTGTGCACAGTTCTGGTGGACTGAGAAAGTGTGGCTTCACTTGTCTGGCTGAGCCCATCTTGCCTCCTTTTTGCCTCTTTTTTTTTTCAATCTCATTTAGGATTCGATGACCTAACTTAAGACTATTAACCTTTGTATTAAAATGATGATCCCATAGATACTTGTGATAATCTCAGCTACACACACACTTAACCACTGGCATAGACACCATGCTTCTGTGTTCCTCTGTCTAGGGTGGTATACCAAACTGTAGGGATTGAGCTGTAAATGCTTATTAAAATCAGGCTGTAGAACCAAGATTGTGTCAGACAGGTTATTGTTATCTTGGCAGCGTCACCTTTGTCATCCCTTATAGATTGTTGGGTTAGTTTTTCAATGAGAAGATGCATGAAATGTGTGATGTTCAGACACAGCAGGCTTCAGACCCCTTCTTAACTGCTTCATGATTACAGCTGTAGAACTTTCCTGCTCCAGTTCATAGGATTCAATCTAGTAAACATTTCCCTGATGGTCAAATGGGAGCCTTCCAGATATTCATTCCCCCAACTGTTCCTACATTTTTGTAAGTCCTGATTCTGATATTAACCCTTTTACTGCCAAGTGTCATAGAGGCTCAATTTTCTTGACCAAATCTAGGCTGATTCAGAGGCTCCATGTGTTGGGCAATGAAGAGCTTCCTGAGGGTCAGCCGTAAAAATGAATACTTACTGAAAATTGCATATTAGGAAGCCAGGAATCTATCCAAAAGTGATACTGATAACTACTTCATTTGTTATGTGTCCCTGCTTTGAAGATGTCACTCAAGGTAATTCTGATTACCTGAAGCAGATGCAGCTCTATCATCATACTCCTCTCTCCTAGGTCTAGTTGAGGATGTATCAGCATAGGTCATCGTGTAGTGTGGCTTGGGAGTGTGCGATGAGAAGGTAGCACAGCTCTCTTTAAGCCCAGGAATGAGAACAGACATGAGATCCAAAACACCTGGCTCCGGCTCTTGTCAAACACGTGAGCTTGCCCAAAGCATTCCTTTTCCCTGTGCTTCAGTTTCCTCTCCTGCTACTTAGTCAAGAAAATTAATTATCCCAGAGGTTCCTTTCAACCCTGACATTCCACAAGTCTTTGAATCCACAAGACAATAATTTGATTTCCTTGGCTCAAAATGTCTCACTAGGCTGGGCCTGTGACAAGGACAGCAAGGGCTAGGCCAGGGCTGGAAGCTGAAAGCTTTCTCCTGGGCCTGTGAGGCATGACCTTGTTCTGGGAATGGGTCCTGAGGGCAGCCAGGAAGGTGAGAATCCACAGGCACCAGAGAAGCAAACAACTCTGACCACAAAATCAGGGCCCATTATAAGCTTGGTAGGTCACACCAACTGCTGACAGACATGGTGTGAGGATTAGGTTGCAGGTAAGACACAGTGCAAACCTATGGTGTCTACAAGCTTACCATGTTTTCAGAAGGAAGGTTCTTCCACCAAGGATCCTCTTTTCCGGTTCCCGGGGGCCCAGGCCTTACCCACATGCAGATCTTGATCTCATCAGGAGCCCTCTGTTCCCTCAGCTGCTGCTGGTTTCCCTCTGAGGACATGTGGCCTTCCTTACAAGTTTTATTGTTCCCCCTCTCCCGCATTTTCTCACGAGTTCCTTCCTGGGTAGCTGGGGCTCAGCCAGCCTCTTCTTGTAAGAAACAGGCCCAGTACCCACAAGAAAGACCCCTTTTCTCTTCTTTATGCCTCCTGTTGTCATTTCAAAAAAGAAAGAAAATCAATAAAATTCTCTCTTCCTCTAGGTTCTCTTTCTGGGTTTCCTCATTAGGAGAATTAAGAGCAATCGAAGCCAAATCCAGAGCTGCTTCTCTTTAGACAAATCATCTTAAAACTCTTCATTCCTCAAGTCAAAAAAGGATGAGTGTTGGCTGCCAGCCCTGAGCCCCCACCTCAGCTTCCCATCATCTTCTCTGCAGTGCAGCCAGGAGAAGAGAAAGAGATGATTTTTGAGGCTTCACATTTTTTTCCCCAACAGCCAGTCTTCCAGGTAGAAGGGAGTCTCTGTGCTTGGTTTCTGACTGGGCTTCTGTAATGGGCCCAGACAACTTCTCTTTCTGGAATCCATCCAGATCCAGAATGGGTTGAGATAGTGAATTCCCATCCCTGGAAAGGTCTGCGTAGTAGAGGACAACTGCTCCCCCATTGTCCAAGGAATTACACTGGATGACTGCAGTCCCCTTTGACTTGTTAGTTTCCTGAATCCATGGCCCATCTGCCACCAGTCTTGCAATGACATCAGTACAGCAAGCTCATCAGGGAAAGATCTGTAGGGATATAGAGCCTAGCTGCAGCCATTGGGGATAGGTTGGTCCTCGGGAAGAGGCCCTTGTCAGGCATAGGGGTAAGTCCAGGTTGGGATGTTTAATAAAATTCTCTGCAGCCTAACCAGATCTTCCTAGGCAGTGGTGGGCATTGCATAATATGCCATGCATCATGTAATGGGCACATGGTAGATTTTAAGTACATTCTGAAAAATAACTTACAGTGACTTAGCCTAGTGTTGTGAGACATTAAAACATATTAGAGTGTGCAATGATCTGAGAGTCATTAGAACTTGGTTACTGTTCTAGTTCTTCCTCTGTGTTCTTTTGGAGAGGTTATTTTCCCATTCTAGGTCTCAGTTTCCTTATCTGTAAAAATTCAGGAATGGCCTATATATATCTACATTTTACAAAGAAGATTCTAGGGGAAATAAGTCCCATGAGATACTTCACATACAATGATTTCATGGTACAAGATGCATGCAATGAGGGGCCTGAACTCTCATCCCTTCTCAGGGAGGTCTTCTGCCCCCATGGCTGCTTCGCCTCCCATGCACAGCTCAGATCAGGACCCCAGTTACAGATAGAGACTTGGCCAGCAACAGTGGCCCTATATCTAAATCCAATCTAGCACCAAGAATGCTCTGGGTCTACTCAAGAATGCAAATAATCCTTTCCACTAAAATTTACAGGGTAAGCTAAGATTATTGTTGGAGTATTAAATTTGATGGTAAAATAGTAATCAAGTTTACAGATTAATTTAAATTGGCCAATTGAAATAAGTGAATATTCAAGAAAATTTAAGTGTACTGGACAAAAAGTTGTTCCTAAAATATTAACTAAAATTTCTATTAGTAGTTCATCTCATTGTAAAATTGCCTAACATGCAAAGAACCTAAAGCAGTCATATTTTTGTGCAAAAATTAAAATTTAAAGTTACCAAGACTGCAATATAACATTTCCAAAAGCCCCCATTAATCAAAAAAAGGGGGGATCGTGGAGTAATATCATATAAGGAAAATTACTCTGTAAGTAAATTACATCTAGAAAATTCTTACTTCAGAAAATTAATTTCCATTTGTAATGCTAACAGTAGGACACCCATGAAAAACATACATGGTGTCAAAATAAGGCAAAGAAAAATCATTTAGGCAAAAATAAAAGGAATACCAAGTCTAATTTACAGAAAAGATTCCTTTATTCACTTTTGGTCAAGAATATGTTTGTATATTTTCAGAAAACAGCTCCAAGACCATATGGATTCCTGAAATAAAGAGGAACCGACAGGTCTGTTCCAACCACGAAGACAGCCCAGAGATGGAAGACATTGACAACACCTTGCCATGCTAGCAGTCAGCAGCTGTGCATCACTGCAGGTTGCCCAGGACCAAACCAGAGAGGGTGGAACCCGCATTGCCACCATTTGTCCACCATCCAGATACCATTGCTGAGATGTACACATAAGGAACTATTTGACATTGAAACTGGGACTCAGAACTGTTGGACATTGAAACTGAGACTCCAACATTTTTTGTTTTTATATGTTTATTTCTAGTATGCAGATGCAAGATTTTTTTTTAAAGAAAAAGAAATGGGGAAAAATAGATGCAGAGGCAAAGAAGCATTGAACAGACTGTCGAACTACAGTGGGAAGGTGGGGGGAGGGGGCAGGGGCTGTGGGAGATCAACGGAAGGACTTGTGTGCATGCATATAAGCATGATCAGTGGATACAAGACACTGGTGGGGTGAGGGGGTAGGTGAGGGCATGTGCTGGGAGGTAGGGGAGGTCAACGGGAAAAAAAGGAAACATATGTACTACTGTTTGTAATACTTTAAAAATAAAAAAATAAAAACAAGATGCATGCAATGATGCTCCTTAGAGAATAACAATGCTGATATGCCCAGGAAAGGCTCCAAAAATGCTGCAATGAAATCTGTCTCTCTTTGACTTGTTAAACAAAGTACCTGCCTTTATCACTTAAGTAATTAAAACTGCTTAGCACACACTCTGGAAACAGAGATCCAGAGAATTGCTCTGATCCCTCAGCGCTAGGATATACTGTGCCTCTTGGATTTGCAGAAGATTCATCTACAGAAGTGTTACTATGATGTGTGTGAGAAAGACCGGCACTGCCTGAACCTCTGGGTTAGCATCTCTGATTAGTGTCTCTATGGGTTTCTGCATGCACTCTGGCCTCTGCCTAGTATACTGTCCATGCTTTCTACTGGCTATCTCAGCCTTCTTATCCTAGCTTCTGGGCTGCCTTCCCCATGCCTCAGGGCTGAGTAGGTACCCATTTCATACGTCTTGAGAATAAACTATATCTACTTGATAATAAAAGTTCCATGAAGGCTGGGCTTTACAAGTTGTGTCCTCCATTCTATCTCCAATGTTTGACATAGAGGAGGCCCTTGAAAAATATTTATGCCATAATTAGATACAAATTAAGTTACTTTGAGGATTGTTCCCTTAATTGGAATAGGGGAAGAGTGAGTCCCTCTTATGGGAAGGAGAACAAACTTATGTTGTCATTACACTGGGGAAGTAACAGATAGACAGACATCAAACTTGTTCTTCAAGGTAGAACTGGCTGCCTGTCTCAGGAGAGAGCTGCCCATGACTGAACATGTATACCATAAACATAAAAGAGACCATCATCAACTGGAATTTTGAATAAAATGACTTTGACATTCCCTTTTAATGGCATGACTTTAGGATTTAATTCGTTATTAATCAGTATCCTTTATAATTTACATATCCCTATAAAATAAAGGCACTTTTGTCATACAGCTTTGATTTTTAAGAACGACAAATAAATTTAAACAATAATTAATTTACTAGCAATCTATTATATTAACAATAAGAATCTAATGCATTAATAAAAATGTAGTTTAAATGCTGGAATCAAGGAACAATTAAGCTATATTATGCAGCTCCCAGTGATAATAGAGACTAATTTTTTTAAGTTTATGATATAAAGCTAATTGAAAATGTGTAGAGTTAAATAAGCATTATGTGAACTGTGATTATAACCTGGTTACATAAAGAAGAGGAAAATTATGGGCAGAAAACACACACAGATGCAGAGTATTTGGGTAAAGAAACAAAGCTAGAAGTAAAGTTTGTAAATTTCCAATTATATATATATATATATATACACACACAAATATATATATATTTCAGAGAGTAATGGAGAGAGAGAGAGAGAGAGAGAGAGAGAGAGAGAGAGAGAGAGAGAGAGAGAGAGAGAAACATCAATGATGAGAATCACTGCAGGCATCCCACTTGGGGTCAAGCCCACAACACAGGCATGTGCCCTGACCAGGAAGTGAACCATGACCTCCTGGCTTATAGGTTGACATTCAGCCATGGAGCCATGCCAGCCAGGCTTCAATTCGCTTTAATGTGCTTGTTTTCTTTGTACATTTTTTAAAGATAAAAAATAAGGTTGAAAATGACAGAAAATATGCTCTCTGGCTCTGCCCACATTATTTGATTTTTTTTCCAGCTGAGGTTTTGAGGCCTTGTTCAAATATGGACTATACGTATGACAACCTGGCTCGTTCTTTTCCCCTTGCTCTCTGGAATGTCCTTCATAACAAGACAGAATGACAACAATGACCTCCAAACTCAAATGCTTCATCCAGTCACTGACAGTTCCCAAACACCCAGAGCTGGAAACCAGGCAGAAAGTGAAATGTCTAGAGGCTTGGACTTCATCTGCCCTCATTTCCATTTGTAAGTTTTGAGTTCTGTTGCTTTTGGAGGAGGATTGGGAAAAGGGGGTCATTTTCTTTGTCCTAAGATAAATCCCAAAAGCCATTACCAGGAAAAAGAAGGAAGAAAAGTTTGTTTGGCTTTTTTTCTGCTCTGGCCATAAACAGCAGTCCAGGATCAAGGGTGTGTGGGTGAGTAGGATTTAATCTCCGCCAGGTTTTCTCGCTGTAAACATCCTTTCAGCTGTCCTGGCCCAAGACATCTTTGCCTTTGTGAGGTGGAGGCATGGTTTTTGATGTAGTGGACTGTTCTCCATGGACTCAACCACCGAATCTGACCCTTCAAGTCTAGAAAGGGTCAGCTCATTCGTGCATGAGATATTTGGACCCAAGACAGTCCCTGACTTGGTGGTTGAGTATAATTGAATGAAACAGACAGACCTCACATAGTAGAAAGAGCATGGCTTTGGGGAGTCAAAACAATTTTAAGTTTGAATCCCAGTCCCTTTGCTTACAGTGTGACCTTGGTTAGACAAGCTCCTTAACTTCCAGAAGCCCTCGTTTCTCCCTCTGGTTCCTATCTTGAGGGCTGTTCTGTGGATCGAATAAAGTATCAGATGCAAAGTGATAGAGTAGGCCAGTTTCTATTCTTTTGGTCACGGAGGATCAGATGTTGAAACCACATTTTCAAAATATTTCTGATGAACTAAGCTGAGTCCTAAGGAAACTAACCAAGATGATGAGGGGTCTGGAATCCAGCCTCTGAGGAATAGCTGAAAAACACTTAGTTTGGAGATCGTCAAGAGCTATAGTAACTGCCTTCATATCCCAGTCACTCTAATCTAAAAGAGGGAGCTGGCTTATTCTATTTCTATCCCCTCTGTTAGTAAAGAAATATTTACCGAATGTTTTCTATGTGCCGGACTGGACTCTGTGCTTATCACTGAGAATAGATTGGAGAACAAAAGATCTCCTGAACTCCTGGGGCTTATAATCTAGTCGGAAGGACTCATTGAATGAGTAATTTTAAATGTGTTTAGTACTAAAAACGATAAAAATGGGATAGTCAAGGGCACTGTGGGGATTTGTAACTTCAAAATTAGGACGAATGGATGTGAACTGTTAGGTGATTAGGTTCAACAGTTATAAGAGAGGCCTATAACTGCATATAGTTGGGCAGTTGGTATATTGCTCAAAGGTTCTAGGTGATGAGTGAGGATTGAAATCTGCTCCTTACTCTGCTCCTCCAACCATATATCTCTAAGGCTGCATCTGCTTCAAGGGAGTGCTTTTCTAGTTTGTACAGAGACATCATATAGTCTGGTAGTGGCTCTGAGCTGAGGTGCCCAAATGGTGACCCATGGCAACATCTGGGCTACAGATATTCCTTGTTGGGCTGTACATTATTTTTATTTATTTGTGTTTAGTTTGAATTCACTATCAGATTTGATTTATTTCTTAATATATTTTTATTTATTTCAGAGAGAAAGGGAGAGTGAGACAGAAACATCAATGATGAGAGAGAATAATTGAATGGCTGCCTCCAGTATTCCCCACACTGGGGATTGAGACTGCAACTCAGGCATGTGCCTTGACTGGGAATCAAACCCTGACCTCCTGGTTCATATGTCAATGCTCTACCACTGAGTCATACCAACCAGGCCACTGTTAGATTTTAAAAGTCAGGAGATTCCATATTACAAGCCAGATTTCTGGGTCTTGTGGAAAAATGGGAAAATTTGGTAATGCTGACTCTTATGTTCCTACAAAGAGGATATCAGCTGGATGTGATGATGGCTGTTCCCTTTAGAAAACTAAAGACATCCTCCAACTCTATTCCTTTCATTCAAGCACTTTTCCCATCTTGAGTACCAGGCACTTGAGTTTGCTAGCCCTGCCCTTCAGATGCCCAGAACTGCATGGAATGGCCCGCCTACTGGGATGATGGTAAGAAGTTTGGACCAAGCGTTTGGTTTTGTGCATGCCTGAATTCATATGGATGAAAGTCTGTCCTTGGTCTCCTGACACAGTCATGATAATGGATGTGGCACCGAAGTATATAGACCAAACCAGAGCTTTTCTTTATGTTAGTTTACATGACCATGCTGAACATGTGAATCTATTCAACAAACCTGCAGTGAATTCCTGATGTGGACCCAACACTTGATTGGAGGAAACACAATTCAGTCTATCACAAATACATGCTCTGTGCCAGGCATAGCTCTAGATAATGGAAATATATCAGTAAATAAAAAGATAAAAATATATGCATAGGAAACTTATATTCCTATGGTGTGTGTGTGTGTGTGTGTGTGTGTGTGTGTGTGTGTGTAAGGTAGGGTAGAAAGAGGTAACAATACAAATAGAAGAGCCATGAGTAAGGGGGTTGGTGTGGGATAGTTCTATATTTAAAGGTACAGTCAGGAAGGGCTCATTGAGAAGGTGACTTAGCAGAGACTTTAAAGAGGGGAGGGTGTACACCATACAGATAATCTGGGGTGGGGGGAGAAGGGAGACTTCCCCAGCAAAGGGAACAGCCTGTGCTAAGTCCCTAAGGTATGGGTATGCCTGGGGTATTTTTAGTCATGAGAGACTCACCCACTGTGGCTGAGATGAGTGGGTGACCAGGAAATTAAGAGAATAATCAGAAAGGTGATGAGGGCAGAATCACACAGTCCCCTCTGGACACTGTAAGTGCTTTGGCATGTCCTCTGAGTGATCTGGAGCTGGTGGAGGATTATGTATTAAGGAGTGACATGATCTAATGTTTTAAAAGGATCCTTCTGGCTGCTGCGTTGAGACAGATGGTAGGAGTGCATGAGCTGTGGCATCACTGTCTGCCCTGCAGCTGCTCCCAGATCTAAGAGGAAGGTCCTACTCTTGGACTCCGCAAATGTTTGGACTCTTCTGGGATTCTGGGCTCTCCTCCAGTCCTGGGGGCTCTGAGCCCATACTGCTTGGTGGGAATGGCCTTCCCTGCTCCCCACCTTCTGGAAGAGATCAGACCCCACCCTGGAAGCAGGATTGCATGGCTTGCCCTCGTCCTCTGTGGACACAGATGCTGACCTTGCCTCAGATGCAAACAGATCCTTCTGCTGGGCCCTCACTATCTTTATCACAGTAGTCTTTACATGAAAGCATACTCTGCGCTAAAATTACTGGCTTCTTTGTTTTCCAAACTGACTCTGCAGAAATGGAAACTTCCTCATTTTATTTTCATCCCAAGCACCCGGCAGAGTATCTTACATAACTAGGGAATTCATTACACATTCGACAAGTGAAAGAATGAATGGAGAGGGTCTGTCTTAGTCTGCTGAAGTTCTTATAACAAAATGCCATAGGCTGGTGGCTTAAACAGCAGACATTTATTTCTCACAGTTCTGGAGACTCAGAAATTCAAGATGAAGGTGCCAGTAAGGTCAGTTTCACTCTGAGGTCTCTTCTCTTGGCTTGTAGGTGACATCATCTCACTGTGTGCTGGTAACACTTCTTTGTGAAGGTGGAAAAAGAGCAAATTATTTGGTATCTCTTCTTATAAAGGCACTAATCCCATCATGGGAGACTCACCCTAGAAACTTCATCTAATCCCAAATATCTTCCAAAAGCCCATCTCCGAATCTCGTTAGATTGGGAGTTGAGGCTTCAGCATATGAATCTGGAGATCATAGACATTATAGGAAATGTCAGCCTATCAGAAATCAGTTCTAGCAGTTAGAGCCTCAGCAATGGAGGAGGTTGACTCCTAAAAGAATGCCCCATCACCTGGAAGTCAAAGCAAGACTAGGCAAGTTTGACAGGATTATTAAAAACAATTAGGTCTGGAACACCCATTAATTCTTGATGAAGTTGCATTAAACTCCATGTTAACATTTCCCCTATGTTCAGAGAGGAGTTTCAGGAACTTGGAATATCCTATTTGGGAGTAAGAATTCGGAGATAATACAAATCACACCTCTCTTCATAATTTTGGTCAGAATATTTAAGGAAGTCACTAGAGTCAGAGCGATGAAGATTTGAAAAAATTAATGTAAAACAAATTGGAGAAAATAGCTTGGATCTCTATCCAAACTGGCTCCCTAATTTCTACCTCTACCCCAAACTGAATGCCACCCACCCAGCTCTGGGTAAAGGTGGGCAGACAGACCCAGACCCTCCTGGTAGACTCCAAGAGGAGAGAACTCAGAAGGGCAGATCTACACATGCTCACATCCTGTTTCCCCATTTTGTTGGTTCCTTGGGGAGCAATTAGGGGCTGGGGAAATGGGTAGTATTGTTCCCTCCTTGGGGGTAAAATGATAATTTGTTCCCCTCAATGAAAAGTTGAGGATGAGGAATGAGGAATCCATATACTGCCACTAAGTACAGTGAGTGCAAATAGGTAGCATATCAGGCCCTGAAAAGGGCAGGGGGGGGGGGGGTTGGGGGGGCGGTCTTTTTCTGTTACCCCTTGCCCTGAGGCACTGAGTCCTGTGAAGGGTTAAAAGCTAGAGCTGTGGTTCTGTCTGACAGGGAGGGAAAGCCTCCGACAAGTGAAGCTTTTACTTTAAGACACAATAAAAGACACTGACATGCTGCGTAAGCATTGTTCCTGGCTGTAGTTATTTCAATTATTTTTTATGTTTTCTCCTTAAATGAGAAACATATCAGACACTAACTCAAACACCGAGGTACCTATTTATGCTTCAGAACAAACAGTTTAAGGGCATTATATACAGATGTCTAAATATTTAGAAAGTATCTGTTTATGGGAGCAAAATGAAAAGTACCTGTTTTCATTTGAAGGATTTTATGTGAAATTTGCATGTAAAAAAAAAAAGGCAGCCCCAGTGACAAAAGGGTGTTAGAGAGAAGTGTATGCACAGCTGGAGGGGGCACTGGGGAATGGTGGGGTGGGGGGCTGCCCTCAGCTGTCACAGGCCCCCACATTGATCCAGGGCTCAAGAGAAGCAACACACTAAGGCTGGGGTACACTTCTCTTTAGGGCAGGGGCATAAACAAACCCCTTGAAGACATCACGGTGTTTCAATGACCTAACATACAACATTATCTTCTCTATCAGACATTCTTCTTAGCCCCAAAGCGACATTTAAAAAGAAATAGAATTCTGGCTGCTTTAGATGAGTGTAGTAAACTGGGGGATTATTAGACTACCGGGGGGGACAGGGGTCCTGATGTTTCCAAAGCTGAGGTCTTGGGAGCTCAGATGAAAGAGCTGAGAGACAGCTTAACACTTTATCTACTTTGAGGCTGGTTTCAGCTCAATAGGAGGGAGAATATAATACCTAGTATATGAAGATGGTATGTATGACTTTGAGAGGTAGTGAGCTCTCTGTTGCCTGAGGTATTTTAAAATAGGATGGCCTCTTATCAGAGGTGTTTTAGAGGATCAGTTAGATTGCAATGTATTTCTGACCCTTTCAGCTCCCAAGATGTGGAGATGGTGTGAGTCAACATAGACCAGGCTATGCTGTCTTCTCCCACAACCTTGCTACCTGAGGACTTCTTGTCAGCCCTCGGGCTCCTGGGTCTCGGTGTAACTGAGAAAACCAGAACTGCTTCTGAAGCAGGGGAGAAATGCTCCCCGTGTTTTCTACCCCTTGGTGTTCCTCTGAAGCCCTTGCTGGTCCCAGGTCTGAAGGTTTACAGTCCTTCCCAAGGAGTCTTCCTCTTGTCCTGGTGGCCTCAATCTTCACTCACTTTGTCCAGACAGGGTGTGATCTTATCTTGAGGGTTCCTAGCAGAATTATTTGCTTCCAAGTCTTATGAGGACAGAGATCTGCCACCCCAGGAGGGACAAGGTTTCTGGGCTTTCTTCCTCTCTCTGACCCTCCTCAGAATTCAGCAGGGAGGCCAGACTGCTCACCAGGGCCTTAGAGAGCAAAGAGGAGGTGCTGCATTTCACCAGCATCTCACCGTCCTTCACAGATTGGTGGTTTGGGAGGGGCAAAGGGTGCAGCTGAATTAAATGCAGGGAATAAAGGCAGAGGCTCTGTCTGTCAAAATAGGCCACATGCCCAATGCTGTGGCATTTCTAGTCCTGGTGGAGAATTGAGCCCTGGAGACAGTCTGAAAAGCTGGTGTATCTTACCAGCAGCTTCCAGTGATAGCTGGTCCTCAAGAAGAGGATCCCAGAACTCACCAGATGGGGACATGCCGTACCATTGGCAGGTCCATCCCCACACACCTTGTGCCAGAAGAGACTGTCTAAATAGGGGAGGCAGGAACACAGTAGGAAGTAGGGATGGTATGAGGGAGAAGGTGGGTTTAGGCCAACATAGCATCAGCAAGTGGAGCTGATTAGATGGAGGGGAAATAAGAGAGGGGCACAAATGTGATTTCAACCTGAAATCTCAAGTGCTATGTTCACTCTGTTCCCCTTATCCTGTGGTAGGTGAGCTCTGAGGCTGGGCAGAATAGCCTTTCAGTTATTCCTTCACTGTTTTTACAGAGGCATGTGCAAGACAGGCCCTATATGTCTTCTGGAATGAAACCCCTGCCCTCAATGACCTGAGTGGTTAGTGGTAGCTGCAGTCACCAAATGCCAGTGGAGATTTTATAATCAATTTATCAAAGTCAGAGGTGACTGGCGTCTGGGAGCAAGAAATAGCGGGAGCCCAGAAGCAGAACAGCAGTTGCTGGGGGAGGGGCTGGCAAAACAGAACTGGACCTCTCCTTAGAGGAACCTAGAGACTGTTGAAGCACCAGAACTTGGGACCAAAGAGGTCATGCCTGTACCGGCAGCACCTAGTACATAGGCCCAGCACTAAGCCTGGGTTCTGCCTTAGCTGGTGGGAGGTGTGAGGAGGCAGCTCAGAAACCTGGTGGTAACAGAGCCCAGCTTCTAGGTCAGGCAACACAGGAAAAGCATGGACTCCTGAACTCAGTTCAGGGGAAATGACTCACAGACAAGGCCAATAAACAGGGTGAATCAATACTACCCCCCCTCCCCTGGACTAGGTTCTGGAGATGCTTATGGACTTCCTGCCTTGGTCAGATTGGGCTGGAACTGGGGCAGGGCCAGACCTGCAAGGAGGGAGCACATCAGCCCCAGCTGTGGGTCCCAACCAGGGAACTGGCCACATATGCTGTCAACTGCTGTTCCTGGGGAGACTGCTTTGACTGACATTTACTTTGTGCTTGTCCTCATACCAGACAGAGATGAAAAGACAGCCTCTGCCATGGAAGAGGAACTAGCTCTTTGGGGAACAAGCCCTCTAAACAGCCAATTGCAATGCAAGGTGGCCAGGGTCTTAGATATATTTGCATAAAGACCTTGGGGAGGAGGCACAGAGAGGAAGGAGAACATAAATCTGATGTGATTGTAGGCACCCAAAAAATACCTATTGAATGAATTAACAATTTATTATTAGTGTTAATATTATCATCTGTATTTGTGTTTACTTTTATTTTTATTTTTTGGTGTGGGGCAGGATAGATGAAGAAGCATGTTAGATAAAAGGTAAAACCTGATCTGAGCTTTGAATGATAAGTAAATGAAAAAGACAAATCCAAGCAGAGGGAACATCTCAGACAGTGGGCTTGGGAACAGGGGAGTGGTTTGGTGTGATTGGAGAGAGATGAGGCTAGAAAGGATGGGTGAGGTCATATTGAACAAGAAATCCTGAAGATAGAATTACTCAGCTTTTGCCATGTAGCAACCAACCACAGAATCTCAATGTATAAACAAATAAACATTAATTTTTTGTATGTGCACCTTCAAGTGGCTATAGTAGCTCTGCTTCAGGCTGGGGACAAGTTCAGGACTACCCCACACATCTCACTGTGGGTCCAGGCCAGAGGGTGGCAGCTTTTTAGGGTGGGTTTTTTTCATGGAGAAGGTCTGAGGCTCTCAGAGGAGCAAGTGAAACACACAGTGCTTCTCAAAGCCTCGGCTTGGAAATGAGTCACTTCCACCAAAGCAGGTTGTGTAGCCATGCCCAACTTGATGGGGGAAAAAGAACTCTTTCTCATAGAAGGTGGTGAGTGAAGTGAGTTCACAGTTGTTTTACAATTCTTGAAACTGTCATAAATACCATTGAATTTTTTTTTTATTCTAGAGAAAATGGGGTGCTATTGCTGGTTCCTCTTTCTGGATAGAATAGCTTCATTTTAGTAAGAGTGTCCAGAACACTTGCCATAATTTGAAGGGACACTTGGCTCATACCTGGATGGAGTTAACACAGTTTACTTTGTTTACTTACATATTGGCATTTCTAGAGGGTGGGGGCTAAGGTTTGTTTATCTCCATACCTTCAGCACCCAGCATGGCTCCCAATACAGAGTGTGCTCATAATATTTGTTGAATGGATAAATGCTCATACATTGCTTTCAATGCGGGGTTAAATTTAATAGTAAATGCACATTTCTCTGCCCCCATTGACAGTTCCAGGTAAGGGTGGGGTGATGGGTGAAGAGCAGATATGACTTACTTGAAGGTGGGATTGAAAACTGCTAATCAGGGAAACCAAGAGCATCAGGAAGCAGGTGGCCCATACCTCAGCTGCTACACTCAGCTGCACTCAAAGAGCTATTTGATGAGAACAAGAAGGACTTCTGAATAATGGACTCCTTCCAGGTAATTGTCAACTTGGAAGATGTAGATTTCTAATGATAATGACTAACATATACGGAGTGCCTTCTATATGTCTAACACGACCTTGATACATTTATATATTCTTTCATTTCATTGAATCCTCCTTTGTACTGGTTATTAATGAAGAGAGAATTCATCTGTTTCTATCTTTGCTGGAGCTGCCTTTTCACATGCTGGCTCCGTGGCAAACAAGGACAGAAGAAGCTACAGCGAAGTAAATACAATCGAGTAATGTAAGCACAGCTGATGAAGTCAGTAAAATGACGAAGGCAAAGTGAGGTTGAGCAACTGCAGATGCAAGGCTGAGACAGCAAACATTTCCAGCTCTCAGACAAAAATCAGGACCAGGTCAGCGGACATCAGAGGATGAGGATAAAAGCATGAGGGGCTTTTGGTTCAGAACTCCATCAGTGGGGAGAAATGGAGGTCCCAGGGATGTCCCACTGCAGACCCTCAAAGGCAGGGTGTCCTTGTTCACTTCTGACACCCAGAGCCTAGCATCACACTTGGCACAGAGGGGAAGAGGATTAAGAACATTCACCAGCCTGTTGATTGAGTCTCTGTAGGTAGTGTCTCTTCCTGTCCCACTCTGATAGATTTCTTAGTGGTGGAAGCAGTCTGCCCAAGGAAGCTTAGGGTAATAGTGCTTCTGGTATTAGAACATAACCTTTCCTCCAGCCCTGTATCTGTCCCTCACAGCCAGATGGCAAGAGGCCCAGGTGAAAGGCCTCTGTGTTCTAAGTGGTGCTAAACCAACTTCCTCGGGGCTGTTGTGAGAGTGACACCAGGAAGCACAAAGCCAGTTCTTTGACCTGCAGTGGCTGAATGGCATGAGTGCTCTGTCCATCACCAGAAATAGCCTGTTCCTCCTAAGCCATCGGAAATATAAAAGAAGGTTCCAAAAAATTTTTACACGTTCTCCTTAAGACTTCTTCTAGTTCTATCAAGTTGCCCTTGAATGGAGCTCTCAGACCTTCCTTCCCCCTTAGTCTTCCTTCCTTCCTTCCTTCCTTCTCCGTAGGGTCTGAGCTTTATCCATTGGGCTTTAATCTGCAAGATCTGTCCCAAATTGTTGCCCTTTGAGTCTAAGTTGGCAAGTCCCATTAATTCTTTAATGTAAACATAAAGTGGCTTATTAGACTATATCAGGTAACTCACACTTTAAATGAGGAAGGTAGAGAGCAAGGAGGGTCAGGCAGGAAGCCAGAGAGGGCTGGTGTCGCCAATACCCTTGCCCAGGAAGGGTTGGCTTAGATCACCCTGGCTGGGCTACTGTCTCAGGACACATCTGAACACTGTCACCCTGTTGCAGCCCCCCAACATTCACTACTGCAGCTGGAAGTGATCTCTGAAGGCAAGTCCTTCACCCTTTTTCATCTCATAATGTTCAGAAAAGCTTACATGAGGCTGTCTTTTCAAAGTAGGGATCATGTGGTTACCAATAACCTGATGTATTAAAGGCCCAAACCCAATGTCCCCATGGGGATGTGGAGGGTGATGGTAGGCAGGGCTAAAAAAGTGCTGAGGATGGGATCCTCCAACCTCCATAAAGAAGCCATATAAGAGAGGGGCAGGAGGTGAGGATTTCTTTCTTTCTTCACAGACTGAGCTGAATGAATTCCCGGGGGTGGGGGGTGGGGTGGATAGGGCAGAGGGGGAGTACTCTGTGGGGTTTTAGATCTCACTGATCTATCCTTGACAGATGGAGCTGGTTGTAGTAAGCCAGCAGAGGACAGCCTTACATTTAAAATAACTTTTCTCCTTGGAGCTGAATGTTAGGAAATATCATGAAAGCAGAAATCAGGCAACATCAAAAGGAGCAAGAAGGAAACAGCCCATGACTGTTGTCAGGTGGAAGTTGTGGCGATGAATGGCCAGCACCTCAGTCCCAGCAGTGCCCCTCATTCCTTTAGCTATTCATTCAGTTCATATTTTTAATATCTATTATGTGCAGGACTTGAAAGACAGGCAGAGTTGCCCTACAACTTGGGCAAATCATATGCCATTTCTGACCTTTAGTTAGTTCATTTATATCAAAACTAAAAACCAGAGTTTCTGCCCTCCCTAACACACAATAGTTAGCTTTACAATTATAAAGGGGAATAGAAAGGGGCCTAAAGTTCATCTAGCCCACAGGTGTTTCAAACTTCCTCCCTAACACTTCCTTAGGGTCCTCAAGTTTGTCCAATGATCCTTAGGAAGGGGAACCTCAAGTTTATTCAAAAGGTAGAGATCCAGCTTTAGCAGCTTTTTTAGGGGAGAAAGCTGGACTCTGCTGTTAAAAGGTGAAGTTTGAACTTCACTGGACTAGTCCCACCCTCCCACTTTGTAGGTGAAGAAAACTGAGAGACAGAAGAGGCACAGAAAGGACTCCTGGAAATCCCAGGAGACAACCTGTGGGCACAGAGAAGAGATGGGTTTCATCATATTGAAGCTATGTTTCAGGTTCACTTTCTTAGGCTCCAGTCAAAAAGATTTTCCACAACACTTAAAAGACAAAACATCAAAGTGGAAAAACAAATGCTAATGCCCCCAACCCTGCTATCCTCCTGCTGGGCCCTAGAGGTTCAAAGCTTCAGACCTGGGAGTAAAGCTTAGCCTGCCCCTCTTCTGCTCCCCTCCTCCCCTCCACACACACACACATCACCTGGCCTCCCAGCTGCTTCCCTGACCACTACTCCAGCCCCTCCCTCCTTCCATATGGTTTCTCAGAGGCATTCAGGTATCCTGTCAGGCTTGGACCAAAAAGGCTCCCAGAATGCACAGTAAAAGGAACCCCTAAATTATCCCCTTTACTGTGAGGACCCTGTGTGTGCCTGAGATTAACAGTAGTGGGTGGATAACTCCTCCATTTGTTAAAAACATGTTTACAAGGTGTAGGCAGAGAAAAGGACGGAAAGTACACACACTTCACATTGCTGAAAATTTTTGTTGATGTGCTCTGTGTGTTTTAGGCGACCCACTCCAGTTTCTGGGTCTCAGCTTTCCACTTTTAGCCACGAGCAGCTGGAGGAGTTATTTCCAAGTCCTTATGGGCTGACGACGGCAGCTCAGCCTCATTCTTGTCTATTCTCCGCAGGCATTTTTTAAAGAGAGTTTTCCCATGAGGAAAGCACTCCAGAGGGGAAAACGTGGCAGGTATGTGTTCCTCATGATTGTCTTCAGGACAGTTTGGAACACAAAAAAATTGTAAAAGAAAAGGAAAGAGGAAGGAAAATCCATGCTGAGTCCGTAGCAGGAATTTGCTGTTTGAAGAGTAAAAAGGACTGTGGTGTGAGGAGCTGGGCTCTAAGCCCTTTTAGGGAAATCACAGAGGTCCAGGGATAGCTTGACCTGCTCAGGGTTCAAGGTCACCCAGCACAGCCCTGGTAACTGACCCTACTGGACTGCAGTAAACTTAAGAGTAGGGCTACAGCCCAAGGTTAAGTAGCAGAGAGTGTAAAGTGAGAATTAGTGAGAGGTCAGCATCTATGCATCTTGTACTTTTGTAATTCCTGTTCTGAACTTTCTCTTTTAATGGTTATTTAAAAATAAGCCACTCTCATACTGTTATTTTAAAAATGTTCTCCAGGAAGAGCTGATGTACTGAGTGTCCACTCAGTGCCAAATGGGTTTACACTCATTTTCTGATCTGATCAGTTAGACCTGGGCAATGCTGGATTATTACATATTTTTAATATCACCCTAACCTCTGTTGTAGAAGACCAAGAAACCCAAGCAACACTTAGAGAAATGGAGTCACACAGCTTTTTTACGCCGACAGTCTCAGAAGAGTTGCCTCCAAAGTTTGAGCAAACCAATATGGTGGAAGCTCTTCTTTAACCCCTTCGGTTTCTTTGTCCCCCAACTATGGATGTGGCTTCTGGACCTTTCACGGGTTTTGCAAAAAGCACCGTGTGTTGGGATGGGGGCCTTGAGACCATGCGTAAGGGCCTGGCCTGCTGCCAGGGCTGATCACCTCCTCTGGGGGTTGTGTATTGTTCATGGTTTATGGCCTCTGTAAAATGTGAGCATTTAGGTAACAGGTCTTGCAAGACCAGATTGTGGAGAAAGAGGCAGTGACTTAATTATAGGTTTTCAAGAATGTACATTAGATTACTGGCACAAATTCAGATTGCTAGTCTCACAAACATCAGGGTTACATTGGAATTAGCCTTTTAGCTTTCTTACCTCCAGGACTTTGTACTTGGGATATTGGTACAGAAAGCAGCAAAGAGACAAAAAAAAAAATCTTCTCTTGTACCCTAACCAGTTTGGCTCAGTGGATAGAGCATTTGCCTGCAGAGTGAAGGGTCCCAGGTTTGATTCTGGTCAAGGGTATGTACCTTGGTAGTGGGCACATCCCCAGTGGGGTGTGCAGGAGGCAGCTGATTGGTATTTCTCTCTCATGGATGTTTCTAACTCTCTATCCTTCTCCCTTCCTCTTTGTAATAAGTCAATAAAATATATTTTTAAAAATCTTCTCTTGCTACACCAAAATTTACTAAGCACCTGCTATGTGTCAGAGCTTTAGATATGTGTCCAGTCCCTAAACATTAGATCTTACATATGTGGTACTATCAGGTAAGAACTATGGTACCCAGATATTATCAAATCCTGTGAAAGGCTCAATGAGAACAAAAGGCTGCAGAGCTAACCCCCACCAAATCCTGGAGTTTCTTCTGCTGTACTAATGCCCTTCCCCCATTGCTTCCTGGGTGAAGCCCACCTAGGCTATATTATACCAAACTATTTGTAATTCATTGAAAGGGAAGGAAATTGCAACAGCAACAAATCCAGTCCTCCTAACTTTTATTTATTCAGAATTCTTTCCTTCAGTCATCTTTTTTTGGGGAGATGAAGTTTCTGATTTTAGATCTTTATTTAAAAGTAACTTCAGTCTTTTTTTGTGCCTCTATAGCTATTTGTACATCAACTATCACAATCTCCTTATCATTTTTCTACATTTATCTGTTTAAAATGTATTGCCCAACCAGACTATATCTCCTCTGAGAATTTGTTTTTGCCTTTCCAATGTCTAAGAGTGCCTGGCACATACTGGGGCTTTATAAACACTTGTTAAATTAAGAAAACAAAAAACCTGAATGACTAAATACATAAAAATTGAAGAATAAACAAACCCATTCCTTGCATCCTGGCATCACTAAGTTATGTTGCATACCTGGCTCCTGGTGGTATTTGTGTTCTAGACCCCTGCAGTGGGTGATAATTCATTAGAATTGGAATCAGTGGGAACATCAGAAACCCTGACAGAGAAGTGATTTAATCAGGATAGAAGTGTATTTCCTTCTCATGTGAAAGTTTGGAGGAAAAAGGCAAGGTTTATACAGTGATCCATGGTATGTTCTGTCTTACTGTTCATGACCTCCATTGCCAAAGTCACATTAAGGCCTCCTCCATCACATCTATATTTCATCCTGCAGGAAGGAAGAAAGGATGATGAAGAGCATGTCTCTTCCCTTTAAGAATACTGATAAAAGTTGCATCCTCCATTTCTAGGTAATTCTTATTGGCCAGACCTGAGTTGCATGACCACATCTCGCCTCAAAGAATGTTGGGAAATGTAGTCTTTATCTGTGTAGCCACATAAATTGTGGGTGTTTTATTAATAGAGAAGACTAAAGATTGAAGAACAACACATGGTTTCTGTTATAGGAATCATTTAAGTTTATTTATTATTATTATTATTATTATTATTATTATTATTATTTGGTAAAGGAGTGACTAGATCAAGTCAATAATTTATTTTTTAATATATTTTTACTGATCTCAGAGAGAGATAGAAACACCAATGATAACAGTGAATCATTGGTCAGCTGCTTCCTGCACACTCCCCACTGGTGATCGAGCCAAAACCCAGGCATGTGCCCTTGACCAGAGTCAAACCTGGGACCTTTCAGTCTGCAGGCCGATGCTCTATCCACTAAACCAAACTGGCTAAGGCCAAATCAATAATTTAGAAAGGTCAATATGGGGCCTTGAAGGATGGAGTCAGAGAAAGGAGACTGGGGGCAAGGAGACCAGTAGGAGGAAGTTGTACGTGTCCAGAGATGAGGAAATGAACTAAGGCAGCAGCAAGGGGTTGGAAAAAGGAAATGGATTTGTGAAGCACCTTGGTGGTAAGTAAGCAATGCCGGTGACTACGGCTGTGGAGTGAGAGGAAGGGGTCTAGAATTAGCTCCCAATTTTTGACCTGGGGCCCTAGGAATTGGGCAGTCATTACTGATTTGGGGAAATACAAAAAGACTGGACTGAGAGTTCTGATTTTGATTTGGGATTCTAAAGACCTGGGCACCTCCCCAGAAGGAAGCTCTAGGGCTCACTGCAGCCATCAGGAGGGGTTGACCACTTAGCAGAATGAATACAATGGAGCAGGAAGCCCAGTTGGATGTAGGGGTTAGATCCCTGTCCTCTTCCTAGTACTGTAGTCACCATGCTGTCAGTGGGCCCTCGCTGTTTTAGGGGCTGCCAACCAATTCTCCAGAGTTTCAAGACAGAAGTAATTTCAATTTCCCTCTAATTAAAAGGAGTGTTTCAGTGTGTGCCTAGATCCTGCTGCTGCTAGAGAGGGGAGGGGGCTTCCAAATTCCACTGCCAAGCCTCTAGGCGGCATCCTGAGTTGGGGTGTCTGGGGAGGGCCTGCCACGTGCCAGCTGGCTGTGCCAAGTGCAGGAGCAGCACGCCTGGGGTTCCGCCATGTGTTTGTTTATTTGGTTTGGCTGATGTAAAACATACACACACAGACTCATTGCCTCGGGGCACATGTGCAGCGCCCACGTCCAACCCTTAACTAAAAGCAGAAACATCATATGAAAGAAAGAAAGAAAAAAGGAAGTTATAATAGGAGAATACAACCAGGTAGCAGAGTTCATTCATTCATTCATTCATTCATTCATTCATTATTCAGCAAATGAATGCCAGATACTATGCAAGTCACTGGGCTATAATAAAACTCAGTTCCCAAGACAGGGTTGGGAAGCAGAGACAAGGAAAGGGGCCTGATTCAGCGCAAAGGGAAAGGTATTTGGTACAGGTCACAGCACATCTCCCATCTCGGCATTTCCTGGACTCAAGTCTGAGTGGGGTTTCACTCATGTCTCACCAGTTTTTCATGGGCCAAACAATCCTACTCTCAACCCTCCAACCCTACCCCAAGCTCTAGGCATTTCAAGCAGCCACAGGATAACCTGTCTCTCAGGTCTCCTTGACCTGCACATTCATTTCCCCTGTTTAACCAATTCTTCCCTCTGTTCTCTGCTACTCCCCACTTGGCCTTGAATCATCCCAGGGAAGGAGTAGCCCTTACAGACCATCTTTTACATCCTCATTGCATGTCTTTATTGTTGGCCCTTGTCAACTGCTGCTTTCACAGTTCACCTGCCCATTTCCCCTGTGGTCTGTGAGCCACTCAAGCAGAGCCAGATCTTGTCCACATGTCTATCCTGGCAGTTAATCAATGCCTGGCACAGAAACACTCTTAATAAATGCCTGTCCAAATGAACAGACAGCATTTATTGTCACTGCGGCTCACCTCAGTATGTCACAATTAAAATGTCCTTGGATTCTGGAGTCAACCTTAAGCTCTGTCATGAACCGGCCAGGTCCCCACTCTCAGCCTGTTTGCTTCTTCCTAAGCTGAAGCCAATACTATTCCATCAGTGTGACTTACGTGAAGGGGCTTCTCTTATGTATGTTCACCATTCTTTAATTTATATGGACATTTGTAAATGTACATTTGTTTTGTTTTGTTTTTATCTTCATAGAAGACAGGGCTCTAATGAGTAAGGACACAAATCCTGAGTTCAGATTCTGTGGCTCTGTGGCTCTTGGCCCTGTGTTCCTGCAAAGGCAGATCTTGTCCACATGTCAAGCTGCCATGATTCCCACTCTGGCTCCCCTCTGACCACTGCTCTTGCTAAGCAGCAGTGTCTTCCCATTGCCTTCTTTGTGTGTGTGTGTGTGTGTGTGTGTGTGTGTGTGTGTGTGTGTGTGTGTGTATCTCTGGTGTCCTTTTTAATCCAAATTTCTTCTTCTTTTAAGGATACCAGTCACATTGGGTAGGGCCATTCCAAAGGCCTCATTTTAACTTTATCACCTCCTTTAAGGCCAGTCTCCAAATAAAGTCACATTCTGAGCTACTGGTGGTTAGAGCTTTGGCCTATGACTTTTACAGAGACATAATTCAGCCTGTAACAGTCATTCTCAAGTGCTACCTCTTTGTAGGGTGATCGACTCAACCACGTTTGCCTGGGCTTTTCCTGGTTTTAGCACTGAAATTTCCACATCGCAGGAAATCTCTCAGTCCTGGGCACATTGGGGAGATTGATGGCTTTAGCTCAGTCAAAAGCCTTTCCTGAGTCTTTTCCAATATGTAAGACTAGAAGGACTAGACAAACCCAATACACATCCAGAAGCCATACTTCCTAGTGATCTTAGACATCCATTAACTTGTTCGATTCTCATTTTGGCCTTGTAAGGTAGTTGGCACAGGAAATAACATTCCAGTTACACAAATGGGGATATAGGCTCAAAAAAGGTCATCTTTGCCTCCCAGGCCTGTTTATCTGTGTCCTGATTCTTTCATCACAAGGTGCTTCCTATACCAAGAGCCAGGAAACCACAGTGTATGTGTCATTCCACCCCGGACCTGGGGCCTAGGCAGGATGTATCAGTGAGAGGCTGAAATTCTCCCCACTCATTTGAATTAAAGAAATCAAATACACAACCACCTGGGCAATACTTGTGAGAGGAGTGATGGTGGACTGCAGGTTGGGCCTTGTAGAGCAAATGCCCCTGAATGGAAAGCAGGAAAGATGGGAAGGAAGCAGGGAGAGAAGGGGGCTGTGTTTGATGATCTTCTCTGAAAGGCAAAGAGGGAAGCCATTGGTGAGTGAGCTCTGTTTGATCTGCTCAAGGATCAAAGGGGCAAGCATCATGTACACAGATGAAAGTTGACCTAGATACCCTGCATCTCAGCTGGCTGGAATACCAGGCTTCGCTGGGCCCACAGGCTATGGAGGGTTCTCATAGGAAGGTCACCTCTTCCTCAACTTGAAACCTGACACTTTTCCCACAATTGACTTTCTGAAGGGCTTCCTTTCAATCCTTGGGCCCTCTTTGGGGTGAGAGGAGCTCAAGGTTGTAAAGGGGCTCAAGGGTGAAGGGCAGGTGCAGGCTAGAATGGGTCAATGGAGGGAAAAGGGGACATCTATAATACTTTTAACAATAAAGGTTAAAAATTAAAAAAAAAAATTAAGGCCTAGAAAATGTTTCTTAGTTCAGGTAACATTTGGGAGAGAACAAAGTGAAAGAAACAAATTAAAGTCCCTGGAGTACAGGAAGGAGGAACTATCCTGTGGCAGCAGGCTTGATGTGTTCAAAGAGCAAGGGAGCGGGATGCAAGAGATGAAAGCAGAGAGGACGCAGAGGGCCAGGCCTTATAGGTCCTACAGGTATTGTAAGGACTTTGGATTTTTAAATTGTAATATTTTTTTAAATAAGATGGAAAGCCACTGAAAAGTTTTGAGAAAATACATTATGTGACTCAATTATGTTTTGACAGGATTTCCCTCACCACTGTGTTGAGATGGAAGTGGAGAGCAATGATATGATAACCAGTTTATAGTTGTTCCAAATTGCAAGTAGGCCAGAGGAGAGATCATGATGGCTCATACCAGAGTGACAGCCATGGAGATGATGAGAATGATGAGATTTGGAATATATTTTAAAATAAGAATGAGAAATACATGGGGACTTGGGATCACTGAAGAGAGGTGCTGCCATAGATCAAGTTCACTGGGAGATGGAGTCTGGGTCTCAGAGATTTGAATGCCTCAGGTTTATAGGGGAGTGTTTTCAGGAACAGTACCTGTGAGGGAGTGAAGGAAACTGGACCGGGGCTAAGGAGCCTCTGACGTAGTTGCAACAGAGGCCTCAGTGGATCCTACAGGAAGTTCTGAAGCTGGGGCAAACGTTTATTGTTGTCCCACTTGAGGCAAAGGGACTGGACCTCTATTCTTCATATCAACCAGTAATTGGATGCAACCACCCCAGGAGAGGGGGTGTAATCATGGGTAAGATGGCTTCCTTCTTCTGAAGGCAATTCCTGGAAAAAAGAGTCTGCTGTGAGCTGTCGGAGGCCAATACTTTGCCACCGAGGTAGTGAGTGCCTTGGACCAAAAGGGAAACCAGAATGACAAGCCATACTATCCATTACAGGCACCCACTCCACATTGCTGGGGTGAGGGTCAGGGCAGACTTCTCAGAGGAGAGGATGTTAGACTGGTTTTAAAGAGCCTCGTGCTACTTTTTCTCACTCATCTGACCTTGATCATGAAAAGAGTGGGCACTATAATGAGACCCAAACTCAGGTACAAAAATTGCTCTATTTATACTTCTCAAATTTTTAGCTAAATTAATTTTAAATTAATTTTTCTGACATTAATTGTTTTTTATGCTAAAGGGTTTTCATCTCCCCAAATTATAATAAGCCCCTCATTTACAACTAGACTATTATGTGTGTTTTTAATATATGAATTCAGAATATGTAAATGTTTTCTGGGGCAAACTTGATATTTCAACTGGTTCAAATTTCTGGCAACCAAATATTCCTCAGTGAACAGAATTCTAATGTGCTAATCTTTGTAATAATAACTTTTAGGGGCAGGAAGTCCCTTCCAAGAGCTGATACAAATCCTCTTTGCTACATTTCCTGTAGATTTTCTATGTTGGAGTTAAAGAATGACTGTAATAGGCTATTTCTGTACTAGCGCCTATTTATGAAACTGATTCTCTCACTTTTGAGAGAAAAGCATCAGATTCAGGTCCTTGAAGCTGGCAGAATATTTCCTAAAGTGTATATGCCTGGAATGAGTAAGCATGTATATGTGTGTGGTTATGCACTTGCATCTTTCGGTACACGTATGATTGTGTGCATGTGTGCACATGTGTATATAGGCAAGTATGGGGGAGTATGTGTTTATGAATATTTTAGTTTTAGTTTGTGTTAGAATCTACATATATGGGAGTATGTATATAATGCATGTATGTACAAGTGGGTGATTCAGGTGTGCAAATACATGTATTTAGGTGATTGTGTGTGTGCAAGCATATATATATATATGAAAGTAAACATCAACGATTTTCCCAGCTACATAAGGTAATCAGATCTTCTGGTTCCATGGCAAGGAATATAAATGCCAAAGTCAGTTTTCTTGCCTGGAGCAACTTTCTGCTATTGATGCTGCTCCAAGCATTTTCTTTAGGGGCCTCTTCAGTTCTTCCCTCTCTTCCCACCAGGGGTCAATGCCCAAAGGGGCCCCAGGTGGCTTCCTGGCCTTTGGAGCTGACTCTCTGATGTCCGCCCCAGAGCCTTGGCTGTGGCAGTCCTGTCACTGCCAAAGTGACAATTGATGATCAGAACTAGGGCTGCCCAGAAACCCAACTTCCGAAGAGCTCTTTGATCTGCCTAGCCTTGGAATGGAGCAGAGCCTGGCACAGTTGCCTTTGATGGAGCCTGGCCAATGAGAAGGTTAAAGGCTGGCCCAGCCCAACCCTGCACCCTTTGATACCCACCCTGTTCTGCAAGGGTCCTACTACAGAGCAGGCATGTGGGGTTGGGAACCATCAATGTTACTCAGCCTCTGTGGGGAGTTTCCACCAAGGTGCTTAGCCTGATGACACTTGGGTCTCAGGGATGCAGAAGCCAATTCTTAGAAACAAATGCTCTTACAACCACCAGGTTATTCACTCAGGTAGTATTCATGGAGCACATACAGAGTCAGCAGGGCAAAGTCGAGTCTGAAATGTTGCATTAAACTTGGCTGCCTAATAGTTGTTCCAATTTGGTCAAGTTAAGTAACTGGCAAATGTCCCCCAGTGGGCCCATTTCTCATCTCTTAGGAGGCTGTAAGGACCAAACTAAATAGTGCAAATAGAGCACCTGACACCTAATAAACACTCACAAACGTTAGCTGTGATCCTTCCAGGGAGGCTGCAAGGTCCAGTGGTGAGGGATCCATCAAGTTCTAGTTAACTTACCTTGAAAGATTATTACAAGGAATAAGTAACCTACTACATATAAAGTACTTTAAATAATGTCCAACACAGAGTATGTGCTTCACAGAAGCCAGTTTTAAATAATATGGTATAGGTCAGCCTGGGAAGAGTGCTATGAAATTATTTGCTTACCTCTGGAACAAGTCTTCAATATTCAAACTTCTTTTCTTTCCCTAAGAGAAGGGAAAACCACTCACGTGGTTTTAACTGCCATTCCTAAACTCCAAATTCTAACACATCACATGGATTACATTATCTATTTTATATTCCATCTCTATCCTATATAATGAAAGCCTAGGTGATGTCACGCTCATGTGACACCCTCGCATGGTACCCTCTTGCAAAGACCTCACGTGATGATGTTGCCATAAAATGACCTCCACAAGATGGCCATGTGCACAGCAGAGACGGGTCCAGCAGTCTCTCCGCATGGTGAGACCTGGGGCTTCTACGGCTCTGCACAGCATGGAGGAGGCAGGTTCGGGGGGAGGAGACAGGTTGTGACAGAGGAGGGCAGTTGTGGGTGATCAGACCTGCAGGGGAGGGATGTTGGGGGCAATCAGTCTGGCAGGAGAGGATAGTTGGGGTGATAAGGCCAGCAGGGGAGCAGTTAGGGGGCAATCAGGCTGGCAGGCAAAAGCAGTTAGGGGCAATCAGGTGGGCAGGCAGGTGAGTGGTTAGGAGCCAGCAGTCCCAGATTGTGAGAAGCACGTCCGACTGCCAGTTTGGTCAAGAATAGAGAATAAACCAGCAGTGGGAAATCCCCCAAGGGGTCCCAGATTGGAGAGAGTGCAGGCTGAACTGAGGAACAACCCTCTCCCCTGCATGAATTTTGTGCACTAGGCCTCTAGTTCTATAGAAAAGTAGTTTAAAACACTTAGCATGGCATTCTCTACCACCTGTCCTCAGTATCACAACCATAGCCCCTCCTCTCTCTACCTTCTGCATCCCCATACCCCAGGCATACTGGGCTATATGCAGGCTGTAGGAATACAGGCTTTTATACACTTGTATGTCTTTGTCACTGCTGCCCCTCTGCTTGAAATGCCCTTTTCTTCACTATCTGCCTGTGAATGCCTTTAAGGCTCACCTCTCAGATCCTTTCAATACAAAGCCTTCTATGATCATTCCCCACAGAGGAGATTTAGCCATTACTTCTTCCTGCTCCTCTCCTAGACCCAGGACAAACCATGGATATGACATGGTGGGACTTACTGATCCACTCCCCTTGTAGACTCTGCAGTCCTTAAGAGACCCTGAGTTGTCTCCTCCTGGGTTACCAGCCAACGCTGGTGCTTTCAAAGGGCCCTGAACAGTGTTTGCCACATGGTAGAAACAATGAACATCTGCTTAATGGATTAACTCAATCTCTGTCTTCTACCTCTCAGAGCCACCGCCCTCTGGAGCCTTGTGATCCCCAAGCTCAGAAGATTCATGACTGCCTATGTTGCTCTTCCTTGAGCTGCTCCTCCTCAATTCACTATCGCTCCATCCAATCATTCAATACAGAAACTGGAGAGTCAGCGTTGAAGCCCTTGCTCATAGTCAGTATATACACAACCCAATCCACCATGAGGATTTACTGATTTGACTTCTTAAATATTACTTTTATTTTTCCCTTCCTCTCTTTTTATATCTCTAACTCCTCTCAATGGATAATGCATGTGTTGATTTTGCCACGTTCATCCAGAACTTAAAATGTTTCCCATCATTTCCAGGATACCATCCAAACTCCTTGGTATCACTCACAGGGTGCTCCAGGATCTGACTCTGACCTCTCACTCCACTCTTTCCTTTCCCCAATGATACCCAATGCTCTGCCACAGCTGACCACTCATCCTTTCATGATATGCCAACATATACCCCCACTCTCTCACTGGTCAGTTATTCCCTGGACAGCTTGGAGTGATTTTCCTTCCACTCTCTCCCCCTACAGATAAACTGTATTTGCAAATATGATTAAGTTGATTATCTTAAAATTGGGAGATTATTCTGTATTAGCCATTGTGCCACTTTGGGACCCAATGAGATGGAATCACTGCCTCCTCTTCCTTTTCCCACTTTATTTTTATCACTTGAAACTCAGCACACATGCCACTTTGGGACACATTTCCAGTCCATCTGCTGCTGCCTATCTCCCACAGCCCATCTCCTGCTGCCCACACTAATTCACTTGTTCAGTCCCTGGGGCTCTCACAGTATTTCATAACTGCCAGGCCATGCTGCATTGTACCTACTCATTTATTAAAGCATACTTATTCCCCTGTGTAGACTATAAACTCTTTGAGGAGAATTGTGGTGAACTTAAGTTAATAATGTTCTCGGAGGCTCAGGTACTTTATCTATAAAACTAGGAGCCTGGTGCATGAAATTCATGCACTGGAGGTGGGTGATCCCTCAGTCCAACCTGCCCCCTCATACATACTGGGAGTTCTCAGGGGATGTCCTACTGACCGCTCACCCCCAGCCTGCCCAAGGCCTAAAGCCTCGGCCCCACCACCACCACAGCCTCAGCCCCACCCCCCTCAACTAGGGCCACCTCGGCCCCACCCCCCATGGCCTGGACCACCTCAGCCAGGACCCCTACAACCTGGGCCACCGTGGCCTTGCCCCCATGGTCTGGGCACCAACCCCTGTAGCCCGGGCTGCAGGCTTGCTGTCTGGCTCTGCCCCAGCTCCTGATTATCTGGTGGGCATGGCTGGTGGGTGTGGCTGCTGGGTGTAATGAAGGTATGGTTAATTTGCATATTACTCTTTTATTAGATGGGATGAGACTGGCTATAGCCCTACCTTCTTCACAGGGCATTATAAGGGTAAAATGACATAATCTGTGATGAGAGCTGGCTCATTAGATATGTTTAGAAAATAAGAATGTCTCTATGGTTCTTGCTGCCAAGAGCAATGTCTGATGGGAGGAGCTTTCAGAGATGAGAACCCAGAGATCTCAGGATTGCACCAGCCAACTTCTCAGCAGCTTTATAATGGTATTTTCTAGTGGACTTTATATGAAACTCCATCAACTTTTTCAACTCTCTGTAATTGGATGACTTTACATCTGTTATCCTGCCTCATTGTAGCTCAATTTTGTTACTTGAAATGTGAAGGTAATAATGTATTTATTTCCTAAGATTATTGTGAGAATTCAGTGATGTGATGTGTGTAGGTATTGTGTTAGCCATTGCTATTATTAATAAGTAAACACCATGGAATAGTTCAATCTATGCCTGGAAGATGTTTCCCAAATAATTAATTAATAGATTTTAATGGGGCTAGTTAAAGATACAGGTCTTTGAAGAGATGGAACTTGAAGATTCAAAGCCAGACGGAAATGGTTGCAAATAGCTTCAAGTGAGTCACAGAATCCCAAACCAGGTCAGGACTCTACCCTACTTGTAGGCTTGGAAATACACAGATGGGGTCAAACCTAAAGAAGTCATGATTCCTCAATAATGGGCAGATGGTTCTGACAGAATTAAGACTTCACTCCAGAGCTCTTGCTGACTGCTAGTTTTGCCTAGCCTTCACCCCACCCTGCCATCATAGTGCTTAAGTGTTGGACACAGGCACCAGACTGCCTATGACACATTTACAGCTTCACCACTTACTAGCTATCCTAGGGACAAATTAGCCTGTTTCTACCTCTGCCTTCTTTCCTATAAAGTAAAGATAGCATCAGTACCAATCTCATAAGATTGTTGTGAGAATTATAGTAACTAATGCAAATAAAGAGGAGTATTTGGCATATAGTAAGTGTTCAATAAGTTAGTTCTCTTGGCTTGTTGCCTTCAGGCTACCCCACTTACCTTCTCCTGGAACCAATAAAAAGCCAACTGGCTTATAGGTCAAAATACCTCTCTTCTTCATGCTAAGTGGCAAGAGTGTGTCCTGAATGGCCACATACCAGCACATACACTAGATTCTCATAGAAGAACAAAGCCCATATTCCTCTCTGACATCCAAGGGTCCCCTCTACAGTCCCTACCTCCAGATTTATCCCAAGTAAACTTCATTCACATGTGTGACACCTCATCCCACCTAAGCTCTTCCAAGGGCTCCTACCCAGCCCTGCCCTTCCTTCTTATTGGGCCTTTGTTCATCCCATTCCCTCAACCCAATTTATCCTTGTCAATCCACACTACCCTTCTTAAATGCCATCTCTTCTATGAATACTCTCGGTAGTTTTCCAATGAGATGGAATCACTGCCTCCTCTTCTTTTTTCTACTTTATCTTTAGGTGTGTACCCTACTTCCCTGAGTTCTATTTAGCAAATTAATCAAACCCACAAAGGGGGTTGTTGGAGCCTCCAATCTGTAGCTGGTTGGTCAGACACACAAGTGATAACCAGTTGGTCAGACACACAAGTGCTGGAGGATGTGGATGGGGTGGAAAAGGGACACTCTTGTGGGAATAATCCCTTAACCTGTGGGAGCTGATGCTATCTCCAGGCAGACAGTGTCAGAACTGAGTTAAATTTTATAATACCCATCTGCTGTCAAAGATAATTTCTTGATGTGAGAGAAAACCTCTGCATGTTTGGTGACCATAAATGAAATGTTTTGTGTAAGTAGTAAAGGGGACTCACAGAGAAGAAACACGTAGTAGGGAAGTAATGGGGTTTTCCCTACACAAGGGGAAAACTGAAATTTCTCCAATTGTCTGTCCTGTATATTCATGGATGTTTTTAATTTAAATTCTTTATTGTTTAAAGTATTACATCCTCAGATTCAACCAACCACAGCTCAAAAATGTTTTTAAGTCCCAGAAAGCTCCAAAAAGCAAAACTTGAATTTACCATGCACCAAGCACTGAACTGAATCCACACAAATTAAGTGAGGTGTAGGCACATCAAGCTGTAGTCTATCTGCAAATATAGGTTACATGCAAATAGTCCCCTATTTTATATAAGGGACTTACAAATCTATAAATTTTGGTATCCAAGGGGATTCTGGAACCAATTCCCCAAGCATCTTGAGGGACAACTGTACACTACCTTCTATAGAAAAACTGTATTTGCAAATGTGATTAAGTTGAATATCTTAGAATTGGGAGATTATTCTGAATTAGCCAAGGGGACCCTGAGTGCAATCACAGTGTTCTTATAAAAGATAGACAGAGAGAGAAGAGATACAGACAAAAGAATAGAAGACAAGAAGATGATGGAGGTAAAGACTGGAAGATATGACTATAAACCAAGGACTGCTGGTAGCTATCGGAAGCTGGGAGAGACAAGAAATTATTCACCTGAGAGTCCCTGGAGCATGACCCAGAAACACTGATTTGGGCCTGTTCGGCATGGCTCAGTGGTTAAGCACCGACCTGTGAACAGAAGTCACAATTCGATTCCCAGTCATGGCATGCGCCCAGGTTGCAGGCTATATCCCCAGTGTGGGATGTGCAGGAGGCAGCCAATCAATGATTATCTCTCATTGATGTTTCTATATACCTTTCCCTCCCCCTCCTTTCCTCTCTGAAATTAATAAAAAGATATTTAAAAAAAACAAACACTGATTGGGGTCCACTGATACTGATTTCAGATTTCTAGCCTCTAGAACTGTGAGAGAATAAGTTCCTAATATTTTAAATCACTGAGTTTATGGCAATTGGTCACACCAGCCACAGGAAATGAATATAGGGACACAGCCCTCTACATAGCAATTTGATGTATGCATATTCTGGAAAATAACAACCGAACACCCCAGGGTTTTCCAAACTGGTACCTAGCTGAGTTTTTATTATTATTATTTTATTGATTTTTAAAAGAGAGAGTAGAGAGAGAAACATTGGTGCAAGAGCAAAGCATTGATCAGATGCCTCTTGCACGCCCCCCCTTTCCCACTCCCAAACAGGAATGAAATCCATAGCCCAGGTATATGCCCTGAAAGGGAATTGAATCAGCAACCTTGAGGTGTACAAGATAATGCCCAACCAACTGAGCCATGCCAGCCAAGGCCTACCTGAGTTTTTTTAATGGTCCTTTCCATCATTCCATTAGACCTGCATTCTCCAATGTGTCACCAACATTTGTCAAAAAAAAATAGTTCTTTCTAGACATTTTGGCAATAGCATTTTGGATCTCAACCAATCTGAATCCAAGAGAACTGGTTTGAGTTTCCATACAGTGCGTCTTCCCTAAGCTTTGGAAAAACTTTACGAGGCTACAGGTAGACAGAGAGCAAGGGAGGCATTAAACCAGATCTATCTCCCACTTCTTTCACTTTTTCTGCAGAATGCTCAGATCAAGTGAATTTCTGATTTCTAGCTATAAAAATATGCTTCATGGTAGCTGCTTCAATTACAGAAGTTCACACTTTACATATGTTCTATTTTCTACCCAGGTGTCACACTGAATTAAGAAGTAAAAGCATCTGAACCTCAGCAGAACCCTTTGTTTTCCTCTTTTCTTTCCTTCTTTTATTCCCTCTCAATGTGGAAGGATCATTATAGCTTAAATCTTTCTGTGCAAAGCAAAATTAGTCCATTTATCCTTCTAGCCAACAGAACCTGGGTCTGTCCTCCTCTCTGCAGCTCTGAGTGCAGAGCTCCTCCTTGACAGGGAGAGAAAAAAAGGCTATTGAGCCCCTTTTCCCCTCTCTGTTTGATAAAAAAAATGTTTGTTTTTGTTCATAGCTTTAAAGCCCAAAATGGGCCTGTACTGTAAATAAAACATGCACTCTCATTTGAAAAATTTATTACAAGGAATTTTGTTTATGATTTCATCTTCTCCAGAAATAATTAATTGGAGGTCTTCTAGGGTCCCCACAGACCAACCATCATTCAGACTGTACAGAGGAATGATCCAACACAGTGTCTCTCTGTCTCTCATCCACAGCCAAAGGAGCCATCTCTGGGTACTACCACGTCAGCCTGCATTGAGGAAGTTAAGTCTATGACATGATTTGCCTGTTCAAATGTCTGGGGCATATTTACTAAGTCTGTATGTGACACTGAGGTCAAAGCATCCTTTCAAGAATTTCTCAGATAAGGAACCTCTATCATTAAACTATCCTGATAATTTACAATCATGTAACCATGCCCCCCTCTTCACTTCTCAAGTGCTGAGGATTGAAGATTATTCAAATGTTTGGTTTAACAAAGGAAACACACACATCCACACAGTCATACAAATGATAATAGATATTTAGTGAGTATATCTTATGCTGAAATATTTTTATATGAAAGATCTCAACCCATACAACTATTTCAGTCAGGGCAGGCTGAGTTATGCTGCAGTAACAAACAACCCCCAAATCTCTCTGATTTATAATGGCAAGGCTTATTTCTCTCTTTTCTACATGTCCACTATGGAGTGGGGGTGGGAGACTCTGTTTCACATGGTCCTCACTCTGGGATCTGAAACATGGCATTTGTGGCAGATGAAAAGAAAGTTCTAGAGGATCTTACTTCAGCAATTAAGGGACATGCATAATTTCTAAGCACAATTTGCTGGTCAAAATTAATCTCATGACCCTTCCTGGTCACAAAAGGGCCAGGAAGTACCATCCTACCATGTGTGTCAAAAGTGCAAGGGTGGGGCTGAAGTGGCCACTAGAAATAATTACTGGACAGAACTGGCAACCACACAACAACCTTATAAGGTCGGTATTTTAATTTTTTCCCATTTTGTAAATTTATAGATTATAGAATAGGAAACTGAGGAACAGAAAGGATATGTATAACTTGTCCTAAGTCATGTATCTAATAAGTGGGCAGGGGAGGGAGTGAAGATTCAGACTCAGGCAATTGGATATCTCCCTTTCCCTACCCCTAACATGGACTCACACATGTTTATGCACATGCTTCAACTCATCTGCTCACATCCTGGGGCTACAAGATCATGAACCCTTCAAATGCATCCAGGAGTGGAAATAGAGCGGTGAGTGTCAGCCAAAGTCCTTAGAGAGAATCAAAGGTCAAATTAAAGAAACTACATTTAGTCACTAAGTCCAAAAGGCAGGATCAAGGCCAAGCAAGGAAAAGAAAATAACCAAAGGTCAAGAACAGGACACACTGAAATAGGAATGTGGTTGGCAGCAGTGAAGGGCTAGGCCAGTGCTGGATGCCAACCACAAGGGAGAGGCCTCTGTGTTTCTGTAGTGTGGATGGGCTAGACTGGTTCAAGATCTAGGGTAGAAGCAGAACATGGAAAGTATTCTCTTCAAGCTGATCTTTTTACCCAATCTCCACTCTCATTGGGGGAGATGCCCTACCCAACGGTCAAGAGGAGGGAAACACGTGTGCATACACACACACACACACACACACACACACACACACACACACACACGGCAAATGAAATAATCTTTGGAAGCCAGATATGGCTGTGTACTTGGGGTTGTCTTAGGGGATAGCTCTACACCAGGGACTGCCCTGACCCTTTATCCTATGGATTACCAGGCAGAAACTTTGTTTTGCAATAATTCCTTTTATCTCTGACTCTATCTCCATGATGTCCCAGTCTTGCTCTTAGTCAAAAAGCTTTTTGAGCTGTGCTGGAATGGTCCCTCCTATCTGATATGAATGACTGAAAGGGTTTAATGAAGGTATTATTTAAAAAGGACTAGACAAGTCAAGGCAACTAACAAGGGATGCTGAGGCACTCTAAGGCTAGCAACTGTGGGATGAGTTACTGCTCCTAGGGAAAGGGGCAAGGACAAGAAGTATTACCAGACCTGGGGAGAGCTACAGTTGTGGGAGTGACCTCCTGATGAGAGTGAGGTCTTCAGTAGAGAAACATGGCAAGGAGGGAGCTGGGGGAATAAGTGCCTCAACTTCTCTCTCCTCCCACCTTCTGATCTACTGGTGAAGTCTCCCATTGGCTGAACTCAACCACAAGTTAAAAGGTAATCTACATACCAGGTCTGGAAAGCTCATCTTTCCAGGGAGCAACACAGAGGAAGAAGGGTAGAGAGGACAAAAATATCCAGCACATATGCTATTTTGGGTGTTCTTGTCTTGATATTTCTGAGAAGCCTCTTCCCATCAATTCATATCACCACTGTCATCATCCCTGTGTTACCCCAGTGACAGCACCTGTGGCTCTTTGACTGCTAAGAGTTATTACTTTGCTCAACCATTGAATCAACCATTCAAAAAAAATGTGAACACCTACTGTGAGCAAAGCCCTGTTTTAGATTCTTGGGATCCGGTAGTAAACAAAAACAAGTGCTTGTCCTCATGAAACTTGCATTCTAATGAGGAAAATTGAGGATTGAGAAATTTACAAAAAGCTGTTAGAGAATGTCAGCAGGGAAAACCAGGCAGGGCAAGAGGACAAAGAATCATCGGATGTGTTATTTTAAATAGGATTATTAGGAAAGTGCCCTCAGAGGAGGTAGTGTGCCAAGTCAAGAGGGTGCGCAAAAGAATGCAGTGTTATGTCTTTCCTATATATCATGAGGAACTTTCAACACCTTTAGAAACAAGGCATTGCATTTAAAAAAAGAGGAAAGGAAAAAGCTAATTAATAATTCTAAAGGACAGTTCACAAGTTAAGAACATGAAGCACTCTTTGAGAGCTTAAAGTTCCAAGTTAGAAGTCATTGCTCTAAAGAGAGGCATCCTGGAAGAGGCAGTGTCTCTAGTATTTTAGTGGATAGGGCCACTGGATAGGCAAAAAGGAGCAGGGAGGACCCAGAGATCTGGGAAGCCAGTTTGAGCAAAGTTGCAGCGGTGACAATGAGTCAGGGACAATGGGGAGAGACAGGAGAGACCTACTGAGCTTCTCAGGCTACAGGCAGGGATTCTATATATGCTTTGGATTACTTTACAGTCAGTTGGCATCAAAATGTGTTAAGGTAGTAGCTGGTTTAGTAGCAGGGTCAGGCCTAGGCTGAAATTTCTTTGCTGCCTGTTATGAGCTATGTAACTTCATGCAAGTTTCTCTACTTCTTTGAACTTCAGTTTGTTCATCACCAAGGTGGGGGAAATACCTAATTGGGACAATTGGATGTGGAACACTTGGCACAGTATTTGACACATAGTAGGCACTAAATGACTATTACTTTCCAGTGCCCTAAGATATGAACAATAAAAGGTAAGCTGCTTATCTAAACAAAAACTGCAATCAAGGTTCAGCTAAGAAGCTGAATTTCATGAAAGTGAAAAGAAGAGGTTCTGGAGTCAGATTGTAGTCAGATTGTCTGGAGTCTAAACTGGGCTTCTCCATTTTCCAGTGAATACACTGGGGGAAAAAAGGTAACCTCTTTGAGCCTCAGTTTTTTCATCTATAAAATAGAACACTTGTAGTAATGATTATTCCTTGTTGTGAATGAGTCAATAGAATGCTGAAGAGCTTAATATGGTCCTTGATGCAGGGTAAGTGTAACGATAGTGTCTTCATTGTGTTAACTGTCACTGTGGACTCAAAACAATCCATGTGGTGCTCTGATACCCATCTGTGATAAAAAAAGAGCTTCAACCTAGAGATTGTGGCTATTGGGGGGATGGCAGATGTATAGCTCTGATGGGTGAAATGTAAGAAGGACCCCTTTAGGTTCAGGAGAAGAGAGAAAGTGTGTGTATGAGTATGGCAAGCATGTGTACCAGCAAGTGCAACAGCAGCCCCACTCTTGCCTTAACTCTTGCCAACCCAAAGGATTACAGAGTTGGATGCACACCTAGGAAACTTCTATTCACACCACATTATCACTCTATTTAGAGATGGGACAGCTAAGGTCCAAAGATAGGTAGTGGCAGATGACCTCTGATTCTATCAACCCCTGACTTTGCCAGGATTGTAAGACATGGTGAGGAGTGCATGGCAAAATCGGAATCAGATCCAGACCAGCTGAAGTATTTCAGCTGTAGTATTTTCTCTACCAACATCTGTTCTTTTCTTCTTAAAAGCTGCCCTGTACTTTCAGAAGCATCCATCATGAAAATAGTTCCTCAAACACTAGACAGTCTTCAGGATCCACAAGAGCTTTCCAGTAAAGAGGAGCTGGAGTAGTTGGGGGAATAAGGAAGGAAGTGGAGCAAGGAGACAAAAAAAAAAAAAAAGACAGAGAGACTATATTCCCACTTCCAGCCTGCCAGTCTCCAATCCAAGGTTCAGGCCTGCTTGAAACAGAATGAACTTAAAAAAATAAAATTGTTGCTTCTGATTGATTTGTACTCTTTAATTCATCACTTTGCAAACTTTAACTTATGAAAGTTTGAATATCTGAAGTGTTAGAAGAAGCAAAAGGAAAAAGAGGAGGAAAAGGAGAGGAGGAGGAGAAAGAGGAATAGCAAAAGGAGGAAGAGGAAATAGAAGGGGAGAGAGGAGGAGGAGGAGATAGAAGAAGAGAAGGAGAAGGAAGATAAGGAGGAGAACTAGCAGGAGAAGAAGTTGGCATGGTCACCATGGGAGCAGCTGGAGGTAGCAGCAAGAGCATGCTTAAATTAAATACAAGAGAAGGGCTTTGAGACACTGCAGTATGCTTCTTCAGATGTCCCTACAATGAAGGGCTTGGTGTCCCAACTGCTGGGAGTGCTGTCAGTAGGCAATCTTCCGGGATTGCTTCAGCTATGGAAAAACACTTCATCTCACCTCTTCCAATGACTGATATATATGGAAGCATCTCAACCCAACTCTGGCAAACTCTGAAGGCCAATTCTAGCTCCAGAGTTGCCACGGGATTGACCATGAATGCTATTGTGTATGCATCACAGCTTGACTTCTCCATCTTTCTGCTACCACTTTCTTCCTCTCCCTTTTACCAGCAATGATTCCAGGGAACTGCTTAATAAATGTCCTGTGCTCTAGAGGCGGGTTAGAAGAGAATTTTGGGGAGAGAGAGAAAGAGAGAGAAAGAGAGAGAGAGAAGGAAAAAAGAGCACTGTTTCTTGTTTCCAGGCCATCTTTTTTTTAAAAAAATCAAATTTTCCTTTTTTATTTCTCTGACATGACACTGTTGAATCAAACAGGAAAACTTAGGAAGGAAAATATAAGAAAAGTTATCAATACCCATGGCTTACATATCAGACACTTCTTTCTGAGAGTTTCAGGCTTTTTTATCCAGCTCATTTAATAAGCTGATTACCCATGTGATAATAGTGACATAATAATACATGGTCAGCATTTGCTGTGTGTGGGCACTGTGTTGAGCCTTCTATGTGCATTATTTCATTTACCCCTCACAACAGACCTATGATCTATGTGGTAAGCCAATTTTCTGACATTTTTCAAAATGGAAAATAAGACTTAGAAAAGTTAAGCAAACTACTCTAATTCATAAAGCTAATTATTGATGAAGCCAGGATTCAAACTGAGGTCTGTCTTGTCCCAAAGCGCCTTTGCTCCTAACTCTCTACCCAGTGCTGCTCCAGGCAGCCTTGGCTGTGAGAAAGTCCCATCCTCCTTACTTCACCTCCAACATTGGGAATTGCAGAGGCAGGATTTGGAAGAATTCTAACTCAGTGAGGCTGGGTATGCTTGTCAGTGCACGTCAGGCAAACACATCAAGATGCATTGGTGTGTGTGTGTGTGTGTGTGTGTGTGTGTGTGTGTGTGTGTGTGTGTCTGTGTGTCTGTATGTGTGTGTGTGTGTGTGTGTGTGTGTGAGAGAGAGAGAGAGAGAGAGAGAGAGAGAGAGAGAGAGAGAGAGAGAGAAGCTGCTGCACCTTCATTTCTGGCCCTTCTCCGGGGTGGCTTCCCGTTGGGACACCTGGCCCAGGAAGGAACTGGAGCTGCCTCTTTCCAGTTGGAAGTCTCACTTGACGTCCCTGTAAAGGTCCTGCTCCAGCTCACCCCTTCACCTGGGTTCCCTGGGCCTGCTGGAACCTAGGCTCAGGGGAAGGAGAGGACTGATGGCAATGGAGTATGACTGCAGGTGGCTCCTACTTATAATGGCACCTATCTCAGCCCTGCCCAGGGACCTCACTATAGTCAATAGAACCGTGGCCCAGACAAAAGCCATTAGACATCGTGACAACAACCATCCCCTGCCATGTTCCTGGCATAAAGGGCCAGGCTAAATACCTTTGCAAGGCGCTCATTGTGCTGCATCCTGCGCTGCCTTCCCGACGACCATCCCCGCACTATCAAATCTTTCTTGGGCCCTTTGTTGTCAAACCAAATACAGCGCTACATTGTCTGGCCTTCCACCTATTCTAGCTGGATAAAGGGGCCCGGTCCCCAGACTGGGGGCACATGGCTCCTGGGTGGCCGCCTCAATGCTATCTCACCGCCACAGCCCAGTCCAGGAGCCCGCAGTTTCCCCACCCACCCGCTCAGCTCCCGGCTGGCGGCTGCGCCATTGATACGCTGTGTATTCTTTTCCATAGGTTCCCACGAGCATGTCACTAACCATTTCCTGGGCCTTATCACCAGGAGGGAAAAAAAGGAGCGCCTTTGAAAAGTGGAAACAAAACATCAGGCCCCATTGTTGTGTGACTTCCTCGGTCACAATCTAGGCTCTCCATCGCTGACATGCGGAGACTACAAACACATCCTAATACAGATACCACGATCGGCAATTTGACCTGGATATTTATTGTTCTGTATCTGCCATCTCTGCTCCACGTGTTTGTGGCTTTAAAATCATCCTTTTCATGTCTCTCTCCTGGCTCAGAGCAAGTCAAAAGCCTCTGATGCCCATCGTCACTGTGACAAGCAACTGAGTCAATGTGCACACTCATGGGTCTGCCTGTTTCAGGGAGCTCACAGCCTTGCTTACAGTTGTCTCATCTTTCACTTTCACCAGCCCTCCTTCTTGTTCATCTTCTTTGTCTCCATCCCCTTCTTTTCTTCCTCACTTTTCTTTTTAACTTTTTTCTCTTTCCTTCATTCAGCCTCAGTCTCTTCCAGCCAATTCATTTTTCAGCTCTCCCTATGTACCTAAATGATCAGGAGAAGGTGGGTGCTCCTGGTTAATTTTTGGGGAACAAATGAAGAGGGAATTGGGACTTTATTTAATATTGCTCCTTAGAGATTCATTCAATTCTGGAGTGTTAAATTTGAGGAAAGCTCAGTCATGAACTAGTCTAACTCGTTACATTTTTATGAAGTAAAATAGCCATGGGTTTGAGAGTGAGTAACCTGCCCGTTGTCATACAGGGAACCAGCAATGGTAGCCAAACCTACCCAGTTTCCTCGCCACTGCCAAGAAATGCTGTTTCCTAGCTGTGTCTTCCAAGCTCTCTGAGAATCCCAAGGATATGTTTCTAGTTTAGATGTCTATTTGAGATATAAACCTAAAATTCATCTGTCAATCATCTTCTATTTTAGGGAGAACCACAAAACATTTCCTAGAATAGCACAAAGTGGCTGAGAGAACTTTCTGGATATAAAAAACTCAGACTAGAATCTTGGCTTGGCCACTTATTAGCTGTGTGACCTTGGGTAAGTCATTAAACACCTCTGTGTCTCAACTTCCTTATTTTTAGAATGGGAACAAAAGTAGTTCCTACATCTTAGGGTGTTTGTGAAGATGAACAGTTGAGTCATGTATAATGGCTAACCTAATAAGCACTGTGTAAATGTTAGCTATTAATAAGTTTTGGGAAAAAGCCATTGTTAAAACCTATTTTTATATCAATCACCTTTTCAATTTGATGACTTGTAAATATGGATTTCTCAGAGCTTTTCTTATAGTAGAGTCCTTGTATATTTGAGTTGGTCCCTGAAACTAGGGCCCCTGCTCACCACTGAATGAGCAGCACTTGGCTTCCACTCAATAAACACTCCTTCCCCCATTTATCAGTACATACAGAAAACATACTGTGTGCCAAGCACTGTGGGCAGTTGTTGCTCATAGTGCTTGCATGCTAGTCAAAAAGATGATAAACACAGACACACACACACAACAGCCAACTGAAATGATGAAAAAGTATAGGTGTGATTAGAAATCATATTGTGGGACAAAACCTAGATTGGGAATTTAGGGATGACATCTTTAAGAGAATGACATTTAAGTTAAATTCTAAAAGAGTGACCATAGGTTATAAGGCCAGTAGCAAGTGAGCACTCCAGGCAGAAGCAAGATGGGGCCCATTTGAGGTCCCGATCAGAGGCTAAAAGAAGGATGGCATGATGGCACAGACAGAGGAGGGTATAAATTCAGCAGGGGGTACAGAGATTTCTCAGGGATGCAGAATTGGGATTCCCCCCCCCCCCCAAATGACATTCAAAGCCTCAAATGGATTCTGAGCAGATCCTTTGGCTGTTGAGCAGAGAACAGATGGAGTAAGACAAATAGCAGTACAGCAGTGAGGATCTCTTTATCTATTCCATATGAGAGAGAATATGAGCTTGGGCATGCAGATAAGAATTCAAAAAACATTTGAAGTAGAATCTGGAGAACTTTGAGAAGGGAAAAGGATGATTCAAGGATACTTCTGACCTGAGCATCTGAGTTTTTGAAAGAGCCTCTTCCCAAGAAGGGGGGTCCTGGAGGAAGCCCTGGATATCATCAGCTCTAGCTGTGTTGGAGATGTGAAGAAGACAGTGGGATACTTGGATCTGAAGTTTAGAGTATCAGTCCAAGCTGGAGATATACATCTGGGCATCAACAGCAATTTACATTCTATAAATGCATGTGTGAATGAGTAAAGGGATAGTGCTAGCATTTGAAGCCAGATTTGGTTGACTGAAAAGTCAATGTTTTATATACTATTCAGTCCAATTACAGTAAACTATATCCAGGAAAATGTAGATTCTTCCAGCATCCAGAGATTGTCAAGTCTAGGGCAAAAGGTAGCAACTGTCAGGTCCAGAGAGCAGCCAGGATCCCAGGAGAATCCTTGAGAAAAGACAGAACCCAAGAGTCTCTAGAGGCAAGTGTTCCAGCATAAGATCTGGAGGGATACAGAAAGAAGCAGAATCTTGAGGGATGTAGGAACCCCATCACACCCCCAAAGTGCACTAGGCCAGAACCCTCTGCAATAGATATTTGTAAGACTATCTTGAGATAATTTATAACAAAGAACTTAGTGCCATCCTGGGCACATAGAAGGTATTTGAGATATTGGACTAGGCTAACCTGGACAGTAAGAACAAACCTTCTCTGAATCTCAGTGATATAACTCAGCCAAGTGCCATATAGGTCAGGCAGCATTCTCAAAGATACTTTTCCAATAGTAATTTGGGGATCAGGGATATTTCCACCTCTGAAGGTCTTCACTTCCTGCAGTGTGGAAGGGGGACAGTGTGGAGAATTCACACCTGTTCCTAACAGCTTTGAACTGGAAGCAACACTCATGACTTCTACTCCCAGCCTATGGGACTGGCTCACGACACTTAACTGTGGAGGAGACCAGGTCATAGAGGGGAGAACACAGAGGTTTATTGAAGACTGACTGCCCTTGCCCATTCACCAAATGCTCATGTTCTCTTCTTCTTCCCACAGGTGAACTGAAGCAAGGTATAAGATTAGAAAATTCAAGTGGGAGATGACGAGATGGTCAAGGCTGGGGATGAGAGAGGGGCTTCAATCAACCCTTCCCTCTCAGAGTTAGGACCAGAAATCTGTGTCTGGAACCTTGTCTGTTTTTGTGCACATGAATTCCATTTTTTTTCCTGTTCTCTAGTGGAAAATTCCACTGCTGCTGTGACCTGAAGGAGAGGTCAAAGTGATTTACTGTCATAGTATGAGGTTTGTACCCTTTCATGCCAGCTACCAGCCAGTAGGGGTGGTCTGGGAGGGTGTGACAAGGCTGCCCTGACCAAGCAGGATCCTGAGTCCACATGCAGGGGATGCCCCACAAGCCCCACCAGAAGCCTTCCCAAGCCAGTATCATTGTCTCTGTCTTGAGCTGGGCCTGCCAGCTAGTGTCTGTATTTTTCCAGCATAGCGATCTTATCAAAGCAGATTAAAAATGAGAATGGGCCCATAAAACATGCATTATGGTCTCTTGAAACCTCATAAAGCCAGATAAATGCCCTACTCCAGAGGCCCCTAGATGGAGTATACACCTCTCTCCCTCCCCATAATGGAATCGTCAACAGCAGATAATTGAAGTTAAAAAAAAAAAAATCGGTAACTTGTGAGGTTCAACTCAGTGGATTGATTGTTTGGCCTTGTAGATTGCTTGGAGTAAAAGCAGATTATAGCAGAAGATATCTGGCTTTTCTTGACCAGTGTGGCTCCTCTACACTTACCCTGAGGCTTGGAGCAAAAGCACAGAGAAATGTCATGGACTGCTCTCCCTTTCTGGGCGGTTCCATCTCCTTTTCTCATTGCACCACTGGCTCCTGAGTCTCTCCCTAGCCCCAAGCCAAAGTGTTTTAATTCCTGTAGATAGCAGGCCTCCTGTGAATCCACTGCCAGGATTTTAGGTACTCCGTTGAGATTTTGCCTTGTCTGAGAGAAGGGAGGGCTGGTAGTCAAACAGCAGGTTTTTTGTTACTATAAGCTACCCATGCATTTCAGCTCAGCCTTGCCTTTCTGGGAGGGAGGATTGAAATGAGCCTGGTTCTTGGCCTGCTCTGACCCTGGCCAAGCTCTCACCTCCTGCCCCAGGCTCAGCAGATGGCTCTGCTCCAGGTTCCCCTGTACCTGAATCCTGACTTGATACAATGTCCTTTGAGAATGGAGATTGTCCCAGGGACTGGAACCCTGCCTGGGCTTAACCCAACCCAGACATCTGGACTTCCTCCCAGTCTAACCTTCCTAAGAAACTCACTTTCAGGAGACTGACCTTGGGAGAGATCTTGAGTTCAGGACTGAATGTATTGAGTTAAAGATAGCTATAAAACTGGTGGAGCCTGGCTGGCGTGGCTCAGTGGTTGAACCTGGAAGTCACGGTTCAATTCCCAGTCAGGGCACATGCTCAGGTTGCAGGCTTGGTCCCCAGTGTGGCATGTGTAGGAGGCAGTTGATCAATAATTCTCTCTCTCCCTCTCCCTTACTCTCTGAAATCAATAAAAAAATATTTTTATAAATAAATAAATCCTTCCAACACTTCCCTGCTCAATGCTGATTCTAGATTGTGACCCAGGTGCTGCCCATCACTCAGCCTCCAGAGCTCTAGGACCCCATTATGGCAGGGACAGTGAGAGAAGGAAAGCACTGCCTGGGAGGGGTTTAGGTCCAGGTTCATGGCTTTCATTCAGACTGGGCGTGGCAGTGCAGCCAACATAGATGTCAGCCTAAGGTTTCCCTTTCAGACCAGACTAGAAGAAGGCATGTTCTGGAACTTAGCATTTGGATCCTCTTTACTGCACCTCTGGTATTCAGACAATGGAGGTGGACTGGGTTGGCTTCTCTTCACATTAGACCTAAAGCTTAGACAGCCTGGTGCACAGTATCTTTCATGCCCGGGCATCCAACCATAACCAACATCTCCAGATCGGTCCTTAATCCTCTAGCACTCCATGCTGGCTACTGATTTATCCCCAGTTACTCTTACTCTTAATTTTAATTTATTGTTGACAGTATTACAGATGCTCCCTTTTTGCTCCCCTCCACCCAACCCTGCCCCACCCCAGGCCTTCACTGCACTATTGTCTGTGTCCATGGGTTATTCATATATACATATATGTTGTTAATCTCCTCATTTCCCCTCCCCGCACTTCCCCACTGAGATCTGTCAGTCTGTTCCGTGCATCCATGCCTCTGAACCTATTTTGTTTGTCATTTTGTTTTGTTCTTTAGATTCCACAAATAAGTGAGATAATGTGATATTTTCCCCAGTTACTCTTTATGTAATATATGTGCTTGCACATCTACCTCTTGATTTAACTACAGGAATGTGGAGAGCAAGGGCCAGCTTTGACCTAATGTTGTATCTCCAGGGCTTTATTCAATCCCTGACATATACTATAAACTCAATAAATATTTGTAGAACTAAACATATTTAATTGTGTCTTCTTAGTCCAATTCTAAGCAGTCAAGAACTTCTATAATGTGTTAAGTCTATTTGCCCATAATCTGCATAGAGAAGCTCGCTGATTCTGTGACCTCCTGGGATGGGCCCTAAAACACAACTGAGACAGAATAAATGTCTGGCTGTTCTGTTTTGACTGGTGACAAGAGTTGCAAGCTGATTAATACATTTAAAGTGGTGATCAATTTGTCTTATTCACATCCTCTTATCCTGATTGTAATGAGTAGATCTTTTAACATAATGAAAACTGCATGTTTCACTCAAATTCGCAGCTTTGCATTCCAGAGGAGTTGAAATGCTGCTTCTATTTAATGTTGAAATGAGGTGTAAGCTCTTGTCTTGGGAGGCCAGGGAAGGTCAGAGATACTCTGTCTCCTTGAAGACCAGAGGCGTGGCATCTCCTAAGACCTTGAATTTGAAAATTGGTTCCTAAACAGTGGAATCAGACAGCACCTTTTTGGTCATATTGTCTTTTTTCTTGCCCAGTTTATGAGTGACCTCCAGCCCTAACTGGAGGTTGTCTACTTTTGGCTTGAATACTTTCCAGTGATGGAGAGCTCACCACTGTACATTTCATTTTTTAAAGCCTGCAAGCTTAAAAATAATTCTTACATTGATCCAAAATCAATGTCTTCATTAATGCTATGGACTTTACTTTCTTGCTCCCTCTCAGCCTCCCTCCTTTACTTTGCTAACTTATTAGTTTGCCCTAAAAATACCTAAAATCATAATAACCTCTTACAGTTTTGCAGAGGTGTTCTTCATGCTTGTCACACAGACTCACAGAGATGAATGAGTGAATGGTTTCCTTTTGATTCTCTGCTGATGTTGCTTCTCTTGGGACAGCCTGTCCTTGTGGACAAGAGCCTGTCTCCTGCTCTGCACACCTTTCTGCCCTATTCACTGCCCCATTCAGAACCCAGGAAGTACCTGGCACACAATGGGCTGTCAGTCCCTGGTTGTTGAATGAGTGAATGAATAAATGAATGCATGAATGAATAAAGAGTGGGGCCTGGACGGTGTTTTATTAAATGTGACCCTGCACCTCTTTCCCTGTTTGGTCGTGTGACAGGCACCTTTTCACTAAGCAACCAACACAACACAAGGTGGAAATGGGGACAAAAAGGAATATTCCCATTCTCTCCTGTGGCTGCACTCACATCAAGAAAGCTCAGCATTGGCCACGGAAGAGTCCAGGCATTTGCCATGGAGGCCAAAGATGGGAACAGAATAGGAGGTGCACAGAGAAGAGCAGAGGTGAGAGGCAGGAGAGAGCTGAGAGCTTACAAGCCCTGGCTTCCTGAGGCCCTGAGGCCGAGCCACACCCCTGTGCGGAGCTGCAGGAGATGACCCGGTTCCTTGTCCAGATTCACCGTTATTGCTCAAGCCAATTCAGATAATTTTCTTTGCAACCAAGAATGTCCACCTAAATAAAAGGAAGATATAAATACGTCTGTTTCTTAATGTTATAAGGAAGGCTGGGAGACTAAGAAATTCTCCCCAGGCCACGGAAATAGGAGTGGCAGTCAGGGCAGAATCCCAATCCTGTACCCTCGGACTGAGCTTTGTTCTATGCAGTCACTGGAGCATGTCCCTGTCCCCTGTACTCCCCCTGCCTCTCACTGTTAACAAAAGCAGGAGTCAGTCCTGGAACAGCCAAATGTAGCTGAGCAGTGTGAACCCAAACCAAGAGGAATTCACTCTCCATAAATTATGCTTTAATAGATGTCAATTATTAATTCCTAAATAAATATTTGTTAATATTCAGAAGAGTTTGCCTACTAAGAAAAACTCAGGCTACACAGAATAATTAGTGCTTCTCACTGTGAGATGGCTGAGGCCTATGATTTTTTTCCCACTTTGCATCTTTATTTTGTCTGAAGTGTGAATGCCTGGCTGTGTCAGTTTCCTGGGGGTTTTGGCTGGCCCTCCTCTGAGCAATTTTGGTTGGAGGTGTGTGCATGGCAAAAATGCAAAGAGCCTAATGTTCTCACGGAAGCTTCCATGCTGGCCAGCAATCTTTCTCTTTCTTCTTTATGGAGCAAAATTTTATGAAAAACTGAAGTTGCCACATCTAAAAAGAGGCAATCATAGGTCCAATTGGAAAAAATATGGTTCAGTTGAACACAACCCCACAAACACATCACAGTTTTGAGTGTTGTGCTAGGGCTGGGTTAGCAGGCAAGGGTGGGGTGGTTATAGAACAGAGTGGGTACATCTCGAGGGTTCAGGTGTGTGTAGACTAGCAGGGGAGAGCTTCCTGCTCAGTTCTTACCACGGGAGAGTGTGAATCAGTCTACAAGAGAGGGCTCAACAAAATGCCAAGGGAACTTGGAGGCAAAGAATGGAATAAATTCATGAAGGCAATAGAATTTGAGCCAGACTTTGAAAAATGGATAGAATTTTAATGGGCAAAGACTAATTTAGCATTTGCATTTGAGAAGTCATTCATTCATTTTTCTCACCAATTTAAGACACGTTTATTTGGAGCAACTGGTAGGTGCCAAGCCCTGGTCTGTGTACTAGAAATATAAAGAAAAATCAAACTGTGTCTGTGAACTAAAACAATAAAGTGACATATAATAATGACAAATATAATGTCACCTAGTAATGCTGCATATAAAAATAATTGCAATGCAGTGAAATATGGATTCAACAGAATGACCACCTCCACCACGGGGTCAGGAAACTGTAAGAGGTGAGAAACCTTGATCTAGATCCTGGAGGATTCATTTAATCAATTATTTATTCACCGTACATATTTACTGAGTGCCTACATGTGTCAGCCACCCACTGAATGTTAGAGGATAGTGCAGTGAACAAAATAGACTAAGCCTTTTCTCAAGGTATTTACATTATAAGAATTCAACAAATTAAGGGGTAGGGAATTCCCTCAGAGAGAATAAAATACGCAAATTATAGAGCCATGATGTTATAGGCTGTGGCTATAGCAGAGGATGCACAAGGAAGGGCATTTTCAGGAGATAAGACTGGAGAATAAATTGGGGGCCACATTTGGAAGGATCTTGTAAGCTGGACTAAACACTTAGGACATCATCTGGAGACAATGCAAAGCCAAGAAAGGCTGTTAAAGCAGATATTGAGAAAGGTGACCTTGAGGGCTCTGTGGAAACCAGATTGGAAGAAGATAAGGCTGGAGGCAAAAAGACCAGTTAAAGGTTGAGTGTAATAAACAAAACACCCATGATGAGGGCCCGAACCAGGACACAGGTGGTGAGGATGGAGAAGGAATGTGCTTGAATTGGATGAGTGCTTCTTAACTTTGTGTGTGTGAGTGTGTGGTATCTAAACTTCTTGAGAATGTAATGAAAAATTTTGGCCCCAGAAAGATGCTCATATTCACCTACATGTATTATTTTGCAAAAAAAATTCAAAGAACATGAATTCTGATTAAGAACTCCTGAGCTATAGAAAAGAGTTGGGGTGAATGAGGGCCAAAAGTAGCACATAAAACAGTGGGCTGCAGCAAATGGTATGGATCTTGTGTTCTTCTAGATACCCCTTCAGACCTGCCTTCCTGAGCCCTTCCTCTGACTGTCCAGTATCATGTCCCTCATTTCTACTAGATTTGTCTTCTGACTATCTCTGTCACTCAGAGATCATGTGGGCAAGTTCCTTTCTGCCTTCCCTATTCTGGGGGAATGTTAGAGCATTTCCCTAGTGGTACCAATATTTTAGGGTCCAGATCCAAGAGCACTTTCTCACAGATGCCAGAGGACTACAGCTGGAAGGGTTTACAGACACCAAATGCTATTCCCTCACTGTCCAGACAGGAAAGGTCAAGGCCAGAGAAGGGAAGAAATCTTTTCAAGACACATGGAGTAAGTAGCCAAGTTAGAACCAGAACTCCCAACTGTAATCTCTCTTACCCTTTGCCCTCACAGGGAAGCAGCATGTGCCTTACTGATGGCATTGATCACATTCAACCCCTGCACCAAGATCATAGACAGTGAGTCCTGTGAATATGTCCATACCCAATGCAGGAATATGGGGAGGGTGAATGTAGAACATGAGAGTGGAGAGGGTTTGCCTGCCCCTGACTGCTCCCCAGTTTGATCTGCCTGCCTCACCATCCCATGTAGCAGCCATCACTGTTAACATTCTTGAGCTCTGAGATTCTTCACCCTAAGATGGGGGGAATGATGCCCAGTTCCCAGGGGAGTTGCGTGTATAAAAGGGAAAGAGTATATAAATGGACTTGGTCCACGCAGGAAGCTCTCCTTCCTGCCTTTCTTCTTGGCACTTCTTCCCACACTCACAAGGAATAGTGCTGTGGGAAGAACTGGGCTGGGGAAAGTTGAGTGTGTGGTCAGAGAAGAAGGCCAAAGCTGAGTTTTGCCTTTGTTGTGGCAAGGACTACATCAGTTTCTATATATTTCCACATAAATTGGCACTCAGAAATAAAGTCAAAAATAACAGTCAGTACAAGAGGATGGAGCTTGGATGTCCCTGGTGTACTGAGGTCTTTGTGGGCCAGCTGGGCCTGGGCCTATCAGACAGCATGGAGAAAATCATATTTCAGCTGGATTATTGAGGCACTTCCAGGTGCACAGCCCTGGCCTGTTCTGAGGGACCTAATAAGTTCCTGGTGGGCGAGAACAAGAATAGGGACCAACGAGACAAGGTGGGGTCAAGAGAGGTAGGATCTGGACCCAAAACAAAAGGAATTGTAATGTTTGGTTGTCCAGGATAATCTTGATTACTTTGATTCTAGAGCATGGACAAACAGTTCTGGGATCATAGTCCCAGCTTATCACCCCACATCATGTGCATTTGGGTGAGTTATTTAGACTCTCTAAGCATTAGTTTCCCATTTCTCCATCCATTGGACATAATAATGAGATCCACCTCAATGTCAAGTTAATGACTGAGATAAAGCATGTGAAGAAGTTAGCAAAGAGCCTGTATTAGATAAAGGTCTCAAAATCTAAGACACAAATAAAAACTGGAGGGCAAAGTGCAGGCCCTTCTGGACTCATTGCCTCTGTTCCAACAGCTGCCTGAGTCTTCTGCAGCCTTATTTTTTTCTTCTTCTTAAGAAAGAAAAATGTACTTGTAGAAAAATGATCAACTCATTGATAAAATTGTGTAGACATTAATAAAATTCACCAATGTCTGCACACCCCCATGAATCTGGTCTTCAGATCAAGAAAGCATCGTCATGTGCCTCTTAGGTCAACGCCTAGTTCCTTTTGGCTAGGGTCACTCCTTGCAGACTTCTAACACCAAGGATCAATAAAGTTTTCACTAGAATCTACACTAATAAAAGAGAAACATGCAAATTGACCATCACTCTGCTACATCCACCAGCCAATCAGAACAAGTATGCAAATTAATCCAACTAAGATGGCAACCTCCACAGAGCTGGACCAAGCAGGAGGCATGGGTTGCCCCCAGCGATGGAGGAAACCAAGCTTCCTGCTGTCCTGGCCTCTCCTGGCCTCCGCTCAAGACTATAAAGTTTCAATTTTAGAAGATAAATAAATCCCAGATACTTGCTTCCAGCTGGCCCTGGACTATGCTTGGGACACAAGGGGGCATGGCCAGCTTGAAAACCACCATAGGCCCCTTGCTCAGGTTGCCCCATGCCCCACCCTGATCTGGGACACCCTCCAGGGCAAACCAGCCATCCCCCACCCATGCACCAGGCCTCTATCCTATCTAATAAAAGAGTAGCATGCAAATTGACTGTCACTCCAACAAACAAGATGGCTAGCCCCATGTTATCAAAGATGGCTGTCCCCATGTGGACACAAGATGACTGCCACAAGATGGCCAGCAGGGTAGGGCAGTTGGGAGGGACCAGGCCTACAAGGAAGGGCAGTTGGGGTCAATAAAGCCTGCAGGGGAGGGCAGTTAGGGGTAACCAGGCTGGCAGAGGAGGGAACTTGGGGGTGACTGGGCCTGCAGGAAATGGCAATTGGGGGGAGGGGAGCAAGACCTGTAGCAGAGAGCAGTTGTGGGGGACCAGGCCTGCAGAGAAAGGAAGTTGGGGGGGGGGAGACCAGACCAGCATAGGAGAGCAGTTAGGGGCGATGAAGCTGGCAGGGGAGGGCAGTTAGGGGTGATCAGGCAAGTAGGGGAGGGCAGTTAGGGGCAATTGGGCTGGCAGGGGAGCAGTTAGGCATCAATCAGGCTGGCAGGGGAGTGGTTAGGGGGTGATCAGGCTGACAGGCAAAATTATTTAGGGGCAATCAGGAAGGCAGGCAGGCGAGCAGTTGGGAGCCAGCAGTCCTGGATGGTGAGAGGGTTGTCTGACTGCCCATTTAGGCCCAATCCTATGGGCTGAGCTGAGGGACACACATCACCTCCACGCACAAAATTTTGTGCACTAGGCCTCTAGTTTGATATAAATGAAATCAAACCCTCTTGTGTTTTGCTTCTTTCAATCAGTGTTGTGTTTGTGAGATCCACCCAAGTTGTATACATCTGTAATTTATCCTTTTTGCATGTTCTATTCGATAAACAAACCACAATTTATTCATCCATTCTACAGTTGATGGGCTTTTGCACAGCAGCCAGTGTTTGATTATCATGACTAACGCTGCTAGACCATTCTTATATGTAACTTCTGATGAGCATATGTATGCATTTCTATGGGTTATATATTAGGTTGAGTCACATTAAATTGACATTTTTGTAGATCAAAAAACAGTCAAACCCTCGCAATTTCATACAGTTCAATCTAGTACATAGCAGTGTAAATAGTGGATCATGAGACATGTGCATTCAGCTTTAGAAGATAGAGCCAAATAGCTTTCTAAGGTAGCTGTGCCAGCTTACACTCCCACCAGTGGTATGAAGATTCGAATCCCAAATTCTGCAGCCCTTTACTTATTTTACATTCTTTTTGTAAATCATTTTTTATTTTTCTATTATAGAAGATATTATTTACATACAATAATATATTAGCTTCAGGTGTACACCCCAGTGATTAGACATTTATAACTTGCTAAGTGATCATCCCGATGAATTTTGTACCCATTTGATATCATATATAGTTACTAGAATGTTATTCACTATATTAGAGGCCCAGTCCCTTGAGGTGGCCTGCAGAGATCAGGCCCCAGCATACGCCCCCAGTCTCACAGCCCCATAGCCCTACCTGGCACCCCACCTTGGCCAGGCACTGCCCCCTCACCTGTTCCACCATCCCGCCTGTGGGGTGATCAATCCAAGTGGACCCCAGCCTGGTTCTCTCCTCCACTACTGCCCACTGCCAGCTCTGCATCATCACCTAAGATGCCCACCATGTTCTGTGCCACCCCCTGGTGGTCAACACATGACATAGCAAGCATTCGAACTCTCAGTTGAACAACCACCTCAGGGGACAATTTGCATATTAGGCTTTTATTACATAGGATTCCCTAGGCTGTATTTGACGTCTCCATGACTATTTTTTAAATATAATTTTATTAATTTCAGAGAGGAAGAGAGAAGAAGAGAGAGATAAAAACCAATGATAAGAAAGAATCATTGATCGGCTGCCTCATGCAGGCTCCCCACTGGGGTTTGAACCTGCAACCTGGACATGTGCTCTGACCAGGAATCAAAGTGTGACCTTCTGGTGCACAAGTCTACACTCAACCACTGAGCCATGCTGGCTGGGCCAATTTATACTTCTTAATCCCTTTACCTTCTTCACTCATCTCCTCCCAACCAATTCTTCTCCCTCCCCCTCCCCCTCCCCCACTCCCAAAACACACATACACACAATGGCTATCCAAGTCCCTCTGCTGAGTCTTTGCTCCAGGCATTTTCTCTCCTTGTGAGCACTTTTATGCCATGATTCCATGCTATTCTATGTTTACTTTCCCCTTCCGAGTTCTCTTTGACAGCTCTAACACTCACTAAGCTCATTTTAGGGTGTGAAGAGTGTGGCTCCACATCAGACCAGGGTGATGGTAGCAGAAGGCATCAAAGGCTGAGAACAAGGAGCACAGGCTATCCTCCCTCCAATGGTGACCTTGGAGAACCTGAATTTGATTGATATTAAGGAGGGTGACACTGTCTTATACCAACAATTTTCAACTTGTCCACAAATAGGAGATGGGAAATGAGAGGACAAGAGACAAAACTTTCTTTCTTGTCCAAATCCAAAGAAGCTAGATATTACCAAGCTACAGGGGTTGATATTTGGAGCCCATCCTGCAAATGCAGGCAGAGTAGGAAGGTCTCTTGTCCTTGGCCTCCCTGCCTTTGGGCCTGGCAGGGCCCGTTTAGCCATTAACCACAGTAGGCATAGTGCTCAGGCCCACGACACATTCAGGGGCTCACAAAAACATTTTAATTTCATTCACAATCAGAAAAAGTAAACTTTTAGGATAAAAATATTTTATTTTATGACATTAGCAAATTTCTCTTTATATCAATGCAGTCATAAATAATTTTTTTAAAATTATAGAGGAAGGTGCTCATGGAGCCAAAAGTGCTAGGGGGCTCAGAAAAGTCATAATGTGCCCTGGGGCCTGAGTGAGAGAATCAGCTAAACTCCATAAGATGGATCATCCAGATTTGTGGCCTCCTATTAGAAATGTCTGAGATAGTTCTACCCCTGCCTCAGTCATGCCCCAGGAATAAGGAAAAGAGAACCATGCCCACATTTGAGCCAAACACTGAAGGGGCATACTGGGAAGTTCTTCATGGCCACAGGTAGGATAGGGTCTGAGGGTCCCTTAAAACCTCCAGAGTTGGGATGCAATCTGCAACTTCCAATAGCATGGGCACAACTCCCTTGAGCGACAGGGGAGTGGGACTCTGGGGAGGACAGAGCTGTGTTCTCTGGCTCCTAAGAGGATCCTGCTATGGGCCTGTGGTCCTAGCAGTGGCTAGTGCTCAGGCCCACTTCAATTCCTGCTCACTTTCCCCTTGTTCTTCCTCCCACAACATACATATACGAGACTAATTTTGGGATTGAAGTTTAAAACATCGAGAGCTTATTTCTTCCAAAACATGTCTCTGTTGGGCTGGCCTTCGAGGAAATATCAAATGATGAATAGCTGTCAGCTGGCTAGAGTAACTTGGAAATAACAAGCTATTTAAAGCTCTGTGAAGGGCAATCAGGTTAGGATGCTATCTTGTATCATATGGGGGGGGGCATAAAAGAGCTATCTTGCAAACTACTAATTACTTAACATATATCCAGCATGGGCCTGATCTGGTTTGTTTCTACACTATTTCTATTTGAATTAAAGTAAAATGGAGGGAAACAGGGAAACCAATTCAGCAGCGTGACAAAGAAGAGAGCAGAGCAAGGGATGCAGAGTCAGGAGCCTGAGTTCTCCATGCAGCTCTGTCTCAAATTGGCTATGTGGTCCATTGAAAATATGCCCACCCTCTCAGAACCTTCGTTCTTGCATCTGAAGAAAGAGGTGACTAGATAATCCTGAAGGTCTTCTGCAGCTTTCAAATTGTGGCACAGAGGAGGTGTCCTATCAGTAATTATGAGGTGGTGAGAGGGTGAGCAATTGTGACTGGCCAATGTCATACACGTGTGACATCCAGTGACAGAAAGTTGGCAATAGAGGTACTAAGTGCAATCAACAATATTGGGAAGCTGAGCCCATCTGTAGATAGCATTTGCACTGCTGTAAAAATAGCATAACAAGATTATATTGAAATATCCCACTATTTAACTTAATAATTTAAATGTTTGCCTAATGAGGTGGACTTGATTGGATTAGGGCATTCACAATTAATTTTGATAGATCATTTTACACATTGGAGGTGCATTCTTCTGAACCAGGAGGTGGAACGGAAGTGCAAAATGTTTATGTTCAAATGAGCATGTGATTTTGCAGAAAACATTAATCCCGGATCATGCACACTAAGTCAATTTCAGAAATGGCTTCTAGATATATTATTAGAAATTGCTCTTCAAATATAAAAGCTTGTAATAGAGTTCTGTCCATTTTTCCTTTGGCTGATGGAAGTTGTTATATAAATATGCCTATGCTATGATGCTTTCTTCACCATCCAAGCCTTTTGGTGCTAATTGCAACTTTTTAAACAGTGTAAGTAGAGGCTGTCATGAACACTTTAAATCCTCTTACAAACACATATTTCTGAACAATTTCACATTTAGGGGTGTATCCTTTATTCAGATATTTTTGACTATGTATTTTCCCCATTTTCTTTTTCTGAAAAGCACTTGAATTGAAAACTGTACCATACCTTTCTCGTTGAGAGAATTTTACTGTGTAATATAAAAACAGCTCTACTCCCCATCTCTACCCCCTCAAAAATGAAACAGCCAGGAATGGTCACATCTGCCCGAGGAGTCAGGAGTAAGCAAAGGCAAATGGCTTCTGGAAAGACAGACTGGAATCTGGCCATGAATTCTGTCTCAGAGTTCTAGGAATGAAACGCTGCTCAGCACCACTCCTGCCAGATCAGAATTGAATCTCTGTTTCCCATCAGAAAGTTATTTTATGTAAGGTATCTATGGGCAATAGAATTCTCTGTGTCTTAGTGTCGTCTTCTGAAAAATGGAGAGGCATAGTGCCCTCACCTCAAACCAGTGAGGCTGGAGGTCTTAAATGTGACATCAACTTTTGGTAAATGAGCATGGAGTGGTACCTAATTTGGTACCTGCAAACCATGGGTCAAATGCTGGCTCTGTTCTTATTAACTATCACCTTGGAGAAACCATGACCCTGAAACTCAAATGCATAATTCTGTAAATGGGCACAGTTAAAAGTAATTGAGAGTGCCATGAGAATTGAATGCCCCTTTCCTGATGCATGCTAACAGCTCAACAAGCTTTAGTTTCCTAGTCTTCTTCTCCTTGAATTTGAACAGTCCCAAATTCAACACACCATTTCCGTTTTGGTTTCTCATGTGGCTCCCCAGAAGGCTATGGCACTTAACACATGGGGGCTCTGGACTTCCTGGTCTTGGTGGACAGATAAGGTTCACTCCACAGGCTCCAAGCCACCTTTGTTGGCAGAACCTGAATCTACCATCTATAGATATAAAAGCCTAAGCAACAGTTCAACTGTTCAACTGTTCAACCAGTAGCTATGATGCACACTGACCACCAGGGGGGCAGATGCTTAACACAGAGACATTGAAACATGAAACAGATTAATGAATCTCAGAAGGAAGGGGAGAAGGGGGAGGGCAGGAAGAGATTAACCAAACATCTTATATGCATACTAGAGGCCTCTGATGGGGTCCTTTGGCCTGGCCTGCAGGGAATTGGGCTGAAACCACCAGTCTGACATGCCCTGAGGGGTCCTGAATTGCGAGAGGGCACAGGGACCCCACCAGTTGGTGCATGAATTCATGCACCAGCCCTCTAGTTCTTCTATGAGCTCCAAACTTTGTAATGAGAACTTATTCAATGCATCCCTTGTGAGGTATCAGGGACCTTCAAAATAAAGTCCACATGCTTTTGCACTGCATTTCAAATATTTAAAAACCTGCTCTCTGCTTGCCCCTCTAGGCTTATTTTCCTCATTCACTGTCATTCTCTTTATTCACCCACAAACCAATCCTCTCTGCTCCCTACATTCTGAATTTACCAACTTTTTCCAACCTGAGACCCTTTGCTTATACTGACTCCCTCATTCTGGGATGTATTTTTCTCTCTTCTTGAACTGAAAAAGGTCTCCAACTTTAAACTGAAATGTCACCTCCTCCCTATGTCTCTTGGGATATAGTCAGTATAACTAGTGCAAGTCCTCTTTGGTTTTATAATTTGTCATTGGTTGTAGGTGTTAATCTGCAAATATTAAGGTGTAAATAGATCTTAGAAAAACCACCATGTCTCTTCATCTATGTATCCCCAGCATCCTCAGAAACCAAGCTGAACATAAAACTCTTAAAAGCTTCCCAACAAGCCTATGGAAGTAGGTACTATTATTGATTCATTTTGTACACAAAGAAACCAAGGTTCAGAGATGTTTAGTAACTTACTCAGAGTCGTACAGCTAATGGGTCATAGAACAGAGATTTGAACTTGGAGACTTCCACTTTAAAGTCTGTGTTCTTCCCACTACTCTACAAGTCTCTCCATGATCTTCTTTAATATTCCCAAATAACTGCTGGAGGTAGGTAGGGAAGGCATCACTAAGGTTTCTTTACAGATGAGGAAACTGGGCCTACTTTACTAGGCATCCATGAAAAGGTCTTGGCTTCTGATTCTGAACTTGGGCCTCTGCACGGCTGCAGGCTGCCTGCCTCCATCAGCTCCCCACGACTCACCTGCTGGAAGGAGCTCTCCAAACAGAGAAGGTGGGGTCTGGGCTGTTGAAATTTTCCTCTCAGGGCCTTTCTAATCCCCTTACCAGAGAGGTGATGAGACTGTGACAAGGGGTGTCTCTTCTTCCAAGGAATTCCAGTCACGTGAACTCTGCCAATTAAAGCTGGAACCATGTCGTCTCCTGAAATAGCAATTTAATGAGTGATGGCTCTGGGATAAATTGTCATCTTGTGATCCCTCATTAGAGAGCTTAATTAGATCCATCATAAAACATATACATTGATGACCTGAGCAGATCTCACCACCCTCTAGGACATTCTTGCCACTGGTAGAACTTGAGTGGGACCTGTCCTCAGGCCCTGAGAGCTGTTGGGGCACCAGGTCCTCTTTGAGTACTGAGGTGCCATTCTCCTGGTTCTTTCCTCCCTCCCTTTTTTCCTCTTACAAACGTTTATTTAGCACCAACTATATATATCAGGCACTGTGGAGACCTCTCATAGTTTAACTCGGTTTATTTCTACAAAAAGCTGTTAGTACTGTATTTTGCAAATGGTAAAATCGAGGCTTGGAACCTGGAGCTGCCACTATGTGCAGCCCCAGCCAACTGAGCTATCTTGCAGGCAGCTCCTGGGGCAGTGGCTGACATAGGAAGGACAAAATGGAAGTTGAAGGAAATGGAGATTTTAGTAAACCCCTAATTCAGTCTGGCATTCTTCTGGGCCATGTATGGATAAATTATCTCCTTTCCCCTTCATATCAACTCCACGATGTGAAAATATGAACAGCTTTATATCTGAGCAAACTGAGTCTCAGAAATGTTACTTGTTTAAAGTCATGCAGCTGGTGAGCATCAGAGCTGGGAGTAGGGCACAGCTTGCAGGAACTGTAAGTCTAGACAAATGAGGGTTCAAACTCAAACCCTATCATACATTAGCTGTCTAATTTGAGGCAAATTGCACAAGCCTTCTGAATATCAGTCTCCATATCTATCATGTTGGGAATAACAATAGGACCACCTCATAGAGTTATTGTGAATATTAAATAAAACAAAGTGGATAGTAACTGACCCTTGACAAGTGTCCAGTGCATATTATTTTCCAATGACTACCCAACTATTTCCTCTTGGAAAAAGGCTACCTGCTCCCTCATCTATAAAATGGGTATAATAACCCTGCCTTAAAACAATTCATAGGGAAGCAACTATACTTATTGATCACCTTCTGTATACCTGGACATTGGCAAAAAAGCTTGAAGCTTTTTGGGGTTTCAGAGAGGAAGCTTTATGGGGCTCCAGAGAGGCTAGGAAATGCTCTCAGGAAAATCTTATCCAAATCCTTTTTCTTAATTATTATTATTATTATTATTATTATTATGCATTAGCACAAAATGGTAGTGCGAAAAAATCAGAGTATGAAGACTGCAAGGGAAGGTTGGGATCACTATGGTGGCCCACGAAGACTGCAATGGGGGCATGAGTGCACTGAGGCGAGGTCTGGCTTCACAGGGCACACTTGCACTGTGGTGTGCTGTTGGTTGTGTCTGCCATGTGCATGTGCACCTCTGTGCATGTATTGGGCCCGTTTCGGTGAGAGGGTGACTTCCTTCACCTGGGTGCACCTGGAGATTTCCCCTTTTTCATTGCAGTTAAGTGTAGCTTGAAAGCTGGGAAAGCGTAGCTTTGCCCCTAACACCGATCACATCACGACTTTTCTTTCAGAGATAAGTGCCATAAAACACGCTGCAGATGGTGAGTCTCCCCGTTTTCCCCTTTCTGTCTTGCTCTCTATCTGTGTCACTCTGTCTCTCTCTGTCCCAGTGTCTCTGTGTCTGTGCCTTTTTCTCCGAGGCCCTATTTATAGCTTAAAATGCTTTCATATTTTCACACTTAGCATCGAAAGTGTCCCTGAGATACAAAACATAACGCACATTCAGCTTTGTAATGAGATTAGTGTTTCGTCCCAAGATCTACACACAGTGACAATGGGCATGTTCCTCATCCCTGCCCTCACTCAGTTCTGGGTTTTGTTTTCCCAGCTCCTGGTGACAATCCTCCAGCCTGTCCCCTCCCACCCCCTTTTTGAGCCTCTCCTCTCCTGCTGTCTCCCCCGTGGGCGCAGAGCCCCTTGGCAGCAGCAGCCAGAGCAGCGCGGGCCTCCTCACTCGGCAGGTCCTGGCAATAGCTCAGTCAAGGAGCCATCGGAATCCACAGCCACAGAACTCATTTCCTCAAACTGTCCCAGTACAAGCACTACCCAGAGGGAAAAGGGAGCTAGGTCTCCTTCCCTAAAATAAGGAGAAACAGTTATTGAGGGGGTGAGAGGGGAGGCAAGGGAAAAACAGAGATTTATTTCTAACCAATCTGGACATGTGTTAGAGAACATTGCTGAGAACAATTAGAGACGTAAGAGTGAGGGATTTATTTCTCACTTGCTTGTCAGGTCAGAAGACAATCTGTTTATTTTCCTGCTACAATTTTATTCAATAAACTGAAAGGATGGGAGCCAGGAGAGAGGGTATGAACAGGATGTGTGCTATCAATTTGTCAAATAAATAATCGTGCTTGGAAACAACAGATTTTATTAATTAGACAGGATGGTGTATTATTACCATTAAAGTGTTATATTGCATTAATTTTTATATGTTACTTGGGTACTAATTACTGTAAAAGATTTCGGGAATGAAGCAAAATAAAATCATGCAGCATTATACATAATGTAAAGATAGCATGAATTAATTTGTCCGCGCTTCTGCCTGCCTGCTGTGGGGAGTGGAAGAGGCACGCAGCAGCCTTCCCTGCAGGAGAGCCTGCCCTAGCACCCCCGCTCCTGTCAGGGAGACCTGGGTTCAAGCCCAGGGGCAGCCACCCTCTGGCTTCACCTGCTTTGGCCAGTCACCTTTCCCAAGCCTCAGGGATGTTTAAATGTAAACACTCCTACCTTGCCTCATAGGGTGTTTGTCAGACCTAACAATTCCCCAGAGAGCAGAGCAGCTTGGTCAGACTCTGTGCGCAGGAGGCTGCCCCACAGAGGCTGGGCTTGGGAAGGCCATGCAGATGGGCCCTGGGAGCAGTCTGGGGCTGGAAGGCCACCCGAAGGCCATCACAGCCATGCCCCTCAATGGACACAGCCTCAAAGTGAAGGCAAACCAGCCCATGGCCACATGGTGCCTGAGCCAAGAGCTTGCACCATGAGCACAGACCAGAGGCCACCCCATGTTAGACCCAAACCTTTGCCACTCCACTGGGTACTGTTAGTGCGCAGGACTGGGTTTTAATCCTGCACAGACACTAACAGAGCTCAGTGGCCACAGCACAGCCAAGTCCCTTAACCTCTCTGAAGGTCAGTTTCTTCTTCAGATTAAAACACAAAAAAGTAATTGCTTAGGAAGTAAATTCCCACGCCTGGCACGCATTCTGGCCAAAGAGGCAATGGGCAGGGCCCTCATCAGGGTGCCCAGGCCAAGGGCTCCCCCTGAGAGCACAGTACATGGGGACCAGGAGCCCCAGGGAGCCTCCCTGTCCTGCTCTAGGGGCTGCCTGCCAGGTCCTCACTGACCTCGGCTGGGACAGAAGCCGGCCAGTCCCGGGACGCCCCCCACCCCCACCCCCGGGGGCGTTGCTCTCCCGCGTGGCCGAAGCCCAGCCACGTTTTTCTCCAGGCTGGGTCTCCCCGAACCCGGAGCTAGCGAGGCCCGCGATTTCTCACGACCTACTGCCACCTACTGTCCGCAGCTGGGAACTGCAGGGCCGAGCGCTGCAGGCTTCTGAAGCCGCGATGAGGGGCAGACTCCCCCCCAGCTCAGACTCCTCCACCTCCCAGGGTTTTGCCTGGCATGTGGACAGCCTTCAGATCTCTCTGCCTGGAGCCTATGTTCAGGTTTGTTCCAAGTACCGTGTTGCAAATGTGTGGGAGCAACTCAGAGGGGCCACCTGACACCCTGGTCCTCAGGCTTACACTACTAGGGGAGGTCACTAGGGCCCTGCCCCTTGGAGACGGCAGTACCAGGGCAAGCCCCTTGCTCCCCTTCTGACTACAGCTCCACAGAGAAGCATGAAAATCCTGCCTCTGGCTTTGAAGGACTGTAGCAGACAAAGGTCTTCCAGAGAATGGCGGCTGTCCCAGTTTCTAGCTGTTGAAGAATCATGGAAGTGTGACCTCACTCTGAGCCAGGCACACCTTGAACCTCCTCTATACCTTCCTCATTCCTTATGCCACCCTCTCATAGCGCATGCATCCTGAGCTCTAATGTGGCCTTTCTGTCTGTGTTATCTTAGACAAGTCATTGTACTGTTATGAGCATTTTTTTTTTAATCTGTAAAAGTAGGAATAATAATGATTTGTAGGGCTACATTAGAGAGGGCTACAGCCAAGGCTATGAAAACAGCTTGCCATTTGGTGATATATGCACTTGTTTTTCTTGCACATACAAAAGACTGCTCATTGCTATGTCCCTGCATGTTTATGCCCCTGCAAATTCACATGTTGAGATCCTAAACCCTGAGGTGAAGGTATTAGAAGGTGGGGGTCTTGGGAAGGTGACTAGGTTTTGAGGGCAGAGCCCTCACGAAAGGGATTAGTGCTTCCTTCCGCCATGCAGGGCTATAGTGAGAAGACTGCTGTCAATGAGGATGGGTCTGCAGCAGATGCTGAATCCGCGCCAGTGCTATGCTCTTGAACTTTGCGGCCTCCAGAAATGTGAAAACTAAATGTTTGTCATTTATAAGCCAGTCCATTTTATGGTATTTTGTTGTAGCAGCCTAAATGAATTAAGATTCTCATTGAAACAAAATAATGCAAACCTGTACAGAGTCTAGAGCTATGCTCTTTTGAGTACCAGTAGGTGTGTGGTAGGAGGTAGAGTCATGTGGGAGGAGTGTGGATGCAGTAGAGGGGAAAGGGGGAAGAAAATTAAATATTGAGTCCTCCAATGTGTTCCCACCTACTCAATACTATTTTTTTTTCTTATAGAAAATTATTTTCTTTTGCCTCGTAGCATATGTCACACTTTATAATATTGCATTTAAATTCTGTATGAAATTGTCCAGTCTGACTCTCTTCAGACTACAGGAGCCATGAGACCAGGACCATGTCTGTTGTGTGAACCACTGTACCCCATGTCTAGCACTGTGGCTGGCACCTGGGGATCAGGACCATGTCTGTTGTGTGAACCACTGTACCCCATGTCTAGCACTGTGGCTGGCACCTGGGGATCAGGACCATGTCTGTTGTGTGAACCACTGTACCCCATGTCTAGCACTGTGGCTGGCACCTGGGGATCAGGACCATGTCTGTTGTGTGAACCACTGTACCCCATGTCTAGCACTGTGGCTGGCACCTGGGGATCAGGACCATGTCTGTTGTGTGAACCGCCGTACCCCATGTCTAGCACTGTGGCTGGCACCTGGGGATCAGGACCATGTCTGTTGTGTGAACCACTGTACCCCATGTCTAGCACTGTGGCTGGCACCTGGGGATCAGGACCATGTCTGTTGTGTGAACCACTGTACCCCATGTCTAGCACTGTGGCTGGCACATGGGGATCAGGACCATGGCTCTTCTGTAAACCACTGTACCCCAATGTCTAGCACTGTGATTGGCGCATGGGAGACACAATAAAAATTTATTCAGTGAATGAATAAATGACTATAGTAACCTCTTTATCTAGAGGCATTTAACCATCCCCTGGGCCCTTCTGGTTCTTTTATTTTAAAAAATATATATTTTATTGGCTTTTTACAGAGAGAAAGGGAGAGGGATAGAAAGCCAGAAACAACGATGAGAGAGAAACATGGATCAGCTGCCTCTTGCACGCCTACCACCGGGGATGCGCCCGCAGCCAAGTTTCATGTCCTTGACTGGAATCGAACCTGGGACCTTTCAGTCTGCAGGCCGATGCTCTATCCAATGAGCCAAACCAGTTTTGGCCCTTCTGGTTCTTATAAAACAATTCATCTTCTTACCTCACTGCAGAGAGCTCATCTCCTAAGCCTTTCTCTTCTTTGGATATTCTCTGTCATCCTCATCCTAAACTCAGGCCCCTCACAGCGTTTCTTTGTTTTTCCTATTTTGTTTCCTTTTAACAAACATCTACGCAAAATAAGCAGAGGAGGGTGAATGGCTATGTTTGATTTCTTTGACTTTACCTTTCGGTGTTATAAACTACTTTTGTCTAAATTTAATTATCTGATTTTTATCTAAATTTAATTATGTCTTCAGATGAGAAGACATACAGCTGAAGAGGTGACTTGACTCACCTATGTTACAGCTCTGAGTGACAAGGACACAGCTAAACCCTAGTTCTCCTGGCTCTAAATCTCATAATCCTTCCCCTTCCGGGCTGCTCTGTTAGGTAGTCCTAAGTATATGAAATCCCCTTCGTGACCATGGTCCACGATAAACCACATGATGATGGTTCTCCAGAAAGAGGATAAAAGACTCTCAGAAACACTATTGTCCCTACTGCTGACATCTACTTCCCTTCCAGGGGCCATCAAGGCAACTGAAGGACATTTCAACACAACTCCCAAACAAGGTCGCTAGAGTCATATTAGGTAGGTTTCCATATTGACCTTGCCACCTTCTAAGTCTCTGACCTTGGACAATTTACTTAAGGTCTCTGTGACACAGTGCCTCACCTTTAAAATGAGGATAATGATAGTGACTACCTCCTAGCTGTGTGGTTTAAAAATTTAATACAGGGAAAATACTTAGAATTCACGTAGAGGGTGCTCACTATTGTTTTTCGCTATCCTTCCTGCCTCCCTCCCTTCCCTTCTTTTCCTCTCCTACCTTCCCCTCCCTCTTTCTTCCCTTTCTTCTTTTCATTTATACTTCTGTTATTAATTTTTATTCCTTTTTCTTTTTTCTTTCTTGCTCTCTCTTATTTATTCCCAAATTCTTGTCTGTTCCCCAAATACAACTGGCTTCACAATAGTGCCTCAATAAATATTTATTAAACCAATGCATAAATGAATTAAAAACAGAGAGAAGAGCTGGTAAAGGAGGAAGAATGTAAAGAAGTGAGAGTAGAGCAAAACAAGCGAACCTGTTTATTAAATATTTGTTTTTACCTTAATGTAAGAGCCACTTTGTAAGAGCCAAGAAAGCTAATATGGGCCCCAATCCTTCCATTCTCATTCTGTGTTACCTTGAGCAAGTCAAGCAACCTCTCTGAGCCTCCATTTTACTGGTAGCATCTGTAAGACAGAAACATTGACCTGGGTCATTCCTAATGTTTTCTCCATCTCTGACTCTGTGAGTCTGCAACTCTATCAGTATGAAACAGTGACTCTCCCTATCAGTTGAATAAGGTGGGGGAGAAGCCAAATACATAATTCCTTGGGGAATTTGTTTTACTTGTGACACCTTAAGAGGCTTTGTTGTGAGTGTAGCTGTGACCTCACACTGGTACTACATTCTATGTCCAGGTCTGCCTCTTAATAGCAATGAGATTCTGAGCAAGGTGCTCAGCATCGCTGAGTTCCCCTTTCCTTGTCTGTACAATGGGGCTAAATGAAATTCTACCTAATAAAACAGTAATATGCAAATTGACAATCACTCTAACACACAAGATGGCTGCCCCATGTGGACACAAGATGGCTGCCACAAAATGGCCAGCAGGGAAGGGTAGTTGGGAGGAACCAGGCCTGCAAGGGAGGGAAGTTGGGGGGATCAGGCTTGCGGGGGGGGGGGGGCAATTAGGGGTGACCAGGCCTGCAGGGGAGGGCAGTTAGGTGTGACCAGGGCTGCAGGGAAGGGCAGTTAGGGGCAATCAGGCTGGCAGAGGAGCAGTTAGGCATCAATCAGGCTGGCAGGGGAGTTATTAGGGAGTGATCAGGCTGACAGGCAGAAGTGGTTAGGGGCAATCAGGAAGGCAGGCATGCGAGCAGTTGAGGGCCAGCAGTTCTGGATTGTGAGAGGGATCCCAGATTGGAGAGGGTGCAGGCTGGGCTATAGGACACACACCCCCATGCACAAATTTCATGCACTGGACCTATAATAATATATTTAAAAATTTTAGCACAGTGATTGGCACATGGTAAGTGTCATTAAATTGTTATTGCTGTGCATTTTAAAGTGTGCATCACAACCTTGACAAAACCCACTCTAAGGCCAAATGATAATGAGTTTCCCATTAAATGATATTTTCCCTGTTTTCCCCATCAAGCATTTATCAAAAATCCACTGTATATTAGAACTTAAACCAAGTAGAGGGTAGACAAATGCGTGAACTACGAGCTCTGGCTCCAAGGTTCAAAGGATAAGCATGTGCATATGCTTTTTCAGGTCCTCATAATTCTTGTACTTTGCTATATTATCCCCTTAATCTTCCTAACAACCCTGCAGGGAGGTTGTGTTGGAGCTACAGGAATAAGTTAAACAGGGGAAGCTGCAGAGGTGGAGCCTGGAGGGAGTGGCAGGTAATTCACAGGACTCAACCTGGACCCCATCTACTCCTTCCCCTTTTTATACCACAATCAGCAAATATTCATGGAGTTCCCGTATGGGAGCATTATTGAGACCTCCTGGCCCTCCCAGGTGGGGAAAAATATGAGTGCCTCCCAGTCATTTTTCTTAGCCCTCTCTTCTGGCTTCCTCCCCTTCCCTTCTTTTCCTTCTTTCAGAAAAGGCTTGTTCATAAATAATCTGTACCTGAGCATGAATGCATATCGGTGACCACTTCCCTCTCCCAGGGGAAGTTTTGCTTTTGCAGCTTGAGCTCTTATTCTTTTGGACCGAAACACAAAGGCTACTTGTTAGAATCTAGAGGCCCTAACTCAGCCCCCTGCTCTTCCACAGCCTGCCTGTCTTTCTCAGTCCATTCCAGATAGCTTACCTACCATTGCTTTTATCTGATTCTAGTCCGAGGCCCCTGGATGATCTGTACACACATTCATGCTTCCCATCTCCATGTGTCTGTTGATACTGCTCCCTCTGCTGGAATCTACTCCACACACCAACACTGCTTCTACATTAGGGCCTAGTTCAGAGGTCACCTCCTCCAAGAAGGCCCCCCTGATTTCAGAGCTAGAAAAAAAATTTATATTAGAGAAACTACTAGAGCTGCATTTCACAAACCTTTTTTTTTTTTTTTAATGTGAATCGGCCCAGAGATTTTGTGAAAGTGTGGACTCAGTTACAGTAGGTCTGAGGGTGGGGTGAGGGTCTGCATTTCTAACATGCTCTCCTATGATATTGATGCTTCTGGTCTGGGAATCACACACTGAGTAGCAAGTGAGCCCCAACCCTGGCTGTGAATCAGAATATCTTGACAAGCTTCTTCTTCTTCTTCTTCTTTTTTTAACTTGTTTTTATTGTTTAAAGTTTTCCCCAGTTGACACCCCACCTCCAGCCATTCCCAACCTGGGCAAGCCCCCACCACCCCAGTGTCTGAGTCCATTGGTTATGCTAATACGCATGCATACAAGTCCTTTTTGACAAGCTTCTGAAAACTCCAGATCTCGGGGCCAGAAGTTGGTTCAGGTTTTGTGGGGCCTAAGCTCATTCCATACAGAGGGCCCCTTTAAAATATATGTAAAATTATAAATAATAAGTTTCTGGAGCTCCTCCCAGAGCCCTGGAATGGGCTGTGTAAGAGTCCTGAAGTACAAGCTTCATTAGCTTCAAGGCAAATCATCTTTGGGTGGGTCCATGCTCTGAATCTCAAGAGAGTGGAAATACTAGTATATGTGTTCCGTTGTGTTGGCAGGATTTTTCCAAGTGGGCCTTTGTAGACAATCCTTGGACCCACCCCCCTTTTGGGAACTGCTGTCCAGAATGTCATGATCTCTTCCTGCCTGTCTGCTTTCCTCCCATTCCTTCCATTTCAAAAAGCCCCATGTCAGGCACTGGGCTAGACCACACACACCCAAGGACCGATGAAGGGCAGGCTCTGCCTTGAGCTTACTGCCTACTGGAAAGCTAGTCATAGAACGCACACCTCATCAGCAGTAAGTCCAAATGCTACGGGAGCCAGAGGAGAGCACAGAACTCAGCCAGGACAAGAGGACAGGTGGGGGTCTCCAGGAGGGTCTGACGTTCAGCTGTTTTTGCTGAACTACTGGGGCTTTTCCAAGTTGAGGGAACAGCCTCATCAAAGAAAGGTGGAGAGGCCTGAACACACAGTCTCTTCCAGAACTAACCAGCCAAATCCATGTGTGGCAGAGAGAAGGGCCCATAGTGGGGGCAGGGGCAGAGTAATAAGAGATGGGCCTGGGAAGGGGAAGGGTGTCAGGCGTTTCGCTCATCTGGAATGGAAGGACGGGCGGGGAAGGTTCTGAGCAGAAGCACAGTCTGTGTATTACTTTCAGCCTCCAACTGTCATTCATCTTTCTGTGACTTATCCATTATTAAATCCACAGACCTTTCCTTCTTTTTTAAAGAATCTTTAATTACTTAAAAAAAAAAAAGTAATTGCTATATGTCAGGTAGTATGCTAAGCATTTTCATCGCATTTGATCCTCCTACCAACTCTGGAAGGCACTGAAAAGGATGTCAGTTTCACATCGATTTCACATCGGAGGCACTATCTATGCCTTTGGAAACCCAGAGAGGAAGTAAGTGAAGCCTGGAGACCCAGGCACTAACACAGTGCCAGGCGTACAACAAGGGCAAAAAAACCTTCAGTGAATTGATAGACGAACTCCGAGTAAAAGACCTTGGCTTGTTCAGCCCATTTTGGAAAGCACATTTTAAGGAATTTGAGGGCGATGGAGCCTTCCTGTTTCCCCGGGAGTCCCAGGTCCCTTCCTCCTGACCATCCAAGCACATTTTCCTCAGATGCCCTTTCCAGCAGCCAGGCTCCTTCCCCACGTGTTCTGCTCTGGGTAGAGGAAAGGTGCCGTGGGGAGACAGGCCACAGAACTTGGTGAAGACTGCTGGTTTTATTTTATTGTACATGGGGGGAGGTGGGTTTTAATTAGGGTTTAAACCCACTCCATTAATGTAACCCAATTCATTTATTCCAATGATGATAAATGAATGACATTTAAAAATGTTTAGTGACTCCCCAGAGACAGGGTGAGTGAGAAACCCCAGGGTGCCCTTTGCTTCTGGATACATAGGATTCAAACCTGATAAAGGAATGTCAGGCCCTCAAATAAATATCTGCTCCAGAGCAAGGGCTCAGCACATGCTGGCTCTTACCACTCTTATTGCTAACTAGAGGCCCAGTGCACAAAATCTGTGCACAGGTAGGGTCCCTAGCAGCTGCTGGCTGCCAGTGGGGCCTTCCTTCATTCCGCGCCACCCTGGGTGGTCAGTGCACATCATAGCGAGCGATTGAACTCCCAGTAGGTCAAACTCCCGAGGGGACATTTTGCATATTAAGCTTTTATATTGTTAATATGTGGTAGGACATCATTTATTAACCTGTCCCCTAATTCTGAGCGTACAATGCTTTCAATTTCTCCAGCCAGCTCTGTACCTGAACAGGAGCGGAGACCACCCTCAACAGGTTCTATTTCCATGACCACCGGATGCCAATGGCCCCTCATTGGCAATGATGACAGGCACAACTCAGGATACAGAAGCCGCCAGCAGGCATCCGGGCCCTGCCAAGCCCTCGTGCCCACTCAAGCTCCAGGGGGAGGGGGTGACTGTGGCATAAACCCACGTTTGCTTTCATTTGGCTTAGCTGACTGTGTGTTTTGTTAAACAAATTTAGGTTTGGAAGAGATTATTTTTGGTACACTGCTGCATAATTAGATGAATTTTCATGAGTTTATTCTTGAAATAAACTTTTGAAATTGTCCATGTTTTACTGTTTTTTAATCATCTGCAGATACGTTTTTGAGACTTAGCATGGGGGAAAAAAACCTTGTTACATATCAGTTTAATTTAGATTCAAATAAAATAATTTTTTGAATGTGCAGCAACAACAAGTCTGCGAAAGTGGTTGTAACTGGTGCGGAGTTGTTTGAGGATCAAGATAATTGCAGTATAAAGGATAAGAGAGAATATAATATCCTGGCATCCAGCGCCTATTCAGCTAATCCCCAGCCCTTGACAGATGTTCAAACACAGTATTTTTAAAAGCTGACTTTTAAAAAAACGGGCGAGTCACTTATTAGATATAAACAACATGGTAAGAAATTCAAAGTCTGACATCCACTAGGAACTGTCCGTGCTGAGAAGCGTGAAAGACAAGGTAGCAAGTCCAATGCGTCATTATTGTGGTTTTAGAGGGGCCCGAGGCAGCACTGGGATCACAGGCACACAGAGCCCCTACGTAGTCAGGCCACAGGTCTCATCCACACCCACCCCTGAGGAGCAAAACCCCCACGGCAGCTTCGATGATGCTGTCAGCATGCATAGCAGCCAGAAGTGGCACCTCTCCCTCGGCTGTTTGAAAGCAAGGATGCAGGCAGTCAGCCCCAGGACAGTTTGGCTGGCTTTGAACAATAGCTGCATGATATTAGGCGGCCCCAAAAGAGGGGCAGGCAGATGGAGGATCAATGAGCAGTGTGTTTGTTGGCTCAGGGGTCCACTCTTGATATTGTCCCCTGCCACTCCTGCACTTACTCATCCTTATACACTGAGCCTAAAAACTGCTGGGTACCAAGGCCTTCTACTAACTTCTAAGATTCAGAGATGAGTAAGACCCCAATCCTTGCCCTGCCTCCAAAATCTCACAATAGAGCAAAGGAAGAATTCATATCCATTAATAACCACAAGTAATAGTATCATTGACCTTTGTCTATATGCTAAGCTTCATTCTACACATTCTTATTAATTCCTATGGCAACTTTATAGAGCAGGTACTATTCTTATGTCCATTTTACAGATAAGAATGAATGGCGCAGAATGGCCAGAGTGCAAAACCACCTGTTCTGCCTGTCCCTTTGTTTCATCTGATGCATTCATCATGGATTTCATTCTGCTACCTCTCTTATCTTTCAAGAACTGCCAAGAACTGCCTTATCATTAATTCTAAACAATTGCAAAATGGGATCTTCTTTTAGAGAATATTCAGTCCTCCTCACCATCCCTCACCCCCGCTGAGAGCACCCATACTTCCATGAGCGTCTGCATCTGGGGCAGGGAGAGAGGTTTCCGAAAGACCATGCAAAGAGCCTGATGGGTGTCTCCTACTGTGGGGTCTGACATGCTGCAGAACTTTACTCACCCAAATTTCACCTTTTTAGCTGTTAGATCCTCAGAGTCAAAGAGGTGGTGAGCTGTTGGGTGAGACTGCACTGCTAGAGTTTTCCAGGCCAAGAATTACTTTAGTGTTTTCTGGAGGCCAGATGTCAGCCACTAGTGAGAGCACTTTTAGTCTGCATAGGGTACTTTTAGATCTTGTCCCAGAGAGCCATTTAGGGAATTGGAGCTATGGGAACACATAGCAGGGAGAGAGGGAGAAGAGGTCCCCACTGTGGCCTCAGTGGCATGTTCTCTTGGCAAGCTCCGGAATGCACAATGCTTTCTTACAGCAGCCCTTACAGGAACTTCTCAATCCTAGTGTGAGTGTGGGAGAATGGGCTGGACCTGAATGGGGCTGCCGCACAGGGCTGCACCCCTGCTCTGTCAGCTCCCCCTGAGGTGGCTTCTGCTCAGGTTGTCCTTCACTCTCCTCAAGGTCCCTGCAACAACCATAGGATTCAGGGCTCTGGTATTTGTCCTTTAACCCTGTGTACATGATTCTTTCTGACTGGGCATCTCAGATTCTCTGAGCTCAGGCTCCGTTTCCAAAGCTATCCCTGTTATTTCCCTCAAAATAATATCAGCCAGCCCTCATGGATTTTTTTCTAGTTACCATGTACTGCTTACAGACTTCCTTTTTCTTTTTTTAAAATATATTTTATTGAGTTTTTACAGAGAAGAAGGGAGAGGGATAGAGAGTTAGAAACATCGATGAGAGAGAAACATCAATCAACTGACTCTTCCACACTCCCTACTGGGAATGTGCCTGCAACCAAGGTACATGCCCTTGACCAGAATCAAACCTGGGATTCTTCAGTCTATAGGCCGATGCTCTATCCACTGAGCAAAACTGGTTAGGGCCGGACTTTTAATATATTACCTAATTTCATTCTCACTCAAATGTTGAAGTGCATATGTGTTCTGAGGATAATAAATACTTAACTTCCTAATGCATAACACAGATTTCACTAAGAATAAACATAAAATGAGTGACAGACTGAACAAATGAATGAGTGATGGAAGGAAAGGAAAGAAAACACGTCACCAAGCACATAGTGAAAGAGCCACTCAGACACTTACTGATTGAGGATAAATTTGAACAAATGTTCTTCTCTCTCTGAGCTTTTGTTCTTCCCTTTGTAAAAAGGAGTTACTGGTACTGAAAGAGTAAAGAAAGGTTTAGGACATGAAAGTACTTTGATTTATTCAGAAGTGCTTATCTGCTGCTGTTGTTGAACAAGTCTAACTTTCTTCTTTACCTGCTAAAAGGACCTGTTCCACTTTTCTGTGTGCCCTGCTTTGGAGGGATGAAAGGGACATATTCCTGGGAGCAATATGAAAATTCTGATGTCTGCTTATATATATTACAATAGAACCACAGCTTCACATCATTTTTTAAAAACGATGTCCAGCCTGTGCTTAATCACCTCCAATAACAGAGAGTTCACTACTTCAAGAGGCATTTTAATCCATGGTCACACAAAGCCCACAGTTGAGCAGCTGGTTTTTGCCTCTACCTCATTGGATGAGGAAACAGAGCTTTGTTGGGATGGACTTCAGCTCTTTTCTAATTGGAATGGAAAAGTATAGATTCACAGACTCAGAGTTTAAAAAGACTCAGCAACCTCTTATTAAGAGGCCCTAATTTGTAGGTTAAGAAAATCCATATCCAGGATCCATCCTTTCAATTGGTTGGGAAGAGAAGAATTTCATCATTCAACTGTGTGTCCAGACTGCTGGACTGAATGATTTTTCATTGGAATTCACTCAGAGGAAGTCACCTTGGCCTCATATACACGGTGCCTATTTCAGAGTGACTTCTCCCAGAGCGGGTTCTATGGTGCTTGTGTTGAATTGTTGAGCTCATGGCTCCTGGTGGGTTCACTGTGAAGTGTTAGAAAGATAAGTATTTATTATCCTCAGAACACATGTGTACTTTAAGTTCCACAGCCATGTCTTTGGGAAGTTCCCCAGACAGTGACTAGGTGTGGCTATGTGATTTGTTTTGGTCATTGAGACATAAGTGGAAACGAACAGTGCCTGTACATTTGGACTTGACCTTTCTTGCAACCCATGACAGACTTGGTATAATCAAACCTGGGCTAGCCCTGTTGCCACCATCATTCCAACTATCAGACAGCTAATTGCCAGAAGCACAGCCACCTACCTGACTGCATTGACTGCAACCAGCATCAGAACTGTCCAGCTGAGCCTAGACCAGGCTGGCAGCCCTCAGAGTCATCAGCTAGATCACCTCTGCCTGGTGTACCTTACACAGTCCTCCCCACCACCCTGAAATGTCTGAATGATTATCCCCATTTTACAGATGCCAATTAATAGCAAGTCCCAATCAATGGGCCTCTGGATAAACCATATTTTACTGTAATTGGGTACTTTCCCTGTGCCGCAAAATAATTTGTTCTCTTTAGCTCAGTAAACATTTCTCCTCCAATTTTATTTGCTCCATTCATTTGCTTAAGCAAACTCTTTTCCACGAAGGTAAAATCCCGTTAAGAGAAAACTCCCGGGATATCCAAATTGTTTTATTGAAAGAAATTCTGGTCTAATGAATATGTGATTGCAATTCTCACTCCCAAGCAAGGGGATCTGGATATGCAAATAGATTAAATGTCCTGGATACAGAGTTCCAATTGCAGTTGGGTGAGTGGACCCTCTGACATTGTGATTTATTGTACAAATTCTCGAACCTCATGCACAGAGCATCTTCCTCATTTTCTTGTTGCCCTTCAAATTCTGTGGGTCTTGTTCAGCTGTTTTTAATGAGTTTGTCCTGCGGCAGCCAGGGAATGGCTAATAAGTCTTCTGGGCCCTTAAAAACCCATTAGAATGTTATTTCTTACAAAGTGAAAAACTAACCTCATGCCAGATGCAAATAGGGCTCAAGCCATCAGAAATAAAGTTTGATTCTGAAGGAAAATTCCACTGAGACATGAAAGTTATTCAGCTTGGAGAAAATAGTCTTTGATGTCTAGTCCAACTAGGCAGTCTAATATGATTATTAAGAGTACGAGTGCTGGAGAAGTTGGCATGGGTTCAAATCACTGTCTGTTACTTTTAGCTTAGTGATCTAGGACAGGTTGCTTAACCTCTATGTAGTTTAGTTGTCCCACTTAACTAAACAAAAACAATACTTTCCTCAGAGAACTGTTGGAGGAATCAATATGATATTATGGGTATGTCAGTTAGTTTATGTTCAGTGGTACTAACAAAAAAGAAAGTGACTTAAATTAGCAGAAGCTTATTTCTCCTTCATTTAAAAGAAATTGAAAAAAAATAGCAATTCACTATGGGTAGGGCATCTACATACTTTCAGGAACCCAGGATCCCTCTACCTTTCTGCTCTACTATCTTTGGAACTGCCTTCCTTTTTCAAGGTCACCTGCTGAACCTCATGGTGCACAAAGGCTGCCAGGCACCAGCTTTCAGACAATATATCCTACGGAGGAGGCAGAAGAGAAGTGGGGATCATGTCTCTCAAATGGGTCTGTCATTTGCTGTTTAAGAAATTTTCTGCTAGTTCCAACCAATAATTTCTCAGATCTTTTGGGCTTCCTTAGTTGCAAAGAGAACTAGGAAATAATCTGTGGTTTGGCATATTGCTGTTCAAAATAACTTGGAATTTTGGTAGTAAAGAAGGAGAGAATGTAATTGGACAGCTGACTAGCAATCTTGGATGCAACATTTAAAGTGCCTAAAGGCAGTATCTGTTACTTACCTGGCTGTAAATTTGGTGCCCAAACTAAGGACAGCCTGTGTAATAAATTGAACACAGACTTTGGAGTCCACTGGACTTGAGTTAAACCCTTGCTCCATCCCTTCCTGGGAATGCGGTTTGGAGCGACTTATTGGGTTGACCTATGTACCTCAGCACTGCTGGCTGCAAATGCTATTTTGAGTATTGATCTTTTAGAATTTCTGGGATAATAAAGTAAGAATGAGCATTTGAAGGGCCTGATGCATAAAAGGTGCTCAGTGAATGTGAGCCCCCTTCTTCTACGCTACCTGACTAAGGTTAGGACTCTTCAGTGCAAAACAAGAATCATAGGAATCATCCCCGCCAGGCAGAGCCCTGGGAAGTGGTCAGAAACCTCCTAGCAAACAAAGCCGCTTTGCCCCCAGGCTGCCTGCTCTCTGCCCACAAAGTGCTAAAGTGAGTGAAGCCAACCCTGCAATCAAACAATACCAGATACTTTAATTATAGTTGTTTGCCGTGATCTGAATCACTGTTTTCATGTGCATTGCTGTGAATTAATCTCATAATTCAGTGCTGTTAATTCCTGGATGCATAAAGGAGTGTTTCAGCCACCAAGGTGTTCCGCAGAGAAGGGAATGAAGTTTACATTTAATTAGTGACGACTCTCTGCCAGGCACTGTGCTGACTGCTTTATAAACCTTAACTCGTTTCCTTCTCACAGTAACTCTGTTTGGTAGCTGTTACCACCCTGCATTATAAGTGAGGGCACAGAGACTCCAAGATGTTAAGGAATGTGCCTCACAGTATAGTTTGTACAAATCCCAGAACTGGGATTCGAACCCACAGTTGTCTGATTCCAGAGCTCCTGCTCTTGCCACCATGCCCTTCTAGCTTGTTGCTTTCCCAGCCCCAAGAACCAGCCCATCTTTAGAACTGAGCTGTAGAGGGACCCAGCAGAAGAAAGGAAAGAAGACAGGGCTGGAAGTCAGTTCAGTACATCTGAGTCCTGGCACTGACCTCTGCACGCCCCTGTTCCTGGGCCTCACTTCCCTTTCCCTATAGAAGGTAGTCAGGGACTTTAACAGGATGCGATCTCCCTCACAGTTCTGAGCAGCTAAGATTTAAGGGTGAAATTACACATTTTCATTCCTGTATGTTCTAATGTTAATAGCACCTACCATAAGCCAGACCTCACTGTGGAGAAAATAAAGGACAAGTCAGATGTAGTGACCACCTGAGGAAATGAAACTGAACTTGGGAGAAAGGGCAGCAGATTTTATTTTAAAGTATGGAGATACTTTTGCATTTACCCAAAAGGGCAATGTCAAGGGTAGGAATGGCAATGAAACCTTGAGTGTGCAGAGCCAGAGCACACGCCTCGCCTCTGTGATGGAGCCAGTGCCTCACCCCAGAGAGGTGAGTGGTGGGGGCTCAAACGTAGCTGGAGGAGAGTCAACTTAGCAACCCCAAAACCTTTGTAAGAAATAGAAATTCACATGCAGAGAGGCCTCTCAGCTCTGCTCCTGGGCGAGAGGTATCATGTGGGAAGACACTGCCTCCCTGTCCTGGAGGAGAGGGGTTCAACAACAATGTTAGTGCCAGGACAACTAGTATAGGCCCCGGAGAGCAATGAAATGTTACATAGGATGCGTATCCTGGGACCCAGCAATCCTAGCTTTAATGTGTTTTCCTGAGAAAGTCTTTTTAAAAAATACATACTTCTTTATTGATTTCAGGAAGACAGAGAGAGAGAGAGAGAGAGAGAGAGAGAGAGAGAGAGAGAGAGAGAGAGATATCAAATGATGAGAGAGAATCGTTGATAGGCTGCCTCCAGCACACCCCCACTGGGGATCGAGCCCACAACCCGGGCATGTGCCTTTGGTCGGAATCGAACCTGGGACCCTTCAGTCCATGGGCCAATGCTCTATCCACTGAGCCAAACCAGCTAGGGCTTCCTGAGAAAATCTTGATCGGGTCCATGGCACCCTGAATGAGGAGGCCTGCCGTGGCACTGTTTAGAGTGGAGTAAAGACAGACATGGCATGGGTGGAGGAGTAGACAAACAAACCAATATGCTGTTGTTAGCAGCATCAAACTCTGTGTCCGGAACAACTTGCAAGACCTTAAAAACATAGTGTTGAACGAAAAATGTAAGAACTATACCATCAATAGAACACAGGAAAATGCCAGAAATACCCACTGAACACGTAGACACCAATGTCCACATTTCAGGGCCAGTATCAAATACATTAGAGCAGCTGCTGACAAGGACAAGAAATGGGAGGAGGATTGTGTAGACAGAATAATGCAACACCCCCTCCCCCAAGATGTCCACCTCCTAATCTCAGAACCTGTGGATCCGTTTTGTTACCTACTAAGGAGCAAGGGGAATTAAGGGTGCAGATGGAATCACATCCTAACCAGAGAATAGGGAGGTCATCCTGGATCACCCATGTGCTCTGTGTAACCACAAAGGTCCTTAAAAGTGGAAGAGGCAGGAGTGACAGTCAGTGATGGGACTGTTTAAGAGAGAAGGCAGTATAAGACGGACTAGGCCGGAAGTTGCCGGCAGTGAAGTTAGAGAGAAGGGACCATGAGCTCAGGGAAGTGGGCAGCTTCTGGAAAAAGCAGGAAAAATCGTTTCTCTCCTAAACAGATTTTCTCCAGAAGGGAAGGCACCTGCCATCACCTTCATCTTATCCCAGTGAGATCTGAGTCAGGTTGGTGCACAGAACTGTCAAATAATACATTTGTGTTGGTTTAGACTCTGAGCTTGTGGCAACTTGTTACAACAACAATAGGAACTGAATCCAGGGATACAGGGGCCTGTGTGAACTGATGATCAAAACCAATGAGTGCTAGGGTCTAAGGAGTCCCCATCACTCCATCTACCACATCCAAGGCTCAAAACAACAATGTTAAAATGGAAGGGAAAGAATCATCATAATAATCTATAATAATAAAAGCATAACATGCTAATTCGACTGGACAGCTGAAAGACCTTCTGGATGTCCCTCCTGATGAAGCTGGGGCTGCGAGAGTCGAGGCAGCCACAGCAGCTGTGAAGGCCAAGGCTAGCCATTGCAGCTGCGAGGGCTGAGCCCCTTGCATGAATTTCATGCACTGGGCCTCTAGTAATAATAATAAAAAACCTTCAAAACATAACACCTGAGAAATATAACATGGAAAACCACAAACCTGAGAATGAGCACCCATCATGTCCCAAAGACTGAAGTAGAATTTTATAGGCATGACCTCATCTTTGGTTCCTGGGAGACAGGGTACTGGGACTGGCCAGTCAGACTCACTGGTGAGGGAGATTATTATTATTCCATAAAGCCTGTCTGTCCCTTCCCCTCCAGTAAATATTACTGTCTGCCACCCCAGTCCATCCCCTGGACCACACTCAGCATCAAGTCCAGTGCTTGGAGCACAGCAAATCGCGTGCATGTGGGGCTGATCTCTGTGCTTAAGGAAGCTCCCAACTGCCCACCACACCCCAGAGCTTTCACATCAGTGGGGCCATTCACAAAAGAGCCCTGGGACTTCTAGAGCTATTTATTCTAAACAACTTAGAGCAAGCCTCAGGGCCCCAGTGGGATGTTGGCACATCTAATTTCTGTGAGCTATTGATAAGAACCCCCTCGAACCAGCTAGTTGTCAGCCTTGACTCCAAGGACCTGGGAAACGTACTATTTGCAATTACTTAAAAAGAAACTAATTAGCTTTAAGGAGAAAACCATAGGTAGAAATGACTGAAATCAGCTGTTCAACTGTGCTTGACAAAAAATTAAAAGGAATAGGCGATCAGACCTCATTTCGATGACATTTGAAGGGAGAGTGGGAAGAGGGGCGAGCCTTACAGGAGGTTGTTCTCAGTAGAAAGGGGCCTCGGAGCACAAGCGGTGCCAGTGGACCTGTTGGGTGGCTGAGAGGTCAGCACAGGACCTTGAAGGCTATATTTGGACCTTGTTCCAGAACAGCACTGGAAAGTTTTTGGAAACGGGAGCAAGGATCGACTTGGGACTTTAGAAGTGCATGTTAATCTTCAACATAAGTGCTAGGTTCCTGCATGTAAATAACAAATACGTGCTCTCCTTCTAAATTGGCCGTTCTGAGCCATTTCTCCAAACAGATTTTTTAAAATAGATGTGACAATGTCTCAGAGCCTTGCACTCCAACTGGCATGCAGCAGGGAGTGGTGAAATGAGAGAACAGTGCCCTGGCCGCAGTTGGAAGGCCATTGGAAGGTGAGAGGTGCTGGTATCCCTGTGGGAGAGCCTTGTAATAGTCCACGGCAGAGACAAGGGCTGCAGCACCAGCACCAGCACGAGAGAGAAGGGATGCTTCCAGAAATGAATCAGAGCGATGAGCAATATTCTCACACTTTAGCATGATGATAATAGTGGAACTGCACACTTGTTGAGTGCTTACTATGTCTTATGCTTTCCATGGGATAATTATCATCATTTCCACTTCGTACTTCAGGACATGGAAATTTAACTCCCTGCCCACGGCTGCACAGGTAGCCAGTGGAAACAGGACTCCTCTGAGCTCAGAACATGATCCTGAGGAAAGGATCTGGGGGTAAGTAATTCATCTGGGAGGCGATTCTAGGAAACAACCAGCAAAGATGTGAAACAAACTAGAGGAAGGAAGGAAGACCAAAGCTGAGCTATATGTTAGGTGAGCAAGGAGTTAGGCCCTGCTGAGGAACTCCGGGAGATGGAGCTGAATGTTTGCAGAGTGAGTATCCCAGCAAAGGGGCAAGGACCCTAGGGCGTTTATTGATAGATTTCAGGGACATTAACTCCATCCTCCTGCTTGTCCCTAGCGCGGGCTAGTCATGCTTCATGGCTGCTATTGAAAACCAAGGGAAGTGGGCAGGGCACCCACAGCATCAGCTGCCCCATGCCCTTTGCCTGGGCTGGTCCCAGCCTGTGCCTGAAACCTGGGAATCATGATAAAACTCCCCATTTTGCTTTCAAAGATCATCCGTGTTGGATGATGTACATGCCCCCTCCAGGAAGGGCAGGAACAGTTGCAAATCCTGACATATGTGGCCCCAGAACCTATTCTTCCCCACCTCCTTCCACTCCTCTGTAAGTTCCATTGTGCTTTCCTCATCAGGCATGGGTGAGATGCAGGCCCTGACCCGCCACACCTCTGCTCTCCAGAACCTAGAGCCTTTCTCCAGGTAGGTCCTGGACCATGGTACCTGCATCACATGTGGGGTTTTAATAAACATCCCCGTTCCTGCATCTCATCCCAGCAATCTGAATTGCTGGGGCTTTGGCCTGGTGATCTGCGTTTTTAGCCCTTTTTCAGGATGATCTGTACAGTAAAGTTGGAAAACTATAGGCCTCAAAAAGGAAGACAATGAATGTTAGCATTTCAGCAAAGTGGTGGCAGGGCTGGGTGGGGTGGGGTGAGATCCTGGGGAAGGGAAGGAGAGAGGGGGGATGAACCACAGGGATGAACTGCAGGGCCTCTGAGCTGGTTTGCCTGGTTCCAATCCCAACTCTGTCACTTATGGCTAAGAGTTTTCTAGCACATTACTCAACTTCTGTGTTCCTTGTTGAAAAAATAGGTGTAATAATAGCATCTATTTTATCAGGCTGTTATGAAGATTAGACAAGTTAATCCATGTAAAGCCCGTAGAACACTGCCGCGCACGTAGCAAACACTTGAAATGTTAGTTAGTGTTCTGACTGACTTTTAGCATGATGCCAGGGATCTTCCCAGGCTGTGATATTAATCCTCAGAACAACTACAGGAGGAAGGTATTATTAAGGATTTGGGACAAATAACTTATCTAAGGCTCAGAGGTTAACCAACCACCTAGGGAGTAGTGGTGTGTGTGTGTGTGTGTGTATGTGTGTGTGTGTGTGTGTGTGTGTGTGTGTCTAAGATTTGATCCAGATCTGTTACATCTGCCTCCAAAGTCCTTGCTCTCTCCCTCACATCAAGCTGTCCTTGGCAGGCTCATTCCCCACCTCCACTGTGGCATCCTGATTTCCACCCCAAGCCTGGGGTCCACCAGGGACTTCTGGGCACGGAGAGGAGTGAGGCTGGCCTATTGGCAGCATTTACCTGCTGCATTCAGCCCGCCTTGGCCTGGCTGGAGCTGCTCTCTGGGATCTGGTTAGCAGCTAATGATCAGTGGGCTCTGGCTATAATGATCGGATTAGTTGCGCTTTAATCACTGTCTATTGTTTCAGCAGGGAGAGAATTTCACAGCTCATTGACTGCTCTGACTCCTAATCTACATGGAGGAAACAATGTTGCAGCTCATCAAAGGCAATCAGCTGCTAATTGAAAGGAAATGGAATTTTACAATTACAGGCCACCTTTCAGTGCTCAGGATTTCTAAGCACTTCTCCCCACCCTCCTTTGCCAGCTCAGCACTGGCAGGAGCACTTGACAACCTGCTGGAGACTTCCCAGAGAGCTGCATTTAGGACCTCGGCCATTTCTCCTCAGCCCCAGAGCAGCAGAAAAGAGAAGCAGCATCCTGGCCAATTCCTGGGCTGTCCTTCAAGGCTCAGTGCAGAGGAAAACAGGCCTGGGCCGGGTGTCTGCCGACCCGAGTGTCCTGTCGCTCCTTCCTCCTGCACCTTGTGACTGTGACCTTGGACATGTCCTCACTTCCCTCTGAGCCCCTCTTTTCTTCTCTACAAAACCCAGATTTGATCATTTCCAAGGTTCTTATCAGCTTTGATGATTCTGTTTGCCCTGTTCTTGCTACTATCTCCATCCAGTGGAGAACATCTAAATTGACATCCTCTTTCTTGCCCAGATACTAGTAATCTGCTTTTTCAAATGCTTCCAGAGGGACTGTGTTAGGTCTCCCAAAGGATTTGTCCTGATGAGCTTTTAATGGGACAAAAAGCAAGTTTGGGAAATATCCTACTTAGCCTTGTGATCAGACATCTCTCTCCCTGTCCTGGATCCATTCACTCCCTTGGACGACTATCAGTCACGATTAATTTTAAAGACAGTCCCATAGGTTTTTCTGGGTTCTGTCTTCTCCCAGTGCAATTCTGTGGCCAGAAAGAACATTGCTGCTTTTGACCCTGTCTCAGAGCTCGGTTTCCAGCCAGCGTTTTCTCTGAGAACAGGACAAGCCAGCATCTGCTTTGAGCTCTGGTCTATGTCACCCATAGTAACACTTGTTCTGCTTGGGAATGCGTCCGAGGCCCATGTAACCCACAGTGCCATTTTCTCCCAGTTCCCATGGTCTGTGGGCTTGTCTGATGTGCTTATCAAATAGACACTGGAACATCAGCACTTCCCTTCAGACAGATGAGTTATGGTGAGTCTCAAAAAAGGCACAAAAATAGTTTTGGTTTGGCTAGCATTCCTTCTCTGGCCTATTTCCCTCTCTGGGTCAGAGCAACACTGTGGTAAAGTCTTAAGAGTATTGGTCTAACCCGTGCTTAGAACGATAGCCATAAACAAGGAAAATAAAAGAAGAAATGACCCGGCCCGGTGGCTCAGTGATTGATGTCACAGTTGGATGCCTGATTAGGGCACATATCTGGGTTTTAGGCTCGATCCCTAATAGGTGGTGTGTAGGAAGCAGCTGACCAATAATTCTCTCTCATCATTGATGCTTCTATCTCTCTCTCTCACTCTCTGTCTCCCTACCTCTCTGAAATCAATAAAAGAATATTAAGAGAAAGGAGAAACAGGTTGGCTGTGCCTCTCCTTTTATGCTGAAGTGGGCTGGAAGGAGGACTGGTGCGGGTGGCTCCTGATGTCTTTCTGGAACCCTGGCTCTGGGAAGGCTGGGGAGAGAGAGCACAAAGTCTGGAGTCTGAGTTAGGACTGCAGGGAGGGGAGGAGAGGAAGTTCTGAAGTCCTGGTTGGGGACAGAAACAGGGTCACTCAGAAAGATTTCAGCTATTGGCTCAAGGGTCAGAGTTCTGAAAGCCAGTGTGGACAGGAGAGAGAAAGCCAAAGATGAGAGTGAGATGCTTCACAGTTTAAGAGGTGTCAGAGGGCAGTGACATCTCTGTGGTCAAAGGCCTGAACAATGTGGTTCCATGCTGACCCCAGCCACCAGGCAGATGCTGGCCATGCTAATAGAAAAGTGCTAGCCTGGTAACGAGTCCTGGGACTGGCTGCCCACAGGGGGTAGAGTGGGAAGTAGAGAAAATTTCATGTGGTGGGTAGAATGTGACATCCAAAGAGTGTGAAAGCAGGTAGAGTAAGGTATTTCAGAAATGTCATGTTTGCAGTCCTAACCCAGGTCTTGGCAATGTTTTAACAAGTAGATGACAAGGTGTTGAAGATTCAGAAGCAGAGAGGCAGCCCTAGGACATCTAAGGATGTCTTAATGAAAGTATTTACTTTTCAAAATATATTTTATTGATTTTTTACAGAGAGGAAGGGAGAGGGATAAAGAGGTAGAAACATCAATGAAAGAGAAACATTGATCAGCTGCCTCCTGCACACTCCCTATTGGGATGTGCCCACAACCAAGGCACATTCCCTTGACTGGAATTGAACCTGGGACCCTTCAGTCACCAGGCCAACACTCTATCCACTGAGCCAAACCAGTTAGGGCAAAGCTTTTATTTTTAAAAAATGTAACCAAGAAGTCCTATCCTTTATAGAGGGTTTTTTTTTTAAAAAAAAAATATTTTTCCTATCTTGATCATAATTCCACTGAGGGTAAAAGTTAGCATTAAACCTTTTTTTTTTTTTTGCCAAGCATTCAATTTAGAACACTTTTTTTTTTTTAATTCTAGAGAGAGAGGAAAAGAAAGGGAGAAAGGAAGAGAAATATCAATGTGAGAGAGAAATATTGATCAGATGGCTCCCATAAGCACCCCAATCAGTAATGGACTGGGAATTGAACTCACAACCCTGGCATGTGCAACCCTGGCTTGTGCTATGACCAGAAATTGAACCTGAGACCTTTCAGTGCATGAGACAATTCTCCAACCAACTGAGTCACACTGGCCAGGGAGAAATTAGAATACTTTTTGTTTAATCATCTGAAAAAATATAACTGGAATATTTTGGGGGGTTACTAAATTTTTTGAGTTGTAATAGGTAAGCCTCATAGGTGAAAGTTTCATATGTTTGCTTTAAGATTTGTTGTGTTTTCATTCATTCATCAAACATTGATTTATTTAATACCTACAACACATTGGGTACACATCAGTGAGGAAACAAATAAAATATTTCCTTGCTCTCTGGAACTTGTATGCTAAATCTAGTAAGTACTTATTTAAATTAGTCAATTTTCATTTTGTTTTATTTAATACATCATTTAAAGTTTTTATCTCCTGTTAAGAAGAAATATATTTAAATACATGATGTAAAATTTTAGATGTCAACCTGAAAATTGCCAGGTAGGGACAGTTGTTAAAATCTTTTGGAGTTGATACATCAACAGAAAAGTTTAAATTCAATGGTGGCTATCTGCCTTCCAGACAAAGCAGAAAAATTCTCTGTTATGTGCATCTGCTAAATCATGGCCTAACCTGCTCAGTCTCCCATGATATTGAAGCAACACATTCCATTCCACAGAGCTCTGAGCTGGTAGAAAGTTCTTAGCTAGTAATTCTTGCCCTTCATATTTCTCTGGTGAGCTCTGCTTCTCCCCTCTGGTATCACAAAGAACTTTGCTACTCACAGTGTAGTCTTCAGACCAGCGACACCAACATCCCATGTAGGCAGATCATAAGGTTCCACCCAGATTAAAGAATGCCTCTCTTAGGTCTACACCCTTCCTAGATCTAACCAGATCCAAGAATGGTCACTTATGAGGAAGGAGCCCATAGAAAGGGCTGGGCATATGTCTGGTGAATTTAATACATTCTACATCTCATTCATTTCTTCTTTCTCTATTTACTGAGTATGTATTTTATCCAAACACAAAGCCCAGGATAAATACAAAGATATAAATATAAGACATGGTCTCCTATATGTAAAGTTCACAGTCCATAAGTAGATAAATACTTTCTATACAGGAAAAGTGCTGTTATAAACATCTATATAGGGTGCTGTGGAATATGAAGAAGAGATCAGTTCTATTTGAAGGTGATAAGGGAAGAGTTCACAGATGTGACAATAAATGCATGATGAGTAGAAGGATGTATAGAAGATTTTAGGCAGTGAGTTGGGCATGGTGTGTTTGGGAAGAAGGGGGGGTATGCTCTCTTGGTGTGGCTGCAGGTAAGGTTGTGAGTGTTGGGCTAGGGTAGAGATCAAGTCACTGATGGCTTTGTAGTTTTGCTGAGAAGTTTGGCTACACTCTGAGAACAAGTAGAAAAATCTTAAATGACATCAGTGCGGAATGTTGTGGGCAGATTTATGTTCAGAAAGATACAGCTTTGGTGGCAGAAACAAGGAACAACATAAGATGAAGACCAGTCAGAAAGCTATTGCACTGAATGAGAAAATTAGAGTCTAGGCAAAGAATTTCAAAATTAATACATATATTCTGCCATTCTCCAACCCAGGACCATGGCAGACATCATTAATTGATCATGGCACTCCTCCCCACTGAGTCTAGGTGAAATCTCATAAGCTTACTCAACTGAGTATACAGGGCAGACATTACCAATGGACCAACTGATGAAACCTCTTTGCAAGTTGGGTGTAGTCCAAGTCACTGAGAGTTGGGGGGAGGAAGGAGTGGAGGGAAGGAAGGAAAATGGGCTATAAATGTTTATGAAACTCCCAAACCTTCAAGAACTCTTCTCTTTGAGTCATCCCAGTTACCACTGGCCAGATGTGTGATCATATCCTTGATTACAAATAAGCTAGCTAGTGCTTTACAGCTTACAATAATATTTTCATACTTTAATTCACACTCCAGCCGTGCAAGAGGATAAGGAATGTCAGACCCACTTTCCTTTCATTACAGTCTAAAAACTGAGGCATGGAGCACCTGAACTCCTTTAGCACATTGTGTTCTTAGGATGCTTTCATTCATTCAACAAGCATTGACTGAGAAACTATTACCCCAAACTGGCTGCCACACATGAGGATACAGCTGAATATAACTTGATTGTAGCATTTCTTTTTATCGGCCTCATATTGGATTTATCCAAGTGTATTTGTTTTATACCTTCCTCTTGATTATCAGTTCCCTGAGGGCAAAGTCTCTGGAAAATGTTACTGTTTCTCATCATAGCCTGGAAGCCGTGCACCAGAACACACAGCAGAGACCAGGCGTGCAGCCTGGGTTTGCCTAACCTTGGCTGCAGCATAAGAGCTCAGGGATCTAGCTGCAGATTAGCGAGAGTCTGTTTCTGATCAGCTCGGCAGCCATCTTTCGTGCCTGCTATTCATTTAACCTGGCAGAGAGTACATCTCTTCCCTCAGATCAGTGTAAAACCACAACCGCAAGACGTTGAGATGTGCAAATCCAGCGATTGCACAATGGCAAGTATGGCTGTGCTGGGAGGCAGCGTCTTCCAGACCCTCCAAGACCAAGTTCACCTGGATCACACATCATACTAGCTGTGATGGGCACAAGAGGATGACTGACCTTTCAGCTTCCCCCACCCTGACTGTTTCAGCACCCTGAGGATGACTTTGAACCTGAATGCTTCTGAGGTCTGCAATGATCAAATCACTTAGGGATTTGGCAAGACAGAGGAGCTGTAGGATTGACTGGTGGTGATGGCACAGCCATGCCAGCACTGCCTTCTAAGTGGGTATCTGCCTCTTTGACTAGCCCCCACTCCATCTTGATTTATACATGGTATTTTATAATAGCCAAAGTGATGCTCAAAGAAATTGCCTCTGCCTCCGCCTCCTACCATCACCCCAGGCATGTAATAATGTCCCAGAAATACATGGCCTGTCATGTCTTATTATTTAAATACAGGCCTGAGATGCTTGTCTGTGCAACAGCGTGGTGTGAGCACAGCCCAGGAAAGGCCCCAAGCAAGAGGGAGAGAGAGCACTATCAACCCAGTATTCTTAGCAGGCTTATCATCTCCCAGCATCTTTCCAATTAAAGCTGCAAAGGGACCATGGTGCCAAACATTCCACCCTGGCATGCAAAAGGATAGGGGCTCCAAAGTCCTGCTTTGAGCCCCAGATCTGCCGCTCCCTGTCTGTCTGGAGGAAGCTACCTTTTCTGAGCAGCAGTCTCCTCCCTAGAATAAGTGTAATGATCCAACCTGCCAGGTAAGTCTCTGGCAGGACCAAGTGACACAATAGGTTTAAAAATGTGAAAATACTCAGAAACTAAAACTTTGAAAATTTTATATAGTAATTATAATAATGACAGGAATGATAAAGTTTACATTCTTGCTGGCCTGAGTGAAACACTCATTTGCTATGGGATGGTAATGTCAACATTATGAATATAATACTTTCTAATTTTACAGAAGACCTTGATCCCCACTCTCCCTTGTTATATTCTTCCCCACTTGTAAGAGATCTGTATTCCCCTCAGAATTCTACAAGTTGCTCATCACACAGGCAACACAGGGACAGAGTAGGTTGAACACAGCTCATCTAAACCCAAAACCCAAGCTTTCTCTCATGTGGGCCCCACAGTAAGAGTTTGAGCAATGGGGGCCATTTGTGTGTGGAGATTCAAGGAGAGGTAGGGATGAGACTGGCCAGTCTCCATTCTGAATACCTTGTGCCTCTCCCTCAATGCTGAGCAAACTGTAGGTCTTGGAACATTTATGAAGACAACTGCTCTACTTGAAGCTTTCATCCAAAGTGATTGTGTATATTGGTCTTACTCTGCTCAGGCCTCAGGCCTCTGTCCTGTGATAACTCAATTAGAACTAATTTCACTGAGTCATCATGTCCACTGGCTCCCTGACGCTCAGTGACATTGTGTCGAGCAGACCCTTTGTGCTGAGGTAGCTCTGCCTCTGGTCATTCTGTGCTCAGGCAACTGGGTCACCTTGTCCTCTGCTTGAGATGTCTCTGGCTATGCTCCTTTGTTCCCAGGAATCCACATTCTCTGGTTCTCCCAGGTCCATTTTTTGAGATCTAGGTTTTCCCGAGTGTGATCCTCCCAGGTAGGGTAATTCTGAGTTCTTTTGGAAGCAGAGACTGAGGCCGAGGCAGTTGTGTGCAGGGAGTTTATTTGAGCAGAAAGGGTGCTAAAGAGAGGTCTGCAGGAGTGAAACAGGCAACAGGGGATGTGCTCAGAAACTGGCCACTGCTGTCCACAACTGAGCTTCAGAGGAGCCTCAGAAAATGTGCCTTGGGATTGAGAACTCGAAGTATAATGGAAGAGCAAATGCATCCATCCACTTTTCTCTTCCATTATTCGTGGGTGTCCTTCAGTCATTTTCTTGCCTGTACTTCCAGTTGCACATGCATACGGCTAGCAGGTTGCATGGTTGCCTCTCACCTTCATTCCAGAGAAGACCCAAGGCAAGAGAAAGGAGATCTGAGATGTGCACATAGGCAGAGAAATCAGGAAACCCATGTGAGAATCTGCCATGATCCAAGCAGAACCATGGGATGTGGGTGCAGCTGGTATAACAGAAGAGGTGGAGAGGATGAGAAATGGTGCACAAAAGGTGTCCAGGAATAGCATAGGTGATCCTTCTGGACATCAGGACTTCAAGGCAGATGCTCGGCCATCACCCTCATGTGGGCAACTGAGCTGACTGATGTGAGGCCATCAGAAGGCATTGTCCCCATAGCAGCACACTCTCAAAGCCATGGCTTAGGAATAGTTTATCTGGATTGGTGCACACAGAGGCTGAGCTATGATTCCAGGTTTCCAGTTCTCTGTATGGCCTGAGACTGATATGAAGAGCACCACATGCCATTAAGGATTTAATACGTGATTATGGCAATGAGACACAGGGTAGGGAACAGAGAGGTACTCAGCAGCCTCAGCAGTGTGCTCCAGGCCTCAGCAAGGGCCACTCCTTCAAATGAAGGAGGGTGTTGAAAATGCAGAGCAGAAAGATTGATCATTATTTGACACAAGCTTCAACATTTGGATTGCTCCAACTGCCTTAAATCACTCTGCCATATTTATACTTGACTAGTGTTCTCCATAACAACTTCCAAATCAAAGACTTTTGAAACATTTCAATCACTGTGTTTTGAAGTGATTGAGAGCTCAGGGTATTAGCGCTGTAAAAATAAGGCATATTAACATTATTAGCGCGACAAATTTCCTGAAGTAGTTACATTAAGAAATGATCAAGGCTTTAGCCTTTACAGAGAGGGTGCGGCACATGGCTCAGGCATCTGGTTTTGAAAGGATCTTAACTCATTTAATGCTGAGGGGAGATCAGTGGTCCAAAAACTGATAATTCCAAATGGATTATGTCACCAGGAAGAGATCTCCTGTCCATAGGGAGGGAGGGAGTCAGGATGAAAAGAAACCTTAAAAATAGCTAACTCTTATACAACTTATGTTCCAGGTACTCTTCTAGACATTTCACATTTATGAATAATTTATACTTATTAATTCAAAGATCCATCAACCCCATAAGGTCAATACTATTATTATCCCACTAAAGGCCTGGTGCGTGAAATGCGTGCATGGGGGTGGGGCTCTCAGCCCAGCCAGCACCCCCTCTAATCCGGGACCCCTGGGACTTCCCTCTCACAACCCAGGACTGCTGGCTCCTAACTGCTCACCTGCCTTCTTGCCTAATTGCCCCTAACTTCCTCCTCTGCTGGCCTAGTCACCCCCAATTGCACCCCCGACACACACACACACACACCAGCCTGGTCACCCCATGAAGCCACTATTCAGTCATTTGGTCATCCCTCACTAGCTACCCTGCCAACCTGGTTGCCCCACACAGACTGCTGTTTGGTCGTCTGTCTGGTTGTTTAGGTCGTGATGGCCCTGGCTTTTTATATATTAGGACTTTACAAGGTGGAGAGTTAATGAAGGTATTATATTTAGGCAGTGAAAGAGCCATAATGCAAACCAGACTCACTCTGAAAAATGGAAAATTCTATTTCTAGCTTCCCAATGTGCAAGGGACATTTTCTCATTTAAAATCATTAAGAACCTTCTCAGATTTTGCCTTTCATTCAGTAGATAGGAAATTTCAGGTTCAGACAGATTGTCCAAAGTTCATGGCTTGTAGGTGACCAATACAGAATTTCCATTCAGAGCTCTTTTTCTGGCCCTCCAAGTCTCATTTTGGATATTTGTTTAAAAGGCAGGTAATACCTGATGTACACAGAGAAATTAATAATAATAATATTTGCATTTTAAAGTTAAAAACTTCCATTCTTTGTATCTACTGGTATCAAACAACCAGCCAAAGATGCTAAAAAGCCAGAGAAAACCAGTTACAGGAGCAGACCTAATGCTGGGGTGGGGGGGTCCAAGTGAAAGCAGATAGGTTTGGTTCTGAATTGCAGACTTACTTTTTACTGGCTGAATGGTTGTGAGCTAGGATAACTTCTTGAGTTTCACTTTGAAAATGGGAGAAACAATGGTTCCCTCACAGGTTGATATGTGCATAAATGAATGAAAGTGTGTATATAACATGTCTAGCACAACGTCTGGTATATAGCAGGTACTCAATAAATATTAGATGCCAGACTGCCATAAAAATGGGCACCCCTGCAAACAATAATTATAATAATTTCAGGAAAGCATACAAAGATCATCCCATCAGTAGTTACAGCTCTAAATCCCTGGAGAAAGTTAAAGTGAAATGTTGACAGATGGCATCTCAGGAGGTTCTTGCCATGGAACTCAGATTAAGTCCTAGGTCAGACCTGACTCGGAAAAGTAAACTTTCCCCAAGGTTTCATAAAGTGTAGGTCTCTGCTGTTCTGTCTGCATCTGAATGCACCCTTGGAGTCACTCTCTTTCTGTTGGGTCAGGCAGCGAGAGACAGAACAGAGAGTGTACAGCCTCTTTCTTAGTTCTGAGGCATGCATCTGGGTGCACAAAGAGAGATTTCTGATCCCTGACCTCTTTCGCTATTGCAAACAGATGACAGTGAGATTCCCTAACACGTCAGACTGTCCACTTTTAAAATATCTGGTGAGATTATGTAGACAGTATTTACTTAAGTATCTGGTCTGTATGGGTCTGGGTGTGGGTGTGTCAAGGTAAGATGATATCAGTTTGGATGCTCAGACAGTTATAAGAGATACTATTCTGCCTATTTGCCATAAATCCTGGCATATATTAGTGTAATGGGCTCTATTCCAGTGACTATACTGAGATTTTGCATTGGTAATAGCTATAAATTACCACCCTTGTGGGAGTTGCTGTACTTTTATCAAGTCGTTTTGCATATCACTTATGACCAGGATTCTTGGAGTGAAAAGGTGATAAAAACGCAGCCTGCAATCAATCCTGAGCTCTGGGAGCACACAGACACCATCTCAACCCAACCCCACACAATGCAGGACAAAGTGTAGAAGAGCTTTGTAAACTACAAGGTGCTATACCAATATGAGGGCTCTTATGGTGACTATCATGCGTGATCTAGACAGAAGTTGGCCTGAGTTGTTTGGACAGGAAATCCATTTCCTGGGCTAAAATTTGTGAATCCTTCACATAGAAAAACCAAGATCAGGCTCTTGACCTTTTAGCTGAGTCTAGAAATACAGATGATTACTCAACTTCATCTTTGCTCCTTTTGATTTTTGTGAGCAAGGCTGGCTATGCAAGAGGAGAAATGTGCAGGAGGGGTGTTCCAATGAAGACAGCCCAAGGATGTTTGCAGCCCCCTCCTCCTCTCCCTCATTTGTCATGGCTTCAGTCTTTTTAGTCGAGCCTTTTCCTTGGCAAGCTTCCTGGGTTGATTTCTATCAAAGCTGGATGATTATTGGAGTATTGGATTCCTATAGCCCTGGACAGAGCCCAGAGCCTGCACTGCTGTTCATGTTTGATCTCCCATTCAAGTTTCTGGAAGAAGTTGGCTGTACTGAGGATCAAAAATTTCTCCACTTGCTTCTTTCTCTTCCCAATGACAGCCACAGTGCTAACAGTTTAGCACAGCAGCAAATTAACTCCTCAGTGGATTATTGGCTCAGAATTTCTCCAAACCTTGTGGGAAAGGCAGTTCAGATGGACCCATGGTTTTATAGAAGGGAGTTTTTATTTGTTGAAACGTACCTGCAGGTAAAGATGTAGTTCACTTTTTTCCCATACCAAGGGGCCTCTCAGGGGACCCTGCTGACTCTTGCCAAGTGAGGTTTCTGTTTGTTTGTTTGTTTGTTTGTTTTGCTAGACAGATCTCCTTATGGGAGTTTTCTCATAAACAAAGAACTTGGATGCATCCATTGGAACATCTTGTTTCCTGAGGTACTCAGACTGATAATTTGACAGTTTTTAGCAATGACTTGGGCTCTCCAGGGAGGAGTCATATTCCTGCATAAAGAACACATAGAGAATTCTATGTTCTGATACCAATACTCTTCTAATTGTGTCACCTTTCTCCCCTCTGGGCCTCGGTGTCCTAAGTCAGGCCATCATTAAGGAAAAAATTAATTCTCAACTGTCTACAATGAGTGAGGTACCAGGCTGGTTTAAATGGAAATCTAATAGGTAACAAATAAAATTCAAATAGTTCTGATTGAGTGAAAGCAGCCTGGTAGAGTTCTTAAAAATCCCCAGCTCTGTCTTCTGCTTCTTCCTAATTCACTAATTAGAAAACCCACAAGGCACCTCTGTGGTACCACTGAGTCGATGGCAGGCACAGCTTGACACCCAAAACAGTGGGTGATCTCTAGGTGAGGATGATATAAAGAGAGGTCACCAGATTTTACGAACAGGAAGGAGCATTGGCACTGTGATGTGTCAACTTGGCTGGGCCATCGTACCCAGATATTTGCTCCAACACCAACCAGTGTAAATGTCATTCAGTGTGAAGTTAATTTTAAAGATGATATTCGCATTGAACTCTCCAGATTTTGAGTGAAACCGATTATTTCCATGCTTTGAATGGGCCTCATTTAGTCAGTTGAAAGCCTTAAGATAAAAAGACTGAGTCCCTGTGGTGGAGGAAGTTCCATCTTCACACTCAAGCTCCAACATCATCCCCAGGTCTTCAGGCTACTGGCCTGCCCTAGAAGTTTTGAACTTGCAAACTTCTGTAATTATGTAAGCCAATTAGTTCAATACATCTCCCCATTTCTCCCTCTCCCCCTCTCTCTTCCCATGGAGAACTTTAGTAAAATAACCCCTTCAAGCACAAAAGAATTATTGAAATAAAATCCTTTCTTCTGGCTTGTAATACCTGTGACCATTTCTGTCACAAATGTGTGATTTGTGCTCTGTGGTGCTATGTTTGGCACTTGTGGCTTGAACCTATGAAGTCCCACATCTGGGATTTGCTACATCTTTGTTGTAGTAGAATCTGGAACACAGTTAAGGCCTGGATTCAGGACATGAGTCCCTGCTTTGACCCAACTGTTAACACACTGTTTCCTGAGACAAGTTACTTCTACTGACCAAGCCTTGGTGCCTTCCTCCATAAGACGATATAATGACATATGCACTCTCTAAATGGCTTTCTGAAGAATATTAGAATCCTATAGGGGGAAAAAAATCTTCAATCACCAAATAAGTTTGGAAAATTTTGTGTGCATTTTCTTAGAGACTCACAGTGAGTATTCATTTCAAAGGCCCTGAAAAGTCCTACAGCAAGGAATTCTACTTAGTATTCTTCTTATGCTGATTTGATGCCCAAATGCTAACACCTATTAAATCTAGAAAAGACATATTTAGGGATATGTAATACTAGATGACTGTTTTGGTCCTCTTCAGCTATCAGATTATTATTATTTTTTTCAGAGTTCAAAAATTCAAAGGCAGAAGCCAAGAGAAAAATCAGTCAAAATCGTTTCCATGATACTTGAATGGTGTCCTGCTTTTGACATCCTTAAATAGGAATATTAATAGAACTTCCCATATTGGGTTGTTGTAAGGATTATGTTAAATCATGCATATAAAGTACTTAGCACAGAGCCTAGCACCTAGTACTGAGCCAATAATTTTTTTTTTTACCTTGAGTCCAAAATTATCATATTTGAAGAGAAACTCAGGCATTCAACCCTTTAAACCAAATCCAAACCATTTTATGCTGAGATTATTTCAACCCCAGTGAAGGGCAACCTCCAGCATGTGAAAGCTCCGATGTCCCTCTGGCAATCCAAGAGCATTCTGGAGCCAGGATACTAATGATTTAAGCATTAATAAATCCAGAGATAGGCCATTCAATTTTCTTTTAAATGCAGATCATAAGAGAGGGAGGGATATTTGGGTCAAGATGTACTGATGGTTTTACTGAATCTGAAGGCTTTGGAACAGTTTTGGTAGTAACTTCCTAGGTCTGGTACCACGCTGCATTTCCTCCGCCCCAGGGCTTGAAGGAAGATATTTCAACCTTGAGCAATATCCTTTCTTTCTGACTCTAAAAATACTCAAAGCATTATGTTTATGCTTGTAGAGCACTCTGGGCTTACCCAAGGACTGCCACATCTATTTTATTCTTCATCCTCTTAAATCCCAATTTAAAAAGGGCAAGTAATGCTTGCCTATTTAACATGTGGAAACTGAGGTCGAGAAAGTTCTGTGATTTGTTCAAATTCCCCAAATAAGTTGACTGGAGAGCCAGGACTAGAAATGGCACCCCTTTACCCCCAGGGCTGGGCTCTGCCTCACCCCTGCCCAGATGACCCACTGTATCAGGGACACAGCTCCGGATCTGAACAGCTTGCTGTGGATAAGGCAGATTGGTATGCAAGCTTGGTGGGCTCTGGTTAATCTTGCTGAAGGAACCCTTCAATCTGAATAACAATCAACAAGATTTTAAAGAAATTTGGGCCAATTTCCTGGAAGTCTATGATTAATCTAATTGCTGGGTTTTCCTCTGTTTTTGTCTCCCACTGTTAATTTCATTTATTTTTCTCTTTCTTCCCCGACACAGACTGCCTTGTCTCTGTGTGCGGTTTTGTCACTGTTGTTGTTTGTCCGTACATAGTTTATCATCGGCAAGGCATTCAATGGGATTGTTGTGCTCCGTGTTTAGGGAAGGAGACTCTTTCAATAGACAACATGATGCAGCAGGCAGAAGGAGGCTGGGCCTCAGAGACCCCTTGTCGGAGCCTAGCTCTGCAGATACCTGCTCAATTCCCTGGCTCCTTGGAGACACCCCTTCACCACTCTGGGCAAAGAGACCCTCTATTTCCTTCAGCCCCTCCCCCATTAAAGAATACCAGGGATTACATGGACAACTTTAGGGGCTGTGACATGCTGCCAGACGTTATTTTGAATAGTTCAAAAATAGATTTTGCTCAAATACAATAGGAAATTCCTCTTTTCAGTAAGGGGGTTGGGTTCTTTGGAAGGATACATCAAAGGGACAAGAGTGATGATAATAGTCCCAAAGGCATTCTAGCACTTGGATTAAGACAGAGGCTAGGGAACGCAAAAGAGTAAAGGCTGGCCATGTTAGAAGGGTCAGAGGTGGTCAGAGAGGCCTGAAGAGAGATGGGGCCAAACTAATGTATCCACCAGGTGAAGGAAGAGTGAAGCCATTTTTCCTGCCACCTCTTTCTACTATCTTGGCTGCACCCAGCTGGGAAGCACAACCAGTCCCTGACTCCAAGACACGAAGGCACAGATGAGTGATGGCTCTGGCAAAACAGCATCAGGGATGTTCCACTCAGCAGGGAAGCAGAATGGCATCGCTACTGAGACTGAGGCACGAAGGAGACAGGAGTGTGAACTTGGTGATGTCTGGTCTCGTCCCAAAAGTCTGATACCTGTAAGCCCTACTTCACACCAAGGGGTCCCTGCGAAATGTGCCCCAGGCCAGCACAGCTCTTCTTTTTTCAATGTGACTTCTATGGGAGGACTAGACAGGCTCTGTCCTTGACTGTTTTTGGAAGTTAGAGATGTTCTTTCTCACAAGTCATCTGCCAGAAAGCTGGAGAGGTATGAAGTACTTGGTAGCTAACCCAGGAGGCAATACTAATTATGGCCCTTAATATGGGGCCCTTAAAGTATGCCAGGCATAGACCTGCCTTATATCATTGTTCCTCACTCTCACTCTTGCAATAAATGTTTATTTATAGTAAGGACCAGGTACATAATTTGCAAGGCCCATCCCAGTATGAAATAACAGTACAGGCCCTTATTTAAAAAATTATTATGAATTTCAAGATGGGGAGGAGGATGGGGGTAGGAGCAGGCCATGAGACCAAGAGCAAACCCTTCTGAGCATGGGGTGTAGGTGAATAGGTCACATGCTCATGAAACAGCTCTGTTTATAATTATAACTGAGACATAGGCATGCTAAGCAATTTCCGCAAGATGGTGAAGCTAAAAGGCTAGAGGTATGTGTGACTGCAGAACCTGAGCTGCTGGGCACTCTGCTAAATTGTCTCAAACTAGACAGATGGCAAATGCTCTATACCCCACCTTGTCAATACCCCCCTGTTTCAGGCAATTCCAGGGGGATCCCAGTCAGGGGTTTTGCCTGGTCACACTGCTTACTTAATTATAATTGAGAGGAGTGAGAGGAAAACATAAGATATGAACATGCACATACAGATGGTCAGCTCTAGTCTGAGGGGTCAGGAAAGGTCTGGAAAAAATGTCCTTTTTAAAGCAGAAGCCTCCATAAGAAATAGAAGTTAGTAAGTAAGTGGATGAGAGAGGTGGCAGGAGGGGGTTCTAGCAAAGAAAAATGTTATCCTAAAGCCAGGAATGTGCCCAGCCTTTGCCTCTGTGGAGCCGGAGAGGGTCCCAGGAGAAATGCTATGTCAGAGAGTGCCGCCCCACTTGAGAGGGAGCAAAAAAGAGAACACGGGATTATAGGAAGAATAGGAGGAAGTGGGCCCCAGTGAGTGAGGCTGGAGGGGAGGACAGAATGCGGGAGACCGGGAAGAGACCCACGGGGAGGAATGAGAATATCAATACTCAGTTTCTGAGCCAAATCTCAGGAGCCAATGCTCCCCCTGGGGGGAGAAGTAGCCAGGGAGGGCTTAGACTTCCATCAGGGCACCCATATCCTCTGCAGCTTGTCCTCAAAGTACACCCATGCCTTCCCTCTGGATAAGAGGGAGGCCGTCCACCTTGGACCATGCGGCCCTTTCTCACCTTGCCTAAGGATGACCTGGTCCTTGGGAGAGGCATGAGGATTAAGGGAGAGAAGTGCTGTGAAGTGCCTAGCAGGGTGGGTAGCCTGTCAGAGGCACCCAAGGTCATCTGCTGCTTCTAATACCATATAGTGGGAGAAAAGAACAAGCCTTGGCGTGAGACTGGCCGGAGTGTGAAACCAGGTTGTCTCACTAGATTTGTGACCTCAGGCTGATTTCTCAGCCTTTCATAGTGCCACTTTCATCATCTATAAAACTGGCCCAATAGGATTCACTAATGGAAAGACCCATGGCGCACAAGGAATGATCATCCCTTTCTCTGTAGTTCCTCTGAAAGTTTTAATCATAAATTCAGCCATGTCAACATTTGAGGGAATGGGATGGGGGGGTCTTTTGCAAGCAGTTTGCCATCTTCTCACCATTCCTTCTAAAGGACCATGGATCCAGCCTGTAAGGCGAAGAGTTTCCATGTCTACTGCCTGCAGTTTGCAAAGCATCTTTGTGGGCTTTGCAAACTGCAAATCTCACAGTGGTCTCAGAAAGGAGCCTGGAGGTAGGACCTACCACCCACATTTCATGGAGAAGGAAACAGAGACTCTGAGAGTTCTATTTATACCACCAAAGCATTGAGTTCCGCAGCAGACCCAATGCTCAAGCCCACACAAGAGAAATACCCATTTATCAGTTTTTAAAAAATCATCAGAAGAGAGTCTTTCAGGATCCTGGGGTGGTGGCAGGGTGGGGAGATGAAGTGGGAAGAGCTGTGCAGAGCAAACTAGTTTATTGTACGTAGCCCTGGACTTTCATGAAAATCCTGGGCCCAGGGAGGGCTAGAAGGCTTAGGAGTGTCTGTGGGTACAGTCAGATCCCTGAATTTTCTGCCACAAGAAGCCAATGCAAGCCCCAGACACTCTTCCTGGCTCCTCCCTCCCTCCCCAATAAGAGCCTTCCTGCAGGCTAATCCCTGGAGGCTGCTGCTTCCCCTCCCACCTGGGCTCCATCCAGTCCTGCTCTGCTCTTGCCAGGCCTGGAGTGCTGGTGGCCGGCTCCTCCAGCTCGCCTCCATCGGCCCGAGTGCGTCCTAGCCCACTCTGGATATTAGAGCATTCTCGCATTTGAAAGGCTCCTTTATTTTTAGTGCTAAATCAACAAAGCTGTTACTGTCATTTTCCATCAGACCGTCATCTTCCACGGATTCAAAATTACACTCAGCTGCAAACTATTGACACTCCTCTTAACAAAAAAATGGTTTTAATAAATCTTTACATTAGCCTATGAGATAAAAAAAAATCTTTACCATGAAATATACAAGTGTATAAGTGTTTTATGAAAGTTTTATTAACTTTACAAAAGAAAAATTGGCAGTGGACCATGAACATCCTGTACTCCTAACACGTGGTTATAAATTACATGTTCTTTCCAATAACATCTGAAAAAGAGACTGTAATTTAAATTTCAAAACCACTTGGCATACCTACTATATAGTGCTGACATGAAGTAAAAGGAAGAACTAGAGAGGCCCAGACAAAGGAGGGAAATATAAAGACGTCCTTAGCTAAAAAGCTGCTGATGGGTACAATCCCCCTCCAGCTGGACAGGGATCAAGTACTTGCTTGTCATATCATTCAGTGCACTGTTCAATCTGGGATTCTTCCTTTCAACAAAAAGAGAACTTAAGTGCTGGTAATCATCGCTTGCAGAACTTTATCTCCCTGATACCTTCTTTATGTCAGGATTTCTCAATGACCGCTTCTGCTGGCAGAGGGATCAAAGTTGTTATTAAACACAAATGCAGTCCCCAGCCCTTGCGGGAGGTATGAGCTGCAGTGCTCTCTCCCTGGAAGCGAAGCCTTAATATTTTTTTCATTTTCTTTCCCCACTTCTTACACTTTTAAATAAGTTCCATTGGGTCTGTCCAACCTGGGAACTGGAACGCAGGTTTCTTTGCAAGTGTGTGTTTGAGTGTCAGGAATGCTTAGGGAAACAAAGGCCCCCAGTAGCAAGTCAGGCATTTGGAGAAGTGCTCCGGAAATGAGCAGAGGGTAGGGGATCTGGATGTAGCCTACAGATTCCAGTGTTATGGGGAAAGTAGATCTCCACCAGGCTATCAGCAGCTCAGAGCCTGCCTTCCTGGGAGTAACAGAGCAGAAAGGCCTCATGGGAAGTCATACACATTTGGGTTCAAAACCCAGTTTTTCTACTTTCTACTGTGTGACACTGAGCAAGTTACTCTCTTTTTAGTCCTACTGACTATGTCTGAATGGGTGGGGCAGCTTCCTTGGTCTGAAAGCTCATCACCTACAGACCTGAAGATGTAGCTTGAAAGTCATGCCTTCCAGATCCAAGAACTTTATATCTGTTGAAAATGATTTGTGAAAGGTGGAAGAGGGGAGGGACACACCATAGTGGTCTCTGCAAGAATAATCTCTCAGGGCCTAAATTTTTACAGCTTCATTCAAGGTCTTGGATCCTCTGGCTTGCCACTGACAACATTTCAGCCTTTAAGAGGTATCCTCATGTTTGGTGCCTCAGATGACCCAGCACTTGGAGCTAAAAAAAAAAAAAATGTCCAGAAGCCCTCTTAGTTGGGTAATGGTGGACCTGGGAACTCCAACAGGATTTCTGAGAGCCATGGTCCAGATCTTCAGAGGAGTTCATAGAACATTTATTTCCATGGTAGAAAGAATCTAAATAGATTTTTCCATCAGATGAGGGTCTATTCTCATGGTTCTTTCAGAAACACCAGGGATGGGAGATCTTGCCAAGACACCTTTTGCCTTTCACCTTATTTAAGTGGTTATTTTTTTAGCTCATTTTCTTGATTGCTGGGTTAGTTCATTGAGATAAAGGGAGGCAGAAAGGCCCCCACTGGAATAACTTTGGAAAGCAGACCATGTGGAGCTTCAGCAGGCCCATGTCTCACTGCAAAAGGAAAACATGTGTCTTTGATGGAAAAACACAACTTTTGACCAAATAAATTATTTTCTTCCAGTTCAAAATAAGTGATGGTCTTCACAAAGTAGAACTTGCCCTCCTTCCAAATGTGTTGAAGGAGAATAGCATGTGCTGTGGATGCAGAATTATAAGGACATCATGTTAATCTGTTAGGGTTGCATCACCCCCCAATGAGAAGGCAGATATACGATGGTGGTGCCTCACAGAGCAGTGCCTGGGAATAGCTGTGTGGAGGTCACACTCAGCGGCCAGGCAGGAGCTGGCAGGGGCCATCCAGGGTTGCCCAAATTTCATTATGTGGGGAAAATGCATCCAGTGGCAAGATGCAAAACATCTGAGAATTGGCGAGAAAAGTTCATTTGGAGTGACAGGAACTTGATTAGTTTGATGCTTGGCATGTTGCTACGGCCTCTGACTGAGTTTTCAGAATATTAATGAATAGACTGAGCAAAAGAAGCAGCACAGGAGACACACCTGGTGATACTGTGCATCCTTCTGAATGACAACAGTAGCCACAATGGCCACAAGGCCAAGAGTCACAGTGACCCCCAAAAGGCTCACGTTACTGAGGTGTCACCATGCACCAGGCACTGAGGTTTATATGCATTATCCAATTTATTCCTCACAACAGTCCTCTGAAGTAGTTAACCTGTGTTCTTATTTCTAGTTTATAGATGCAAACATCATTGGCACAGAGAGAAAACATAATTGTCCAAAGGCACACAACCTGAGGTTTATAACACATAGGAAGTTGTATTTCTACAGCCTGGTCAAACTTGACCATCCTTGTTGTATGCCTATATCCAGACCTTTGATGAAAGTGGTCTCGGTTCTAACTGCCTCTTCCCATCCATCTCCAGATTTAATAAGGCCTGGCTGGACTGTCACTGGCAGTTGGAAAGGGTTAGACACTAGTCTGGGGCTGACCAGAGGGCTGGGCATATGTGGGGCATCTGACCTAAGGGTAAGAGCTGACATTTGACTGAGTCTTCAGAATATTAATGAACTAGAGGCTAGGTGCACAAAATTTGTGTTGTGTGTGTGTGTGTGTGTGTGTGTGTGTGTGTGTGTGGTGGGGGTGGGGGGGAGGTTCCCCCTCAGCCCAGCCTGCACCCTCTCCAATCCAGGACCCCTTGAGGGATATTCAACTGCCAGTTTAAGCCTGATCCCTGGGATCACAATCCCTCTCACAATCCCTCTCCTGGACTGCTGGCTCTTAATCACTCACCTGCCTGCCTGCCTGGTCACTCCTCACTGTCTTCTCCCCTTCCCTCCCCCCACCCCCCGCTAACCTGATTGCCCCTCACTGCCTTTGTATGCCAGCCTGATCACTACTAATGCTTCCCGTGCTGGCCTGGTCACCCTTAACTGTCCCTCTGCTGCCAGCCAGGCTGCTCCTAACTGCCTCCCTCTGCCTGCCTGGTTGCCCCTAACGCTGCCGCCCCCCACTGGCCTGGTCACCTCTTATTGGCCCTCTACCCCTGCTGGCCTGGTTGCTCCCAACTGCCCTTCCCCCTACCAGTCTGGCCACCCCTCACACTCCCCTTCACCAGCCTGGTCACCCCATGCAGCCTGCTGTTCAGTCATTTGGTTGTCCCTCACTAACTTTTCTGCCAATCTAGTCATAGGCAGCTATCTTGTGAGGGTGTGACAGTCAATTTGCATGTCACATCTTTATTATATAGGATAGACTACCGCTGGTGTACCTGACTCAGGACCTCCTGCTCATGCCTCAGGGCTGAGGACTGGGTAGGTAGATAGAACTTTAAGACTTGGAGCTTCTATGAGTAGATGAAGAGATTTTGCAGGGTTGACTCTGAAGAAGGCCATTTGCTAAATCAGTTTCTAATGATTAACATCATTCTATCTCAAAAAGTGCATAGTTGGCCACAAATGGACTCCATTAATGTTTACCTCCTGTCAGGTACAGAAGCCAGCAGCAGGGAACAGGCCAGGGAGTCAGAGCCAAAAGTTCTGAGATGGGTTTCTGGCCTCAGCACTGGCTAGCGATGTGACCCTGGGGAAATGACTCAACCTACCCATTTTCTCACTGTGCAAACCCCATCGCATGGGGCTGTTGTGAGAATTAAATTGTGCAAATGTGTACAAAGTATCAAGTGCATGTAGACAAATACTATGTAAGTATGTATAAGTCCCCTTTCTCTGATTCCTTTTCTTCACTCTTTAGACAGAAAAATAAACCAGTAAAATTAAAAGCTACTTCCTAAAAATAAAACTCCTATTCATCCTTCAAATCCCAGATCAGTTGATACTTCTTTCAGCAAATCTTCCCTGAGCCTCCAGGACAGAGCTAGCACCACCTTCAAGTTACTTGGAGACTTGGTACTTGCTTCTATACTACATTTTTGTCATTGTACTAACATGCTATAATTTACTCTTTTTATGATCACCTTCCCCAGTAGACAATGAACTCCCTAGTGGGAACCTGGCACATAAAAGTCAGCTATCCACACATGAGGAGCTGTACTTTTAGTCAGTAACCCCTAAGTAAGTGCCCAGCCAGCATTGACTACTGGGAAACTTAGAAGGCCCTCCACCCCAAACCTGACAATCCATTTGATCTGTTCTCCAGAAAAGTCCTGTGCCATTAGCCCTCTTTTCTAAAAAAACAATTCTTCAGGGGCCTCAGGAAAAACTTGGAGGGTGTGTGTGTGTGCGTGTGCGCACCCATGTGTGTGCCTGTGTGTGCGTACAAATGCATTTATAAGTGAATGGAAAAAAACTGGAGCCTTATTTTTGGCACTGAAGTTCTTGGGATTTTAAGGAGGACTTTGCTTCTTTCGATGACTGCACCCAATATGATAAAAACATAGTAAAATGCCAAGTTTTGCTACAGGCCAGAATTTTTATTATCCTAGCCCTACTGGAGTCAGGAGCTGCACTATGTCGGCAAGAACAGTAGAGGACACTGGAAAGGACAGGGATTCTGCAACCACAGTCTTAGTTTAAGTTCAGCTCTGGGCCCTGAGTCAAGTATACTCATCCACAGGATGGGCTGGTGGGGCGGGGGAACTGTGCAGGCTTGTAGCAGGGATGAGCAAGGCCAGTATGATCATCTCAGAAGAGGAGAAAGAAAAAATCAACAGTGTTTCCCAGCAATGCCATAGCTGCTGCCAGATTGCAGGCCTCATCATCTCTTACTTGGAATATCACAACCCCGTTAGATCTGCTCTCCATACACCATGTAAAGCCCAGCTGGCCTGTTCCTGCCCTGCTGGTGAGACATCCCAGGCTCTGACTGCCTCTAGGATAGGGTCCAAACTCTTTCCTAGAGGTCAAGGCCCCTTTTATTCCCACTGGGAAATGCCTTTCCAACCTCATTCCTCCTCTGCAACTGTTCAGGGGCCTTAACTTGAACTTACATGCATTCTTCAGGCTTTTTTGCACCCCAATTTCTCTGCCTTAGAGAATTGGCTCTGCCTTCTCCACCTCTCAAAATCACACCAGACATTCCCGGCCTCCTGTAGGGGCCTTTTTTCCACTCTTGAAATATTCCTGGACTCCTATGACCCCAGGCAGAACCACTCACTCCTTCCTCAGAGCCCTAAAACCTGGCCTTTGTTCCCCTCTTGTCTCCCATGTTAGTTATGGACACCCATGCCTTGTTCAGCCTTTGTGGGCCCCTGGAGATCTGGATGTAGTTCTCACATCTCCTGCAGCATCCCTGCCCCTAGCAGTGCCAGATAAGCAGGGTTGAACTTGACCGAATTCCTTGTCCAACGTCTGGTCTATAGGGAGCGCAAGGGCAGTGTAGCTGGCTCCATGCCCTGAAGAGAATCTCCCAGAGGCATTCTCTCTAACACCACCACCCTCTTTCCATTCCCCCAGCTTCTAAGGATGCTCAGCCTTTGCCCTTCAATTGGGCTCAGAGACAAATACATCTCCTGGAATGTTTTAGCTTCTATTAACAGGATGAGCTGGGGCATTGACAGTTGTCTGGTCCACAGGCCCAAGTGCCCTGGAAGGTCACAGGCTTTATCTTGTTTATGTCTGTGACTTTCCTGAGGCTCCTCGCTTCTTGGCAGTGTCACAGAGCAGGCCCGTTGCCTGGGATGTGTCTGGAAAGTGGCCCAGCTCTCCTTCAGGGGCAGGGAAGAGGAGCCAGCCACTGATGGTGGTTGGAATTTTAGCCTAGTCCATGGTCAGTCTGTTTTCTAACTTGAAAGCTGGATCTGAAGCTGGGGTTGAACGTGGGTACCAGGCATAATACTGAGGCTTAGATGGAAGGGCCAGGTACTAAGCCACCACTCACCTTGTTCCTTCTTTGATCACCTGTAATGCCTAGCTCCTAAAAATTTACATATCTGGTAGAAGTGGGAAGGGAAGGGAAGAAAAGGAAACATAAAACTAAGATTGAGTCTGGAAACAGAAAGTACAAAGGCCCTGAGGTAAAACCATGCTTCTGTGGTCTAAGGACTCAACCCACTGTGCAGCTGCAGAGGACTGGGTAAGAGAAAGAGTGTTAAGGACAGGAAAGTAGGGGAAGGTAGGTAAGCTTGTATACTCTATGGTCAAGATTGAGGCTTTTACTTTAAGTGGGCAAATCCATGATCTGATTGACTTTATTAAAAGATCACCCTGGCTGCTTTGGGGATCACAGGTTCCCCCTTTCCTCTAAAATAGGGTGCTTTTTTCATTAGTCTCTAGCATCTAGGATGGTGCCTCTCAGAGTAAGCACTCAATAAATATTTCCTGAATGTCTTGGCCAGAATTCAGGCCCTAACTTTTACTTAGTTTCTTTTATAAATTTGGAGGGCACTGTGACTGTCACCTAGATGGCCTCTTGGTCTTAGTACTGTGCTAGGTGTGTCTTCTGTTGTGGGCCGTGTTCTCCAGATGTCAGATGGGTAGCAACTGACATATGGTACCTGCTACAACTGGCAAAAGCACAGCTGGGTGCAATGCTGTGCACATCTGGTACCCACATGTCTAACTGTGGACTTGATAGTGAGCCAGCTACCTGTGAATATATTGTAGGTGAGCGGGAGAAATATGAGTTCCTGAGTGCTAACAATCGATGATGAGTGCAAGTGCCTTTTGGGATGGCCTGTGGCCATTTTCCCAGTGTGACCTGAATGCCTATGTCATGACCAATAAGTAGTACTCCAAGACCAGGGCTCCTTTGGTCCCCCAAACACAAGCTCAAGCTTAAACAAGTGGCAGGATCCTCGGTGCCAATTTTCCTCAACCTCAATTGCCTCATCTGTGAAATGGGAGATACCTGAGCTGGAAAAATAACTTAAACACCGTTTGGCTAAAGGGCCTCATTGCTCAATTGGGGATATATATTATATGGGACTTTCCTTCCTCTGGCCCTCTGATGATTGCACGGTGGTCTCTTCCTGTGAGTCCCCAGGCAAAAGGTGGGCATTCCTCCCTCTGAAAGGCCCCAGGCCTTTCTCTGCCTGGAAACAGACCATGCCTTGCACTTCAGTTGGAAATGTAACTTCTTTTTGTTTTCTCTTTTCATCTTTCCTACTTACTTATGACAAGGCCACTTTCTTGAACAAAAATGGAGACTCCTGGTTGTAATTAATATTATGATTTTAAAGTGCAACAATATTAGAGCTATTTTCCCCAAACTGCTACTCAATTATAGGCATTGGAGAACTTGCAGGAGCCTATTTTAAGCATCGGAGTCTCCAGTACATTTTAGAGTCATCTTTAAAAAATAGGCAACATGTGAAAATCTCAGACATTTCCTCAACGGCCTCAGCATCTCTGAGCCGAATGAGGAAAGGCAATGTTGGTCAGGCCCATCTATATCTGTGGATCAAAACTCCTCACATCACCTTGTTATGAACTACCCCAAAAGCAAGGAGATTGGTTACCCAAGGACTCCTAACGGAGGAAAGCTTTGGGGACTATGAGAGAGAACTGGGAGGCTGGGAGGAAGCTTGCCTTTAACCTCATCCCCTCACCCCCTGGCCTGGCATTTCCTTTAGACACCCATTTGGCCCTCACACAGACCCTTGGCATAGGTGATGTCACCCTTGCTTTGCAAATACAGAAACTGAGGCTCAAAAAGGCCACTCATCTAGGAAGTGATCAAGATGGGGGTTGGACCCAGGCTCATGTCTCTAGCCTGCCAAGGAAGCGTGCAGAGTGTTTATGCAACAGACACTTGGGCTGGGCTGCCGTTCATTCAGCTTGAAGATTATGGACAATTTACTTAACCTCTGTACCTCAGTTTCTGCATTTAAAGTGGGGCTAATAACTGTAGCTTCCTCAAAGTCTGATGTGAGGATCCACAGAATTAATGCATAGAAAACCTCAGGGGTGGTAGATGTTACATATACTTAACACCTGCTAAGAGCTATAAAAAAATGAGCCCTTATTATGATTACCCTGACAGAAGCTAAAGTTGTAGGGTGAGAATATGGACAAGTGCTGGAATTGTCCTCACCGACCACCCTATGTTTTACCCTCCAAGTTTCCATGAGACCTATCATCTCCAAGGCCTCCTTTGCTGCTGCATCCTTCTGGATTCCACTCCCCTCCTTCAGGACCTGTGGTCTGGCCTCTCTGCCCTTCACTTGCTCCACGTATCATTCAATCCTGAGTATGAGCCTGGGGAACCATGATGGAGTCAATCGTCAAATTTGCCATTGAACATCTATGTGGACAGGAGCAAGTTTGTTTTTTTCTTAATATTTCAAAGGCTTGATTTCTCCATCTGTAAAATGGAAATAACAGTGTCTCTCTCATAGGACTGTTGTAATAATTAAATGCCATTATCAAATGTGAAGGTCTTAGGCAATTAATTATTTATTCAATTTTAGCAATTATTATTTGTCATTGCCTAACATGCTAAATTTTCTTCTCCTTTCTTAAATTCTACTCATCATTTTAGGAGCCAGCTAATTTTAAATCCCACTCCCACCCCTCCCCTATGCAGCCTTCACACAATCTTCTCTCTCTCCTGAATTCCCTGCAGCAGTATCCACCTGAGACCAAGGTCCTTTCTAGACTCCATGTGTCTGTGCTTCCTGGGGAGGACCTACTCTGATCCACCTGTGAGCAACAATGAGCTCTCCACGTCGTGTGTGAATCAATCAGGAGGTGGTTGCCTCATCTTTTATTGGGTACAGTGGTCCTGGGTCCTCAGTTCTAGAGAAATATGACTTTAGCAGAAAGGGCTTCAAAGATGATTGAACTGATCAATTGTACTAGGGAGGCCATGGAGGTCAGAAAACAAAAAGGATTTTCTCAAAGTCACAAACCCACAGGGAATAAGCATGGTAGATGAGAAGGAACAGGATTTGGAGATCAGTCCTCAAGTTTGAGCTCCTTTCCTAGCCATTAGGACTTGACCCCTCTGGACTATGGCTTTGAACTCTATTGAATGGGTATAAGAATAGATTGTTATATTTAACTAGCGGCCCAGTGCACAAAATTCATGCACGGGGGGTGGGGGGGTGGGGAGGGGGGTGTCCCTCAGTCCAGCTTGCACCCTCTCCAATCTGGGACCCCTTGAAGGATTTCCAACTGCCCATTTAGGCCCTACTGGGATCAGGCTTAAATGGGCAGTCAGACATCCTTTTCACAATGCAGGACTGCTGGCTCCAAATTGCTCGCCTGCCTGCCTCCCTGATTGCCCCTAACCACTTCTCCCTGTCAGCCTGATCACCTCCTTACCATTACCTTGCCAGCCTGAATGATGTCTAACTGCTTCCCTGCCAGCCTTTTTGTCCCCAACTTCCTTCCTCTGCCAGCCTGGTCACCACTAACTACCCTCCCCTGCAGGATTGATTGCCCCCAACTGCCTTCCCTTGTAGGCCTAGAATCTCTAAATGGCCCTCCCCTGCTGGCCATTTTGTGGTGGCCATCTTGTGTCCACATGGGGGCAGGATCTTTGACCACATGGGGTCAGCCCTCATGTGTGTTGAGCTGATGGTCAATCAGTGTATTACTCTTTTATTAGATAGGATGAGCTGGTATAGAGATTTTACAGCACATAGCATAGCTATTATTACCCCATAGGGTTGTAGTGTACTAAATGAGATAATTTTCCTTCCACTGCTCCTGGCAAATTTGTATTGCCCTGAATAACTGGCTTCCAGTAATGATTTTTAAGGATATTGAGGACACTGGTGGTGGTACAGCAGCTGAACCCACAATCTCAGCATCAGCCCTACTGGGCTGAGATGTGCCCTAACAAGGCCATGCAGGCCCCTGGAGCAATGCTGCATCTGTATGTGCCTGATTTGAGTCTCATCTTTTTCACAGAGAAGATGGGATATTCCTGCCCAATTTATTTAGTGTCTTTAATACAAATACAAAATGCCTTGCCCCAGATATTCCATTAAGTCTAATAACAGTCATCATTCCACACCCAGGGTGGAGGCCAACAGAAATGCTCTTGTAGAAAATTTGGTTTTTTCCAAACTCCTTCACAGTCAGTGTTTGGCTAGAAAATCAAGCAGCTCTTGCTGAAGAAAAATGTCTATGTTCAGCCTCTTTTTCTTTTCCTGGGTGTGTGCAGATGGGCACCGCCTTCCCTGTCACCAAAACCCATGTTTGGGAGAGGTACTGACACAGGTGGTTGTGTCTCAGCAGCCTGGCAGCATTCCCCTTGGCAGAGGCAGAAAAGGCCTTCCAGGGCATCCCAGAGTCTAAATGTCCACCCAAATGGCTTTGGCAGGTTCCAGGCTCATCTTTATTTCATTTCTCCCGATCTGCGAGATGCCAAGAGAGAAATCTGGACTTGCTTTCAAACCCTTGAGCTTCAAAAAATAAGTATCTTCATTGAAGATTTCTGAGTGGCAGCCACAAACGAGGGCCTGCTGGACACAACTAATTATTTCACAAACAGTCCAGGTTCTCTGTTGGGCATCCATTCATGCTCAGAAGGGAACTTGTGATGATATCAGTCAGAAGACTTTGGTTACAAGCAACAAAACCAACTCTTGCAATATATTGGGGGATTTATTGGAAGGATGACAGAAGCTTAATAAATCAATAGGAGAGTTGGAAACCAGACTCAGAAATAGGCAGAATTAGGAACTACAAGTACATTCTGGTAGCAGGATGGGATGGGCAAATAACAGCCCTCGCTGATTTGGCTCAATGCATAGAGCATAATAAGCCTGCAGACTGAAGGGTCCCAGGTTCAATTCCAGTCAAGGGCACATGCCTGGGTTGTAGGCTGTCCCCAGTAAGGGACGTGCAGGTGGGGATATGCAGAAGGCAGCCAATCAATGATTCCCTGTCACCACTGATGTTTCTATCTCTCTCCCTCTCTCTTCCTTTCTGAAATCAATAAAAATATATTTTTAAAAGATTGCAAATAACAGAGGAAAGTAAAAAATGAGATATAGTTGAAATGGGGATTGGAAGCTTTATAGGCAAAAACAAAACAAAACAAAACAAAAAACAAAACACCTTTACCTTTGTTTTCAGTTTTAATGGTGTGTGTGTGTGTGTGTGTGTGTGTGTGTGTCTGTAGTTTTGAATACCCAATCATCCAGCAAACATTGTCTAACCATCTACACTATGCTAGGCCTGTGATAACTCCTGGGGACACAGAGGTAACAAAACCGTCTTGGGGGAGAGAGACTCCTCAGTAGGTACTTGCAATACAAGATGACAAAACATACATGCATGCACAGGGTGCTTGGACACAACCCTGCTCTTCCTGACAAAGTCCAGTGAGACTTCCCAGAAGAAGTGACACAGGCCAGATCTTTAAGTTCTAGAACAATGGAAGTAGAAATGGCTCATTTGTAATGCCACGCATTCATACCTCCTTCCATTTATTCGTAAGTTCATCCAACAAACATTCATTGGGCACCTAGAGCGAATGAGACTCGGAGTCTAGTCAGGCTGAGAAGAGTAGCTGTGTCTACAAGTAAAAGACAGCCAGTGAGCAAGGGGAGGCACAGACTTTTTCTGAGTAATTTCCTGATTTGTGTCCATGTCACTGGCCAAGGTCTGATCTGCTCCAATGCACCCAGGAGCCACGGGGACTCCCTCTGTCCCCCATCCCCAGTTGGATTCTGGAGCACCTTACCCTTCTTTCCACCCAAAGGTTCCCTCCTCTCATCCTGCCCCAGAGCCAGCATGAGGACTGTTGGAGCACAGGGATGGGGTGAAGGAGGAGAAAGGGAGCCCTGCATCCTTCTTCTTTCCTGTACTCCCAGTCTCAGCACAAATCTATTGGCAGCATTCTCAAGTTTGGGCCTGTCCAGATGGGTTTGGAAGTCTTGCCCAAGCTCTGGATATCACCACATCATGAGGCCCTGGGCAAGTACCTCTTTGTCTAACTCCCTCTTTTCCTTCTGAGACCCACGACTGCTACGTACCTTCCATCTCTTGGATATCTTGGCCTTGCTTCTCCTCTCTCATGTTGTCCTGGGTAGAGTCCTCATCTTGCTACCGCTGCTCCCCATACCTTCCTGGGATCCAATCCAGGTCTCCCCTGAGGTCCACTGAGTCACTTCTTATCCCCAGAGACTCAGCATTAGCAACCACTAGTGAGACTCAGGCCTCTCTACTGGCTTCAATAAAGGAACAGAAGCAGGGACTGGCACCCCAACCTCTCCTCACCCCACCCAAGTGTGTCTTGTCTCCACCAGCAGCTAAACATATAGAAAACTTCAAAACAGGTAGCTTCTCCCAGCTGGTGTGGCTCAGTGGTTGAATGTTGACCTATGAACCAGGAAGTCACAGTTTGATTCCTGGTCAGGGTACATGCACAGGTTTTGGACTCAATCCTCAGTGGGTAGGAGACAGTCAATGTTCTCTTTCATCATTGATGTTTCTATCTCTCTCCCTCTCCCTTTCTCTCTTAAATCAATACAAATATATTTAAAAAAAAACACACAAAACAGGTAGCTTTAAGGCCAGGTGAGAAATGATGTAAGACAGGGGAAGGCCCAGGGAGATCGGCCCACATCCTCTGCTCCCTGGCCTCACAGGGACCCCTCAGAACATTTGGCCTTGCTGGGGATTTTTGAAATAACCCGCTCAGCCCCATCTTGGCAGGAATACATCCCTTGTTGTGCCCTCTTCCACTGCTATGACAGATTCTGCTTGGATACATTTGGTACCCAATTCCAAAAGAGAAAAACAGCTTACACATCACCAGGTAATTATAGAGCAACTGAAAGGCCATTTAGCTACTTTGTGATAAGCAACAGACTATTTTAATAATCACCAATTACCATACATTATAGTTTATCATTTGGCATTTGATGATCTACTTGGGTCTCACCTGTTCCTTATGGAGTGTTTCATGGCTGTTCACACCTTCCCCAACAGAAGCAGTGTTTCTAATTGAAGCACTATTTTTATAGTCAGGGTAAGTTTGTGGAGGTGGTGAAAATTATACATGCCAAGTAGAAGGATGCATTCTGCCAGTGTCATTTCTGACAGCTCTGCCATTACATCGCACTCAACAGGATAGAGAGTGAGATTTATTCCATGATCTGTGTTAGCCTTTCGACACTAGAGGAGGTATAAACCTGGAGGCCTGTTGTCCAGACAGACATGTGGGAAATCCAAACAACTGCCCTCTCTTTGGTGCTGACCACTCCTCCCCCTGCTGGAGGTTGATCTGTAAGTCACAGGGCTGAGTGTCCTGCTCAGGGTCCACCATGGAAGCTAGAGCAGACCCTCCCAGAATACAGTGATCCTTCAAGGGACTAAGGAAGTTGACCCTGACCCTCTAAGATTCACTCAGCCCCTTCTGACCTAATCCTCCCTCTTTAAATTCATTCACTCTGCCACTTCCCTAGGGCACAAACCTGTCAAAGGGGACAGCCAGGCCAGTTCTGGGTCCCACAGTCATGGATCCATTGAATTCTTTTCACAGTCTTTACAATGCAACAGCTTAGCTCTGAATCCTTTCTTCCCAAGAAGGCACTCAGTGTCCTCATGATATTTGTTCAACCCTTTCACATACATATTCACGTTCAACCTTTAATAGTCTCCCTGTTACCAGTTCCCAAAGTTATATAGTTATGGTGGATTTTAGGATCTCAGACATCATTTTTCTGCTTTCACAAAGCAGATTATTCAATCCATCAGACACTATCATCATCACCACATCCAATCATTTCAACTACCTTCACTTCACTGCTGCCATCCCCTACCTGTGTTATTACCATATGCTTAAAACCAGTTTTCCTGTCCCCACCTTCCCCCTTATAGTCTATTCTTAGTGTATTAGCAAGAAAGATTTTGTTAAAATTTATTCAAATCATGTTACTCCTCAATGGCTTTCCATGTCATTCAGAATTAGTATTTAATACACATAAAAATATCAGAATAAAAAGTAAAGTCAAAACTATTACTCACTCTAAAGCTGGCCATAATCTGTTACCCCACAGTTCAGAGAAGTTGTCAATCCTCTTCCTGCATCTTCTACTCATTCACTTTGCTTATTCTGTTCTAGTTACACTGACCTATTTGGACACAATGTGATAGTTTTCTTTATTTATTTTTAAAATATATTTTATTGATTTTTTACAGAGAGGAAGGGAGAGGGATAGAAAGTCAGAAACATTGATGAGAGAGAAACATCGATCAGCTGCCTCTTGCACACACCCCACTGGGGATGTGCCCGCAACCAAGGTACATGCCCTTGACTGGAATCGAACCGCGGGCCGACGCTCTATGCACTGAGCCAAACTGGTTTCGGCTGACAGTTTTATTTCAGAAAAATACTTAAATCATCTGTAATGGCATTAATAAAGTAAATAAAATGAATTGTTTCCAACTAGAATGTTATTTTCAAAAGATACCTTGAAGTTTAAGTGGAATTTAGACTAATTTTTGAGTCTTTGAGGTGTTTTAGACAGGATATCTTACTTACAGTAACAGAAACCCACTCCAATTGGGATCTAGCAGAAAAGGTGGATCATAGCATAGTAAGGAAGAGCCACCTTGCAGAATATGAAAGCATGAAAGTGCTTCCAAATGGAATGGTGTGCTGAACTCGGGAACCAAAGAAACATTAGATCCAAGTAGAGAAGTGTATTGGGGATGGACAAGGAAAGTATAAGTATTTTTGCACCAATTCAAGTGATTCACAAATGGGGAAAAGATGCAAACTAAAGATAAACAACAAGAGTAAGCCTAGAGGAGAAGATGGAAACCCTGGAAGAAAATGACCATAGCAATGGAGTTGAAAACATCAGCAAATGGCTGCAAGTAGAGATTGTGGGGATGGAAGCTGCACATCCTCCCAGGCAATGGGTCAAGGGACAGTGTGTGGTAACTGGGAAAAGCCCTGCCTCAAACTCAAATGGCACTTAGTCCTTTATCATATCTATACTTTACAGGAGAAATTTATAACCAGATATCCCTCCACTGTACCAAGTGTAATTCACCATGATAAGCTCAGCAAAAGGTCCAGAGAGTATAACCACTCTCCCCTAACTTTTAGCAGTTTACAACCCAATGAGAAAGGGAAAACATGCATGGATGGATTATGTAACAATATCTAAAGTTAAGGAGATAGTATGATAAATTGACAAGAGCACATCTGTGGAATCAAATAGATCTAGATTTGGATTCTGGCTCTCTCACTTATGAAATATACCTTAGGTAAGGTTATCAAATCCTCTACACCTCACCTGTTAAAAATGGAAATAATAATGTTTATACCCCAATGGTTGGTGCATAGTAGGTTTCAATAAATGCTGGTTCTTTTTTTAAAATGCAAGGTCATATGTGACTGATTGCCAATACACATAGGATACCAAAAAGATCCTCTAGGAGTGCAGTGAAAAAAGAGTTAAGATCCTAGAGCAATGGAAGACTTGGATAGGTTTCTCAGGGAGAAGGTGGGCCTTTAACCACCTGTATCAGTTAAGTTTATATGTCATCTCAACTGGGCCAAGGGTATTCAGATATTTGCTCAAACCTTATCCTGGGTATTTCTGTGAGTGCGTTTTAGAATAAGGTTAACATTTCAATCAGCAGACTGACTTAAGCAAACTGCTCCCACAATTGAGAATGGTTGTCATCGAATCAGTCCAAAGTCAGACTAGAACAAAAAGGCTGACCGTCCCTTGAATGAGAGAAAATTCCTCCTGCCTGAAGGTCTTCAAACTAGGACATTGGCTTTTTCTTGCCTCTGCATTTGAACTAAACCATTGGCTCTACTGGTCTCCAGCTCATCAACCCACTCTGCACAGGATCTTGGGACTTGCCAGCCTCCATAGATAAATGAGTTGATTTCTTATAATAAGTCACTTTTTTATATATGTATGTATATCTCATATTTATATACATCCTATTTGTCCAGTTTCTCTGGAGAAGACTTAAAAATCATCCACCCTTGAAGGATGGGTTTGGGTTTGAATAGAGGTGGAGTAAGGGTAAGGGCAAAGGCAAGAGAAAATGAGTGACAATCAGTTGGTTGTTTTCCCCAAAACTAAATAACTTTGAGTGATATTAGCCAACACTTACTGAGGACATAACACATGCCAAGTTCTGTTTTGCCTTTATCATCTCATGTAATCATTAACAGTCTGATGATCTTGGTACATATTATCCCCATTCTGCAGATAGAAAAGTCAAGAATATTTCCCAAGTTCTTATATATAGCAAGTAGCAAGATCACAGTTCAGATCCCATTAATATGACTCCAGGGTCTATGATCTTAATCTCTGTAAAGTTTACCGTTCCATATGGTTGGCCTGATAATGTTTGCACAAACACAGGAGAGCCTTAGATGCCAGACTAAATAAGTTAGATAACTGCAGACATTGCACCCAACTCCATCATTCAGCTGTGAAGGAAACTGAAGTTCAGAGAGAAGTGACAGAGCCAGAACTTGACCAGGATCTTCTTTCCGCTGAATCAGCTCTTTCTCGCCTCAGGCAGGGTCCCTCCTCTTTTTCAGGCCTTACTGCGACATGCACCTCTCTTAGGACTGGGCTTCTCCTGGATCCTCTCCTCTGGGATCCCTCCAGCCTAGCCTCTCCCTTGGAAAGCCCAGAGGAAAGGGCTATTGTGATCACCCACAATTCAGCTCCCTCTTTCCTCTGGTGCCTTTTCTTGCTCCTGGACATCTTCCTCTTTGGGACCTACTGCCTGCACTGCCTTAATCTTAATTTTCCACAAAAAGTCTCACATGATACCAAGTAAAGGTCAGCTCCCAACAGAGCTCAGGGGCCAGTCCTGTCCTCAACTGAGGTGACTTAGCACACCTGCTCAGCTGCAGCCTGGCACTACAATCAGCACAAACTGGTTCCAGTTGCCATGACCTGCACCTGACCTTCTGACTGGTTCACTCCAGCCTGGGAGCAGGTGTTGGTCCTGGTGCCCCATTTCTGATGCTGCCTCCAAGTTAAGTCAGAATGTGCTACTGCGGGCTCCAGACCCACCATGCCAGGGGCTCTCAAGTCCTGAAGATGATTCCCACACAGTCTCTGAGTCACTCTAGAAAAAAAAAACAGTCTCATATGCAAAAATACAGAGGGCACTGACCATGCAGCCACACTGCTTGACCATTCCCTGTGCCAGATACTGGTGATACAACAATGAAAAAGACAGAGCGCCTGTCCTCGTGGAGCTGAGAGTATAAGCCCTGTCACAGACGAATGAGTAATCATGTTCCAGTGGGCAAATGATATGCTAAGAACATACTAGTCTCTTAAGAGGAAACACAGCAAGGTCATTTAAACTTGACCTGGCCACTAGGATTGGGGTGGGGATGTCTAAGAACAGCTCCCATAGCAGCAATGTCAGAGTTGAAGAATCGATAGTTTGCCAGACAATAGGGAGGAGATATGAATGCACATGGTGGGGCTGTGGGTGAAGAGGCGAGGATAATTTCTGAGCCAGGGAACCATATGTATGAAATTATGAGAGAAAACCTGCTGTGATGTGGATTGAAAGATACATTGTTTCAATGGAACAGAATTTACCAGGGGATGGTAACGGATGAGGCTGCAGGTGCCATCAGGACTGGATTATGGAGGACCTTGTAAATGATGTTAGTGAGTTTGGCATTTATCATGCAGCCTTGGGGGTGGGGAGAAAGTCACTAAAATATTTTAAACTGAGAAATGGCATGGACAGCTTTGCAACTTGGACAAAGAGGCAAGTGTGATAACAGGGATGTGGGCAGTATGCTGGGGAGCCAGGGAGGGTGTGGCTTACTGTCTTGTTTGGGGGCCACAGGCCAGAAATTCTTCCTTGGGAGCCAATGCCTTCCACTGAATGCATTTCTGATCCTAGACCCCAAATCTGGGCCAGCCCTGCTCGGCCTGCCAGGCTCCACTGAAGCTGGGCCCCCAGGCCCTCTGACTGAACCACCTCAAGCAGCTTTCAAACCTATCCCCAGAACCTGCTTCTGGCTCTGCTCCCTCTAGCTGCTGGCAGTTGGCTTGGCACCACTCCTGCTTCTCCCCACTGCTCAAGGCTCTTGGCTCCATCTTCCCAGTGAGATGCCTGGTATCCACACTCCCCAGGTTGAGCCCCAAGTGAGGCCCCACCACAGCAGGTCTGGGGTTCAGGTGCTTTTAAACCTGGTGCGTTCCCCAGTAAGCTGGTTCCCCGACTTCTAATACTATAGCTAAACTAGGCTGGTTGAAAATGTTCAGACCATGAAAGAGCACAGAAAAGATGCCCTGAAAGAGATAGTCCTTTAAGGGTTCTTTGGTGACCTTGAACAAGTTATTTAAGCTCTCCGCCCTCAATTCCCTCTTCTGTAAACAGGTATTAATAACAAGACCTACTTCATAGGTTTATTGTGAAGATTTCATGACTTAACCCATGGAAAGCACTGACACATAGGAAAGTTGGCCTTTCTATCACTAAGAGCTGTCCACTCCACTGAATAAATGTAAGCAGTGCCCCATGAGGTGATGCAGGCAGCAGGGCAGGCAGGCTCAGCGGGCAGAGGGAAAAGCTGTAGAATTTCCTCAAGTAAACAAAACTGCAACATGCCTCCAGAACTGAGCAAACTTCTCAAGGAAAATGCTTCCAGACAGTGTAGCTGCTCAAGTAGCTCACTATTGTCAACTTCTGGATTTTAATAAATCCCCAAGGTTCCCTCACTTTGACTGGTGAGGGTAGAGGAAACAGCATGGCTTTGGACCAGGACCAGTCTGAACACTGACTCTGCCACGTCCTGGCTGTGTGACTTTGCAAAGCTCACTCATGCTTTGTGAGCCTCAGGTTCCTCATCTGTAGGGGCGGGCACAAAACCCCACCCCTACACACACAGGGGCATGTGACAATAAGGAGAAAGGAGAGGATTTCTTCATGGCCTGGTATGGCGTGGTGCTCAAAATGGGGGGTTCCTGTCCTGTAAGCTCACCCCTACCTACCAATATACATATGCATCCTGCAAGCAAAAGGAAGACAGAGATACTCTACCTTGAGCAGGGAAGAGCTCTCAGGAGGTAAGAGTTGAGAGGGAGGTCATTGAGGGTACCTTTTGTTTCCTCCTAGGACTTTTCTTCTTTATGGTTCACTTTTCATTCCTGAGAGGATTTAGGGCATTGTCATGTTCAGGGCCAAGTTCTTTCCAGGACTGTGAGTGTCAGCGGGACTCCAGGAGAAATGCAGACCTCCTTCATTGTTCTGTATCCTGCTGTCCCCCACCTCCCAGCCGAGCTGTCAGCCCAGGAGTCATTAGCAGGTGGCAGGGCCAAGTGTGGGGCCATCAGTCAGAGGAGAAGGTCTACTGCAGTTCCTAGGATGCAATGGTGCCCTGAGGAGCCATTGGCAGTAATGATGATGGGTATTTAGGCAAATGAACTGTTAATGACCAGGCAGAGGTGAGCTGCCTCCCAGACCAGCTGGAGCTCAGAGTTGGCTAAGGAGGCTGAGGCAGGAATGAGGAGAGAGGAAAGAGACTTTATTTCCTTTACAGAATGTGGTTTCCCCAGGAGGCCTGGTACCCATGGAGCAGCCCCTCCTTTATTTGCTACTCCTACCACAGGTCTCACCATCACTACCATGAATTACTGCCAAGAAATATCTATCCACCCTGCCCGGTACACCCCACCCCTTTGCCCATCTTTCTAGCTCCAGCCTTCCTGCCACATAGCAAAGAGGAATCGTGTCAGCAGCCCACATGAGCAGGGAATGAGATGAGATGCTGGCCAGATGGATCAAGTTAGGTGGATCCTGGTGACTGGGGATTGAGTGACAGGGGAGGTGAATATAATAGTATTAACAATCACCAACCTACAATAATGTTACTCTTGCAAACTGTGTAAGAAAGTGTCAAATATGTGCCAGGCATTCTTCTAGATTAACATTGTTTACTTTATTATTCATGCAATCCTTAAACTGCAGGTTGACACTCCCATTTTATAGAGGAGGAAGCTGAGGCGCACAGGGATGAAATGACTTGCCCAGAGTTTAGGGTGCTAGAAAGTTTGTTCAAAACTGTGCAAGATCAGCAGAGAGAGTGAAGCTAGAGAATTTAGTAATTCTCATCTTTCTGATCCAGGAAAGGAAAAGTAAAGCACAATGTGGGTAGAGTAAAGAATAGCAGAGTGAGGCCTGAGAAGGCATTGACTGAGGCGGAGTCAAGATCAAGATTTTGTCACCTTCCTAACCACACAGAGTCTGAAAGACAGGAGGTAGGTTTTCTCAACATTCTGCAGGGGCGTGCCCTTGTTCTAACTTCTACGTCTTTACACTCCTGCTTTGTCCCATCTCACTGGGCCCATCCAAACCTATGCCGATATAAAAACTAAAATAAAATTATCTCTCTTCTTAAACTGACCGTCCCACATCCTTGCTGTGAGACCTTGGGCAAGCATTCTGAACCTGTTCATCTCATATGTAAAATGGTACAGAAGGAAGGTCACTTCTTATTTCCGGGCTCTGACTGAAGCCAGCAGGATGGCTTTAGTCAGGTGTTGAACCTCTGTGACACTGTTTTCTCATCTGCAAAAGTGGGATAACTGTTTCTCCCTGGAAGAATCATTCCAAAGACTAGAAGCAATATAAATAAAATACCTGGCACATAATCGGTCTATGAAAAAGAGACTGCAATCAGTCTTTCTATCATTAGGTATATAAGGTGCCTGACCCATTGCCTGGTCCCACGGTGAGCGTTCTCTTTCTCCGCTTCTTCTCTCATCTGTGAGACACTTTTCCTGCACCCTCTCCAGGAAGGCTTCTCCTACACTGTACCTCTCCAAACTCAAGTGTTTTAACATTAATGATTAAATAAAACTTCACTGTCTCTTGATGTTTCCTTCCTGTGTTCCCACTCTGGACATTCTTTACAAGAATGTAATTGGCTGTGTGAATTTGAGCATGTAACTTTCCTTCTCTGAACCTCAGTTTCCTCTTGAACAGATGGAGGTTGGACAGGAGCCAAGTGTTCTGTCTCCAAACTGCAAGATTTTCTAGGTTCTAAGTGCAGCCCACACCTTCTATCTCTAGCCTTTGTGAGCATAAAATGCCCTTACCCCACCTCCACATCTCAATACCCATTTTAAATGCCACTTGTGCCAGTTTCCTTAATCCCCTTCAGGCAGAGGTGATTTCCCTACTGAAATTCCAGAATCCCTTGTTTTAGCTACTGCTCCACTTAGAGTTTCCTAGGTCTTGCCTGGAACAGTCACACCTCCAATGAGAGCTGAAGTCTCTGATCACATGAGTGTCAGGAGTGTCCCTATGTCTCTTGAAGCAACCACATTCTCAACCTTGCTCAGGATCCTGTTCTGCAAACTATGGAGGAAACCAAAGGTGTGCTGTGTTATCTTTACCAAGGAGCTTACACATCCAAGTCACCAGTCCATACATGGAGATCTGTGGGTATCACTTTCACAGAGGTAAAAACCTGCACCTCATCTTTCTTTGATCCCTGATGTCCTTCCTATTGCCAGATTACCTTCGCTTAGTCCTATTTCTTTTGACACCTGTGCTCGGAGCTCTAGACGAGAGCTAATTCCCTGACTCCAAGAGCTGTATTTTTCTTCTGCTCTAACTGGCATCTGTTCAGGCAGATGAGTGAATATTTATTAGATCTCAGCAGGTTTCAGCCATTTTAATTGTTTTTTAGTGAAACGTGCCCATTGCTGACACCGGACCTTGTTGGCCATTTATCAGGTCAGCTAAGTGAAAGGGGAGCTGCATAGAAACGGGAGTTCAGGCAGGTCCAGGACATTTTGGCTGCAGAATGATGTCACACCAAAGACAAATGAATCCCAGGATGGTCATTTGAAACTGACGGATTAAGAGATAAGCACCAGAGTTGTGATCTTAACATACAGAATCACTGGACCAACCATTCTCATAATTAGATGCAAGTGGAAAGCATTTAATGTACTTTTGGTGGGGGGGCAGAACTTTTACAAGTGCGTGGAGAAAAAGCCACTTGAAACAGCAATTGATATATATTGTTTTTTTCTTTTAAAGCAGTTCGGTGTGTGGGGGAAGAAAGTGTTATTAATGAAGTGCCTAATATATACTAAGCACTAGACACAAACTGACAGTTTCTAAATATTTATTGATTGATTTACTGCAGAGAAACAGTTGTTTTTTCCTCATGACAAATTTCCCAGAAAGAAACTCAGCATTCAAAAGAGAAAAAAAGAAGAGCTGCTTTTTAATGAGAGACCTGAAACCCCTCTACTCTTTGGTCTTTTTCTACCCAACCCCCCTGCCAAATAGGCCCTTTTAGCTCATGAGTTCCAGAAATATTGATTATCTCATTCCTGACAGCATTCTTCAATGATGGTACTATTTTCCCACTTTACAGACTCAAAGAGGTAGGGTCACATGCAGGGAATAAAGACAAGTCAGGCTTAGAACCCAGGCTTGGATCCCCAGCAGACCCAGCGCTCCTTCCACACCATCAGGCCACCATCTGGTTTGCAAAGAAGAGTCTGTGATCGTGGAGCCCAGAGTGAGACTGTCTCTGTGACCCACATGGAAAGGGGCAAAAATGAGCAAAAGAGTAAGTGAGATGCATAAGATACCGGAGAGGACCAAGCAAGAGGTCTTTGGCCTGACCTAAAGAAGGTACTCTACTGAGAGGGGAGGCAGCAGGATAGGAACCTACCTTGCTGTTGTCCAGGTGATACTTCCCATCTTGCAGACTCTGCACCTGTCTCTGCCTCCCTCATGTGAGAATGCCCCCCTCCAGCTCACTGTTCTCCCTCTTGCCTGACTGTCGTTCTGCCACCACTCCCCTGCCTCTGGGTGACATAAGCCAGATACCTGCTTGGAACCAGTCTTCATATCCTCACAGCCATATAGGTAGCTCTGAACAACACTAGAGTCTCGGGAAGGAGGAGGCTGATGTGACCCCTGATGGACAGTCATCCAGTGAAGATAATTTGGTGCCATAAAACGTCAATGTGTTTGTGGGCATGTCCCATATGGTAAGGCTGTGGGCTGAGATCCAGATGGAAGGGTCCAGCAGCCCAACCATGGGTGAGTTATGTAGGGTTAGGTAGGATGTCTGTCCCTTGATATCCCTCAATGGCAATGCCCACCTCATTCTCCAGGTGGCCCTGATTTCCAGACCAATTCTCTCTTGTGTGAGCAAAACTGGCAACATATAACCCAGTTCCCCAGGAAATGACCAGCAGCTCAGCCCACTTTTTGCCATCTTGCCAACCCCAACATTTCTTCCTATTCTAAAACATTCGTAGGACTCTTTAGGAAGAGGATAAGAGCATTCATTCAATACCAATACAGCTGTGTCCCAGTGTGGACATAGTGAGTCTACTTCTGTCATGCTCAGGCCTTTGGGGCAAGACCCTGAGACTTGAGTCAATTATTTGTCCCTAGTATAGACAGCCTGCTCCCAGAAGCCATAGCTTCATAATCCCATCCTGCCAGGCCCAAGCAAGGGAAGTATTTTCCTATCTTTGCTATTTTCTTACAGGCTGCCTCATCTTTGTCTGTTTTCCTTTTTGCAATGTGTTCCAACGCCCATGCTTTTCAAAGCAAAGCAGCTACCTCAGCCATTGGTGGGTCAGAGGACCGTGCCTCTCCTAACATCATAATTTGGGATGGAATGGGCTTTTGGGTATGATCACATCTGCATGGACAAACCTTTTCTCCCCTAGGTCTCACTCCCATCTTTATCATGAGCCCCCTGAGAACAAGCCCCTCACAGAAGCTACTTAATCTGGGATTACCTTCGCTGTGATCAAAATGTTTGCTGGGATTACCCAGGATAGATTGAGATGAAATGTAGTGTTTCATTCAATAGCCTCAGGCTTTGGCTTCCCTTCCTTACTTGAGCTGCCAAAATAAATTCTCACCGACATACGCGTCCTGAATCTGTCTGGCTCGCTTAAAGTAAAAACAAAGATTCTCCCACATTCACAAAGGGAAGCCCACAGATCCTCCATCCAAGGCATCCCTTAGGCGCCTGCAGAGTTGAGTTTCTTTCCTTCCTGTCCTGACCTAAGGCTGAAAGCCAGCCATCACTTCCTCTACTGGAGACCTTCTGAGGTCCCCCTGGTCCATTACTTAGGCAGCCAAGTACCGTTCCTTCAGCCTGCATTCAGTAAGCATTCATTCTACCCCAAGCAGTCCTGGGCTGGAGGACCAGTGGTGCTTTGGTTCATGCTCTATGGCTGACACTGGGGCAGTCCAGCTTTCTTCCTCTGCAAGGCCATGCTTTGTCTGCAGAGAAGAATCATGGAGGGAAGCACCAGGTACTGAACCCAGGAGAGGCTCTCACATTTAAATGTATCTAACATTCAGTGAAATTCCATGTGACAGACTATGGGCTAAGACAATTTCACATATGTTCAGAGTGCTCAGGAAATGTCTCTGAAATTGAATTACTTGTTAACATCATCTCAGCTGTGAGAGAGATAGCATTTGCCCAGTTTTCAGTTGAGATGAGGTGTAGAAACTTTCCCAAGTTATTATAAATACTACCATTTAGTTCTATGATTACTACTCCTACCATTAGCACTGCTATTACTACATGACTACCATTATCTCTATTATTACTGCCATTGCTATCATTACCACTGGCCAGACTGCATTCACTTCTACCACTATTACTACAGTATTACCCTTAGCATTATGGCTACAGTAGTACCCTCAGCACTATTATTTCTGCCATTACCATTGCTATTTTTCTACTACTGCTGCTGCTGCTTCTGCATCATTTCTAGCAGCTAAAAATTATTGAGCTCTGAGCACTAGGCCCTGTGTTAATATTTTAAAATTTTTCTTGATTTATCCACCGCAATAATCTTATCAATGAGATCATTTTCTCCCATTTGCAGGTAAAATAATCAAATAGTAGTTACACAACTACAAGTGACAAAATCAGGGTTCACCCCAGGCAGCTTGACCTCAAAGTCCATGCCCTTAGACACCATCTTCTATATCTTCTCCAGGTTTGTTCTAGCACCTGCAGCTATATGATTCCAAAGGCATGCTCCAAACTGTAGGATGTGTAACCACTCTAAAAAGAAAGAATGAAAGAAGAGAGGAAGGAAGGAAGAAGGGGCAAGCTAAGATGGGAAGGAGGGAGGGAAAGAGACCTTGTATTTGATATGCTCTGATCTTTCCTAATCTCAGTCCCCAACTCATGCAAACATCAGTTTCCAATGCAGAGCCCTCTGAATCTGGACTTGACCTTATGTTCATCACCATAGAGGCTAAAGGAAGTCAATTTCTCAGGACTTCCTGCCAACCAGAAAGCAGAAGCTAGACTAGAGTAAAAAGAGGAAGCAGCTGGTACAGGAAAAAGATATGGATTTTAAATTCCAGGATTTACATTCCAGTCCTGGCATTTTTACTTTGGATTTGTCCTTGAACCTCAGTTTCCCTCTCTATCAAATGGGAATATTGCCTTCTCCTTCCAGGGAGTGTCATGAGGATATAAATAAAAACACAAAACATGTGAAAGTGATTTGTGGATGGGAACATGCCTTCCAGATGGTATTTCTTATTCCAATAAAAGCATCTACACTGATTCTTCTTGCCCAGAGCAGCTCTGACCCAAGGGGACCCAGTCACTGTGTCCCCATGGCAGTCTGGTACAGGGTGACCACCAGCCCTCTTCAGTGTCTGTCTTGTAATGCCTCTCCACGGTGGCCTCGAATGAGGAAGCCAACCCAGGATACGTTTTGTGTAGGGTCTGGAATTCATCTCAACTGACCAAGAAGGATAAAGAAGAGAGAAGAAGAGGAAGGAGAAGACGCTGCAAAAGCCACCTGGCGGGTGAGCCACTCTAGACTAGCTCTTCCTGAGCTCTGCAGAGGCCTCGCCACTGCAGAAAATGCGGGGAAAATGCCGGAAAAATGCCGGCTAATTTCAGAGGCTCCACATTGGTGGGCCACCAGCCCAGGGAGAATGAGCAATTATGATTTCCATCTAAGCAACATATGCTGTTTGCTGGCCTCTTTCGAACAGCTGTAGGTTAGATGCTGTTAAGATTAGTCTCCTTCTCTCCTCCATATTTCAGAATTCAAATTAAACTAAAATAACAGCACCTGCTGAACAAAAACCCCATTGGAAATGTGTCCTCGTACACAATTACTGCAGGGAGGCTGGTCACCATTGTTACCCGCCTATTCTTCCTGAATGGGAACGGCAGCGAAGTTTCCCAGGCAGCTGCAGCAATTCAATTGTATAACTGGAGCTGGCCCCGCGCCAACCCTCAAGAACTCAAGTGGCACCAAAAGATACTATATTGATTTGCAATCGAACATAATAGGCCATCAGCTTAATTATTACTGAAGTGACAAGGTTCTGGGTATTTCATATTTATATTTCAGGGCCTGTGAAGGATGAATGTAAATCTTTTAAATGCACAGATTTGCATATCTTCAGAAGGGTTGAGTGCTCTTATTACATTCATAGCCTTTGAAAGACCAAAAGTACTGGCTATTGAACTCAGGTTGCCAGATCCCACACCGACATTAGTTTGGATGAAGAGACAAAAGGCATAAAATGGAAATGGCTTTTAGGACAAAAAAAAAAAGAAAAAGAAAGAAAAAATAGAGCCCACTACTCAACTGCATCAAGCAGAGACCTCTTTAGGGGCCTTGGAAGCGAACCTGGTTATAGGTCTTCTTGGGATAGAGGCACTTGGTCACTAAGAAGTAAAAACCAATGATCTGGAGGACCTTCTGATGTCTCCATCCAGCCTGTTCCTAGATCTTTAGGGTCAGTGGAACCTTATGAGTTGCTGAGATGTGGGCAACAGAGGAATAGGAAGAGACAAAAGTCACTCCCTGCACTACACTGAGACCAAAGACTTAAAGACAAATGGTCTCATCTTAACCCCACCATCATTATCAACAATCCTTCCCACATTTTAATAGGACCTCTCATCCTAGCAAGAAATTTTAGAACCATTCCAAATGTCTGCTCACCCCTTAACCTCTAGATCGAATAGGTCATTGAATTTTATAAACCTTCTTTCCAAGTCCCCTTGATTTCTGTTCTTTGCCCCTTTTCAGTCCTAATACTTGTGCCTTCTATTAAGTCTCAAGAAAAAGCCTAGACTCAAGAGATTTTCCTGTTGCGTCCTTATATCTTATGGAATTTCAGTTCATTTTCTCTCCTGCCATCAGAGAGCCTTCCTGAAAATTCTGGGAACATGTGGCACTCCTGTCTAAAACCTTTACTGGCACCTGCAGGATAAAGTTCAACTCTCTCCACAGGCAGGCTGCAGCTTTCCCACTAGCCAACTACTTACTCCCTAGGTCCACCCTTTCACCCTTGACACATGGCCTTTCAATTCTCTGTGTCTGGGTGCTTTCTTGTTGATGGAGAGACAAGAGTCATCTTTTTAGATTCACATGAAGTCATTGAATCCTACCTTACCTGGGCCCCTCATCAACAAGCCCATTTCACTTTGTCCTTCTGTGTGTTATGAAACAGATCACATTGTGCTTTGTTTAACTGTTGATATGCCTGCTGCCTAAATTCTGTAGGCCTCACAATCAGAAAAGTACCCCTTTTAATCTCTTGATCCTCCGGACCAAGTCAGAGCCTGACATGCAGGAAGCGCTCAGCAGTTGTTGGTTGAGTCTACGTCCCCAGGGAACATCAAACATGCAGTGTATGGAGGATCTATTATATGTGAGACATTGCTCCAGGCATGGAACTGAAAATAGCACTTGCCAGATGGGAACCCAGGCCCAAGACAGGGCACAGCTATCAGTACTGATGACCAAAGCAATGGTTTAAGCATCAAGTGTTCTCTACACACAGAGAAACAGATGCTTGTGGCCTAGGGACTTAATCACAAGGAACAAAAACAGCCTGTAATTATTAGAATCGAGAGTCTAGGTCAGTGGTCGGCAAACTCATTAGTCAACAGAGCGCTCGCAAGCCGCAGTTTGCCAACCACTGGCCTAGAATGTTTGTGAGAAAACAGAACTAGAACTAAATCTGAAATCCTAAAATCCTACAATTGAAGCGACAGCAGGGCTATTGGCATTCACCTATTCTCATCTCTACATTTTATAAATGAGCCAACTGAGAAACAAAAAGATAGGATTTTTAAGTTTACAAGAGCAATAAGAATTCTGATTTCTCAGCCCACACTCCTTGCCTTTATAAGATGCATAGGACTTGTTTAAACATGGAGGAAGGAGAATGTTCCAGATGATGGCTCTAACTGCTCCTACCATCCTCAGTGCCTTCAATATCTCAACATTGTCATCACCCCCATTCCCAAGACCATGATGGCCACCACCATTATCAGTGTCTCTCTGACAGTGTTCCAGCCCCACTCCTACCATCATTCCCACCACCTGGATCCATACCAGAGAGGCCTGTGGTTGGGAAAAAGTGGAAAGAGAAAATGTTTTGTTTTTGTTTGCATCATCTTTACCACTTCTATTTCTGCCTCTTCTACTCTGCCTCCCTGCACCATCTACACAGCTCCTGTTCTCTCCTATCCAGGCTCGGCATTGCCAAGGGTACATTGTGGCAACTTTCCCACTCCAGGAGTGTCTTTGCACCCTTGGACTGAGAAGGTGTTTCCAAGGGAGCACAATCAAAGAGGATACAGGAGAGAAAAAGAAAAAGGAACTAGGGAAAAAGAGAGAGAACACTGTAAATTTTGAAAATCCAGAATTCTCTCTATAAAGGTAATGGGGCAACAGGATTTAAGATCTAATAATTCTTGAAGACTCATAGACTCTGAAGAGAGAGACAATCATGTTTGCCCAGATGAAGAAATCTTGAAATGTTCTCTAGGACACAGTGGCATTCCTCTCTGACCCTTGAAGCCTTGACTCACAGTCTGCCCCTCCCATTTCTTTTTCCAACCTGCTTTATTGGGGACCCATTTAGACTCTCTTCCCTGCCTAATATCCTTTGGGAAGGGCCCAGCACCTCCACATGAATCACCCAGGAGAGAATTCCTAGGCTGGCCAAGATTCAGTACTTACAGTCCTCACAGCAGCATCTCCCTGGTGGCCACTCCTGCCGGATGAGCACAAAGGAAGGCATTATCTCGCAAGGAGAGGGGAGCTACAGAGGACACCTGCTCAGGCAATTCTGTGATCAAAGGAAGTGAGGCTGGAAATTGGACAATTGTTACTAAGTAGCTGAGGACACAGCTGAGCAGGGTTTTCTTTAGGAAGGATGACGGAAGCTAGTTTTAAAAGCAGGTAGGGATTTTCCAGGATCTAGGGTTTCAAGGGAGAAATTGAGGCTCAGGAAAAGGACATGTCTCTCATCCTATGAATATGAATGGGGAGTGAGATTCTCTTTTTCAGGCTCCTCAGTATTTCAATAGGTCAGTATTAGCAAAGGCATTGTCTTTAGGAGCACCTGGGAGGCAGTTGTCCCTAGGACTGAGTGAGGGTTCCCTAGAAATTAGCCACAAAGGACCACACTCAGTTTTTGTTTTTTCCACTGCTTCCTAGACTGGCAGATTGTAAAAACACAGGAAAGTGAATGTACCTGGATTACAAAAACATTTGACATCTTTTTATCTTCTTGGAAAATATGGATTATATGGTAAATAGGTGGGTTTAGTATTAGTTAGCACCTATGTGCTTACCATGTGCCAAATAGGTTTGCATAAGGCATACCACTGAATCACCTCATTGCCATTTTACAGAGGTAAGTGGGGCTCAGAGAGTTTTGGTCAACACAGGGCAATCTGGGTAGATCTGCACCCTTCTGTCCCATAAGGCCATTTCCAGGCTAGAATGGCAGCCTACCCTCGCATACAGTGGAGGCTATTCCATGTGTGCATGAAGAAACTCTAATAAATACACTCCTAGTTACAATCACACACTGCTCCGACACCCACACACTCCTGTGGGTATGTGCACATGTGCACGCACACACAGGTACTACCCTACAGGTACAAACAGCCTTGCACAGGACAGCCACCTTTAGGTAGTCTGGCATATTGGTACCTCCTGTCTCCACCTATAGAGAGAGCTCCTCTCACCTGCTGCTAAAATTGGGCAATTATCTCATGTTTCAGAAAAAGGCATGGAGCATCTGGGATAACACATTAACTTCCAAAGCGAGCAGTGTCCCAAAGGCATGGCTGTGATGTATGAGCTTGAGGGAGCTGAAGCAATGAGGGGAGACCCACTACCAGCTGTGCCACTCAGAGGGGCACTCAAGACCAGCCCCTCCACAGGCTGCTGCCCTGGGGGCCAGGAGAAGTGAGGCAGAAAGATCCAGAGGGATCCAGGAACCAGGTCTGCATCCAGGTGACCAGCAGTCTGGCCTCAGCAGCTCCTGCAGTTCTCCAACTCCCGCTGCCCACTCTGTTAAGATGGGGATAGAAATTCCCACCACATAGCACTGCTCTGAGAATTGGAAAGCCCTGAGCACAGAGTTGGTACTGAGGGCCCATGCTCTACCAATAACCAGCCCCAACCCAGTGTGCCATGTTCCCATGCTGCCACCTTCTGATACCAAAGCCATCTCCTTGGCAAACTGCACTGCATCCTGTCAACTGCTCCCAGGGAAACAGAGGTGGCAAAGAGTCAGGGGGCGCTGAGACCTCAGCTGCTCCTGGGAAAGTAGGGCTGACAAGGCGAGGATTGTTTCTCTCCCCTGGTGTGAAGCATGTTGACTTGCTGCTGATAGATGGTAGGATGATATTAATTAAAATACAGGCAGGCGTGAGGGCGCCTCTTAGAGCTGCACATTCCCAGTGGGGAGGGGAAGGCATCGGGTTCTGCTTTGTAGCCATCACAGGGAGAGTCCTCCTAATCTTTCTTTCCTCTTCTGAGAACAGGTGCAACTTGAGGAAAAGGGTCTGGATTTCCTTGTCACCAGAATAGTCAGGTCACAAGAGCACTGGGCTCCAGGTAGAAGCACAGCCACTTCCTCCCATTTTTCAGACATCACAAGGTCTGAACAGGTTCTACCTTTGGAGAAACCTCTCGAGGGGATCATTTAACTTCTCTGATACCTGCTAGCTCTGCCTTTGGCTAAATAGACAGGTTTGGGGTGCAAAGAACTTCCTGAAAGGGAAGTCTGATGACCAAAGGCAGACCCCACAGGGGAGAGCTGAAGTGCAAATGCCACAAACCACAGACCCAGAGGTCCAGGAATTTTAAAGTGGAGAGAACATGAGACCAGAGCAAGGGCAGAGCAGGAACAAGATTGCTGAATGCAGCCTGGCTTGTGGAGCTGTGGCTGAGCATTGACCTATGAACCAGGAGATCATGGGCTCGATCCCCAATAGGGGGTGTGCTGGAGGCAGCTGATAAATGATTCTCTCATCAATGAAGTTTCTCTCCCCCCCCTCTTTCTTCCTCTCTGAAATGTGTGTGTGTGTGTGTGTGTGTGTGTGTGTGTGTGTGTGTGTGTGTGTGTGTCAGTTCTATTAAAGAGAACTGAATGCAGAGTGGTTGCTGCCTACTCAGCCATGGGGCCTGCCCAGCTCAGCTCTATGGTCAGCAGGCTCCTTGTGCCTGGGCCAAATTGGACAGTAGAAGGAAACAGAGTTTCTCTTTGATCTCTAATTTCCCCCTTCTTGCCTCTTCCTGCAAGAATAAAAATAGCTCCTGAGGACCTCTAGTTCTGGAGATGCTAGCAATTATTGAGTCCCAGCAGTCAGGCAGCATATTTGAAATGGTAGAATGGAGGCTGGGACACACCTAATGTCTGCAAGCTAGAGCCTTGAGCCATTCCACTTCCTTAAATTTTATTTGAACAGGAGCCAGTGAGACTTCCCAAGAATAAGTCCTTCCATTGCCCTCCCTGTCCAAGCCCCCAGAAAAAAAAAAAGAAAGAAAATATCTTTGGAGGGTGAGAAGAGCAGATGAGGGGGCAAGCTGGAGGCCTAGGACTTGTTGGTACCTGAGGTTAGAAGTCTAACTACAGAGCTTAATCTTCATTTCTCTGGGGCTTTGTCTACTTAACTTCAGAAAGAAATGAATGAATTAGAACCTATCCTTCCCTCCCTGCCTGCCTCATTCCGTTCTTTTCTTTTCTTCCCTTCCTTTCCAACTTTCTCTCTTTCTCCCCCAGCTCCTTGGATAATTTGACAATCTGTATTTGAGTTCTTAAATATGAGTAATTATTTCTTCACCATCTGACCTGTAAATAACAGCATTAATGAGGATGGTTGGGAAACATTTCCCAGGGATGACAATAAATTATAATGCACATTAAACCAAGCTCTCCTGCAGGCCTAATTACTAGAACTATTTACAATAGGGGTTATTTTGGGAGTATTGATGAATAGACAGGGTGAAGGTATAAAGAAATCTCTGTGGAATCAGGGGGCCCCTCCTCTACTGTGTCTTCCTTCTCACCTGCCAACAAATTTCCTGATCTCAAGAGATCAAACTCCTCCTCCCAGTCACACCTCAGAATATCCCATATCCTTGGACTATCATCAAGAATAACTATCCCAAACTACGCCTCTAGGAAGAAACAGTCAAGGCAAACAAGCCAAATGGCATTTCCAGATATGACTTTAACCTCGATCCTTTGTTGGAAGACCCTGCTGCGTTTTTTGTTTACCTCTTCTTCCCGGTTCAAATTTTATCACTGTATTTTAACTAACCAATGAAATAAAACTGAATAAAGAAATAAAAGGCCCAAATCTCTTGACCCCGAATGCTCTGAAAATAGAAAGTTTTTTAACAGCTCCTTTGATGGCAAAGCCTGATCTGATCTGGAAGAGGCAAGGGTTTTATTCACCCCATTTAGAGCCAGCATTCATCTATAGTTGCATTTGTTCATAATGTGCTGCTCAAAGCTTGCTGCACAAATGGTATATGTCTCTTATTAACTTTCTAAAACATTTTTAAAATGGAATTTTGGATACATCTGGCCCTAAGGGCTTAAGGAAAGGGACTGTGTATTGGACTATGGGATCTTCAGAATGAGATACAGTATTAATGAGTTTCCCAGCAAAGAAAACCAACAAAACAAAGTTTCAGTGTTAATTACACTAAAGAATCAACCATCCAATATGGTTTTTGCTATTGTATTTTAAACAATTCATATAAGAAGATCTTGGGTAATCATCCATGCAGATGACAAATATTCTCTCTTCCTGGAATTAAATGGAAGGATTGGCCAAAACTGGTTTGGCTCAATGGATAGAGTGTCAGCCTGCAGACTGAAAGGACCCAGGTTCAATTCCGGTCAAGGGCATATGCCTTGGTTGTGGGCACATCCCCAGTGGGGGGTGTGCAGGAGGCAGCTGATGGATGTTTCTCTCTCCTCAATGTTTCTAACTCTCTATCCAATCAATAAAATATATTTAAAAAAAAACAAATGGAAGGATTGGACTGGCCTATGCACATGCTAATTAAAATATTGTAGTAACTATTGGGGCTAACAATAATACTAACATCAATAATGAATTTGGAGACATTTGTTGCCTCCGGTTATCTTAGAAAAACTAACAGGAAAGGTAAGAAATTGGTATTAATCCTTGACAGAGTCAAACATTGAAAGAAAGAATCACAGGACAGACAGGGCCTGTCCCTTATTGGGGTGATCACTTTGTAAAGTATATAAATGCCTAATCATATGTTGTATCCCTAAAACTAATATGTTATATGTGAACTGTAATTGAAACCTAACTTTAAAAAAGTTAACTAAAAACTCAACAAGTAGAAAGACAGACAAGGCCTGGAGCTTAGCCCTGAAGGAAAGAAGGGATTCAGATAAGTTCACAGTGGGTCAGTCACGTTTAAGAGCAGCCCAGTCTGGGTCTAGTCTGGAGAGGTTTTCTGCTGAGGTTCTTTCATTCAGTTCCTGTCATAGTTTTGCTCTCAGCTATAATACGTGTTCCAGGATTTTGTGTGTTTTACTCATTCCCAGCGATTTCCAAAGAGAGTATCACACTCTGTCCAGGTATACTGCACTTCCTTAAAAATTAATAGATTAAAGAACTATCACAGCCATATAAAAAAGATTCACTGGTCCATGTATAAGGGGATGATTCTTAAGAATCAGAACTAATATTCCCTTATGAAATATTTACATTCGATTAACCAGGAAGGAACTTTAAATATCTATAATAAGTGTTCTCAGTGAAATCTAAGAGGGCAATGCATCCATCAAAAATGATCATCTGAGCCAACTGGTGTGGCTCAGTGGTGATCGTCAACCCATGAATGAAGAGATCCCAGTTTGATTTCCAGCCAGGGTACATGTCTGGATTGCAGGCTCAATTTCCAGTCTGGGGGCATGCTGATTGATATCTTTCTCATGGATGTTTCTATTTCTCTGTCCCTCGTCCTTCCTCTCTCTCTAAAAATCAATAAAAACATATTTTTTAAAACTGGTCATCTGCAAAAAATTTTATAAGAAAAGAATAAATAAAAATAAAAATATAATTATAAGGAAAAAATAAAAAAAAGATATTAAAAAATAAAAACTGATCATTTGAGATCATTAAGGAGATAAAAAATATTGTTATCAAATATAAAAAATATGCAAAATATCAAAGAGATAAACATGTTTAAATATTGGAAAAATTAAATTAACATTAAATAGAAAAATTATTCCAGAATTCAAAAGTTAAAACAGATGAAAATGATGATAAAAACAAAGAATATATCCAGAAGACACAATCTATTTGCTATAGACTGAATGTTTGCATTCTCCCAAAATTCATATGCCCAATGGGATGGTATTAAGATGTGGGGCCATAATGGAAGAGCACTAATGAATGGGATTAGTGTCCTTATATGAGAGACCAGAGAGCGCCCTTGTCCATTCTGCCATGTGAGGACGCAGTGAAAAGGCAGCCATCTATGAACGGGGAAGTGAGCTCTCAAAGGACAAAGAATCTGCCAGTGCTTTGACCTTAGACTTCCAGCCTCCAGAACTGTGATAAACAATTTTCTGTTGTTTATGAGCCACCCAGTCCATGGTATTTTGTTTTAGCAGCCCAAATGGACTAAAAAATAATTTATAATTAGGTTCCAGAAAGTGAAATGAAGCAGCTAGAAGAGCAAAGAAATAATAAAAGATTTCCTTACACTTAGGAAAAATTTAGATCTGTAGAATCCAATCTCTGATTGAGTTCCCAAGTAGAACTGATAAAAGGAAATATGCTCTAAGGTTTATCCTGGTAACATGTTTGAACATCAAGGATTAAAAGCATAATCTGAGATTTCTGACTAAAAAACAAACAAACGGTAGATTGAACTCATGCCTTTAGTTTGACTTCCTCTTGAAACTTCACTAAAATTAGAGTCAACATTTAAAAACAAGAAATTGAAAATGGCAAAGAAAAATAGTGAGGGTAATGGTGGTAACAAAATTTGAAAGTTGAGAAGTAGATGGATGAGTGTAACTGTACAGCTGTCTGAGGAAAGCAGGATCCTAAACTACCAGCAGAGACCCTACGAAGAACCCAATCCATACCATAGAGCCCTCTACACTCTTAAGAATCATTAGCCCCAAGTACTCATGGTAGTTGGGTAGACAGTGCTCAGAAGAGTCTGTAAGAAGGACCAGTTAAATTCTATTGAGAATTCATGTAACAGTATAAACATACTACTATGAGTTATGGAGTACATTTAAAAAAATCAGCTTTAAAAGTTGAAAGAGGTCGCCATTGTGGAGCAGAAAATGGGAGAGGCTTAGGGATTATTTTATTTTTCTATGTTTTAGGTTAAAGTCTTTCTTTAAGTGCATATCTTCATGGCTACTAGAGTTTACGGGTGGGAATAGGGTAGGAAAATAAATAGATAATGCTTATGTGTTTCACTGTGATAGAGAAAGTCCAATATGCTTTAAGGGGGGGGGGCATAGGTAATCATTATTAGAATAAAATAAAGTGAGTAGTTTTCTAATCAATAGAAAACTTTTAAAAAGAAAATATAATAATATGTAAAAATTACAAAGCTATCTACATATTGTTTATAAGTAATGTTCTAAAACTAATTTGATCTGGAGAGGTTCGAAGGGGTAGAGATATACTGTGGAGATGAAAAAAAGTCAGAAATGTCTAAAGTACTATTAGAACTCAAATTTATGTGACAACAAAGGAAAAAAAGAAGTAGAATATTACTTAATATTAATAGACAATATAATATAAACTCAAGTTATCATAATTACTGATTAAAATCTACAAAATAACATAAAATTAAAATATTTTTAAAGCTCTTAGAATTATAAAAAGGAATTAATGAAAGTACAAGTGAGATATTCAAAGATATGTCACATTTTTTACACAGCATAAGTACTTAGGAAGTGAATGAAGTAAAAATATAAGTTGAATAAATTGTTTTTACAGATCTAAGTGGAAAATTGTAAGAATTACAACAGAATTGTATGCACTACAAACATAAGACATTATTTTCCAAAATTCATGGCAATTTTCACAAAAATGCTTATATCCTAAATTATTAAGTTAACATAAAAATCAGTAGCTTCTCTATACAATAGAAATAGCTATTTAGAAATATGTAAAAAATCAGATAAACAATAGCAACAAAAGTGTGAAATAGCCAGGACTAATCTTAATAAATATGACAGATCTGAGAAATATTATAAATTTAACTTAGGGGTACAAAAGATGTTAATAAATCAGGAGATAATCCATGTTTCTGGATTAAAGGCATCAATATTTAAAGATGTCATTTGTCCTCAAATTAATTTATAAATTTAATGCAATGCCAATTAAAATTTGATGAGATTTTTGTTTGGAACTTGACCAAATGATTCTAAAGTTCATTTAGAAGAATAATTGTGTTAGAATAGTCATGAAAACACCAAGAAAAATGAGTAATGACATTGACTTGCCCTACTAGAAATTAAATTATCACTGTGGTAAGGTACCAAAGTAGTCAGACAGATCCATAAAATTAAAAAAAAATCCAGAAGCTGAGTTAAGTATGGATAATAATTTAGTATATATTAATGGTGTCAGTTTAAAGGATTAAGGAAAGAATCAACTATTTATTAAATGGATCATTCAATAAAATATGATTGGGTTCAGTAGACAAGCATTGTGAAAAACAGGTTTGAACCTTATTCTATAATTTATACAAAACTAAATTCCAGATGTTTTCAAGTTTTGATTGAAAAAAACATTAAAATATCAGGATATATCAATAAGTATATATGTAATCTTGTGGTTCTGAAAGACTTAAAATGCATGGACTCAATGGATGAAAGTATAAGTTTAATAAATAGTTTGATTACATAAAATTTCATAACTTGTAAATACCAAAAATAAATTCTGATCCAGTAATCCACCTAAACATTTTAAACAACATTAAAAAACAAACTGTGAAAATTTTTTGCAAGAGAAATTGCAAAGGTTTATAGTTTTCTTAATCTTTTCAGAACTCATACAAATTAGTGAAATATAGAGGATATTCCAATAGAAAGCAGCCAACGAAAGTAAGGCAATTCACAGATAATTAGATACATATGTTTTTAGCATTAAAAAATGCTGAACCTCTCTAGCTATTAAGGAAACATAAGTTAAAACATTAGTGAGATGTAATTCCTTGCCTATTAAGTTGGGAATGATGAAAATATATTGACAGTATCCAATTTGGCTAGGGCATGATTAAACAGGCATTCTCATATACTTTGGTGTAAATTCAAACTGATTCAACAAAGTTTCTAGAAAGCAGTTGGGTATCATATTATTAAATGGAAAATGTACACTCCCTTAATGCAGTAAGGCAATTTCTATAATTTAATCTTAGGGAAATAGTGAGACAGTTTAAAAATACAGGTCTAAAGAGGTTCATTTCAGCGTTAGTAGAATAAAAATACTAGAAAACTCTATTAATATTCAAAATAAAGTATTCATTAAGTACATTTTGGTATCTTTACACAGTGGAATACCATACAGCCGTTCAAAAGATGGTGGGAAATCTATATTCAGTACATAATATCATTCCTCAAAAATAGAAAGTGAGAAAGTTGCATTAAAAGCACTTTGCATACTCTAAAATTTCTCTACATATGTATTTATGTATATGTATGTGGGAGTGGATGTAAAAATTATTTGTTGCTGAAGATATTTTTCTCTTTCTTTGTGTGTGTAGTGTGTATGTAAGAAAACACAGCTATTTCATTAAAACTCTGTAGAATATTGTGTCACAGGTAGACTTAGGTAAGTTACCTTCTCTGCTCCTCATTGTTCCCTTCAGAAAGAACATATGCCTTATAGGACTGTTAGATTAATTATGTATAAAGTACTTAGAATAGTATGCCACAAATTAACCGGTGTTCAAAAATTCATCATTATCACAATTATTACTATTACTACTACCAACACTTTCCACTGAGTATAAGAGAAAAGAAGGGAACAAAATACTGAGCAGTTTTGCATGCATCTTGGGTACCACTGTGGCTGCCATGTATGATGGTGGGCTGTGCAGGGTACAGCAGAACAGAACCCTGTGGATGTCAGGAGCGGGATGCAGACCCAGAGCCACACTCACCAAGAGTGAGCTAACTGGTGAGTCTTGCTTAAGATACCCAGGAGCCCTTTGAATAATCATATGCAATACTGAGGTCCTAATGGCTTGGGACCACAGTTTGGGGCCAGATACAGTGCAATTTCTATGACACTATTTTCATGCCTCCATTCAGGACTATAGACTATACAAGATTCTAAAGTCAATATATAGTCAGACTACATACAGCCTGAGAAACCTGTATATATAAGTAAATTAAAAGCACATATATGTTACTTATGCTTCAGTATTTTTAATTCTTTATTGTTTAAAGTATTACATAAGTCTCCCTTTTTCCCCCATTGACCTCTCCCCAGCTGCTCCCACTCCCCCCCCCAGCACATACCCTCATTCCCCTACTGTCTGTGTTTATTGGTTTTGCTCATAGGCATGCATAGAAGTCCTGTGGTTGATCTCTAACACATACACTCTCCCCTGCCTTCCCTCTAAGGTTGGATTGTCTGTTTAATGCTTCTGTTTTTGTTAATCAGTTTATATTGTTCATTATATTCCGCAAATGATTGAGATCATATGAAATTTATATTTCTTTGACTGCCTTATTTCACTTAGCAAAATGCTCTCCAGATCCATCCATGCAAATGGTAAGAGTTCCTTCTTTTTGACAGCAGTGTAGTATTCCATTGTATAGATGTACCACTATTTTTTAATCCACTCATCTGCTGATGGGCACTTAGGCTGTTTCCAAATCTTAGCTGTTGTAAATTGTGCTGCTATGAACGTAGGAATGCATATATCCTTTCTGGTGGGTGTTTTTGGTTTCTTGGGATATATTACTAGAAGTGGGATTACTGGTGTAAGGTTTTAATCTGAGAAGTAAGATTGAATCTGACAGAAGCCAATAATTGACCAAGACACGCAGGGTACCAGCGAAAGTTCACATTTATTAAATGCCCTCAGGTGAGTTCCTACGGTCCTGACAACATGGGCCGGGGGAGTCAGACTCGTCTTTGCCTAGCAGGGTTTCTTTTATGCTGCTGTTGGCACATTCTGAGGGAGTTTGTGGCAGGTGATTTATGAGCGGGAAGTTCATACAACTCCAACCTGGCCACCCTTGATAAGTCAGGGTGGTTGATTATTGTCCAGCCGGATGTCAGCAGGATGGTATGTCCTTGGGGGCCGCTATTGTTTAACACAGCGGATGGATAGGGGAAGTCCCTATCTTCTCAGCCCCAAACCTTACATCCTCAGCGGATGGGATGGGGGAAATCCCTATTTTCCCAGCTCCAGACCTTACAACTGGTTCAAATGGGAGTTTCATCTTTAGTTTTTTGAGGAAACGCCATACACACTGTTTCCCAAAGTGGCTGTACCAGTCTGCATTCCCACCAACAGTGTACAGCGTTCCTTTTTCTCCACATCCTTACCAGCACTTGTCATGTGTTGATTATGCTTAAGTTTTCTATTTAGGGAACTGAACCATCACTTGTTTATTTGTTTGTTTTAAAAACATATTTTATCAATTTAAGAAAGGAATGGTAAGAGAAAGAGATAGAAACATCAATGATGGGAGAGAATCATTGATTGGCTACCTCCTGCACGCCCTGGCATGTGCCCTGACTGGGAATCGAAACTGTGTAAGATATATTGGCGCTCAACCACTGAGCAACACGAGCCAGGCTGTACAGTCTTTTTTATAATACACACTTAGTCTACCTCAACTAATCTTGCTCTTATAAAGTTTGAATAAAGATCTATAGGAGGCATGGCTAGGGAGTCTTGCACTTGGGTAAATTATAACTATCCAGAATTGGCACAGTTGATCCCATTTCAGAATGGCTATTTCTGTCTTAGACAATTGCCCCTAACCATGTATAAAAAGAGCCCCTGACAGGGAAGCCAGTCCTTCTTCTAAGCCTGGTAATCCCTTAGAGGAAGGGAGTGACATTCAGGATGCCCACCAGCAGCAGATAAACAGTGGGATCTTCTTACCATGGAGAAATGTTGATTTCATATTTGTATGTGTGAGATGAATGCTGGGCATGATTTACTTACTCCTGAAAGTGCTGCCTATAACATGGAGACACAGGACAGTTTAAAAGGAAGAGTAATCACAGCACACAGCTATTCATCTTCAGCCGCCTCTGGGTAGGGAGTGAGCTGATTAACTCTTGCAGCAGCTGGTTGCTCTGAGAGTTATCAGCTCCCACCTCTCTGTGGCTCTGCCTCTCTAACTCCTGACTGGCATGAGGTTTCCTGATCTCTCCAGCCCCACCCTCAGCTCCTGTATCCATTTTGACAGTGTTGAGAATTAAGTCACTTTCTGTTTTCTGAGTCAAAACAAGGTTCCTTATTGCTCACCCTCACTACACTATTACGACTTGCCATCAGATTTGGGGACCAGTACTTTCAGGTTTGATTGCTGGTCAATCATTTTTTCAATAATGATCTTTTCTCTCTTATAGGTTGGCTTGGCCATTCCAGGACTCAACATTGTTTCTTTCTCCTTAGTTCTGATTGATTCCCTTGCCTAATACCAATCTTCCTGTATTAAAACCAAGCAGCCTAATTCAGGTGGCTGCATTCTCTTTGCCAATGGACAAAATTCTTTGGCTAACATCTAACCCTCCATCGCTCCACTTGAAATTTGTACTGTGATTCTGGTTATTTTATTAGCCCTTTTTGTGTCAGCAGTTTGTAATGTAGCCATATGTGCTTCTAGAACAATGTGACTTGTCCATCCAGATACATAGAAATCTGATTTGGTTAGGCACAGAGACCATAGGAGTTAACAAGACATACAAGCCCCAGCCTGTGTTGTGATGACATTGTAGTAGAGGAGACAGACATTAAATATGTACATAACTATAAATATAACCATTTCAGAGGTCTGAGTGCAATGATGAGAATAGGACAGGATAATGGTTTAGGAAGTGACCAAATTGGTGGACAACATTTAACTGAGTGGTCAGGAAAGTTCTCTTTGAAGAGGCATAACATTGGAATGGAGACCAGAATAATAGGAAGTCAACTATGAGAGGGTTTAGAGGAAGTGAATTTCAGAGAGAGCAAACCATAGTGAAACCTCAGAGCTGTGAGTGAGAGCAAGGTGGTTAAGAGGCAAAAAGGAGGGCAGCATGAGTGAAGGTGAGTGAGTGAAGGGAGCAAGTGGCAGATGGGTTTGGAGGGAGCAGCAGGGCAAGTTCAGGTAGGCCTTTTAATGCTATGGAAATGGTTTAGATTTTCTACTAAGTGACATGGTACATCTTTGGAGGGTTTTACACAGAAAAGTGGCTTAACTGACTCACCATCTACATACTGGTTTCCTCTCTCCTTCCAGCCTGGTGATTATCATCATTTCCAATGTTCTTCACCTAACTTATGACAGCTGCCCATCTATAATAATAAAAGGGTAATATGATAATTAGATGGGACTTCCTTCTGGATGTCCTTCTTCCTTAACAAAACCACACTGGCAGAGGCGGCAGAGACCCCTGGTTGCTGCATTGGTGGGTGGGGGCTGGGGCCAAGGCCCTTGCACAAATTTCATGCATCTGGATTCTAGTTTTTACATATGAACCAAAGGACCAAGAGACATCACCCAAGAGGACAGATAACTCATTCCAGTCCATACAATCTCAGTGCTGCCACCATGGTCTACCCATCAGTGAAGACCATAATCCATTAGTTGGGGTTTGGCTGGAGCTCAGAAAATCTTGAGAGGAATGTGTCAGACAGGAGAATGAAGATTGAGAAAGATTGCTGCCTGGGATGCTGGCAAGAAGAAGGCTGCAAAAGAAGGTCATAGGTCTATGGGCAGTGCTAATATGAGAGGTCAAGTTGGAATAGCCCAATTCTATGCCAATGGCTAAGACAGGGCAAGAGAAGGGCTGCAGAGGTCCCATTGCTCTCATAAGAACTTAGAGAACCCCTCCCACCTCCTTTAATGGGGCAGCACATTTCTCAGAACTAAGTGCCCTTGGTCAGGACTAGATGCCCATGATGGTACTTCCAACTTTACTTCAGCTGTCTGGTAACATATACTTCTTCTTTTTTTTTTTTTTTTTTTTTGCCTAAACTCAGTTGTGAGTAGGTAAATAGTGACTGTGAGAAGGAAATAGGTGAAAGCTTAGTTCTACTGAGAGCTGAATGGAAGGTAAATTTTTTAAATCAGAATTTTCCATCCCAGGACTACAAGGAGTTACAAAATCTCTGGTAAATGAATGATGGTCTGTTATTTCTCAGGACTTGAAGTCTGTATAAAGTCTCTGTGGTTCTAAAGCCTTGAAGAAAATATATGGGTAGGTAGAGGAAGGTGAATAAAGTTTTTCGGATATGTGTTGTTTCATACTTTAGACTAGGATTTTATATACATACTAGGGGCCCGGTGCATGAAATTTGTGCTTGGGGGACAAAGGGTGTCCCTCAGCTCAGGCTGCATTCTCTCCAATCTGGACCCCCTATCACAATCCAGAACTGCTGGCTCCCAACTGCTTGCCTGCCTGGCTTCCTGATTGCCCCTAACTGCTTCTGCTCACCAGCCTGATCAACCCTTAACCATGCACCTGCCAGCCAGATTGATGCCTAACTTCTCCCCTGCCAGCCTGTTTGTCCCTAACTTCCCTCCCCTGCAGGCCTGGTCTTCCTTAATTGCTCTCCCCTGCAGGCCTGGGTTCCCCCAAACTGCCCTTCCCTGCAGGCTCGATCTCCTCCAACTTCCCTTCTCTGCTGGCCTGGTCACTCTTAACTGCCCTCCCTGCTGGCAATCTTGTGGTGGCCATCTTGTGTCCACCTAGGGACAGAATCTTTGACCACATGGGGGTAGCCATCTTGTGTGTTGGAATGATAGTCAATATGCATATTAATCTTTTATTAGATAGGATAGAGGCCTGGTGCATGGGTGGGGGCCAGCTGGTTTGCCCTGAAGGGTATCCCAGATCAGGGTGGGGCTTCCCTTGGAATGTGGGGTGGCCTAGGGGCCTAGGGGCCTGTGGTGGTTTGCAGGCCAGCCACAGCCCCCAGCAACCCAAGTGAAGGCTCTGGTATCTGGGATTTATTTATGTTCTACAATTGAAACTTTGTAGCCTAGAGCAGAGCCAAGCCTCCTGCTCGCTCCATGGCCACAGCCATTTCTATTGGGATTTATTTATCTTCTATAATTGAAACTTTGGAGCATTGAGTGGAGGTCTGGGCCAGCCAGGTTGTGTGGAAAGCTTAGCTTCCTCCATGGACAGGGAAACCCAAGCCTCCCTCCTGCTCTCTTGTGGTGGCCATCTAGGTTGGGGTTAATTTGTATACTCGCTCCTGATTGGCTGGGGGTGTGGCTGGTGGGTGTGGCTGGTGGGTGCAGCAGAAGTGCAGTCAATTTGCATATTGCTCTTTTATTAGATAGGATTAGAGGAATAATCCTATATTTTTCTCTACAGTAAATGCTGGGCAATCATAGTTATGTTCACATGTGGGTTGCATCTCATTATGAATTATTTGTTTGAGAGGTTTGTTTCATACAAATATACATCTATCAGAATATAAATGTCTTTTGGAAACCAAAAGCTAGCAATATTAGACTATACTATGTAATTCTTTGAAAAGAAAGGAAAACAAACATTTTGTTTTTTGTTCATGATAACTAAGTGATTTCAAATAATACCAGAATTTCTGTTTTTAAGAATGTTTTGTCTTCATTGTTCTTTTTAAATATATATATATATATATATATATATATATATATATATATATATTTTTATTGATTTCACAGAGCAAGGGAGAGGGGGAGAGAGATAGAAATATTAAAGAGAATCGTGGATTGTCTGTCTACTGCTTGCTCTCCTGTCCCCCTCCCCTGCTCCTCCCTCTCCACTGGGGATTAAGCCTGCAACCCAGGCTTGTGCCCTTACTGGGAATCAAACAGTGACCTCCTGATTCATAGGTCGATGCTCAACCACTGAGCCATGCCAGTTGGGTCATCTTTGTTGTTCTGATAGCTAATTTGATGACTTACTGATGTTGTTAACCCTACATACTCTTGAAAGTTTTTAAAAAATGTATTTTATTGATTTTTTTCAGAGAGGAAGGGAAAAGGATAGAGTAAGAAACATGGATGAGAAACATTGATCAGTTGCCTCCTGCACACTCCCTACTGGGTATGTGCCCACAACCAAGGTACATGCCCTTTATCAGAATCGAACCTGGGACCCTTGAGTCCACAGGTTGATGTTCTATCCACTGAGCCAAACCAGTTAGGCCTACTCTTGACATTTTTTGTTTGGTTGTAGTTTTTTAAATCTGGTATTTGTTTTTGTGAGAAAACTTTTATAGTTACCAATAAAATATATAGTGTTCCATTTTTTAGAAGGTTTAGCAAATATGATTCTAGATGCTGTGTCTTTTCCATGTTTCAGGAAACTTTCATGTCAAAACCCCTAAAATTTTTGTCTAAAAATTAATTTAGTATCCTAGGAAAAATGCAGGGCCGAGAGAAGCAAATGACACAATATAAATCACTCTTATGTTCTAGCCATGACCTTGTACTCACTGGGGCCATGAACTTGGAAATCACTCTCAGTGAATTCAAACACAGGGAGGCCTGGCACCTCAGTCTTCCTGTGGATGAGACTTAGCCATGGCAAGAAGATTCATTTCTAAGAAGACACAAGGCAAGAAAAGACAAAATGACTGGGAAAGGCCCACATTAGGAGTTGACACTCAACACACATGGACTCATAGTTACACTTACATTGTCATAAAGAAGTGGACTGCTAGACAACAGTGGTTCAAAGTTACTCTGTAGTTAGATTTAAAGGAAAGTGAACAAGATAGGGAAAAGCAGACATGGAGAATCCAGTGAAAGTTTTTAAGCAGATGTAGGCCTTGGAAAGACATCTGACTCACTTAAGAATTCTGTGTGTCTGCTCCATCCTCCCATGGCTGGAGTCTCAGGGCTTGCTCTGTCACACATGCAAAACCAATCTGCTCTCGTGACACGGAGCATGAAAGTTCATCTCCTAAAACTTTACACCCTATTGAAAGAATATAATAGTGTTAAAGAAAAGCTAATTCTGTGATCCTTTTGCTTCGGGCTACAGATGGGATGCCATTTTCAAGGGACAATTTTTTTTTTGCCCCAGTTCCTATCAGATAGCTCCTGAAATAGGCATGATACAGCCCCCTTGAATAAAATAAAATACCTTATTTAATTGCCTGAATGACACTCGGGATTGTGCTGCCAAAGCAAGCCCAAACAGGCCCAACCAGAAGCAATATGGTGGGGGGTAACTTGGCTATAAGGCAGCTCCAGCCCCAGTCCTCTTCAACTGCCAGGCCAGGCTGATGGAAATGAAAACAGGTCTGAGGAATGCAAATGAAATCTGCAGAGGAGCTGAAGGGAGAAGAAACCATTGCCCAGGGTAATGAGCTCATTGATTGCAAGGATGGCACCCCTCAGCTCAGTCTCCAGGACTCAGAGTGCTGTTATATGTGAAAGATGAGGTCAGGGTCCTGTGAGACAGAAGGGGCACCAGAGCAGCCATAGCCGTAGCCACCAACTCTGCTCACCTGTCCAACTGCATCCCTCTGACTCCAGAATTCTTGTCTCCTTTTGGCTTTCTTTGCATATTTCTGCCATTTGTGTGGATTTGCCCAGAGTTCCACTGGATTTTCAGAGTCCCAACTTTATTTATTTATTGGGTCCAATGCAATTTTTAACATATTAACCAGCTACAGGGACACTAATACTTATTGAGTCATCTGTTGCTCATCTCCAAAAATCCTAGCTGAAGAAGTTTTGAATTATCCTGCTTTGTTGAGGGTATATTTTGACTTGAAATTAACAAATTATAATAAATCTAAACCAGGTGATGATCTTTCCCCAGCACATATCTTGTAAGAACTACTGTGGTGGAATAATGTTAGGAGAAAGAGCAATATTTAACATGATCTCTGTGTGTAAAGCTGGTGAATTCTCCTCTCACCTGGCCTTCTTTAGGATAACAGGATTATGAGCCATTTTCAACATGGGATTTCTTCCTAGGCTTTGCTTTTTCCAGCAGGGTGCTGAGCCTCCTCCCCATTTGTTCGCTCTTATCCAAAGGTTCTTCTGTAATCACTGATTCAGAGTGGCTATTTCATCTGCTATCATATTTTGGAACAAACACTTAGGAACAAGTAGCTTATTAGACTGGCTATTGTGAACTGAATTGTGTTCCCCTAAAATTCCTATGGGGAAGCCCTAACTCCCAGCACCTCAAAATGTGACTGTAATCAGAGACAAGGTCTTTAAAGAGATGATTAAGACCAAATGAAGCCATTAGGGTGGGCCCTCATCCAATCTGACTGGAGTCCTTCTAAGAGGAGAAGATTGGGACCCACAGGGAGGCCCTAGGTATGTATGCTTCTGTGAGGAAAGACCAGTTGAGGACTCAGGGAGAAAGCAGCCATCTGCAAGTCAAGGAGAGACTTCAGGAGAAGCCAACCTGACCAATACCTTGACTTCCAGCCTCTAGAGCTGTGAGAAGTAAACTTCTATTGTTTAAGCTTCCCAGTCTGTGGTATTTGTTAAGGCAGTCTAAGGAAACTAATATAAAAGATTCTTTCAGAAAACACCTATAAAACAGAGGTGAGACAAGCAATGAAAGAGGCCAAGAAAAAGTATGGTACCAAGTGAGTTACCATTGTGGGGAAATGGACTTCCTGCTGGGGGACCCCCATGAGCCAGAGCAGAAGACCTACTGCAGAGCTATCCCACCTAAGAGGCCAGCCCACTAGGCTACTTTGACACTAATTCTCACTTTGTCACTCACTGGCTAATGACTGCTGGAGTAGGGGTGTTAACTCTCCAACCCTCTAGCCAGATGTGCACAAGGGGCCCTCATCATCAAGGAAATCCTCAGGCAAAGACATGCAGATGCTGGCCACTGGCTTCCAGACTCTACAATGGAGAAAGCCCAGGAGAATGAGGAAGAAGCACAGTCCCATCAGAGTCCTCTCCTGCAGAGAAACAAGAGGAAGGGCCTTATCTTTTCCACTTTTTCCATTTTAGTTCCTTCTTTCATATCTGGTTGTCCTTTGCTGTCCAGAGACATCATCTGAGGAATATACCATAAGTTATTCATATCAAAGGACTACCAAGAACAGGATCTTAAATAGAAGGTCACACTTATAATCCAAGAAAAATTGTTGGCTGGAATGATGTTATCAAGGGTCCCACCAGCCTGTACAGATAGCTTTGACACTGAGGTGCCCACCTGAGAGGCCGGTGAGGCCTGAGCTCTAAGTGTGCACTGATGCAGGGCCGCAGCCACCTGGAGGACAGCGCACGTTGCATCTCTCACAAAGACACAGCCACTCATCAACCATGTGTCCAGACAGAGGAGTTCCTCCTGGTTTGCATAAAGTCAGTACCAGCTCATCTGTGTGACTATGCCACCCATACCCCAGAAATGAAACAACAGATTCTTATAGTAACTGTGCCCATTTTCAATTATCTTGTTCCATTGGGGTCAGTGGAAACTATGAAACAAAGGCTTCAGAATATTTGCACAACAGTTAAAATATCACAATCCTTGCCCAGGCTGCAAGGTTTCTTGCTGAATTTTACCTAAAATAATAATCAGAAAGATGGCAGAGAGTCCCACGAAAGTATTAACATTTCTGTTTTCTTAGGTCTGCTTTTTTATTCATGGCATTTTAAATCTATGCCTTCTCTTTCTTGTTTTCTTCCTTGTCAGTAAAGTTTATAATTTATTATAAATTTTATTTTGGCTTTGTTTATGCAATATTTAGCTGCATCCCACAAATGACATGTAACAACTTTTAGCCCCAAATATTTTCTTAATTCTTATTACAGTTTATTTTTTGATCCATGCGTTATTTATTTATGTGTTTATTTAATATCTGTTCATGTGAGTGGTTGAAGTTATTATCTTCATTCTAGTATGGTGTCATTCTTATTTATCAGTCATTTTATTATTCTGTTTTAGTTTTCTGTTTTTGCTTTCTATTGAATTATCGTTTTATGTGCTTTTTTGGTATACGTTATATAATCTATTTTGAATTTTAATGGTTACCTGTAAATTTTTAACATGCACACTTAAAGTTTAAAATTAATCAATATCTCTGGAGAATAGATATTATTTTTGAGTGCATATAAAATGCTCATCTGATACATCATATGCTTCCATCAAAAGATCAAAGTCTCATAGAATATATTCTTTGACCACAACTGTTTTGAATTAGAGACCATAGCAATAAGATATTTTTTTAAAATTTCCAAATATTTGCAATTTAAATAACACACTTCAAAATAATCCATAGTTCAAAAAAGACATTAAAAGGGAACGAGAGCTACTTTCCAATTAATGATAATGAAAATAAAACTATAGAAGTAATTAGAGAGATACAGTATGTATCTAAAATGCCTATAGTAGAAAAAACTATTTGAAATAAATTAAGTTTTGAATTAAAAAGAATAAGAAAGCAAGCAAATTAGATCTCATGATAAAAAAAATTACAAATAAGAGTAGAATCAATGTGATAGAAAAAAATGAGACTATTATGAAAGCTTAAACTTGTTTCTCAGAAAGTATTATAAATATTAACAAATTCCTTAAAACTGTGTAAGATTAAAAAATGGAGAAAACAAAAATTAACAATATTAGGGATTCAAAAGTGGATATTATTGCAGATAAGATAGGTATTAAAAGGTTAATAGGAGAAACATATAATCAACTTCACGTAAATACATTCAACAACATAGAAGAGCATAACTAAATTTTTGAAAAGTATAATTTATCAAAACTGCCCCAAGAAATAAAAATGTAAAAGCTGAACAACCTACAACTATTAAAAGATTTAACTTTGTAATAAACAACTTGCACACAGAGCCAGATGCAGATGGTTCCCTGGTGAATTCTATCAAAACATTTAAATGAGAAACAATAGCGATCTAAGCAAATTCATTTAGAAAACACAAGAGGAGGGAGTGCTTCCCAACACAATGTATGAGGTCAGCACAGATGATGATAACAAACCTGACAAAGATATAATAAGGAAAGAAAATTAGGGGCCAATAAATCTTACAAGTATTGGTGCAAAAATGCTCTAAAAACTATTAGCAAATTGGATCCAACAATATATAAAAATATTTACAAAATGGGGTTTATCCCACAAATCTGAAGTGGATCCATGGTAAAAACAAAACTTCAGAATACTGTAACACATGAAACTTTCTCAATCTGTTAAAGAGCATGTACAAAACTCCTGAAATCACAGCAAAAGCTTTGTCTGAAATTTAGGGATAAGGCAATGACGTCTGCTCTTATTACTTCTGTTACACATTGTAGTGGAGGTCTTAGCTGGCAGAGAAGGACAAGAATAGTCTATTTATATAGAAGCCTAAGCAACCGAACTGACTGAATGACTGGTCAACTGGTTGCTTTTTCTTATCTGCGAAGCACTTTATCTGGCCTTCAATTCTGCATGATAGATTTGCTGGATAGAGTAATCTTGATTGTAGATTCTTGCTGTTCATCACTTTGAATATTTCTTGCCACTCCCATCTGGCCTGCATCATTTCTGTTGAGAAATCCACTGACAATCGTATGGGTGCTCCCTTATAGGTAACCAACTGTTTCTCTTGCTGCTTTTAATATTCTCTCTGCATGGTGGCTGCTTCCCTGAGTTGGTCAATTAGCTTTGTGTGGTAGACTTCCTACTAGGGACAGTGGCTCAACCTCCCCAGTTACCTGAGATGGATATGGGCTGCACAGTCTTGCTGAAGTTAAGCTCAGGTTAATTGTTTTAGCACTTGGAGGGGTTGACCTCCAGGCCAATTGTCTGTGAAGCTCAGCTGTGCTCAGGTTGGATGGGCGGAGTCTCCGGGCCAAGCAGACAGCGTTATCTCCGCCCTGTGCGGCCCCAGGGACCCTGCACAGGGGGCAATGGCTGCCAGCACCTCTGAGAGAGAGCCGCTGCCGAGCTTCACCGGCTGCTGGGGAATTCAGACTCTCCCCAAATGACTCTGCACACCCAATGTCTCACCCAGGGTTGTAAAACAAAGCAGACTGACAGTTTTCTGAATGAGAGACAAGTCGAAGAGCACTCTCTACGTGGTCACGCAGCTGAGCTGTTGGCCCGCAAGCTGCCTTCTCCACAAGCCGGCAGACCCCTGCAGCACCCGAGCTTCGACGTGCCCTCCCACTGTCCAGTATTCACCCCGTATGATAGTGGGTTCCCTGGACTTCGCCCAGAGCTGGAGAATCAGTCCAGTGGGACATCTTTGTGTCCCCGTTCGAGAAAACTGTCCGGTTTTCAACCGCCCGCCCTCTCCGCAGCGCGCGCTCCAAACCTCTCTCCGCGCGAATCTTTCAACACTGTCCACCTCTGCTCCTCCGAGTCACAGTGTCTTATCTTCACTTTTATTTGTGGAATTTTCACTCGGCCAGCTTTCTGGTGATTCTGGAAGGTGTTTGTTCTTTTGTTAAGTTGTAGTATTAAAATTGCTGAGTATGACGGCAAGATAGGTGTTTTACCTATGCCGCCATCTTGGTTCAAATAAAGATTTTTTTAAAGTTGATTCTTCAAAACTTGCCAACACTGTTTTAAAAAATAAGAATATGTAAGGGATCTCAGTTTACCAGATACTACAATGAATACCAAAGTTATATTGAACTATGTGGTAGATTAGAGAGCCCAGAGACTAACTTCTCTTTACATTTCCTCATCAGTTCTCTCAAATATGGTTCGAATGATAGAATAACTTTTAATCTCTAAAGTTAATGTGTCTCCAATTCCAGGGATTTGCAGAAAAATCCTTCATTTTTTTCCTTAGCTAATAAGAAAAGCCTCCTGGTTAAACCAGGGATTAAGGTGAGTCACAGAGGTGGAAAGTTCCCTTTTCTACCATTCTTATTGCTACAAGACTATAAATTTGTTGTCTTGTATCTGGTCTCACTCCCCCAATTTTAATTCATAACAAACCTTTCTTCCATCATCCAACATCCCAGAGCAGGGTTACAAATAGAAATAGAAAAGTCCAAAGTGAATTAAAATCTCAAGTTGTTGACAGGAGAGAAAAAAATAGCCCCTGCTAATAACCTGATTTGACATCTGATTTATGTGGTCCTAAAAGGACAGTCATAAAAAATGTGTAAGTGAAGGAATAACATCAAGTGATTTACAAAGGCTCTGGGAGTATGGGCGACAGGATGCAGTGAAAGGGAGAGTAATAAATCTGGCCAAGTAAGCCATGTTCGATTCTTTCAACCTCCAAGGCCTGGATACCCAGGGGTTCTTTGCTTGTAGCACTTTCTGTGCAGCCATCCATTCAACAAATACTTTCTGAGTCTCTGGACAAGGCAAAGTATATTTGTATGTATGTGGTAGGTTCATAGAGAGAAGGCACAAGGTATGACTAAAGTGTTGATGAACTAATTGTATGATAAAGCAAACAGCTAAGCCAGATATATCATTCATGGATGTATAAAAAGTGAAAGCAACTAAAAGGAATTTAATTTTAAGAAGAGAAGAGTCCAGGGGAGCGTGATTGCTGTTCTCAAATACCTCCAAAGAATCACTGGAAAGAGGAAGAGAACTGTGTCTCAAGAAGATATTGAGACTAGAGTTCAAGAAGAAGAAACTTCCATTCACCAATATTTCTTGAGCACTTTCTATGTGCCAAACAGAATTCTAGTAGCTAAACATCCAGCAATAATGCAAAAGACTGCCAAGATCCCACAGCCACTGAAAGTTACATTTTAGTGATAGTATGCTAAATAAACAATTAAACAGATGTTATTTCAAATATTGGTAGGTCTTATAATTGTGCAAGACAATGCAATAGAGTGTGGGCAAGGGAGGCAGGGAGAGGGAAAATTTAATTAGGGAAGATGACTAGAGAAATCTTTGTGAAAGGGGTATTTGAACTAACATCTAAATAAGAAGAATCTAGCCTGGTGATGATGGAGAAGGGACACCCATAGAGAAAGAATGGCAAGTAAAAAGATGATAAAAGATGGGAATAAGCCTAGAATGTCTGTTTTCAAAGGAACAGAAAAACCTACTGCAATGCAGTGAGTTGGGAGAATGGAGAGATGAGATTGGGGGCATAGGCAGGAAAGCATGTAGGCCTTGGTAAGGAGCTTTTATTTCATACCAGAGGCAATGGGATCAACTCAGTTTGAGCAGACCCTTTGGTGCCTTGTGCCACATCCCCTTGGCTCACATCTGATTTTAGAGGCAGCTGGATGGGCAGTTACCATGCACACTCTCTATAGCACAACTTAAGAATGACTTGAAGGCAGAGCACAACCAGAGAGCAAGACTTATTATAAAAATACTGGAATACAATGCATGAAGTTTGTGTAAGGGACTCTGCCCTCGCAGCCCAGGGTTTGCCTGGAGGGTCATCTGGAGCGACGTCCTAGAGGATGTCTGGAAGGTTGTTCGGCTGTCCAGTCTAATTAGCATGTTATGGTGTTATTATTGTAGGCAGTAGTTAAGGTAGTGTGGTACTGAGCCCTAAGAAAGTCAAAGAAATCAATGAAACAGAATAGTAAAATCGAGAAATAAACCCACACATATATGGCCACTTAACATAAGAAAATTGGTATTATAATATAGTGTGGGAAGAATTTCCAGATGATGTAGATCTAAATGTGAAAAATAAACAATAAAGCTTCTAAAAAATAGGAAAATATCTTGATGACCTTGGACAGAAAAACATTGTTGTAGTAGTAAAGCACAAACCATGAAGAAGAATATTGATACACTGGGACACTTTTAAATTAAGAGTTCATCAAACACATCACTAAGAGGGGGAAAGGGTGAGTCACAGAATAGGAATAGGTATTCATAATATATATATAACAAAAGATTAGTATCCATATGTAAAGAATTTGTACAAAACAATATGATAGAACATCCAATAGAAAAATAGACAAAAAAACCTTAAAGAGGTACTTCACAAAGAGGTGTCCAAATGACTAAGAGACATTATTTACACATCATAGAGGTGCAGGTTAAGACCATAATGTGATATCATTACATATCCACCATTATGGCTGAAATGAGAGAAACTTTTATAATACAAAAAAAGAGGAGCAGGCAGAAGGTAAAAAAAATGTCTTTAAAAAATACTCTTCTTGATTCCAGTTTCATCTTCTACCCACATTTTAAATATCAAGGAAAGAGCCTAATAGGCAAAGATGAACAAAAGCCCTAACAAGTTTAAGGAGATGGATGTGGCTGGAGCAGAGGAAACAAAGTAGGTGATATGGGAGTAGGGTTTGGGGAGGAGAGTGTTATAAACAGAGCCTTGCAAGTAAAGGTTTTTAATTTTTACCTGAGAAAGAAAACCATTGAAGTTTTGAGAAGAGGAAAGGAGTGCCACAATGTTTAAAGCTTTCATTTTAAGCTCTCCTTTACTCCTAACTCTTTCAGTCCTTTTTGTACCTTTCTTATTCAACCTTTAAGCATTACTTTTCACTCATAACAAATATGAATGGCCAGCTCATGCATCATGCCTCCCAGCCCTTGGGAGCCCACAGCCAATGAGAGAGGTGACATGCTCACCCTGCCTTTGTCACTGGAGCTCCTCAGGACTTGTGTGAGCTGCATCTTTCTCACTGCATGTCTCACCTTGATGACATTTATAACCTTGACTTCAATGACCAGCTACAAGCTAACAATCTGGCCTGGTTTTTTCAGGACCAAGGGGTTTTCTAGGATGTGGGACTTTTCATGCTAAAATCAAGCAGAGTCCCAAGCAAACAAATGAGTTGGTCATCTTAGGACTAAGGACTTCCAAATACTGTATGTACCATTTTACAAGCCCATGTGTCCAACTGGCTAATAGACATCTCCACTGATTTTTTAAAATATATTTTTATTGATTTCAGAGAGAAAGAGGGAGAGAGAGATAGAAATATAAATGATGAGATATAATCATTGATCAGCTGCCTCCTGCACACCCCACATGGGGATCAAGCCCATAACCTGGGCATGTGTCCTGACCAGGAATCGAACCATGACCTCCAAGTTCATAGGTTGATGTTCAACCACTGAGCCATGCCAGCCAGACCCCAGTGATGTTTTTTAGCTATCTGAAACTCAACATGCTCAGTCCTGAACTCATCTCCCACCCCCAAATCTTCCTTCCTCCAATTCCTTTTTCACAGTGATTGGTGCTGCCAGTTACTCTACTGTCTAAGCTAGTAACTTGCGAGCAATCCTTGGCATCATCTGTTTCCTCACTGCCACATTCAACCAAATCATTCACATTATAGAAATTTCTGACCATGTGGCAATGAACATAACACTATATCTGTTCTCAAGACACTCATATTCCAGAAGGAAATAGATAATATATAAATAAATATAAAGCTATTCAACATGTCAATGTTATGAAGGATGATAGGTAGGGTAAGAGGATAACAGATTGGCAAGAGAGCAGAGGTTCTTACAGGATGATCAGGGAGCAGGTCTGTTAAGCTGAAACATTTGAGTAGATCCTGGAATAATGTAAAGGAGGAAGACATGCAATTATTTAGGGGATACGTCTTCCTCACAAAGGGAACAGTAAAGGCAAAGACCTGAGCATGGTGAGGGAATGACAAGGCGGTAATGTACATGGACTAGACTTAGCAAAACAGAGAGTGGCAAGAGATACCAGAAATAACAAGGCCAGATCATGTTTGTCCTTGCAGGCCATTGTTAGAACTTGGGCTTTTATTCAGTCTAAATGAAATAGGAAACTGTTGGAGAGTTTGAGAAGAATGACCTAGTCTGACTTGTGTTTTAATAGGGCCATTCTGTGAAGGGGTTCAAAGTTAAATCCAGAAAGAGCAGCCAGGATACTACCACAGTAAGCCAGACAAGAGATGATGGAGACTTGGACTACAGCAAAAGAGGAGAAGATGAAGTGGGTTGGATATATTTCAAAAGCACAGCAGTCAGACTTTGCCAACTGATTTGGTGTTGGGTGGGTAAAATAGAAGAGTGAAAGATATCTGCACCATTGTCTGAAATAGTTCTACCTCTGACAGGTTTTACTGCTACCAATAAAATTCAAGCCACTATCACCTCTTATTGAAAACTTTACTATAGCAAATAGCCTCCTGATCAGTCCATCTTCAACCCCTCACAAACCTTTCTGAATCATTCTACATAGCAAAGTATGATTTCAATAAAAAGTCAGGAATGGGTCAAGCCCCATCTCTGCTCAGTTCCCTTCAGTGTTTTTTGCCTTGCATACCATAAAAATCCAATGAGGCCTTCGAGCCTCTGTCATCTGTGTCTGTCCATTCCACTAGACACATGTCACACCATCCTCTTCTGTACACCAAACAACAACTACACTGCCTTTATCCCTATTCCATCCATCTCAAGTTCTTGCATATGCTGTTGAATATTATGTGCATTACCTGCACATTTTGCATACTGCTGTATTTCTAACATCTAGCACAGTACTTTGCTCAGGTTCAGTGTTTGATTTTTTTTTAGGTAAATGATTGAATACTTGAAAAGTGTGGTTCATATATGAAGTCAACAGACCAATAATCTCAGTTATGCAAGAGCTCACAAAGTATTTGACTCATGCATTCTTCCTGAAAAATTACTCCAAGATCTACTTCAGCCAGCTGAAAAAAAATGAATCAAAATTTTAAACTCATAAATAGTAAAGTCATGGTGTGGAAGAACTGGTAATGAGCAACTGAAAGCATTTAAGCACATAATTTATTCTAAATAACTGTGGTAAATACGGTTACAAAATGGAATGAAAGTGTCATAAATAATTCTTGAAAGAGAAGGTTCGTAATGTGTAAAATTAACAACAATTAACTAGGTAAAATTATCTTATACCAATTAAAACCAGTGGTAGCAGGTAAAATAAGGATGGGAAAATGTACTATCCATCTTTTAAGGGGGTATATAATTATAGATGCATGCATAATAGAGGCCCAACTATATTTTTTTTTGCCAAAAATAAAAGTGCTGACTTCTTGTCCTGGCTATTACAGAATACCTTGTTTTAGACCAATTCACCAATTCTGCCAAAAATAATAACTAAAAACCTGGGTAAATGACAAAAATAAATCCAGCCATTTGAAGGCATAAAAGGACAACCAAAGCAGATGACTTGAGAGTATAAGAAGTCAGAGAGAAGAAAAACACATTGATGCCCAATATTCATCATTGCTTTTTCCCTGTGGGACATTTTCTCAGTAGGGGGCAGAGATACTGAGCAGAAAATAGAGGTCCATAAATATAATTATTTCTAAAATTTTGAGTCCATGACTATTAACGAGGTAGTTAGAATTGAGGGTCCATGATCCCAGGAATAATGCCCTTAAAGCATTTGCAGAATCTTAAGGTGCACACACTTCCAAAATGAGACCAAAACACAGGGAACCAGGAAAAAGTGACTGCTCAGAGACTAAAATTTTAAGTGTAGTTTCAACAGTTTCATTGCCCTAAAAACAAAAATTAGAGTTCATTCAGTTGAAACCATAGACTTTCAACTGAGATCCATGAAGAACCCCTATGAGGTTAAGACAACCCATAAAGAAATCAGTCCTTGCAATGCCTGAAATCTACCCTGAGAGCATTTCAACCTGTGGTTGAATAAAAGTGTTTTAGTTATAGCTTTCCAGAAAGAAAAGAAATTATTGGAGGAAAATATACATCTAAAACCTTTTTACTATTTTTTATTTTTAAAATATGTCTAATGTCAGTTCCAAATTAAATTGCATTTCAGGAAACAGGACTAAATAACTCAAAAAATTTTAAAAGTCAATAGAGACACAGCTATTAATGATCTAGTTATTTGGAATTATCTAACATGGCCATTTAAAAAAATCAGATATAACATAATCAAGGACATAGATGGAAAGATGAATACATTGGTTTGGAATGTATAAAATCATTAATTAAAAACTTGAGAACTGAAAAATACAGTAGCTATAGCTAACTCAATTGATGGTTTCACAATATATTAACTATTAACTAGAAGCAAAAAAAGTGGAATCATAAATTAGAAATCATATCTGTAGAATATATAGAATGAAGCAGAGAGAGGGAAAGAGATGGAAATTAATGACATAGTGAAGAGATATATGGGCAGTTTGAAAAAGGTCTAGTTTAAAGGAATTTATAGTTTCAGAAGGATAGGAAATAGAATTTGAAAGAAGCAATATTTGAAGTAATACCAGATGAGAATTTTCCAAAACTAAAGAAAGCTATCAACCCACAGAATCAAGAGGCTCTATGACTCACAATTAGGATATGTTTAACACACACACACACACACACACACACACACACACACACACACATACACACTGAGGCATTCAGAGCAAACATGTACACTGACACTGAAACAAAGCATGCTAGAAAAAAGAGAAACAATACCTTTAAAATGCTGAAAAGAAAAGTTGTCAACCTAGAATTCTATATCCAAACAAATTATCTTTCAAAATAAGCACAAAATGAAAACATTTTCCAATAATCAAAATTTAAGAGAATTAATCACCAGCAGACCTGCACTACAAGGAACATTAAAGAAAGTTCTTAAGAATGAAGGAAAGTGACCACAGATAGAAAATCAAATCTATATGAAGGCTTGAGAAATGCTGGAAATGGTAAATACAAAGGTAAATATAAGACTTTTATTTTTCATTTAATTCCTTTAAGAGACAATTGACTGTTTAAAGCAAAACATTATATATTGTGCTATAATAATATGTAGAAATAAAATGCATGACAACATGACAACAAGACAAAAAATGAGAGTAAGTTGAAGATACTCTTGTAAGGTTAGTACATTATCTGAGAAGCAATATGTTCACTCATGGTAGGTTATAATAAATTTGAAAACATATTATAATCTCTAGTACTACTATTAAAATTGATAATAAAACAAAGTTATAACTATTCAAAATAGGATAAATTAGAACTTTAAAAAATCATCAATTAGTACAAAAAGTATGATAAAGAAGGAGAAAAATTGGTCAAAACACGTGTTAAATAGGAAAAAAAATCACATGATAGATTTAAAATACAATGATATTACTAATTATATTAAATGTAAATGACATTAACAATCTAATCAAAAGGCAGAAATTGACATACTAGATATAAAGTCAATATCATTAATATGTACATTTTAAACATAAAAACAAGTACCTTAGAATAAAAATGAAAAATGGTATATTTTAGAAACATTAATTATAAGAAGGCAAAGTGACTACATTGATATCCGTTGAAATTAACATTAAGACAACCAGTTATTATCAGAGATAAAAATGAACCAATCCATCAAGAAATCATAATAATTTTGATTGAGCATGATGTAATAGCTACAAAATTCATAAAACACAATCTAGTAGAACTTAAAGAAGAAACAGAAATTCCACAATGACTGTTGAAAATATTTTTTAAATATATTTTTATTGATTTTTCATAGAGAGGAAGGGAAAGGGATAGAAAGTCAGAAACATTGATGAGAGAGAAACATCAATCAGTTGCTTTCTGCACACCTCCTACTGGGGATGTGGCCTCAGTCAAGGTATGTGTCCTTGACCGGACTTGAACCCAGGACCTTTCAGTCCGCAGTCCAATGCTCTATCACTGAGCTAAACCGGTTTTGGTGTGACTGTTGAAAATTTTAACATTTCTCCAACAGTCACTTATTAAATAAGTAGACAAAAAATAGTAAGAATATAGATATTAAAGCACTATCAATCAAAGTAGCTTAATTAACATTTATATTACACTACACTCAACAGCGGTGGAAAACATTTTTTTCAAGTCTACACGCTATAGTTCACAAAGGTATATCATATACCAGGCCATGAATAAAATCTAATATATATAGATATACAGCTACATATATTTAAAACAGGCAATCATTCTCTCTAGAATGATGAAAATACTTTGTATATTGACAGGGCTATGGGCTGCATATGTATATTAGTTTGTTAAAACTCACTGAAGTGCATTTTACCCTAGTTCATTCATACTTTAAAAGAAAAAAGAAAAAAATAAAGCTATAGTTAGTAATATCAGACAAGGAAGTTTTTAAGGCACATATACTTGAAATACATATATAGTTTATAATGACAAGTGCCAAATTCCATGAAGATACAAAAATTCTAAATGTACCTAATATAATATGTTCCAAAATTTATAAAAGAAAAAAATCTGCAAGAATTAGTCTGAGAAAGTTTTCAGAGAAATGGAATCTATGAAAAAAAGATCAAATTGAAATTATAAAATCAAGAACAATGTCATAATTGAAATTTAAAAATCAATTGAGTTTAACATTAGGATTAGCTAGTCATCATTGCACTAGACAAATAAGATTACAAACTTTCCAAGAGAACTTTGAACAATTCATTGTTAAGTACTAAGTTTAAAAGGAAACATTTAGTAGTTTTAAAAAACAGCATATACCTTTAGAACTATGTTAGGGCAAAAACTAATGAAAGAGAAAGTGATCTAAAGGAAATAGCAAGGAAAGATAAAATATAATAAACAGAACAGAACAAATGAGCATACCAATTATTATAGAAAATAGAAATAATTTAAACTTTCCAATTGAAAATTGATGTTTTCCTCAGCAATATTTGTAATGCAAAAATATTAAAACATATATGTCCAACCATAGCAAAAGGTTATATGGTGATGTTTCAACCCCTCAATAGAATATTATGCCATAAATAAAAGTTGTGCTAAAATTATTTAATAATATCTTACATGTATATATTAAACTATTAAGCTAAAAAAGGATTTCTGATTCTTATACAGTACTGACATCAGTTTGATAAAAAAGTAAAATAAGAATACCAAACATAGATATATAGATAATAGCAGTTATCTATAAGTAAGGGAGTAATATTTTGTTTTATACCCTTCCTGTAAATACAGAACATTCCTCCACTGTGAATGTATTGCTTTTATATATTGTTTTAATTATACAAGCTATACATTAATACATGTATAATGTAAAACATTAATACATGTATAATGTAATACATTAATACATGTATAATACATGTATAATGTAAAAAATAGATACTGATAAAATAAAAGTTACCCTTAATAGTCTGGGGTGTTCTCTTCCTGTTCCTAGCCTACTCCTTCTGTAGGAGTAACCACAGTTATTTTTCCAACTTTATTCCAGATAATTTTTATGTATTACTTTAATAATCAGAAGCACTGAATAATAAGTATGGAACCAAAATATTTCCAGTGCTGTAAAATGAGGTTCCATCACTACTTGTGTGAGCTGCCCATGATGGAGATACCGCTCTGAGTTAGGTGAACCCCTGTCTTCTAGCTTGAGTTGTGTACAGATCTACTAGAAATCTCCTAGAGTATTAGTTACTAGAGTATGGTTTAGTCAAGCCTGTATGGATGAAGTTAGAATTGGACTGAATCCAGGCATTTAGGTGAGATGTAGACAGATGGGGGACAGGACTGGCACCTTCTAGGTTGGCTGTGAGCAAAATTATGACATTAAGGAAACACATGGAGTAGAGTGGTTCAACTAGAAAAAAAAAGTAAGAAGTAAGGACTAGGGGAGGCTACACTGAGACATCAAAATCTGGTTCCAAAGGCCTTAAAGATCTGGCTTGAATGGTTGGAACATGTCCTGGTGCTTCTTCAGAAATTCTCTGGACTTATCAAATCAGCCACAATGAGTCCCGTCTGAAGTTTACTTCTCTAGTTTATAAAACAGGGATATTAGTTCTGAGAGAATTAAGTTAGATAAAGAATGTGAAATCAATGGCAACTGGAGCCTTGGCTTGAGCCCTTGGGAGTTGCCTCAACAGCTCTCCTGTTGATATTTCTGGAAATCATGAAAAGCTCAAGCCAGCTTTCTGGGGCTAGAAAGATCCTAGCCCATGTTGGCACCCACATCTTTGGGGAGTAACAAACTTAATTTTCAGATGCCCCAAGGCAGACATTGTCCCTATGTCCCTAGAGAATTGCACAAGTGGTTTGGTGTGGTTTCTTTGAAAACAATTGCTATATATATAATCATTTATTTTTCAAGGAAAATATAATATTAGCTACCAAATATGGGTATGTAACTCATTTCTTTTAATTAGATGCTAATTAATCACTCACTAGCTTTAATCATATCAATCTGGTAATACTATTTATGCCCCACAGAATAATGAACTACTTTATAAGAAATGAGTGTGGCACATGTTGACATAGGAATGCATCCAACCATAATCTGCTCTGGGTAAATATTCCACCCAGACTTAGATTCTGAACAATTTAAAAGGCATTGCTCATGTGATACATTGGGGAGAGAGGCTGAGACTTCTGTATGGAGAGCTGGATAGGACAGAGAGAGAGGCAGAGAAATCCCACAGGAGGTATTTTTTCTCAGGAAGGGCCACTGTCCCAGTAAGTTTTATCCTGGAGGTGAATTAGAGACATTTGTATGAGGGAATCCAAGAAAGAGTTTTGCTATTTATATAACAAGAAATGGTTATATAATGAAGAAATTGCTTTCTGAACAAAGAATGTGGCAGGCAGTTGACATGATTCTGCTAAGGCATGGCTCAGTCCAGCCAAGCTTGCAGAGTAGGAATGAGGATAAGACAGACACAACCAATGTGGGCATAAATAAGAAAAGTCTGAGCCCTATCAGGTTTGGCTCAGTGGATAGAGTGTCTGCCTGTGGACTGACGGGTCCCTGGTTCAATTCCAGTCAAGGGCACATGCCCGGGTTGCAGGCTCAATCCCCAGTATGAGGTGTGCAGAAGGCAGTTGATCAATGATTCTCTCTCATCATCTCTCTCTCTCTCTCTCTCTCTCTCTCTCTCTCTCTCTCTCTCTCTCTCTCTCTCTCTCTCTCTCCCCTTCCTCTCTGAAATCACTAAAAATATATTTTAAAAAAGAAAAGTTTCAGATTGTTCCCCAGTGTGAAGGAGTGGCCAGCAGCCATATATTCCATGTTCAAATATACATGGTGATACTGGCCATATCAGACAGGTTTTAAGAGCCAGTAGGGTCCATGTTAACTCTTGGGGAGGAATGGAACAAAGGTGATAGAGGGGCAGCCAAAACCCAGGTGACTGATGACACTGGAAGTCTGAGTATGCAGTTTCATTGGTCTGCTAGTGCCTAGAAGGATAAAGAACTGTGTCCCAACACCAGGTGGAAAAATTTTTCAAGAATTGTTCAGTTTAGCATAGTTATTAGTTAATGAGGGCTCATTCTATGCTATGCCATTTATATATACATCATAAGAATCATAGTGAAACCAGTATTTTGGCTCCCATTTAACAGATAAGGAAAATGAGGCTTATAGCAAATAAAGAGCACTAAACTTTATCTACCCCTCTATCCCTCTTCCATCTCTCCATCCCTTCACTGCCCCCACCACCACCCTGGAGCTATAATCTATGTCAAATATGCCCCCACCACAACCCTGGAGCTATAATCTATGTCAAATATGCCCCCACCACAACCCTGGAGCTATAATCTATGTCAAAGATGCCAGAGTCTCAGCAAAACTAGACGCTTAATAAAAATTGTTAGTAGGGCCCTAACCGGTTTGGCTCAGTAGATAGAGCGTTGGCCTGCAGACTGAAGGGTCCCAGGTTCGATTCTGGTCAAGGGCATGTACCTTGGTTGTGGGCACATCCCCAGAGGGGAGTGTGCAGGAGGCAGCTGATTGATGTTTCTCTCTCATCAATATTTCTAACTCTCCATCCCTTACCCTTCCTCTCTGTAAAAAATCAATAAAATATTATTTTTAAAAAATGTTAGTAGGGAAACTGAGGCAGATGCCCACTCCTACAGCCTTGGATAAATTAATGAGAGGAAGGTGGTCATTTGATGAGAATCAAGGGTTCCTTTATCAACTCTAATCTTAGCCATATTTTCTCCACAGAATGCTAATGCATTTTTTTGTTGTTGTTGTTCAGATCAGCATTGCTTCAAGACTTGGATGGTGGGTTGAATAATAAAGTCCTTACAATGGCCTACTAGTCCCTCCATGATCCGGCCACAGTATCTTTCTCATGTCACCTCCTTCTTAGGCAAGATAGTAATTTTGCTGATTTTGGCTAAGAAGGAGGTGACATGAGAAACACATGCCTACTCCAGGGCCTTGACACTGGCTGTTTCTTCAGCCTGAAACTCCCTCCTCCAGATTCTGCATGTTTTTTTTTTCACTAATTTACCCCAAGTACCTAGATATTATCTGATACATACTAGTAGTAGATACTCAATAAATATACATTGAATGGTCTTGATTTTCCAGTGCCTTCCTGAAAGAAACAATTATTCTACCACCTTTTTCTACTAGTTGCAGCTATTTCACTTCCAACCCTCCCACTGCCCCCTCCTTAACTCGATCTCATGTTTCCCTTGCAAACATGTCATGCAGCCAGCACTTAAGAGCTGGGTATTCCAACTCAGTGGAGATAAGCATGGACAGTGCTCTATACTTAATACGCATTCAATAAATATTTGTTGGAGCGAGGGGATGACATGACAGATTCTGTAACAGAGGTATGTTTCAGTGCTAAGAGAGTAAAAAAGCTAGAAGGCAATTTGGGAGAACTCAGTGAAGAGAAGTTATTTAAACTTGATCTTGAAGCTCAGCCAAGATTCACCACACTGGCAAGAAAAAGTGGGTATTTTTCAGGCAGCAGAAACTGCTTCCATAAACACATTACAGTAGATGTGACTCCCATCCCCTTCAAATGTGTATTTACCCTTCTTTAATAACAAGAACATATTTTTTTCTTGGACTGAATACCCCTCTCCCACTCTCATCCAAATGCCAATGGCTGAGTCTACTTGACCTTCAACTCCAAAGGTGTATGTGACCCCAGCCTAGCAAACCAAACATCATGTGCCTCTGCCTGCAGCTACTGGTTCAGGGATGAGTCCTTGACCTAATGGGGTCAAGGAGAGCTAGGTCCCAGAATGTTGTTCAAAAATACATTTATGGCTTTTTCAGCTGCTAGATTTAGAGTAGGATGGGTGTGAACAAGGAGTGTGGCCATCTTGCCCCAGGAGAAGAAATCACCAAGAGAGTTTGTGAATAGATTCAGCACTAAGGGAAAAGTCAAGTAGTAGAGAGGAACCCAGTTCAGGCAAAAATTACCATCACCAGATTTGTCCCTGAATGTTTTTTGGGGGGAGATGGTGGAGGAGCAATCCATCCTCATTTTTCCTAAGTAATTTAGTATTGAAAATTCTGTTGTGATCCAAAAGGTCCTGACTAACATAGAGATGAAAGCAAAAAAAGAGCATACTGTGTTTAAATGGTACCAAACATCTGCCTTGCTTTGCAGAAAAAGAGTCTCAAGCTAGAAAGAAGAAGTGGTGCCTTCAAGTTTCACTGCTACAGGTCAGGAGGACGGAGGAGCAAAGCCGAAAAGAGGCAAGTCTCGGGGGGGGGGGGGGGGGAGGTCAAAATGACAGGCATTTTACTGTCCACATGTGGCTTATAAGGAAAGAGATTTAAAACCATAGAGCCACACTGAGTAGCATGTACCTGACATCTACCTTCCTCTAAGAAGGTTCCATGACCACTCACTCAGTACATGGCCAGTAATGACCTGGTGGCCAATGCTAGCATGCACGTACTACAACTCACCAGGTCTCCTGAAGCTTTCAAACTTGCTATATGCAAGCAAGACATAAAATTACAGACCTTTGCTTTATGAGACTGGTTTTTAAATGAGAAAGACCCTCCCATAAATCCTGTGCCAATGCTTTCAATAATATACATTTTTAAAACTGCAAATGGAGAACCAGGATAGCTCTCAGAACTCGATGCTTTCTTTTCGATAGATGGATAGACAAGTGACTTATGCAGATGTGGTATATACATTCCGCACAATTTGACCATGGTTAAAGGGTATTTATATTCTGATGCAGATAAAATTGAATGTGTCAACACTAATGCATTTTTCGAGGAGAATCACTACTTTCACCATAATTTCCATGGAAAATTTGTGTGCACACGCAGTAATAGACACATTTATAACATCAAAAGGATTCAATTTTCTTTTCAATCATACCACAGTATGAATCGCTTTTCCTATTGAATTTAACAATGAAGCACATTACCAGAGTCTAAAGGATGGGACACTTCGTCTTGCTCTTATGAAAGTACGTCAAACAATGGGTAATACATCACACAATGTCTCGGGTTAACTGAGCCTTTACACAGGCTGGCTGCTAATTTGCTTGGGCCAGCAGAATGTCACTTTTATTTAATTTTGCCAATAAGATCAGCAGGGATCCAAACTCTGTTTAACTCCCAGTTATTAAAAGAGGTTTTTCTTGTTACATGAAGAATTCATTAATTCATGTCTCTCCTAATTCAAAGTGTGAGGCCTTTGGAATAGGAGGTGGGAGATGGTTTATCTCTGCTACGAAGAAAGCAATTTCATCCTGCACACAACAAGCAGCCTCTATGCAGACCGCTTCAGCTGCAGAATAGACAAAGTCTATGGAGGCCGTAAGAAGAATTTGATGTGTTAATTACAAATTGTTCCTAGGTAGTTACCAGAGCCAATCATCCCAAAGAACTCCATCAGGGAAAACTCTGTTATCCTACCATCATTCCTTCAGTCACTTGGTTATTCACTCAGGCATTTAATTATTCACCCATTCACCATCCCTACATCCATTCATTTACCCAGAATTTATTAAGTCATTTTTATTTATCAGAGCTTAAGTTTGGAGCTCAGGATACAAAGCAAAACAAAACAAAAAACACATTCCCTGTTGAAAGGGCTCTCATAGTTTAGTGAGGAAAGCAAGTAGTTAGTGCTGTATGTTCCATTCAGTGTGCCCACCCCCACATCCCTGAGGTTCATTGTCTATGCCTCTTGACCCCACTCTGAGAATGGAATGTTCTTAAACTTCAGTAATTTCCCTTGCCTCCTGGCTTCTCATTGGGTTTGATCAAGGCACTGGGAGGTCAGAGGGTGGGAGGGCAATGAGATCAGAATATTTATTCCCAACTTCCTCCCAGCAGAGATACCAGGGGTTGGCTGAGTCTTTCAAGAGATCCAACTCTTATCATGTAGTCACATCATTCTCTTGCCCCTTCAGACTTGGGATGATAATAGTACCCCACCATTATCAGCTCTGGGGTACTGCACAGTTCCTGTTGGTTTTGCCCTAAGCCCTACCCATGTCTCTGTAGATGCTTACTTGTTATTAGACTCTCCTCAAATGACCTAGTCTGAGTAATCTTCTTCCTGACCCATTAGGTGAACCAAAAATCATATGCAAAAATAGTATGAACTGTGATAAAGGTGGGGTTAGGAGGCATGGTGAGCCCACGGGGGAAAGGAGCGGAGGTTACAGAATTCATTATCTAGGGGTTGTTCCTACTCTGGTCTGCACTTCAAATAATCAGTCTACACTCCAAATAATTAAATTTCATTTGCTTAAAAAATAAAAATCAATCATTTCGACCTTCCACAAATTTTAACTAATTTTTTCCCGTGGCCAGTCCAAGAAACTGAAGTCTCTTTTGAATGAAAGTTATCCATTCCTAAAGTTAAAAATGATAATACTCAATGCATGTTGAGATTTGGAATTATGGCTGAAGAGTGGATATAAATCAGGATTTGTTTTATTTAAGATTTCCCCTAAAATTCACAGTTTGTGTAAAAACACTCATTTTTGCTGACTGGAAGAGAAGTAGTTGCCTGGGGATTCAAAGCTTGAGGAGGTGACCAGGTTCCTTGGGGGTCTGATGTTCTTTCTTCTCTCACAGCCCTATGGTCTCTTCAGCATTTTCATGAAGAAGGTCAATTGGCCTAACTCTGTCACATTCAAAAAACCGTGAATTTTTGTCAGGCAGCCAATTCCTGAAAATGTGTTTCAACTTCTTCACACTTATTTTCCATCTTTTTTGACATACAAATAATGCAAATTTGAAGGACTACTTTTTATGTGGACAAGCAATTAAAATCTTTACTAACAAATGTTTTTAGTTCATTGATTGTTGGAAAATAAATCAGGTTAAAGATTTTTATGCAAATTAGATCAACTTGACCAGAGATAAAAGTACTTAAGATGTATTGCAGTTGTACTGATATAATCAGGATTAAACATACCTTGGGAAATAAAAGGTTTGGGGTCTAGGTGCCCCTGCCCTATAGTGGAATTTCTGAGACCCTGATAAGCCATTTAAGGAGGTCATTTCAACAGCTAGATGGGAAAGTTAGTACAAGATATGTTGATATGGCTCTTTTGACACAGAGCAGGGAGGGGGGAGGAATGTAGTATTCATTTTAAAAATAGCCATTTAGAGGGGAAATAATTTTATATGAGCCTAAAAGCCAACATTAATATTTATCATTTATCCTGGTGGGCGTTGCGTCCAAGTGGCTGTCCTCTGTTCTGCACATGTCTTGGTCTCACTTCTCCAGAAGATGTGGCTGAAACCTAAGGAAGGGTCTGGATAAACTAGGAAAGTATCTGAGTGCTTTGCCAGGCTTTCTAGAACCAGCTTCCCACCACAGTGTCCAGGTTCACCTCACACTACACCATCCTGTTTATCATGTGCCAACCAACTCGGCTTCTCTCCCCTCCATGGATGAGCCCAGAGACCTAGTAAATGTGGGTCTTTGCATGCACTATTTCCTCTTTCTAGAATGTTCTCCTTCCTTCTTCCTCTGGCCAAATTCTGTCTATTCTTCAAGTCTTAATTAAAATGTCACCCCCTCAGGAAGTTTCCTTAAGTAACATCCCCCTCCACCCTGTTGCAACTTTCACTAGGCTGAGATGTGCTGGTTTACATCCCCAAAGACTCCACATCTGTCCTTCTTAACATTGTGTTTGATGCCTGTGTCCCTCATTTGATTATAAGCAGTTTGTGGAGTTGCATCTGTCTTGCTGGAATAATTTCAATACCTAGCATAATGTCTGCTCTTCACTAAATACTCGCTATGTTATTGAATAGATTACGGCATCATTATTAGCATCTGACTTCTATAGCTAATCTCTACTCTGCAGCTGAGAACTGGAACTCCACTGCAGATGCTTGATGGGCAGGTTGTAAGAATTACATTCTACCTTAAATGGAAAAAGGTTTGTCTTACCCAGGCCAACTCCATAGGGTTAAGAGAATGCCCAGGGAGTCTTGTCTGAAGTCAAGCCTGACTCACATTTGGGAAGATCTTAAAAACCTCTTTTTAGAAGGAATCAACCAATCCTTTGTTTCCCCCACCAAACTCTTAGGTTTATTTCACTTGGTCAATTACCATTAAATATCTAGAAGCAGCAGTGAACAAATGAAAATTTCAGGTTCATTTAGGTGAAAATAAAAATGAGAAACAAAATAAAACACATCATTGAATCAACAAAGTTCAACTTGTTCTTTCACCAAAGGTCTATCTTCTAGCACATGAACTTGAAGTAAAGGGACAAAGTGCAGCAGAAAGAAAGAGCAGTGCAATAAGAAGGTGCAGGGGAGCCTGTGTGTACAGTGTCTTTGAAGGCAAGGGCATGAGTTTCTGTCCACACATGGGTGCACACTCAGGGTGAAGGTCTACAGGGAGTTCATTCTGTAAGTTTCACATTTGAGGGAGAATAGCCTTCCTACCTTCAGTTACAAATATTCTGGAGATGCCCAGAGGTTTTCTGTGGATGAAGGGAAAGGTTGATGGCCTGAACAGTTGACTGGGGAACAACAATTAAGCTAAGAAATTCCTGGAGCACAAAGTTAGTTCATGGAGTTCACTGGAAGGACAATCCCAGAGTGACCCCAGAGGCAAAGCGTGCAAAATAGGAATGGAAATTCCTGATGTGATAAAACTCAGTACCCTAGATTTTTGGTGATAGAGAAAATCCCTCGTGAATCTCTGCTTGTGGGGAAGGAGGGAGAGTGTGGCATGGAGAAAGGCAGTGAACTGTGGTGATAAATTGAAATAAATATGCATAAACAGGAGAGGGAAAGCCACCAAACAAAGAGAACCAAAGCCACTTGTCGTATTGCTCTTCACATTCTATTTGGTATCTAGAGGAGGACTAAAGGAAGCCCGTGTACACGGAGTTAAAGAAAGCATGAGTCTGGACAGCTGAGTGGTTGTGTCGACCTATGAACTAGGAGGTCCAGTTCAATTCCTGGTCAGAGCACATGTGGATCTCCAGTGTGGGGCATGCAAGAAGTAGCTGATTGATGATTGATGTTTCTATCGCTCTCTTTCTCCTTTCCTTTCTGAAATCAATAAAAATATATTTTTAAAAAAGAAGGCCTGAAAGTATACATGAATGTGAATATATATGTGCATCTGTGAGTACATTTTAACTTATATATTTGTATGTATTAAAGAGACACATGTGTTGACACACAAATACGTATTTTTTTCTTATATTTTTTTACATGTGCACCTGTGTCAAAACTCAGGGTATTACAGCTCTTCTGTTTTAGCAGTAATGGGTGATAACAGTATTGGTTGTCAGATGCTGCTTCCTGTTTTGTGACAAGCATTTTATGTCCATTTCGCACTTACCCCACAAAGTCCCAGGAGGTTCAAATTAATATATCTGTTTTGCAGATAAATCTTCTGAGACTCATTGAGGTCATGTGACTTGTCCATGTTACATACCCAGTAAATGACAAGGTAGGTTTTGATCTTCAATCACTCTGGCATTGCAAAGAAGACTTAAGGGTCTGGGCACCCAGTAACTCATGGTTTAGTGCTCGGTCTCCTATAACCTGGCTGAGGATGAACGCTGGCCTCCCTTTGATGGGTTTTCTGAGGTGTCCTCAACTCTGCTTCTAAAACTATCATAGGTTAAAAACCATTTCTGCCCCAGCAGAGCAGTTTCTTTTACTAGAAAAGCAGTTCCTGTGGGCAGGGGCCTCCTCTACTAACATTCTCAATTGTCCCTGCCATCCCTGTCACAGAGTAAGAGCTCAGTAAATATTTATTGAATACATGAATGAGTAAATAGATGTTAACGCCTGCCTAAATGATAACATATTCAATAAAAAAAAATTCTCATAGCAACTAGCTAGCATGTAACTTCCTGAGGGGACCTACTTTAATACAAAAGATAAGCATAATTTGTAATTAGCATATCAAGCACATTAGAAGCAATAGGATTCCCCTCCAGTTCTTGTTTATATTTCTTGTTAGCTTCATAAACACTTTCTTCACATTCAGAACAAACAGATCTTCATTCAGTCCCCATTGGAATGATCACAACTTCTCACTTACCAAGACCCTGGCAGAAGAAGTTTGTCACAGTGGACCAGGGATGCCCTCTCCAGCTCCCGAACGTCAAGGTCAAGCAATACTTTCATCAGCTGTCCTGCCCTAGAGTCAGGCAAATGGGAATGACTCCAGCACCTCTGCACACTTATGGGAGTGCAGAATTCAAAGCAGGGCCTTCTGTGATTTTTCACAGCACAAAACACCTCAATTTCTTGCCATGAGAATTCCCTCTGACTCCTTGCAGCTCGAGAAAATAAGCTGATTGCACAGCAGGCAGAGGCTGGCAGTATGCTTTGAGCCTGGAGCCAGGCTGGCAGTCCATGCCCTGTGAGGTCAGGGTGCACTTGACACCAACTGCAGGTCAGCCCTTGTCAAGTTAGGGGTCAGCCTGACACCACTCTCCCCGGTAGTCAGAGAAGTCAGGCAGCAGACTAACAGTGGGCAGGAGAAAGAGAAAAGGGATGGGGGTGAGGGCTTCATGGTCAGAAATGTGTAGCCATGGAAAAGTGTTTCAAGTGCTCTGAGCACATAATTGCCCACCTGCAAAAGAGGCTGACAATGATAATATTTAATTCACATGCAGGGTGAAGTGGGGTTGCATAACCATTAACCTCATATCCAGTCATTTCTGGCTTTCCGTTTTCAAATGTGCTATGGTATTGGCTGCCCCAGTTTCACCATCCAGCACAGTTTATAGGAATGTATTCTGAGCACTGACTTCTAATTCTTCAAACTTGCCTCACAGGAACTTCTCAGCTTCTGCTTCTCACTTAATTTCAGCCTGAGGCACTCCCACTCCCTGCTGCCTCCATGCATTGTCCTCGGTAAGAGGGGTAAGGAGAGGGCCCGGCTACTCTGAGGCTGGGCAGATTGGGTCTGATCATGGTTCAGGGACTCACTGACTGGATAACCACAGATCACGGGATTTCTCTGAGCCGCAGTTTCCTCATTGATAAAATGACAAAAATAATACATATTTTTTCATCCATTCATCCATTCATTCTGTAACAATCAGTTATTGAGTATTTGCCGTAGGCCAAATGTTGTTCTAACTGCCAGACACATAATACCTGATCTACCTTAATATGCAGAGTATATATATGTACACATATGTATACTTACACAAATATACTTATGTGTGTATGTGTGTGTGTCTGTATATTAATATAGCTATCAGGGTCATAGAGAGAGAAAAACACATAAACGAAGATATCAGGATATCACCATTTGCTGTGGGAGCTGTACTTTGAACCTCTTTGAGAAGATAGCATATGAAGAAGAACAGACCTGAAGGAGAAAGAGAAAAGGCCATGGGAACATCCTATCTAATAAAAGAGAAACATGCAAATGGACCATACCTTCGCTGCACTACCAGCCAATAGGAGCAATATGCAAATTAACCCCCAACCAAAATGGTGGATGGGCCCCCTCAGCTCCAGCAGGCCAAGGTGGCTGCTGGGCCAGTGGAGGTCCAATGACAGCCCCAGAGTCAGCAGGGGTTCCAGACTCCTGCCGCTGCCCCAAAACCCGGCCTCAGCAAACCTGGGGTGGCAGTGGGGGTCCTGATAGCCACCCCAGAGGCAGCAGGGGATCTGGACCCATGCCACCACCCCGAGGCCCGGCCACACCTCATTAGAACTCCTTTTATTATTAGCATCTTAAATTAATGTGATACATTTATTATAATTGATGAGCCTTTATCAACTTATATTAACAAAAGTAAAATCTGCAGTTTACATTAGGGTTCATTCTTTGTGTTGAACATCTTATGGTCTTGACAAATGTACCATTAATGTAGTATCAGAGAGAACAGTTTCATTGCCCTAAAGATCACCTGTGGCCCATCTATTCATCCCTCCCTGCTCTGAACCCTTGGCAGCCAGGGGGTGATCAGGCTGGCAGGCAGAAGGGGTTAGGGGTAATCAGGAAGGCAGGTAGGCAAGTAGTTGGGACCCAGCAGTCCTGGCTTGTGAGAAGAATGTCCGACTGCCCATCCTACTGGGACTGGGCCTACTGGGATTGGGCCTAAATGGGCAGTCAGACATCCCTCAAGGGGTCCCAGATTGGAGAGGGTGCAGGCTGGGCAGAGGGACACCCCCCCTCCCGCCACCCCTTTGCATGAATTTCATTCACTGGGTCTCTAGTCTATCATAAAAACATTCCTGCAGAGGAAATAGCAAGTGCAAAGGCCATGAGGTGGGAGTGTGATTGAGTTATTTGAAGTGTAGGATAGAGGTCAGTGTGTTGGAGCAGCATGTGGGAAGGGAAGGACAGAGACAGTGTAGGAAATGAGGGCAGAGCCACAGGAAGTGGGGCTATTTCAGTTTTGTTATTGACGGTTAAATAAAATAGCATCTATGTAAATTGTCAAGAACATAGCATGCATTCAGTTAAAGACTGTTCTCCTTCTCATGAAGCAAATGAATTTTAAAACCTATGTGGAACTACAATTTGGGGCCCAAAGATTTGATGTGAATTCCGGGACAGGTCACACCTTCCTTCCCACTAGGGGATCAGCCACTCCACTTGCTTGGATCAACGGTGGCATTTTTTGACCTGCCTTACTCTTGTGGCAGCCACTCCTGCTTTGACACCTGCTGTTGTTTTGGTTTTCAATTCTATGCCCAGGCGCCTTACAGAACTGCCTAATTCTGATCCTCAACACTATCCAATTGCCATTCACCAGCAGCCTCCTACTGGTCTCAGCACTGCGTTCCTTGGCATGAAAGTGGGCATTCTTCTAAGGCCATTTTGATGTGGGCTGGCCTCAAGAGTGGGGTCAGAGAAGATGTGCAATGATGCTACCTGTTGCACTCATATCTTGATAAAGAAAAATGGGGAGGACAGGTCAAAAGGTCCCTAGCATTAGAAAGTAGAAAGGCTGGCCAAAACCAGTTGGGCTCAGTGGATAGAGCATCGGTTGTGGGCTGAAAAGTCCTGGGTTCTATTCTAGTCAAGGGCACCTTGGCTGTGGGCACATCCCCAGAAAAGGGTGTGCAAGAGGCAGCTGATCGATGTTTCTCTCTCATCGATGTTTCTGACTTTCTATCCCTCTCCCTTCCTCTCTGTAAAAAATCAATAAAATATATTTTTTAAAAAGAAGGTAGAAAGGCTGCTGAAAGATCACTGCATTTCTGAATGTGCCTTTGACCATTCAATGTGTCCATACTTAGATACTTCAGTGTTCCCATCCATCTGACAGACCAGTCTGTACAACGATGAAGGGAATCATGATAGATGAATCATTTAGAAGAAACTAGAGAAAGTGGAACAAAAGATAATCTGCTGCTAATTTTTGGAAAACCCAAACAACCAGTATCTCTTTTTATCCCCATAACAAGCATAGGAGGTAGTTAAGTACTATTGATAATCCCATTTTACAGAGAAATTCACTGAGAATCAGGGAAGTTCAGTAACATGACTGCAATCACCCAACTGGGGAGTAGGTTAAGGTTGAAAGCCAGTTTTGTCTGGTCCAATGAAGCTTCTGTCCACCATGCTGCCTTTCTGCAGAATGCTGAGGGGAGCTGACAGCTCAGGATCCCTTAGCCTTCTACTCCCCTAGTACCAGCACTAGAGCTCAGAGAACTCAGGAAACCAATAAATGAGGTATTGATTGAGTATCACTTCTGTGCTCTGAGCTGGGTTAGTGCCACAGAGAATTTTAAAGGAAAATATTTCTTCCATCGATGCTTGTACCTAACTAATTAGAAAACCCTTCACCACAGTCACAGAGGGAGGAATAGGATGGTAGAGGAAGCTGCTGTTCAGGAAGGGCTGCAGGGAGGGCATCTACAGAGCTTACACAGGAGCCAGTTTTTGACAGATGGCAAAGGAGCAGGTTGGATGTGGGCTGAGACACAGATGCAGTGTTGGGGCCAGGTGGCAGTGAGGACTCCAGTCGAGCCTGAAACTGAGTCTGGGCGGGCACATGGAAGATGATAATCACATGGGAATTAGTAGGTGCTGCAGGCATAGGGCTTCGATACCTTGTAGCTGACCCAGATGGTGTCATGTCACCTTATTTCATATAATCCTCCCCTCGGTCCAGAGAAGTGGCCTGGTTATCCCTGTTCTAAGGCGAGGCTTCAAAGGTCTCAGCAGAAAAGTGACTTGCCCAAGGTCTCATGAAATCCAACCTAGCGATGCCTGAGGCAAACTCGCATGTCCTGACTTAAGACCCTAAGGCAGTGATGGGCAACCTTTTGAGCATGGTGTGTCAAAATTTACCAAAAAAATGAGCATAACTCAGGTGGTATGTCACTTCAGGAAAAAAATAATAATAATTCTGTGATATTTATAGTTTAAGTAACAAAAATGTACAATTGTAGTATATAACTGTATTTAATAAACCAAAAACTAATTATTTAACTTATCTGCTTAGTGACTTTTGTTCATCTGTCAGTCAGTTTCTTTTGTTGGTCTTGATATTATTTGATGCTAAGAATAAGGTCTCACAAAAGTACAAGGAGGGAAAAATTGTGAGTAAAGCCATTGCTATATTTTTCAGGGCACTGAAAGTGTTTGGTAATCAGTTCCAGGCACTTCAAATTTCCTGTTCATAGTGGCACTCCTCTTGATTCTCCAAGTGGTATCTTTCCAGATTCTCAGGCTTTGAACTCAAGTCGACAAACACTTGAGTCCACATGCTGTGTTGAAATTCTTCAAGTTGCATCTCCAAATCATCAATTTGCATCCATTGGAAACCATTTAATTCCAAACTACTGTAGACTACCACATCAGGATACTTAATTATTTTTATGGTCTGTTCTAGGCTTCTAAATTGATTAAATCTATCACTGAACTGGTCAAGTAATGAGTCTAAAACATGCTGGTACTTTATATGCAAGGGCATTTCATTTTGTTCAGCTGCACTGACCTTCTCAAAATATTTTGTTACTCGAGGAAAAAGTTATAAGTTTTAGTTTCTATATCTCACTTGAAAATTTTAAGTTTACTTTCAAAAGCTTTTATGTATCCAAACATAACGTCAATACTTTTGCCAGAACCTTGTAACTTTAAGTTTAGTTCATTAATATGAACAGAGATCTGTAAAAAATATCAGGGTGTTGAGCCACTTATCATCATTGAGCTGAGAAAAGTTTCCCAGATCCTTATCCTCAAGAAATACATTAATTTCTTCAAAGCACTCCACAAAGCACTCAAGAACTTTGCCTCAGCTCAGCCATCTTACATTATTGTACATCAGCAGTCCACTGTAGGTGGAATCAACCTCCAGTAAAAGTGCAGAAAATTCTCACTTGTGAAGAGGGCGAGCAGCTATTAAATTAACTATTTTTGTAACAACTGACATTAAGTTGTTTAAATCGGTGAATCCTGCCTTGGCACATGAAACCCTGATGGATAATACAATGAAAAGGCACAATTGGATGTCCAATAACTTCCATAAACAATTTGACAAATCCGACTTTTTCCCCCACCATGTTTGGTGCCCCATCTGTCGTCATTGACACAACTTTAGAATATCAATTGCAGTTGCCAAGGATGAAACGTCCTTCTTGGCATTCGGCCCCACACTTCTCTGTATGCGACCGCATGCAGCCACGTGTCATCGAAAATGGCTACACATGTCAGTGCTGACACGAGTGTCATAGGTTCGCCATCACGGCCCTAAGGTCTCACAGACACAGCACTGTAGGATGACACCAGGGAATTTGCAGAAGGTTGGGACTATGAAGCAGAGGAGATGAGAGAGGGGGTGGAATGTTATAACAACTGACACACCAAGGAGCAATAAAGATCAGGATAAAAAATGCTGCCCAGCTGGGGATTGCAAGGAAAAGAAAAAGCAAATGTCTAAAAAAAAGGGCAATAAATAAATAAATACATAAAGCAAAAAATAAAAATAAAAAATAGGAAGGAAGGTAATAAGAAAAGAAAAAGGAGAAAGATACAAGAGAGGTGGAAGAAGAGTCAGGGGTGAAAAGGAAAAGGAGGGAGGGGGAAGAAGATGAGGATAAGATAGATATTTTTGCACTTGATTGAAACCCATAAAAGCCCCCTGGCCCTGCCCTCTGAGCAGTGAAGCAGCAAACTTGCCATCAGGTGGTTCCAGAGGGCCCCTCCCCTTCCCCAGTACAGAATCTGAAGCCTGGATTGATTTCAGTTCACCTGCTGCAGGACAATGCACCTGGGCACAAGTTATTGGACAGGGCGTTACCTTATTGGATGAGAATCTGGTTATTGAAATCTCTTTGCCCTGCATGCTCACAACCCTACAAGGCTTCGAGGGAGAGAAATCAGGCTGTAAGAAAGGCAGAGGGTTTTGGCTCCCTTCTAGTAATCACATGACCTTGAGTAAATTACCTAATGTCTTCAAGCTTGAATTTCTTAGCTATGAACCTGTTTGTATGAAAAAAAAAAAAGCCTAAATGCAAGAAAATTTTTAAAGGGTGTGCTAGTTCAAAGTACTGGACACAGATTTCAAGGAGATTGTAGAAGAGATGACACCATACTAAGACCAAAGAAAGAGACAAAAATCATATTTTCATAAAAATAAGCTGTTTTTAAAGATCCTATTCATTAAAGGAAGGTGGGGAGATATTGAAGGGTTTCCATAGCATTTGAAGGAGGAGGGTATGAATCAGTCTTAGGGCCTTGAAGGAAGAGAATGGGAGAAGTGTCAAGGATTAGAAAGCATCAGGAATATACATATACAAACATGGACATGATTATTTAAATAACTGAGGGAGTAGGAAGAAATGAGTTTAAGAGAGAAAAAAAAGACTGCTCAAGAGGCAAGGATTACAAGGTAAGTAATGAAAAGAATTAACTAGATTTCATCCCATCTTGGGACCATACTTACAATAGCTAGTGTCTCTAGCCAAGTAAAATAAGACTTGTCCCAATATGGTGCTGAATAGAAATCAGCATTCATCCCATTCCTCTCCACGTCACTGAAAAAAGAATCCCTTGTGTGGTAAACACAAAGCTTTAACTTTTCTATAGCTCAAACCTACCCATTACTTCAAAAATCCCTCCCCCCAACTTCCTCTCCCATATGTGATATTTGTGAGTTGACTTTAACTGAAAGTTAAAACATTGGATTAGAATATAAATAAGAACTTTTTTCTTCATTTTTAAATAAAAATGTTTTAACTCCTAATAGCTTTCACTCAGTATATTAAAACCAACAATTGTGTTTCTATCTATATACTGAAATACCTACCTCAATTAAAGATGCTATTTTTTACTGAGAAAAAGAAGAATCTGCTCCTCAGGTAGTAAGTCTTTGTTTAGTCAGAGGTTGGCCTCTGCTGACTCGAATCTATTTCACTGAGCTCCTGGAGGTCTTGTCAGCCTTTAAATGTTTTGTGTCAAAGTTTCTAAGCCCTTTCCTGAGCCCTGTGTTGGTTTTTTCCCCAAGGGGCTCCTACCAGCCTGGAGACTGAGTCCTGGGTTGCCAGGTAAGTAGGGTGGGCCAGCTTCTGGCCTGGATGAGGATGAGGAAGGATGAGGAGACCCAAGGGTGTGAAAGCTCAAAACAGCCTCTTGCACAGCCAGGAGGCATATAGGGGACCCAATAAGCAGCTGGGTGCACTTTGTTTGAGAAATTGTCCTATTGCCTACAGGCTTAGGTCTAGGAAGATCACCTATCTTTCTGGCCCAGAAGTTTCTATGAGATGCTTCCAGATGTGGTGAAAAGTACATGAAATCAGATGTCAGGACCCTCTGAGTTTTCATTTCTTCTTTGTCTGAGCAACTGTGCTGATTTGGGGCAAAATCTCCTTCTCAGAAGATTCTGATCTTATGTGTTATTAAGGCTAACTCAGAAAATTTTGATTTTTTTTTATCATCCAGGACTTTTTATTCTCACCCAACCCCACTAAATTGCATGCAAATAAAATACACCAAGTGTGTAATAATTTATTTTTAGTGTTATAAATCAAAGGTAGCTAAAACTGGAATTTGTTTAATTTGGATATTGTGATATCATTCACATGTGACTCAAAATGAAAGGTCTAATGACCCAGAAATCAATCAGAACCTTTGATTAGTATGAGATAACCAGGGTGGCCATCTTCATCTGATGCCTTTCCAGTTCAAAGTCAAGACTCTCAACATCACTGTTTATTGACCAATGGGTAAGGATATGAGTGAGTAAATAAATGAGAAAAGGAACAAATTAAGTAATAGTTTGTGGGATTTGGAACCAGCTGGAGGACCCAACTCTAGCTTTGTGTTCTTGTCTGGATGGGCCTAGGAAGGCCATGCTAGATGTCAAGAGCCCATGAACATCTAACTCCATGAGATAGCTATTTAGCTTCTGTAAGGTTTCCCCATGCCCCAAGCCAATCTGGTCTCTGAATCTACTTATTAGCCACAGGATCACAATCCTCAAAATTCTCTGCCTTTCCATTCCTTCCCAATATCTTGTCAGGGGGAGGGGAAGGAAGGCTTCTAGAGTCCTCTCCTACTGGCTCTATGCCTCTTTCCCTGCATCTCTTGCTCAATTTTGCCCCTCATCCCTCCTGTGACTGTCTATCTTTCAAGTCCAAGTACCATGGACTCCTTTGAAGAATGAGCATGTGGCTGCAGTTGCATCCCAAGTGATGCCAGCTCATTACTCTCTCTCATGTTATTAGTGCTTGGGCTCAGCTTGATATGCTTCTGATTAATGAGGCATTTGTTCTGCACCACAAAACAATTGAAGAATACCTTTCCCATCCAATGAATTGTATCACAAAGTTAATTATAAGATGACCTTCCCTAGTTCCTGGCAGAAGAGACCAAGTGTCCAAGCCTCACCTAACATCTTGGTGGAAGGAAAAAATACTCAGAAGCACCCACAAGGGAAAATCTAAGGTCTGAGTCTAACATTCGGAGTCTCAGATCTCCACTGCCAATTCTCTTTGGTTTGGAGTCAAAATCCAGTGTCTTTTTCTCCTCTGCCCCTTCACTTCTCTCTCATCCCTTCCCATGTGGGGCAATAAAGGAGAAAGGATGAGCCCTTCAGTATGGCAGATCTAGACTTTGAGCTTCTACCTCAAAGGAAGAAGACAAGCCTTTCTGTCAGGATTTTTGGGGATAGGCAACAAGGAGTGCAGAAGAACCAGGCACAAAATAGAACCTAGTCAGTAATGGTTCCCTTTTCTGCCTTTCCTCCTTTTTGAACCTGGATAAAAGCTCTCAGGGCAGGAAAACTTTCTCACTTTCTTCTACCTGTTCTGAGCAAGGAACCCACGACCCAATCTATGCAGATCACAAAAAAAGGCCAGGGTCAGGGTTGGCAGATACCTGCGAGGTCTTACCCTGGGAGCTGTTGCACTAAGGGAACATCTAAAAGTGCCTTCCTTCTGAGAAGCACAGGATTGTTGCCCCAGAGAGCTCACAGAAAGGCTTCACTGCTTACTTTAAAAATGTTTCTTGAACATGAGTTTTGCTAAAGATCAATCATCTCATACACTTGGCATATGAGAGGCTCAGACAAAGGAGGAGAGGGTAGTTCTTAGGTGGGGTTCTGGGGCAGCAGGATGGGGTTAGTAGATAAGACCTCACCTGAGTTCACTGGGACTACTCCTCATGGAGGAGCTCTTCAGAAGCCATCCGTTTTCATAACAGGTTCAAGGGAACCAATGTTAGTGAATCCTCTAATAACCAGGCAATAGACCATGCACTCCCACACTTCATCCTTACAACGACCCCATATTCTGTCTTATAGAAACAATTTTCCTGATTTTGCAAATGTTTTAGAGTACCAGAGAAGTTTAGTAATTAGCCCAGTTCACACGTAGTCAAGTCAGGATTGGAACTGTGCAACTGTTTCTCAGAACCTTCCGTTGAGCTGCACACTTCTGAGACCCCCTCACCTCACTCCTAATTATGCTGTAACTCCTCCACCCTTGCATTCTGATTCACTAGTATCAAAGGGTTCTTTGCCCCTGATTCCCCCCCATTATGCAGAAATAGGAGCTGCATTAAAAATTGTAGCTATTAATGTGGCCAGAAGCCTAAGTGAACCTATGGTAGTTGAGGTAAATTACAGGTGTAGACAAGTACTGAGTGCTAGGCTTGGGCAGAATTGCAGAACTAAGATTCCAAGACTAACCACTAAGAGTCATTTGAGTGCCCATGTGCAGATAAGGGAGACTGGGAACTGGGAAGAGGAGCTGAAGGGCCAAGTGCGAAGGACTGGAGAGTGGGATGGGTGTTCCAATAGTTGTGCCAGTTCAGAGAATAAAATTTTGTGGTGAGGAGGAGCTCAGACTCTAGGAAAGACAGATTCTCTACCACCCTCACCCCCAGCTGTGTAGTCTGGGTAAGTTATTTAACTTCTTTAAGCATCAACTTGTCCATCTGTGAAATGTAGGTGATTCTGATACCTATCTAATCATGAGAATTCAGAGACAACATGTCTTAAAGGGCTAAGCACAGAAGCTGGTACACAGGAAGTACACCATATGTTAGCTGAGATTATGATTTCAGAGAAGCTGCTTGTGGCTGAATGGCCCCAGCGAGGCATGGGGAAATTTGCAAGCTTGAGTTGGGGTAAAATGAACTCAGATACACATCAACACAACTTGTTATCCAAAGGGAGTAAGGGGAGGGAATAAGGTCTTGGACAGCACAACTCAGTCTTTGGAATACTGATTCCTTTAGCAACCTGGTGGTCATCAAGGTGGTGGGGGCAGGGAGTTTTGCTCACTTACCCTGTGCCCTTCCTCCACCCGTTACACTTTTCCCTATAATGCTTGGGCTCACCTTGACACTAGTGCAATGAAATTGTTAACCCATGCTCTGCTCAAGCAGAATGTCTGATCACTATATCTAGTGACAGACCATGGCCAGTGGCCTCAGATGAGTGGCTGGAAGGGAGGACAGATGTTAGTGATGCTGATGGATGCAGCCTGCTGCCTTCCATACCTCCAGGCCCGTTCACTCGGGATCCACAAATAGATTTCTCATGTTCTCTCTTCAAACTTCCTCCAACCCCCCAGCTTCAGAGAGAGCAGACATTTGTTGAGGCACATCCATCAAACCAGTGGAAGCGCTTCTGTTCATTTCTGATTGGATTCATAAATTTGTTTTGCCACAGTTGTCTTGTTCAGAGTTGACAAGCTCTTCCTGAATTCATGAATTTGGGAGGAAATGAACCAAAGGGACTGAGAAGCCCAATTTTGAACTGAACTGTGGTATGTTTGTCTCTAATTTTCATTAACAATGTCAGGAGAAGGATTACAGAGCTGTGAAAAGGACCCACTCATTGTTGAATTGGAACATCTACATCAGGCATTAACCATTTCAAAAATCTTACACAAAAAAGAATAAATGTAGAACCAGAGGTGCATACCTATTTTTCCAATCTATTGGCATATTCATCTATTTATGAATAAATTTCATTCAACCATTTGGCAAACATTTATTGTGATTTGTTATATTTAGAAATTGTCCTTGCTAGGCACTTAGAGAACATGAGTAAAATATAGAAACTCTTCTTTCCTTCAATTGAATTAGCATCTAAATGGAGCTTATTTTTTAAATACTCACCTGAGGACATGCTTATTGATTTGAGAAAGAGAGGGAGAGGGAGAGGGGGAGAGAGAAGAAGAGGGAGAGGGAGAGGGAGAGGGGGAGGGAGAGGGAGAGGGAGAGAGGGGGAGAGGGAGAGGGAGAAGGGGAGAGAGAGGGAGAGAGGGAAGAGGGAGAGGGAGAGAGAGAGAGAGAGAGAGAGAGAGAGAGAGAGAGAGAGAGAGAGAGAGATGAGCCTAAAACACCAAATGGTTGCCTCCGCATATGCCCTGACCAGGGACCAAATCCACAAACAGGGTAAGTGCTCTAACCAGGAATCAAACAGCCTTTCAGTGTATAAGATGATGCTACAACCATACTGACCAGGACATGGAGCTTAAATTTATTAGTAGATAAAATAAAAGTTGTGTGTGTGTGTGTGTGTGTGTGTGTGTGTGTGTGTGTGTGTACAAGTAATTCCTCAGATGTCCCCAGCAATTTCTTATCCTTCCCAGAAGTTACCTCCACTCCTGATCCTTTCTCATGTGGCATATTACACTCTTCAGTATTGGATACTGCTAAACCTGACGGTTCTTCACAGTTTCCTAGAATCTTTGTTAAGCATACAGATTTGAATAACTCTGTCCATTACTACCAAATCAGAATTTCCAACAGTGGATCCCAAGAATCTTTATTTTTACCCAGTGTGTTCTAAGGTAAATAGGCAGAAACCAGTGAAAAGAATGAGTATTTGGAAAATAATGAGGTGTTAAAAAATTCAGAGATTAGGGAAACATACTAGTAATCATGGGTGTGAACCCTACTTCTATCATTTACTGATAGTGTGACTAGAAAGAAGTCATATGTTTCTAAGTTTCAATGTCTTCAGCTGTAAAATGGAGACAATATGCTTACCTAAGGGTCAAATTATAGAAACTAAATGTTGAAATATATTTCATGCAGCCAGCCCACCCTGGCATATGGTAGAAACTTAGTAAGTTTCTTCCTAACCTTAGATAGAAAAAGAAAATTTTTCTGTTATATTTTAATTGGGTAATATTTCATCATTTGAGTGTGTGTGTGTGTGAGAGAGAGAGGGTGGGGGGGGGGAGAGAGGGAGAGAGAGAGAGAGAGAGGATAAAGAGGGCGAGGAGAATGGGTAGTTTGTGTCTGTATATTCACCTGGCAGATAAGGAAAGAGAACAGAAAAATTAAATCTTAATTTTATATTTCTTGAATATCTTAATTGTTTCTGACTCAGTATCAGCCAGCATTCCCAAAATGTTTTTACGAAGCTGGAACTTTAGGGAGTAACTGCTAATGCTAACATCTGACCAACAGTTAAAATGGTTCATTTATTGGTATCATTTTAGTTCTTAGCCAATTACTTTGATTAGCATTAAATTTAATAATATGAGCATCATGCATTTGTATGTTACTTTATAATTTTTTGAAATATATTCACTTTGGCTCTTTACAAGTACCCTGGGAATTAATCAAGGCAGATATAACTATTCTAGCGCTACAGATGAATGCACTGAAATAATCTATAGAAGTGAAATAAGACACCCAAGTTCCATGGAGATATAAACAAAGCTTAGACTAGAACCTCAACTAACCTAGGGCCATTGTTAATTTGAGATACTGACCAGGAGAGATCCAAACCTTATAAGGCAGAAATACTTTATCTGCTATATGGGCTTCAAGTTTTACTAAGAATGCTGATAGCCTGTAGGCCATCAGCGCCACATATGCTTTCCTGGTGAGAAGGAAAGACATGATTGTGTGTGGGTATCATAGAAATACATAAAATGTATACATAGAGAACTAAAAGACATAAAAAGTATAAAAACTGTAAGGAAATACAAGCCCATGGCATTAACTCTTAGGAAAGCTATCTAAACTAAGAGTTCTTTTTATAAATGGGATCACCAGTTTATAACATCAAGCCAGGCTGGAAACTGGACTGCCATGGGGAAAGGACCTCTTATCCATAATTGCTGTGAATGGAGCCAGTGAGCAGCAGGGAAACCTCCCAAGCAGAATTCTGATGGTCTGAATAGAGGAAATTTGCAATATATAGGATTACCCAAGCAGTAGAGTCAAGGTTAGGTCAAGTAGCTATTGCTGATATTGGTCACTAAATTGAAAGGTGTCAGTCCAAAAACTGGAACCAAAACTTTAAACCAAAGAAATATGAGTAACTTAGGAAATCAATAAATGGGCAACATGCCTAAGCAAGTAACAAGTCGCTCCCATGAGCAAGCTGTTTGCATTTTAAAGGGCTGAAAGAAGCAAACATCAGTAGAACAGACATGATTCCTTTGCATGCTTTCTTCAAAAGAATTGTTTTCAGAGCCAATGAAATTATAGTTACAACATTATAACTATGAAACACAGTTTATTAGTATACATGAAGCATATTAGTTATGAAGGCATTCAAGGAACACTAATAGGACACAATGGACAGAAAAGAAACAGATGATACAAACTCAAGTAAAAGCAAGAGACCATTTATTAAATAGGTCTATAACCCTACAATAGGTCTCATTCTTATTCCTATTTTACAGATACTGAATTTGGAGAGACTAAATTAAACAGCTACTAAGAGGTCAAGCAAGCTTCCACCCAAGTATCCTTCTCTGGACTTTTGAAGGTTTATGGTCCTTCTTCCCCTATGGTTGAGCTTAGTCCATCTTAAGAGAACTGGTTGTGAACTAAAAATGAGTATGTGTAGAAGGATCAGATTCTTCTGAAGGTTCAGTGGACAGAGTGAGTGGAGTGCTGGAGACTCAGACATCAGCATAGTCAATTTTCCAAAAATTGGGACAGAAGCTGAGCAACCTGGATGAACACAGGCATGGGGATGAGTTCCAAGAGTGACAGCCAATAGTTCCAAAATCAGCTCACAGATGGAGGCCAACTCAACTGTTGGGAATCCCAGAACCAGACTACCAAGGCAGCCTTCCACTGATGCTATTCTTTCTTTTCCTTACTTAAGGCTCTCTGTGTAGCTCCTGATAGGAATCTGCACAAAACCTGAAAATGGCTACAATATGAGACTGCAGAATGAGCCTGACCCCCTCAGTGGTCTGGGAGGACCAAAGTTAGTCTGTCAATTCTCAGTTGGGTGAGCAAGCAGTGACCTGAGGGCCTTATGCAAATCAGAAATCTTACTGAAAGGATATAAACGAGCTCAGAAAACTTGGAGATCTGGAGAAGCTGACTTAGCCAATTCTCTATGACTTCTGCTTCTTTGCATTTTGCCTCCAAATTCAAAGTATAGGATTATCAGTCCACCTAGCTGAGCCATGGTCATGGTCAGCCTTGAGCTAGATTTTGGTCATGTGACTGGTTTGAACCAATCAGACTCACAAAGGCCTTTAGATGCAGGGGAGAAGCTTAAGTCCAGGATTCTTCTTAGGCGCACAGAAAGATGGTCTTTGAGTTTTTCTCTTTGTTCAAGAATGATTCCTTGATGGGAAACCTGGATAGCTGCCCAACTATTCAGATCTCAGGAGGACCATTGTGTGGTGGAAATGGGTGTCAGGCAGAGGGACGCTGACTAGAGTGAATGGAGACTGAGCACAGAGCTAATTTTCTTAGGAAAATACAACTGGGCTGGAAAAAGTAAAACGAAAAATTGAAGAAAAAGAAAAGGGGCCTGGAAATAGAAGTTGAAATGAAAGGTGAAATAGAGACAAAGAAAATTTAGTGGAGAGACAGATTAGGAAAGAAAGAAGAGACGGTGAAAGATGAGAGAGAAAAAGAGAGGATATCTGATGGAAAGTCTAGAAGGAAGAGAGAATCTAGAAAGAAGAAGGGAAAATCTGGAAGCAAGGGAGATAGAGAGAGGGCGATATCAAAGTAGGAAAATCAGGAGTCCAGTTTTCTTGAACAAGGTTAATTATCAATCCATTCTGTGGCATTAAACAGGTCACATTTTACCCCCTCCCATTCCCCTGACCTCTTGGGTAAAGTAGTGCTAAGGTACCTACTCTTGGTCTTGGGCAAAGTAAAGGAGAATGTTAGCTTAAAATATCAAATGTAATACTTACAGGATAGATGTCCTAGAAATGATATTCCCATTTTGTCAACTGAGCTCAACTTCCCTATCTGTAAAATAAATCATCTGGGGTGTTCTCTAGCAGTCAAAAATAAAGCTGGCAATATGAGAAGCAGAGATGGAAACAAAGATGAAGGAAACATATCCATTGCCCTCACAGAACTCAAATTCGAAGAGCAGTCTGTACCACCTGTTATGGGATCATGAAGGGAACTTTTACTGCCACTCTGCAGAAGTCATAGAGAGTTTCCAGAGAGAGTGACATTTGGAATGAGATGTAGAGAAAAAGAAATTTTCTAAATAGAGAAGGGCTTTTCACACAGCAAATGACCGGAGGAAAGCAGAGATAGGAATAAGCAGGGTGTGTGCCATGAGAAGGAAGTTAGATGCAAGGAGGTGGTGGCAGGAGTATCAGCTGGAATCAGATCTTAAAGGGAACTATGTGCAAGATTATGAAGTTTTGTGTTAACTGTGAAGCTATCACAACTCACCAAAGGATTTTAAATAGAAGAGTGAAACACTTGGGTTTAGAAATGATCCTGGAGCTCTGTGAGTCAGAAGAAGTTGAGCCTGGATACGGAGAGTGGCTACTCTATTCATCCAGAAGATATCTGATAAATGTCTGGGGGAAAACAGTCCCAATAACAATGGGACTGGGGAAGACAGGAAAGAGCTGGGTGAGGAAATCTCAGCAGGTACATTCACAAATTCCCCATGAGAAAACTGAAAGACCCTCATGACTCCTTATGAATGGCAGTGGTGGTCATCTGCCCCATCCTTATTATTAGCACTAGTCTCTCTATGTGGTTTTTCCTTTCTTGAGATAAGAACAAAAATGTGTCCTTTATTTATCAACATTTGGTTAATACTGTACTTATTAAACCATTTAAAGAAGTCACTATATATTTTAGTTGTTTGTTTTTAGGTATGTTGTATAATTCATAAGTAGCAAATGCTTGGAGGATGAAGCTGTTATACACTCAAGAGAAATGTGTTAGGATAAAGAACCAGACACCCCTTGAAACTAGAAGTTTCTAGGAGACTTCCTAGATTGAGCCTCTGAAGCCAGACATGTCTATAGCCCTATCCACCAATCTATTTTCACTTTATATAGATAGGTAAACTTTTAGATGCAGTTTCCTGGCTGGTTTCTGGTGATACTTAATACATTCTTTATTATCCAATATACTCATTAAATTATCATTAGAAATGCTCAGTGAGATGAGAGGAATCAAAGGAACATGTTTGTCTGACAATTTCCATCACATGGAAGAATAGGTGCACAAGCTTGTTTTTTGTGGTCCCCAAAGATGGAACTACCACTGGTGGGCAGAAGTTGCCTGGGGGAAGATTTCAGCTTATCCTCAGGCTGACTAGAGAACAAAGAATCTGTCAAGCAAGAAATGAATGGTGCACTCCTATAAAATAGGCTGCACTTTTATTGAGCACCTACTATATTCTAGGTACTATGCTGGGACTCTATAGCCATCATCACTTTGAAACCTTGTACCTCCTCTATGGGTTCAGGATGCTTTTCCACTTCTCAGATCAGTCATTCAATGCTCACAGGGATTAAATGAATTGCCCACAGCAGGTAAACAACAGATCCGGGAGTCAAGTCCAACCCCAGACCTCAATCAGGCTGTCTGCTTGTCATCCTGATGTTTCCCTGATGGAGGTGTGGGTGGCCTGTTCCTGGAACTATACAAACAAAGGCAGAATGACCAAATGTCTGGGAAGCTGTAGAAGGGATTTGGCCTTGGACAGGGTAACAGCCCAGATGAACCCAAACCTTCCTCCTAACTCTGAGTATCTCTGATTTTCAAACAGCAAAATGCAACTGAAATGAATACACTGTGGAGTCCCCACACTATCTAATAAAAGAGTAATATTCAAATTGACCATATCTGCACTACACCCACAAGCCAATCAGGAGAGAGTATGCAAATTACCCCAACCAAGATGGCTGCAGCCAGGAAGCAAGCAGCAGGGAAGCTTGGGTTTCCCCGGTGATGGAGGAAGCCAAACTTTCCACACACCCTAGCAGGCCAGGCCTCCACTCAAGTCTACAAAGTTTCAATTATAGAAGATAAATAAATCCCAACAGAAATGACTGCCACCACGGAGTGAGCAGGAGGCTTGGCTCCACTCCAGGCTACAAAAGTTCAATTGTAGAAGATAAATAAATCCCAGATACCAGGGCCTCTGCTTGGGTCACCGGGAGGGCACGGCCAGCCTGCAAACCATCACAGGCCCCTTGCCCAGGCCAATCTATACCCCAAGGGAACCCAGATCCTGATCTGGGACACCCTTCAGGGCAAACCAGCTGCCCTCCACCCATGCACCAGGCTTCTATACTATCTAATAAAAGAGTAATATGCAGATTGACCATCACTCCAATATACAAGATGGCTACCCCCATGTGGTCAAAGATCCTGTCCTCATGTGAACACAAAATGGCCACCACAAGATGGCCAGCAGGGGAGGGCTGTTGGAAGGGGCCAGGCATGCGAGGGAGGGCAGTTGTGGGTGATCAGGCTAACAAGGGAGGGCAATTGGGAGGGACCAGCCCTGCAAGGAAGGGCAGTTAAGGCAATCAAGCCTACAGGCTGGCAGAGGAGGGAAGTTAGGGGTGACTGGCCCTATAGGGAAGGGCAGTTGGGGATAACCAGGCCTACAGGGAAGGGCAGTTAGGAGTGACCAGGCCTGCAGGGGAGAGCAGTTATGGGCAAACAGGCTGTCAGGGAAGCAGTTAGGCATCAATCATACTGGCAGGGGAGTGGTTAGGGGTAATCAGGCTGGCCGGCAGAAGCAGTTAGGGGCAATCAGGAAGGCAGGTTGGTGAGCAGTTGGGAGCCAGTGATTGTGACAGGGATGTCTGACTGCCCGTTTAAGCCAGTCAGCCATCCCTCAAGGGGTCCCAGATTGGAGAGGGTGCCGGCTGGGCTGAGGATACCCCCATACACGAATTTCATGCACTGGGCCTCTAGTATGCAATAAATGGCAACACTAGCTTGTATAAAGGGAACTTATCTGAAACATAAATGATTTTTCCCCTTAAAAACATGAGAAAAAGCAGAAACTATAACAGGAAGCAAACACATATTTTATAAAACATTTAAGTTCTGTTTTAGCTATTCTTGCATGTTTTCATGTTAAACCGATTTGTGAATTATTTTCTCACTTCTTTTTTTTCCACATGAAATGTACCCTCGATTATATGACAAGAAATTATATGGTGCTAATAATTTATTTAAAATCTGATCCATGTCTCACATTCATTCTGCATTATGAAATCAAGTAGATGCAGAGAGGAATTTTTTTGCTCTGAACTTTCTGACCACCTCTATTGTGGAAGAAAGAGTAATAGCAGGTATCGAGGGTGCCAATTACATGGTGATGTACAAACCTGCTGAAGAAAAATCTATATGGTATTTTAATGTTAGTCAAACAGAACAACGAAGTTTAAATTAGCTTGAAGCTACTAAAAATTCTAGCTATGGTTCTGCCTTCATTGTATGGGAGGATGAAAAATAGCTTTACAGAAAAATATATGTCTATCTTGTTTGTGGATAGGCAGCCTAAAGCCTCTCTTTTGCTGATGCTAAAGGTTCCAATTTTTGTTTGTTCATTGCTCTATTTCTCCTTCCATTTCTTCTTTCACTTATTTTTGTCTCTTGCTCATTTTTCTTACTACTCATATCTCTTCCCTTCTTTCAAACATCTTCTTTTACTTTGTTTTATATTAAGTCATCTATTTGGTTTATAAACTCATAGAATCAGAAAATGTTAGAACTCAGAGAGCTCTAATTTTTTTTTTTAAAGTGGTGCTTTGGAAGAAAAATCAAATGCAACCACTGTGTGGTACAAATGAGTGGATGGTAGGAAGGAAGGTTTGAGGTCTAGAAAGAGAATATAACTTGTTCAAGGCCACCCAAAAATATGTTAAGGGAGTTGTCTCGTCAGGAGTGAGTCACAGAGGAAAGGGTTTGGGCTAAAGTAGGAAACTAGTATTTTCACTGCCATAGTCTCTGTCCATTATCTGGAAAATCCAGATGGCATAATCACACTTCCAAAACACTTCTTTTTTATGTATGGGGTGGGCAAAAGTAGGTTTACCGTTGAGAGTATGCAAAACATGGTTTATCCCTGTATTATTATTTTACATATATTTTTAAATTATTGTATTATTTAGTAATAAGGCCTGGTGCACAAATTTGTGCACTAAGGAGAGGGGGTTCCTCAGCCCAGCCTGCCCCCTCTCGCACACTGGGAGTCCTCAGTGGATGTTCTACTGAGGCAACTGAGCTGATCAGGGGAAGGCGCCAGCTCCATCACCCTGCTGCTGTAGCCACTACGAGTCACCATAGCCACCAAGGTGTTTTCATCAACACAGACTCCAGTCCCTTTCACTATGAAAAAATGACAACTTTCTTTAGACATTTTTAAGATGTGTCTTTCATAGAATATGACATTTCTTTCTTTCTTTTTTTATCCTTTATTTTTTTATTGGGGTGTGCTGGAGGCAGCCAGTCAATGATTCTCCCTCATCTTAGATGTTTCTAGCTATTTCTCCCTCTCCCTTCCCCTTAAATCAATAAAAATATATACTATTAAAAAGTTAGTTTTGTTTCTTTGTTCTGGTTAGTAGGATTGTAGATGATTTTTTTTCACAGAAAATATCACTGTTCATTAAAAACTCAAACAATATAGAAAAGTTCAAATAAAATGGTTAAAATCACCTAGGATGCCACCACTAAGCAATCCTATATAATAAAGATGTAACATGCAAATTGACCCTCATGCCATCACAAGATGGCTACACCCACAGTGGAGGCAGAGTTCCATAATACAATATGGTTGCATCCACAGCAGAGGCTGGGTTCCTGTAAGGAGCCATAATGAGACCTGAGGCTGCATGGTGCCTGGCTGGGGCAGGGGACCTGAGGCTGCGCTCCCTACCCCACCACCCAACAGGCTTGACAGGGGACCTCAGGCTGCACCCGCTGCCAGGCAGGGCTTGATAGGGGACCTCAAACCACACTTCCTGACCCAACACTGGGCCGGGGGACCTCAGGCCACACTCCCCCACCTGGTGGGGCTTGATAGGAGACCTCAGGCCATGCCTTTCACCCAAGGCTGGGGCACCTGAGGCTGTGCCCCCCAACCCAGCGTCTATCCAGGGAACCTCAGGCTGCACCCCCGGCACCAGCACTGGGCCTGGGGACCTCAGACCATCTCCCCCATCTGGTAGGGCTTGACGGGGGGCCCCAAGGCACACCCTCAGCCTCAGCACCAGGCCAGGAGACCTCAGACCACGCCCCATGCCCTGACGCAGAACGGGGGACCTGAGGCTGCATCTCTCACCCAGCGGGGTTTGAAAGGGAACCTGAAGCTACACCCTCACCCAGTGGGGCTTGATGGGGGACCTGAGGCTGCGTCCACCACCAGTGCTGGGCTAGGGGACCTGAGGTTGTGTTGCCTGCCCAGTGGGGTTTGAGGGGCCAGCCAGGTCTGGATCTCGTGTGATTTTGAGGTGCATGTGGGTGGGCTGGGATTTGATTCTGGGTCCCATGGCGCACCCCAGACTCTGGCATTTTACTAATTTTCTTTCATCTCTGACACTTCTATTATATTAAAATATTTCCTCTAATTAATTCCCTTGTAATGTGCATGAATTTTGTGCACTGGATCACTAGTAGTTATTAAGAATGGCCACATGTCTGTCTTTCCAGATTTTTTTCTTGGCCAGGAAACATACTCATCTTTGCATTTTCCAAAATTTATATACATTCCATGTATTAATTTTATAGTACACTAAAAAGTTTTAATTAGAAAAGTCATTTAGATGATGAAAATCTTTGGAATGGCAGAGATTTGGAAGGATCAGAGATTTGGTTATCTATCTGGCATGTCTGTCTGTCTTTCCCCAAATTCTGCTCCCTTCTAAGAAAGATGAAAAGCTGAGACATAGACTTTACTCTGTAATGACTAGGAAACAGTGGAGAACTTTGAGCAGCCCTTCAGGACTTTGAAACAGGATCATATGAACAAATCAGAAAGTTTCCTCTATAGCATAGCATGCTCAAAATTTAACCCCTGTACCACCAGAACCAGGGTCTTGTTAGAAATGAAAAGTCTCAGGCCCCACTCAGACTTAATGCAAGACTCTGGGAGTGGAGGAATCACCCATCTAATTTTCAGTGACTCTGCTGCAGGCCAGAGCTTGAGAACCTCTGCATTCTCCTATATTTAAAGAACATATTCAGTGAGCTAGAGATGGTGGTGAGAGCAAAAGCCCCATCAATCATCAAGGTGAGATATGAGGAAAGGCCAAACTCAGGTGGGAATCATAGCTCCTGGAAAAGTACAGCTGTCAGAAGCCCAGTCCTGCCATGCCCAGTGTCTGGGATTGGTTAAGCTGGTGATCCTGGGCCTCCAAATTACCACCTGCCAATCTATATTTATGTATTAGTATAGCAGGACTTCTGAATCAATTATTTTTTTGGCATTAGTGTAAATCTTTCTTAGAACAAGGCAGAGTAGGTTAATATGAATAAATTCATTTTAAAAATTGGGTTTGCCTATTAATTCCTAAATCAAAGTGCCTGCCTTCTTGTGCACATTAATATTTAAAAAAATAAAAACCTCCCTAGCTTGTCATCCAATCTGCATGTGTTCCAAAAAGAGAATGCTTCCATGTGGCCATGCATTTTAGTTCTTACCAATCCTCTAAATAAGGAAGTGTCTGTAGATCAATAATGAGTCTTTCATCTACTCTGATCCCCGAGCCCTAATTTTGTTGGAGTTCAGTTCCCCAAGCCCCCTCCCCCAAGTTGAAAGATGACATTGTTCACCACAATGATTCCCTCAGGATTCTCCCACGTCATGCCTGCCAAGTCCCAATGACAAGATATAGGGGACAGTTAGACTATTACATACTCTCTCTGCCACTTTCAATCAAGCCTAATGCAATCAGAAACACATGACTACATCAACACATCTCCTTTAATCAAATGTGATTAAGTCAGTCATTAGTTTTTCAAGACAAATAAAGAATACTAGTGCTTGTATTCTAAATGTAACCGCCCTTCTTCTTATGTGATTTGTTAAGAAAGGAAGCCCTCCTACCTCGGAATTTAAGGCCTTCAGAGGTCTTTGTACTTTCTCTCTTGGTTTTTATTATAATAAAGCATCCTGGGTTTGTATGCTCAATTCCTTCTTCCCTGTCCCCCTCTCAAAGCCCCCCTGTTGTCAAGCAGAATTTGGCTTCAGCTTGATCAGGATGATTTCATTATCCCATTGTTACCGTTATGACTTGGGCAATTAGTAGTTTATAAGTATAAATTTATGGCAATCTGTGATCCAGGCACATTGGCAGTAGTCAGGGCATAATAAAAACCCAATCAATTTCTTTCATTTAATATGTAGGCTGTGACCCTAGTTTTGATTAGAACTCTTAGCTATTTCATCTTTAAATAAAAAAAAAGAATGTCTGCAAGCAATTATATGGTATGTTAATTGGATATTCCTTTTTATCTCTATTGCTACTGAATGTATTACATTGCTAACGAAATCGTTGTTTTCTATTTCTGTCTCTTTCTCAATGTCTCTCTGCCTCCCTCTCTGTGTCACTGTCTTTGTCTCCCTACTTCTCTGTCTACTCTATTTTCCCCCCTCTCCCCTCCACTCTAAATGCTCCCTGGCCATACACAGCTTGGCTAAAATTAACAGGGGGCTCTAAGTGCCCATCTTTTCTCTTCCCTCCCCGACTTGGGAAGCCACCATCCTCATGGGGTACCCCTTTCTATCAAGCCGTTCAGGCATTGTGGAGCTAAAGTCACCAGGTTACCTAGAAGGTCTAGCATGCAGCAGGTGCTCAATAATTAGAAAAAGAATGAAAAGGGCCACAACATCCCCTGTGTTTCAACCACATTGTCACTCTCTGTCTCAGGACACTTTGTTGAGACCTGCTCTGTTTTTCCAGAGTAATAGTTCCTTGCAGCATCTACATGTTTAGGTCTACACCCTGAAAGGTGGAAGCACAGGAGATTAAAGAGGACTCTATAATCCCCAAACAGGGGTCCCAGGTGGGGCAGAGTCTCTGTCATGCACAAAGAGCTTCTTATATGGGTTATGTGAATGATTTTCTAAGCCGGGATGAGCCAGTACCTGGAAAGTGGGCTCTAGAGTTTTTGCTTGATTTATAAATTTCATGAACGGATACTTCTGTAGTGCTTAAGATCCCTCATTCATCTAGGCAACAACTGAGTTCTAAACTTCTTTTCATATAGAGACATCAGAAAAGGTATTGTTTTGGTTTTCTCTCAGTGTCTTCCCTCCTGAGGACTTTCCACTTCCTTCCCAAGCTGTACCTATGGCTCTCCAATTCCTACATGACTTTTTTCCCTGTATCCCATATTTTCTTCCTTTTCTGTTTTATTCCTTTGCAAAGGACATTCTGCTGTAGCATCATGAGAAAGGGCACATGGGAGACTGTTTTTAAGACTTGGTTTGTCTGAAAATACCCTTGTGTTATCCTCGTATACAATGACGATTTGGTGTGATTAGGATTTGAAGTCATTTTTCTCCAGGATTTTCAATGCATCGCTTCAAGTATTCCAGCCCCTTCCCTCCTCCCCCATACTGCTGTGGAGATGCCTGATGCCCTGATTTCCAGTCCTCAGTGTGTGACTTTCTTCCCCTTCTCCCCATAAGCCCAGTAGCTTCTAGGATTTTCTTATCCTATGTCCTGAGATTTCTCAGTGATGTGCTGTCCTCAAATAAGCCTTTTGTTCATTCTCTTTCTCAACCCTCAGTGAACCCTTGCAACATGGAAAGATATTCTTCAATCGTGAGAAATGTTTCCTGTACTATTTTTCTGATAATTTTCTCTATTTTCATTATTTGCAAGCCATATTAACCAAGTGCTACAATCTTATTTTCTATCTCTAATTTAATTATCTTTTTTCCACTGATTTTTTTCTCTTTGTATTGTCTTTTCCTTTCAGTTTTCACTTTTATCTTCCAACACTTCTAATGATTTTTCACTATTCTGACTATATTTTTAATTTCTTTGATGACCACACTTATTCACAACATCTTGTTCCTGTTCCAGATTACAATACCTTCTCTTTTCTTGCCAAGAGGATTGCTACAGACCTGCCTGACTCCAAAGACAATCTTCTGATGATGCCATTCTGCCTAAACAACCATCTTTTCTTGGTTTTCATAGTCCATTCCTTTGTGAATCCTGGAACCTACTGAAATTGCTTTCTTCGGTCGATTATAAAATGAAGTGTGTGCTACATGAGGGCAAAGACCGCATTTCTGGAGTCACAATTGCCTGCATGAAAAGGTGTTCTAGAAATATTTGGTGAATGAATGAATGAATGGTATAAGAACTGAGTTCCCTGACTTTAATGAAACAGCCAAATAAGAGTAAAATGGATGCTTTCTAGTTCTTATGTAGTCAGACATTCAGCAGCTCTTGACATGATAAAACAATTTCTGAGTGAGTGTGGTCCTGCCCTCCCTTCCGCCTAATGCAAATGGGATCCTCTAAGAAATTGCAGAAGCAGGAGGTGCGAGGTGTTTAACAGGGCTGTCCAATGAGCTCATTTATAATGTTAACAAACCAAATTTCAAAACAAGCTCAGAGGCCCGACTGGACCTGTCAGCCAGGAGAGGCAGCTGTCGGTTAGGATTCATGGTGGCAGGCCCTGCCCTGAGGGCCGGCCTGGCAAGGGGGGCCTGGTTGGGAGGGAGTGAGAAGATAACAGAGATAAATCTAAATTCATTCGAGAAGCAGTCATACTCAATGACATATTCACTGACTTCTTCAACAGCTCATTTGATAATGTTCTCTCTGCACTATTCATTTTTCTGAAAGATGAAAGCTGGCTGAGGATCTCATCTGCTCACTGATGCAGAGAAAGGATTTGAAATTAACACACACACACACACACACACACACACACACACACACACGAAAGGGGGGAGCAGATGGGGGGGAAGAGAACACATTCTGATGACCAGTTTTATAGTTGCTCTGACACAGGAGACCCAGCAGCCTGGAGTGAGGTCACCTTTAATTAGTTATGCATTCTAATTCAACAATATGCCAAAGGGCAGATAAAAGGCTCAGTAGGGAGGGGGACATCAATCATGATAATGAATAGCTTGAAGAATGTGATGTGCCTGGTGAGGGGCAGGTCAGGGCTTGCAATGGGAGGGGAGAGAGGTCAGAACCTTACCTAGGGGCCAGGTGCTGCTTTCTCAGCCTGTCCTGTCTCATGGTGCCTAAGGCACCCATCAGTGGGTGTTTCCTGAGTACCAGTCCCTATGCGGGATCTAGAGATACTAGAGAAACTGAGACAGAGGTCAAGTACCATCTTCCAGGGAGGAAGAGAACACATGAACCTTGAACTTGAATGTGTACACTCACTGTTCTGTGGTGCGGGCTCTCCTCTGACAGCACCCAGTGGCAGAGAGGACCAGCTCTTCATTGTTAACATGAGGCTCTCAGGGGCATCTTAAACAAATGGATATTTTGTGCTGCAGTATTAAGAGTATGGGCTTTGGAATCAGTCAAATCTGGGTTTAAATCCTGACACTTGTATTGTATAGCAGTGTGACCATGAGCAATTGACTTTGCATGTCTAGATCACATTTTTGTTCTTGGTAAAACGAGGGTAATAAAATCTCCCTTTTAGGGTTAAATATTATGAGGATCAAAATCTTAGGTGCAAATGCCATGGTGCCCATTCCCCTATCCTGGCAGGTAGAGGCCTTGCTGGGAGGGGGAGGAGTTTATCCAAAGTTTGGGGCAGGATATGGAAGGAGAGTCCGTCTTTCTCATTATAACTCTTCATACTGCAGCACGAAACATCCATTTGTTTAAGAAGCCCTCTGATAGCCTCACATTAACAACCAAGAGCTTGGCACTATAGGGTTTTGCTGAAAAAATAATGCACCGAAGGTTTGTGGTATATATAGTAGTTACTTATTCATGTTTGTTCAATGAATAGAATGTTTTTTCAGCAAAATATGAGTAAATGCTCTTATAAAGGGTCATCAATCCATAGAAAGCCAGAGAGAGAGAGAGAGAGAGAGAGAGAGAGAGAGAGAGAGAGAGAGAGAGAGAGAGAGAGAGAGAGAAGCAAACAAGAGAGACAAAATAGAGTCAAGACAAATGTTAAGAGGCTTAAAGCCAACAGATAGGATTCCTTAGCAGTTCTTGAGCCAAAGTTTAGATGGCTTCAGCAATCTTTTATCGGATTCCTAAAACCCCTAACAGGGACTACTTAGAAATATTTAAAATGCCACACAATGAGCCTAGGTTAATAGGCACTCTGTACAATGTTACCTCCTTTTCCAAGATCACTTGGCAACCAAGGAGCTGACTCGGGATTCTCTTCAAGAGCACAGGGAAAAGCCATCACTGTATTTCCAAGATAAAATACGTCAAGTATTCAGTTTTCCCTTCTTGCTCTTCACAATGACCTTCATTGCCTTATATCAAAGATTCTGTTACTAAATAACACCAAATTCATTAGGTGTCAGAAAGAAGGAAGTATATCAGGAAAATGTTAATTGTATAACAAAATATGAGCATCAGAACTTAATAATAACAATAAAAGCAACAAACAGTGGCCAAAATGTGGAGAGAAGACTGAAAATAAGTTCCAGCTCTCTCTGAGTACAGTAGCCAATTAATTTCAAGCCATTTTTTGTTGCTGTTGTTGTTGTTAATCTTATAATCAGACTAGAGGACTGGTGCACGAAAATCAGCCTGCACTCTCAGCCTGGCCTGTACTGTTTCCAATCCGGGACCTCTCGGGGGATGTCTGACTGCCAGCAATCAAATATCACTGTCAGAATCCAGGACTGCTGGCTTCTAACCACTCACCTGCCTGCCTACCTGATCACCCCTAACCATTCTGCCTGCCTGCCTAATCACCCCTAACTGCCTCTTAACTACCTGCCTGATTCCCCTAACCATGCCCCCCTGTTGGCCTGATCGCTCCTAATTGTTCTCCCTTGCCAACTTGATTGCCCCTAACCACCTCTGCCTTGGCCCCTGCTACCATGGTTTATTCCAAAGCACATCCAGAATGATGTCCAGGAGACATCCAGAGGGCGTCCAGTTTATCCAGTATAATTAGCATATTACTCTTTTATTAGTGTAGATAGCTCTTCACCTCACAGGAGAGTGAGGAAGCAACCTGAGAATTATTATTTATGTTGTTATCTTATTAGGAACTTTTAGCCCATTTATATCTGATGTCAGGACTAAGTTTTATATCAGCAATGTGATAACATTTGTTGCTTTTGTGTTTTCTTGTGCTAAGGGTGATGTTTTTGTCTTGTGAGTCTTATTTATCAGGAACAGAAGAAGCCTCTCTACTTTCTCAGAGGTAATGTCACTTTATTTTACAGGTATAGAAAGATGGCACCTCTGACCACATAGGCACTTGTCTCTTATTTCTGTGTACCTGCTCCATTTATGCCTCTTGTGGCACACAGCCTTCTGACCTCATAATTCCCCGCTCACTGGAGGCTTGGGCCATCCATGGAGCTAGTCCAACATAAGTGCTGCACAGATTCTTCACCTTATTGTTCAAATTCCCAAGCAGAAGAATGCCAGTGGTTTAGGCCAGCCTCTGAGCGACACCCATTGGATTCCTTTTTCATCCTGGTGTGTGGGTCAAATGGTACATTCTGGCTGCTGCCACTCTGGGCAGGCGACTCAGTCTCATAGCAGGAATGTGTACAGGAATGCTGTGGTTGATGATTATTGTTTCTAATAATGTCTTTTTAAAATTCATTTGAAAGGAATATATTACTTTTTATTCTATTAGAAATTATCTTCAAGCTATATTTTATTTAAAAGGGCTTTTTGCACTTTTATTTATTTACTAGAGAACCGTTGCAGGAAGATTCCTGCAAGAATAGAACTTCCTGCGGCCTGAGCAAAGCTCCCCTCCCTTCTCCACTACCTCGCTCTCTGGTGTCTCCACTGTCTTGCTTCCTTCTCTGCTGCCTCTCTTCCTCTTGTCTCCTCTGCCTTGCTCCCTCCCTTCTCCCCTGCCCCACTTGCTTACTTCTCCACAGCTTTGCTTCCTTCTGCAGTGCTTGGCTTCCTTCTACTGCACACAGATATGCAAATTAACCACCATCTTGGTTGGGTTAATTTCCATACTTGTTTTAATTGGCTTGTGGGTGGGGCTTGTGGGTGTGGCAAATGTACAGTCAATTTTCATATTGCTCTTTTATTAGATAGGATTTTAAAATTTTATTGTTGAAAGTATTACATATGCCCTCTTTTCCTCCCATTGACCTCTCCTAGCACCTCCCTCCCCCACCTCAGGCCTTCACTTGCCTATTGTCTGTGTCCAGGGGTTATACATATATGCATACAAGTTCATCAGTTGATCTCTTCCCACCCACCCTCCCTTGCCTTTAACAGTTTTCATCAGCTTTGAGAACGAATAAGTCCTTTTGGTTCCTGCCCATATTTGATGAAGAATGAAAGTGCAAATTATATTCTTTCTCAGATTCAAACTTTCTGTGATGTTCCCTTATCCTCAGGAGATAGCCAAATTCCATATGGTCTGCTAAGCCCTGCTTTCTTTGGCTCCTCAGTCACCTCAGTCTCTCTTTGTCCCCCTCATTTCTCTTCCTTTTTCTCCCAATGGCTGCCCTCTCTCATTCTTGCCTCTAGGCCTTGTCATAACCTGTTTCCTCTACCAAAGACATTCCCTTACCCATCTTTCTAAATGCAACCGCAGATCTTTGTTGACCTTTAGCTTTTTGTAAAAGATACCTTTTGGCTCATCTTTGTCCCACCGGTAATTCTCCTAAAGAACTTCCATAGGGTGAACCAAAGGTGAAATTGATTATAGTGGATTGAATAGTGAATAGTGACCCCTAAAAAGATATGTCCATATATTAATTCCCAGGATTGGGGGAAGGATCTCTGCAAATATTATTAAGTTGGGCTAATCTTGGATTGTCGGGGTAGGCCCTAAGTCCAATGACAAGTATCTTCCTTATAAAGTAGAGAGAAGAGAAGAAGACACACACATAGAGGCATTCACAGAGGCAGAGATGAGATGGGTGATGCAGACACAAGCGGAGGAAGCTGGCAATACCAAAGCTAGAAGAGAAGCAGATTCCTCTCCAAAGCCCTGTAGATACCTTGTGTTTTACATTTCTGGCCTCTAAAACTCAGAGAGAAAACATTTCTATTGTTTTAAGTTACAATAATTGGAGCAATTTGTTACAGCAGCCCTTGGAAATTAATGCAAGGGTGTTTGGGTCATGGGCATGCATGGACTTGCCTTATCTGTGATGACATTCATTCTGAATTTCATTTCATGCTGGTCTTTAAAGGGAAGAAGCTAGAGCCCAATATCTGACATTTTCTCCTCTCCTCATCCCCTTTTAAAGGCAATCTGGGTTTCTGTGTTGGCATTTACCTTGGCAGTTTTAGTAAGCTAACAGGATCCTTTCAACTATTATCTTCTTTCTGTTTAAACCAATGGTTCATTCTAGTCCATTGGCTGGAATCTTATGTCTTAATCTCTCTCTCTCTCTCTCTCTCTCTCTCTCTCTCTCTCTCTCTCTCTCTCTTTCCCTCTCTCTCTCTCTCTCCCCCCTCTCTCTGTGTGTATGTGTGTGTGTTCTCTGTCTCTTCCTCTCCTCCTTCTCCTCCTTCTCCCTTTCCTTCTCCCCCCTTCCCTTTTCTCTCTGTCTTATCTCCACTCTCCTCACACTTCAGAAGTTTCCCTGAAATTAAAGCACACAGCCAGTGTGCCCTGTCTCAAGTGGAGAGCCAAATTTCATTACCACTTGGAGCACTTTAAATCAATATTTGGGCATTTAATGATTTTGCTCATTTTATTTGAATACATTAGAGAAGTCTGATAGGCCTATTAGGGTCCCTATGATTAACATCTTTGAATCAGCAAAAGGTGCCAATTTTAAAAAATCGGCTTATTTCAAGCCCACCATAAAAATCTGCATAATTTAGCAATTATTTTATAATTTTGAATATATATTAAAAAGTAGTTTTCAGTGTTTAATTAGAAGATATAGTCAACATATTTTAAAGCGAGCTACTGCCTCTAAATACTCAGAGTTGAAAGAAAGAAATATTTGGGGCCGGCTCCAATTTGTAAAGCTCCCTCACTCCATATTTCTGCCCAAGGCACACATGACCCTCAGTCATCCTGCATGTCCCTCATTAGAATCAAATTTATAACTAATCTCCTAGTATCTCTCCTAGAGGCTCTGTAGTGAAACCACCACAATTAATAAAGAGGCTAGGTCCTAAAAATTCAGTAACTTCTTTAAAACCTTAACCCCAAAGGCAGAAATCCTAGAGGCTTTCTGAATATGTTTCTAAGGAAGCCCAGGCTTAGACATAGTTCTGCTGGCTTCATGTAATAATTAGAGTTTGGGAAGATAGATGGAACCTACCTGTTTCCCCTGTCCTAGCCTCCCTCACCCGGCACCCACGACATAGTCATGTCTTCCAAGTACAAACTCATAACTAAATGAGTGTGAATGAGTGTGTGTGTGTGTGTGTGTGTGTGTGTGTGTGTGTGTGTGTGTCACTGAATCACTGTCACTAGTAGCTGGTTGTACTTTGTTCAGAGAGGTGTGAATAGGTCTGGCTAAGGCATCAACAAAGCCAGTTGGCCAACTGATAGTGGCAAGGTTTGGATCTGGCCTTAAAGCTAGAACAGGACATTGACCTGGTGAGACACAGGTGTTGAGAACCAGAAAATATTGTGAATAAATACAAAGGGATTACCTAGTCATTTAATGTTTGGGAGAAACAATACAGGACTACAAATAGGAAATAGACACTGGAAGAACTTGAGTTGAACATCAAGGCTGAGAGGAGTGGTAGCAGAATCTGGACAATGCCACTTCACCAGCAATGGGCACATGATGTGTGAGTTGGCTATGCTTACATAACAATCTGGGAAGATAACAGAAGCAGGAATATCTCACTCAGATGGTTTATCTCAGACCTAGACCTCCTTCACCATCTCCATCATTCCCCTTACTCTGGCCTATTTCTCAGAATTCACCCACAACACCTGACCCTCCTTTCTTTGCCTACCTTTCTGGTTTGTTTCAGCAGGAGCTTCCCTTTTCTTTTTTCTTATGTTATGTGATTTCTGCTCCTGAGCCTCCTGGTCCTTAGCCTCTTCTTCTGAGATCCAATGCTTATCACCTATGAAAATATAGAAGAGTGATGCTTTCATATAACCACTCAGGGTAACAAAAAAACAGAATTGGAAGCTGCCATGATGTCATTCTAAGAGGAAGAGGAAAAAATCCTATATAATAAAAGAGTAATATGCAAATTGACCATCACTTCAACACACAAAATGGCTACCCCCATGTGGTCAAAGATGGCTGCCCCCATGTGAACACAAGATGGCCACCACAAGATGGCTGGCAGGGAATGGGCAGTTGGGGGCAACCAGGCCTGCAGAGGAGGACAGTTGGGGAGACCAGGCCTGCAGCGGAGGGAAGTTGGGGAGAACCAGGCCAGCAGGGGAGAGCAGTTAGGGGTGACCAGGCCAGCAGGGGTGAGCAGTTAGCAGCAACCAGGCCAACAGGGGAGGGTAGTTAGGGCTGACCAAGCCAGCAGGAGAGGGCAGTTGCGGGGACCAAGCCTGTAGGGAAGGGCAGTTGGGGGTAAACCATGCCTGCAGGGGAGGACAGTTATGGGTGACCAGGCTGGCAGGGGAGGGCTGTTAGGAATGACCAGGCCAGCAGAAGAGGGCATTTAGGCATAGATCAGGATGGCAGGGGAGTGGTTAGGGGTGATCAGGCAGGCAGGGAGGCAAAGAGTTAGGAGACAGAGTCCTAGATTGTGAGAGGGAAACACAACTGCCCATATAGGCCCGATCCTGGTGGGCAGTTGGATGTCCCTCTATAGGTCCCAGATTGGAGAGGGTGCAGGCTGAGCTGAGGGACACACAACCCCCTCACCTCTGTGCTCAAATTTCATGCACCAGGCCTCTAGTTAGTAGCCAGACCCATTAGGCAGATATGCTTTAGGAAAGAAGGTGAGGCAATGTCCACAGGTTTTGTGTCTGGCTCAGTTATTGGTGTCAATGTGCTAATAACAGATTGAGTTATACAGGAATGCAATGCAAATTTCACCTCAGAAAGCTGCAAGCATTAACAGAACAGAGCAAAACAATTAGGATGACAGGCAAGTAGCCAAGGAGTCCTCTGGGAGAGAAAGGAAGATCAAAGATAAGGCTGAGAAGGAGAAGTTATAGAACTCATACAATAAAAAGAAGACCTAGAGTTGTGATGCCTCTAACTTCCCTTGACCTGTGGTTCTCTCACTCGCTAACTGCCAGTGCTTACTCACCTATATTAGGAAGACCACAGGAACAAGACAAACAATTGTAAGCTTAGACAACAGTACAGATTCTAGCCATTGTGCAGACTGACACAACTCTGAAAATCTCTTCTATCAACCACTGTTTCCTAATCCTAAGTACATTTTCCAAGCATCTCATATGAATCACAGAAACCAACCTATAAAATTATAAAGCAGAAGTTTGATATTACCTGAATCTGCTGATCCAATTTGAACTTCTGGATATTGAATCCTAGGCACATATCCTGACCATATATCTACCTCCACCATATGCCTCAAGCACAGGCAGAGGGAACACTCTTATTTGTGTTTCCATTATACATTTTTTGAGGCAATGAGTCTGAACTTGAATGCCTAATGAGCACCAGCCACAATCTGGGCACTGGTACCAAGAGATAAACAAGAAGTAGCCATTCACTTTCAAAATGAACAATCTTCATCCTAGCAGCATCATAGGTCCTATAATTGTTTCTGTCTTTATTACTATAATATGGCCAACTCAAATTCAGAGACAATGTCATTCTCCTCACATAGTACAGGTCTTAGCCATGATCTAAGACAGAACTTGGTTCAAATTTCAATACTACTGATTGCATGATCATGAAGAAGTTGCTTATGTCCACTAGTTGAGACTATTTTCCCTCACTCTTTTTTTTAAAAGTATATATTAGTATTGAGATGAAGGAGAGTGAGTGAGAGATAGAAGCATCAGTGATGAGAGGGAACCATTGATCAGCTGTCTTACACATGCCCCACACTGGGGATCAAGCCCACAACCCAGGCATGTGACCTGACTGGGAATTGAACCAGTGACCTGCTGGTTCATGGGTTGACATTCAACCACTGAGCCACTCCAATTGGGCCTTCTCCACACTTTACTAAGTCATTCTCAAGCATCCTTCAACATGCAGACCAGGGAGACTTGTTTTTCCTTTAGTGAAGGATTGATTGCTATGAAAATTGTGATCCCATATATATATAAAAGAAAATGAGAAAAATATGTACAACAGTGGTTTGCAGACATTAGAGAACAGGTGATGTGAGGTTGTAATTCCTGAGAGAAGAGAAACAAAGATTAGCTCTAAAATTACACCACCCTAGTGTTTGGAAGTGTTTGCATGCCATAAGGCAAAGGGAGAAAATCCAGCACAAAACTCATCAGTCTCTCTGAATTGAGGAGACAGAGATCAGAATTTGAGAATGGCCAAAATGTCTAGAATTTTCAGGGCAAACTACTGGAAAGAGAGAGCTACACAGAGAGACAAATTCTAAAGCACTTCAGTGGGTTCCCCACAATCTTCAGCTTAGTGCTGACTGGTCAATAAAAGCATGGGCAAGAACAAACCAAGGTTGGGAAAATAAGCACTAGGTAAAAAAAAAATCCCTACCTTTAATAGGTCAGAGAAGAGTTTGGTCTCTTCCGAGCCAGAGTAGAAAGGCATTGAGTAGTCTTTTTCTGGACTTAAAAAGAATGTGCTAGACCTATAATAACAAATCTAAAAAGCAAGCCTCAAAAGTACCAAACTCACCTACAATTTTGTAGTGTCTGTAAGAAAAAATTTGAACGTCCTTTAAGTAAATACATAAAAATCTATTGATCAAAATATAAAATCATAATATCTGATATCAATAAAAAACTATCAGGCATAGCCTAGCCAGCATGGCTCAGTGGTTGAGAGTTGACCTGTGAACAAGGAGGTCATGGTTCGATTCCCAGTCAGAGCATTTGGCAAGGTTATGGCCTCAGGCCCCAGTGTGGGGTTATGGAGGAGGCAGCCAAACTGTGATTCTTTCTCATCATTGATGTTTCTTTCTTTCTCTCCCTCTCCCTTTCTCTCTGAAATCAATAATAAAAATAGATTTTAAAAAATATATTAAAAATAAAATAAAATTTCTTCTAGCCCTAGCTAGTTTGGCTCAGTGGATAGAATGTCAGGCTGTGGACTACAGTGTCCCAGGTTCAGTTTTAGTCAAGAACACATACCTCAGTTGCAGGCTTCTCCCCAGACCCGGCTCATGCAGGAGGCAACTAATTGATGTGTTTCTCTCAGATTGATATTTCTCTCTCTTTCCCTCTCTCTTCCACTCCCTCTAAAAATCAATGGAAAACTATCCTCAGGTGAGGATTAAAAACAAAACAAAACAAAACATGAAAAAACCAAAAAATTACTAGCCATGTAAAAAACCATAAAGTATGACTCGTAGACCAATAAATAACAGAGAAGATGGAATTAGTAAACAAATACCTTAAAGCAATTATTATTATTCATATTCTTAAATTATGTAAAGTAAAACATGAATATAATGAAGATAAAAATTAAAAATATATAAAAGGGCCAAATGGAGCCTTTGGTGATTTTTAAAAATGGGGAGTATAAAACATATACTGTACGAGATTAATAGCAGATTAAATACTGAAAAAGAAAAGATTGGTGAATTTGAAATCTTTCAAAAACTACCCACATGAAGCACAAAAAAATAAATCATTCTCATTTTTTAAACCATTCCATTTTGGGGTTTCTTTTTTTAAATGTATTTTAATTAATTTTAGAGAAGAAGGGAAAGGGAGAGAGGGAGATAGAAACATCAAAGATGAAAGAGAATCATTGAATGGCTTCTTTTTGAATGATCTCTACCTGGGATGGAGCCCAAAACCCAGGCATGTGCCCTGACTAAGAATCAAACTGTGACCTTCAGCCAGGCTACTTTTGGTTTGTAATATTTGTACTCAGAAGCATCTTGATAAACTATATGTCTTTAGGTAAGTTAATTGCTCTGTACTTCAGTTTCCTTGCTTCTAAATTAGAAATAACAACAATCCTATCTAATAAAAGAGTAACATGAAAACTGACCATACCTTAAATCAAGCCACACTCATAGACATGCCCACCAGCCAATCAGGAGCAAATTATGTAAATAAACCCCAACCAAGATGGCTGCCACCACTGAGAGCAGGAGGGAGGCTTGGATTTCCTCAGCAACAGAGGAAGCCAAGCTTTCTGTCTGCCGTTGCCGGCCTAGGCCTGCACTCAATGCTACAAAGTTTCAATTACAGAAGATATATAATCCCAACAGAAATGGCGGCCGCCACAGAGCTGGAGAGAGAAGAGGCTTAGAGTTGCTGGGTTGATGGAGGAAGCCAAACTTCTGCAGCCTGAGCCTAGGCCTCCACTCTAGACTATAAAGTTTCAAACGGAAATGGCTGTTGCCACGGAGCGAGCAGAAGGCTTGGCTCCACTCCAGGATAAAAAATTTCAATTTTAGAAGATAAATTAAACCCAGGTCCCAGGGCCTCTCCTTGGGTTGCTGGGGGGTGTGGATGGCCTGCAAACCACCATAGGCCCCTTGCCCAAGCCATCCCACACCCCAAGGGAACCCTACCCTGATCCGGGACATCCTTCAGGGCAAAGCAGCCTGTCCCCACCCATTCACCAGGCCTCTATCCTATCTAATACAAGAGTAATTTGCAGATTGATCATCACTCCAACACACAAGAGGGTTGTCCCCATGTGGTCAAAGATCCTGCCCCCATGTGGACACAATATGGTTACCAAAAGATGGCCAGCAAGGGAGGTCAGTGGGAGGTTCCAGGCCTGCAAGGGATGGCAGTTGTGGGCCATCAGGCCAACAGGGGAGGGCAATTGGGAGGATCCAGGCCTGCAAGGGAGGGCAGTTGGGGCAATCAAGCCTGCAGGAGAGGGCAGTTAGGAGTGACCAGGCCGACAGAGGAAGGGAGTTGGGGGCAAACATGCTGGCAGGGGAGCAGTTAAACATCAATTAGGCTGGCAGGGTAGTGGTTAGGGGTGATCAGGCTGGCAGGCAGAAGCAGTTAGGGGCAATTAGAGAGGCAGGCAGGTGAGCAGTTTGGAGCTAGCAGTTCTGGATTGTGAGAAGGATGTCAACTGCCCATTTAGGCCCAATCCTACTGGGATTGGGCCTAAACAGGCAGTCAGACATCCTTCAAGGGGTCCCAGATTGGAGAGCGTGGAGGCTGGGCTGAGGGACACCCCTCCGCCTCCGCCCCCATGCATAAATTTTGTGCTCCGAGCTTCTAGTAATATAATAATAATAATATTTACCTAATAGAGTTTTTAGGCAGATTAAATGAGATTATACAAATAAAGTATTTAACACAATGTCTAGTAAGCACTGAATACATGTTGGCTGCTATTATTATTATTATTATTATTAGTATTATTATTATTAAACTAATATATTGTCTTTCTCCCCTGAAAATGAGGAAAATTCATGGCTGAAATAGATTTAGTTCAATCAACCAGTACCTCCTGGCTGCCTGCTGTATGTCAAGCGTTGTCACAATATCTGTGAATAAGTCTATCTCTCAAAGCTCACAGACTACAGGAGAATAGAGTTAAGAAAAGAGTCAATTATAATACTAGATTTAGCAATTTAACAATTTCTTTGACTTGTTAAGTATAGGGTGTCAAAGTTGCACAGAGAAAGGGACTTTAACCATGGCTTGGTAGAGTGTCAAGTCAATAAGAGCTATTGAGGAAAGTAACGTATAAGCTGGGGCCTTGAAAATACAAGTGAATTATCCAGATGAAAGGGATCCAGTAGAGCATTTGGAAGGTGTTCCAGGCAGAGTAGGGGAAAAACATAACCAAAGGCTAAGAAGCAAAGAAGAGCACAGGCCATGTAGGGACCTTCAAACTGTTCAGTGTGGCTAAGCCATATGCTGTCAGGCTATGAGATGGATAGGCAAGTTGAGGGCAGTCAAGTAGAGATTTTCTAAGTCATAAAAAGGAGGAACCTACAGGCTTCTTGGAAGCACTTCTTCTAATTTAGAATCCAACATAAAATAGATCTTAGTAACGAAAAGTGTGCTGTTCCTGGTTCATGTCTCTAAATATGAATTTGACCTGTTATTTATTTATGATGCAAGCTCTTGCCTATACATCAAAGACCTCAGCTTTAAAAAAAACATAAAATCTGGCTCAAGTTAAGATTGGAACTTTTAAAGTGGGACAAGTTATAAATTAATGTTTCCCACTGTATGCATGAATTGGAGGCTTATTCTGAACTAGGTCACAGACCTGGATTAGACTAATTGGCCTTGATTTTTGGGTCTCCCCAAACTGTGATATTTTGGGAAAGGCAAGGACGGAAACTGGAAAAGAAGTAAGGTTCAGAATGACCAAAGTAATCAAATTTAGATACAATTAGTTCAGAAGTGCTCTTAGAAACTTCCTGGTCAGAGTTTTCAAACTTTTAAAAATGATACCCTTTTTTTAAATGTTCAAGTTTATCTTGATAGATTGCAAAAATGGCCCCAAATTCCTCCAATCAATCCCTCTATGCAATCCTTTTGTATTGTGACTTCACAACCTTTCCTATCAAGGTACAGAATCTGTGTTTCCACTCTTTAAATCTCAGTTTGGCCATTGTTTATTTCGACCAATGGGATGTTGGCAAATGCGATACAAGCAGATGCTTGGAATTGACTTGCTCAAAAACACTTGTTCATTGCAGCTTGTCTTATTTTTACTCTTCTTCTTTTTTATTGGTCAAACAGCAATGTTTAGTTGTACAACACATAAGTCTAGCAATATTGATGCCCTAACTGAGAAGCAAAACAGCAACCTTTAGGTACATGGGATGATGCCCAAATAAACTTGTTGTTGTTGTTGTTGTTGTTGTTGTTGTTGTTGTTCTTCTTCTTCTTCTTCTTCTTCTTCTTCTTCTTCTTCTTCTTCTTCTTCTTCTGTGTGAGAATGACATTTTTATTTTCTTATTTTATCTTTATTGATGAAAGTATTACAGATGTCCCTCTGTACCCCCTTTTTTGGAACCCTAAGATCACCAGGTAAATAAGCCCATGCCAACCTATTGGCAGAAAATAAACCATGTAAAGAGAGGTCTGGTCCTGATCAGTTTGGTTCAGTGAAAAGAGTGTCAGCCTGCGGACTAAAGATTCCAGGCTCGATTCTGTTCAAGGGCATGTACCTTGATTGCGGGCACATCCCCAGTGGGGAGTGTGCAAGAATCACCTGATCAATGTTTCTCTCTCATTGATGTTTCTAACTCTCTATCCCTCTCCCTTCCTCTATGTAAAAAAAAATCAATCAAATATTTAAAAGAGAGAGAGAGAGAGAGAGGTCTAATACCCTAGCCATCCAGCCAAGGCTATCATAAATTGACCAACCAGCTGCCCTCAGTCCCATGAGTGAGCCCTGCTGAGATAAGCAGAAATACCACAAAGCTAAACTCAGCCCAAGTAGCTGACACTTAGAATCATGATCTAAACAAATTGTTCCTGTTTTAAGCCACAATGCTTTGGCATATTTTGTTACACTGCAAAAGCTAACTGATACAGTCACTAAAAATCTCAACATAAAAAACAGACAAAATAAGGGTTGAAAATTAAAACAGTGTGAAGGAAAGGGTGTCTTCACCATTCTCTTTCTAAAAGCCAGGATCATATCCCTCTCCCCTGGTAGTTCCTAAAAGACTCTGCAAAATCACTAGATCCATAAATAAGAGTTTGACCTATTTGTTAAAGCCCAATGCCTATTTTTTAAAAATATTTTTTTATTGATTTCAGAGAGGGAGGGATAGGGAGAGAAAGATTGAAACATCAATGATGAGAGAGAATCATTGATGGGCTGCCTCCTTCATGTCCCCCACCAGGGACTGAGCCTGCAACCTGGGCATGTGCCCTTGGCCAAAATCAAACCTGGGACCCCTTAGTTCATAGGCCTGTGTTCTATCCACTGAGCCAAACCAGCTAGGGCCCCAATGCCTATTTTATAGATTAGGGCACTGAGGGCCAGAGGTGACCCTGCTTGGCCTAAGTCAATGTCTGGCCATGGTTTATAGATGGGTACATAAAAATGAATTAAACCCATGAATCACTTACACTGAGAGAATGTAAGGTGAGGAGCAATTTCAGCCATTCATGAGAGACAAGCCTTCCTGAGAATGAAGTCATCATAGCATATGACAAAGAAAAGATAAGAAGTCAAATCCCAATGACATCATATGGACCCAGCTGAAGCCAAGCTATATCTACTTTTAGACTTTCCAGTTTTGTAATGAAAATGTTTCCCTTTGTTTCTTAAGCCAGTATGAGCCATATTTCCTATCACTTATAATCAGGATTCATAACTGATTCACTTACTACTATGCTGATATACTTATTCAAGTTCACTTGGATGGTCAGTGCCCAAGCTGAGATTCTACCCACTTGATTCCAAATATCTCCCACTCTGTCCCCAACACTTTCATCTCACCTGTGTCTCCTTGAAAAGAATAGGAATCTATAAACGTTCATACAAAGAAGGTAGAAGTAGAGATCAAGTAGGAAGAATCTTATATGGTACACCTGGAATCAGAAATAGATGGAAACCCACTAGGGTAGACTGGCAATATAAGGAAAAATATAGAAAGAGTAAGTTGAAGCTGAATCTAACCAGTTATCCTGAGCCATTAATGTATGGTTTTTAAAATATCTTTCTTCTGGGATCAGAATTGGTCTCAGGATGTAGGTGGAAGAAAAGGAAGATTTGCTCCTAGTGGAGTTGAGGTGATCTGGGGAATGCGGAGATACTGGCTTCATAGGGCAGGAAGCCAGGCTGACAAATACTACAAGGTAGATATGAACCATGACATGCAGAACAATGTCACTAGCCTGAGATGTCGAGACTCAGAGCAGAACTCTGTCTCTCTGATGTGAATCCACACCACAGTTGAACAAATGTATGCTCTATCTAATCATCAGAAAGTAAAAATATGCTTTTCCTTCTTCTACTTGTTTGCAAATTGAAAGTCTAACAACTTTACCATTCAACTGCTTGATGATTAGTAGGCGGTAATTTAAACTATACACATTATGCTAAGTATCCTTATATTAATTCAGTCTGAGTGAGTTTTTATAAAATGCTTTGTTCTGCTCAATAAAGTTAATTATATGTTCTATGTTTCATAACTGAATGTCTTGATTTTTTTAAAAAAACATAATGGCAGCTTCAATTACATTTCCTTATAAACTGGGGTGTTACACCAAGCGATCAATATAAGGAAGCAGAGCTGTCCACTCCCTACCACCCTGCCCCACAGAGGTGGAGAATGTCCTTACGTTTATAAGGCAGTCCCTCAAAGAACTAGGAACCAAAGTCCTGAGCAAATAGGTCCCTGGGAAACCCTTCTCATGTGGAAGAGGAAGGGGAGATCTGGTCTAGGAGCTATGAGCATAAGCACCCAGGGACCATTCAAAACACCCAGTTTGCTTTGAAAACAAGAGCAATACATGAGCAATTCTACAACACTTAAGCACATTCTAGAAACTGCAGCTCATGGATTCTGTGCAGATTCCCTTTCAGATAACCAAAAATGTGTACTGCACCCAGCCTGAGTCTAGGGTCTAAGAGCCCAAGAAGGCAGGAGGAGAGTTAGAATTAAAACAAAAATATGAATGACTAACATGTATGGAGTATGTATTCTAAGCAGTTTATATACATCAACCCATTTAATCCTCCTTAGAATCCTGTGAGGTAGGTAGTATTACCCCCCAGCGTAGAGAAGAGGAAAACAGATTTAAAAATGTTAAGTAGTTTGGGCACAGAGCCAGGTAACTAATTCATGGAGTCAGGAGATATGATTAGGCATCAGCATTCTGAGGAGATAGTGACATCAAGGCTAGGCCATTGTCCTGAAGGGACTAGACAGAAACAGCATAGCAAGACAGTGACCAGGGGAACAGGGAATTGGGAGGTTAGAAGCAGAGGTGGGGAAAGCAAAACCTAAATGGGTTTCCAAAATGGATCATCTCTCTTTGCATTGAGCATTGGTGGCTTCAAACACATGCAGGATGGAAGCTAGTAAGGAGTCAATAGATGATGCTGAAGAACAAGAAAACTTGTATATAGCAAATGAAAGGAGAGAACTAGCTGTTATCTTATTTTTACAAAAAATAAATAAATTTACATATTTAGTGATTAGCTTATTTGATTTTATCATACTCCACTGAGCAGAGTATTTGGTACATGGCAGGAACTAAATAAATATTTATTAAAAATAGCTTTATTGATGGATATTACTAAAAATTATGTAGAGGTACATTTCTGGCAGCTGTTTGGTTTATTGGAAATACTATAAAATTTATAGAACAGTATTTAAGTCTAGACTCCAAATTTTTTGTCACTGTTCTCTTGGAGAAGTCAAGAACAAGTCTCATTTTTCACAAGAGTAAATGGGAACAATATTTTAACAGTAAACTTACCCTCAGGCCTATTTCTAAGATCTAGTAAGGTAATGCATGTGAAAGCATTTTAGAAACTATAATATACCATCTTCACATTAGGTTCCTTTAACCTAGCTAACCTTTCTATTTACAAATTCATTACATTCTACCATTACTATTTCACTTGATTTCTCTATTGGCAATCACATTCAGAGCAGAGCTAGCTTCTGTTTCCTGGTCCATTTAAGGTAGAAAGGCCTCTAGAGATTTATGCAAGAACTTATATTTTAGCTGCTAGCTCTTCTCTTCTGTTAAATTGCTGTGTGATGATAAGTAAGTTAATAAAATGTCTGAATCTCAGTTTCATCCTTGAAAAAATAAGGGTAAGAATGATATTTGTCCTACTCACCTTACAGGATTGTGGTGAGGAAACTAGGACTGTAAAAAACCCAAGTGTTGAAATACCTTTAATCCCCTCTGCCTCAGCCAATACCATCTGGACATGACCAACCAGTAGTGAACAAGCCATAACATATCTAAGGTCAGCTGCGGACACTAGAAGAAGTAGGGTGAGTAATCCAGTGAATTCAAACAATCATTAAATGTTCTAAGCACTGCCCTACTCTGTTTGGCTCAGTGGATAGAGCATCGGCCTGTGGACTGAAAGGTCTTAGGTTTGATTTCAGTCAAGGGCACATGCCCAGGTTGTGGCCTTGATCCCAGTTAGGGTTGTGGAGGAGGCAGCCAATTAATGACTCTTTCATCAAGGCTCTTTCTGCTCTTGCATTTAGATGTTTCTATTTCTCTCCCCCTCTTCCATCCTCTCTGAAATCAACAACAATAAAAAATATTTTTAAAAAAATGTTCTGAGCACCTGTTAGCCCCCAAAATCCAATTTAGAACATGAAGATGGATTTCATAGAGGGGAGAGGTGCCATAAACAATCCAGAATATTAGCTGATTTACTTCACCACAATCAAAACAATAACAACAAACAAACAAACAAAACCCTGCTTTATCTAGATTGAACAGACATCTCTTATCACCTATGAAGTGCTGGTGTCAGATTGTCCTTGGCACATTTCCATTTGTATTTTCAGTAATCCTCCCAATAACCCAGGGTGATCAATGTTCTGGACCTATTTACAAAGAAGGGAACAGCTTCATAAGATGTAAATGCTACATGTTTCCAGGGTGACGGGGCAAGTATAGGAAAATGCCAATATTCCTATCCTGGGAATGGAGAGAGCCATACAGGGCAGCTGGCTCTTTCTCCCTAAGCCTCAGTCGACCTATCTGTAACACCAGGAGTGAGGGGGCCTTGTTGGCCAACGATTCTGATGATGTGGCAGCCTTATTTTTATTCTGCTCCTGTAAAGGGTCCTATGAATGTATGGAAAAAGTCTTTCCTTTATTCTATCCCTCTTTGAACTTGTTCTTAGATATTTGTTAGTTTGGTTATGGGTTTTATTGAGACTTACAGGTCAATCACACCTTGAAAATCCAGGGGGGAAAATGCAGACTGAATATTCCACTCAATTCTCTTTTCCAAGGAGAAACATCTTTTCCTTCACTTTCTAAGGAAAAAAATGGAGTAGTTTTAACCACTAATCACAGCTAATGGAAGATGCACTCTGTTATTCTTGGCTACAATGACTTGAGGTAGTCCCCAGGGAAGTCAATGTTAGATCAATTTGTGAATAGAAGCTGAGGAAGTGTAAAAAGCTCCTACCTTGGGTCCATTGTAGAACCCTGTGGGGGCTGCACTTGACTGGGAAACATTTAAATCTATTTTCTTTTGACCTCTGAGGACTCTTAAGTGAAAGGGTAAAAGAGCCCTTTGCAACAGGTCTGGTGTTTTGACTTTCATTTCCTAGGACATGAATTTTCCGGAGGAGAGGCAAACACTTACAGTTAATGGAAGCCATGCTGGGCAATTGGTGTCATCAGAATTCCAAACTGAGTTCAGAGACAGGCCAGAAAATTTGAGGAGACAATGAGGGGCAGTTTAAGGCTGCCCCCCATGGTAAGCCAGGGGAAGAAGATAAGAAGAATGGATGACCTCAACCAAAGACAATGCCCCAGAATGTAGAAAGAGCCTTGATGGCCGATGAGGACACTTGAATTCTAACTGCTGCTAGCATTTAATAAGCACTAATCATGTACCTGACACTAAGGGAAAGACCATACATTTTACTTTGCTCAATCTTTCCAATAATCCCTTGTGATAGATAATGCTATTTCCATTTTAAAGATAAGAAAACCGAGATCTAGAAAATTGAGATATCTTGAGTTTGCACAACCAGAAAACAGCAGAACTAGAACTCCAATATGGACCTGAATGTAACATCCACATTTGTAATCATTCTATTATCCTGCTTCCCTGTTTTTTCACTAACTCATTGTGCACATGGAGCAAGAGTTAGCTTCTCTGACCTTCATTTTCCTAGGTTTTAGGTAACCTACAGGTCTGTGATGGTTAATTTTTATGTCAACTTGACTGAGTCATGGAATGTCAAAATTAAACATTATTTCTGTGTGTGACTATAAGGATATGACCTAATAAGATCAACATTTGAATTGGTGGACTTGATAGCTTGCCCTACCCAATGTGGCTGAGCATCACTCAATCCTTTAGATAGAAGGGCCTGAGTTGAACAAACAGAAGAGCAAGTGAGGATTTGTTCCCTTCCAGACTGTCTATGTGAGCATGAACATCAGTCTTCTGCTCTTGCATTTGGATTTATACCATTAGCCTCCCAGGTTCATAAGGCTTTAAAAATCACACTGGAATTACACCACCAGCTTTCCTGCTCTTTAGCATGCAGAGGGCAGACAGTGTGACCGCTCAGCCTTTATAATCACATGATTCAATTCCTCATAATAAATAGCTCTCTATATTTATATATTTTATACTAGTATATTCTATACCTATCTATCTTGTTTAGATAGCTATAGATATATAGATGCTAGAGAGACAGAGGTAATAGACATAGAGATAATAGAGATAGTGATAGAGATAGAGAGAAAGACAAAATGAGATAGTGATGCATATTTCTGTTTCTCTGGAGATCCTGACTTGCCTCAGCCATCTACCTGTAGGCTAAATGCTGGAAAACTACTTAGGACACACTGGGCTTGGGTTTCTCTCCTGACAAAAGATGAGAATATTGGGATATGAAAGAGGATCAACACTGGGGAACTATTATTTAATTACTCTAAGGACTACTTCTGGTCAATTGTTTCCCCTCATTTGGTTGTCTATAAATTAAGGTTTCCAAAGGCATAGTCTAGTTCTAGCTCAAAAGATTAACCTTCTTGCCTGAACACCTTTAAAGCTGGTGAGAAGACAATTTCAGAGCCCAACAGAAAAGAATGTGATGGCTAATGCAGTGGTTTTCTCTCTTTTTCACATCCAGCACAGAAAGAGAGTGGGTCCAGTTTCTGAGTAGATGAGCTGGGGATTGAGAAATAAAAGAAAGAATAGAAGAGGCAGAAATAGAAATAATAAGCTGGGGCTGGGTGGAACCTCTGTTCTCTCTGATGGAGAAACAGAGACTCAGAGCCCAAGAAGCCTTGTTTACTTATATGCCCAAAATACCAAGAAGTTACACCAAAAGTTAGGATCAAAGGAGATTATTTGCATTCTTGAATAGGCCCAAGCATTCTTGGTGCTTGACTAGATTTACATCTCAAAAGCCCACTCCCTGACACCTGGGCAAATGTGAAGGTGAAGCTGATAGCACATCAGCCTTTCTGGTAAAGTGTGTGTTCCTAGGGCTTGGCTCTGACTGTCGCCTTGAGTTCAGCTGACAATAATTAAAGAAATGCCCATGTGCCTTCCCAGGGTGCCCTCTATAGCTATGAGTCTAATTTCCTAGCTTCCTTGAGGGACTGAGAAATTGAAAGAAACTAGGTAGGATCCAGAATATCTAAGAGACAGTTGCTTTTGTGGACAGAAACAAGAAGAAACAATAATAGGTATAATGGTTAAGTAGTCAGCACTGTGGATTCAGCTATACTTGTGTTCAAACTCTTGTTCCATCCCCTTACTAAATACTGGCCATTCGGAAAATGATTAAATCTAGCTAGGCCTTAATTCTTTATCTTTAAAATGGGTGACATGAATAAGACTTAACCTCTTAGAGATTTGTGAAGATTAGAAGATAAGGCATAAATATGCTTAGCTTAGAAAATAACAAATATTAGTCATTATTGACAGAGTGGGTACTGTGATTTGGGAGAAGGAAACAGTTTGATTGCATGAGAGTGTTGTGGCAAACTTGGTAGAGCTCTACTGGAGCATTTAGGGTACCTTGGTATTGGTAGAGCCATCCTGCAAGGAAGAAAGGCTGGGTGACTCAGTACTGTCTGTCTTACTTTCAACAGGCACTTCCTGGCACTTGAACAAGGCAGTTTAGAATAACAAAGATCCAGAGAAGAAAACAACACTGGGAGAAGATTGGAGGGAGGTGGGGTAGGAGTGGAACGTGGTAGGAGATAAACTGAATCCCAAATATGATTATAGCATGAGAGAACCTTGGAACACAGACCATTCAATGGTGGTGAGAAAAGGCAGTATGAAGTGGACTTGAAGGATGGTCTGTTGATGCAAACACCAGAAAAGAAATTACTCTTCTAATGGGTTGAAGAATGCAGGAGGTTTTCTTCACTATATCCACTCACCATATTTTATAGCAGCTTAAAGGCTTAGATAGGATTAATTCTATCCAGCTCCAAAAGTTGGACCTGATGAACCTGAGCCAGGGATCATCAAACTTTTCTATAATACGCCAGATAGTAAATATCTTAGGCTTTGTGAGCCAGATGGTTGTAACTACTCAATTCTGCTGCTGTATCATGAATGCAGCCATAGACATTAAGTAAGTCAAATGGTCTGGATGTGTTCCAATAAAACTTTATTTACAAAAACAGGCAGCAAGATCAATTTGACCTGGGACCAAAGTCAGCTAGTCTAAGCCAATCAAAATAACCCTATCCACACTTTTAAAAAATGATACCTGAAACAAATGATGCATGACATTCCAGTGACTACAGTGATTGGCTCTGGGATAGTCTAATCAAAGTTAATATGGAAATTCCGTTTGATAGTTGGCATGGGAGGCAGAGTGGTAGGTTACAGAGGCAATGCATTATTTCTCCCTGAATGCAAGAAAATGATCATAAGGAGAAGCAGGCTGAGAAAGAAACCAGTAAAATGGAGAATAAAAAAGCTAAGGGCATATTAGGGAAACCAAACACAAAGCCTCATTGAACAGTACCTGGAGCCTGACTCACATCCTGGCTTCATAATTATGAAGAAAAAAATCCCATCAGGTAAGACATTTTAAGTTAGATTCCATGGTACTATGAATCTAACACATCCTAAAGAATAGAAATTGGAGATTATGTTGACTAATGGAAGGGAAAGAATGCTGTGCTTTTGTACAATTAACACAAAATGTGTGTGATGATTAATTTTATGTGTCTATTTAAATGGGCCACATAGTGCCCAGATAGTTGGTTAAACATGATTCCCAGATGTGTCTGTGAGGGTTTTTTGGATGAGATTAACATTTTAATTCATAGACTGAGTAAAGCAGATTGCCTACCTCAGTGTGGGCAGGACTTAATCAACACGAATAAATGACTGAAGAAGAAAACATTCTCTCTCTGCATGACTAGCTTCAAGTTGGAATACTGGTCTTCTCCTGCCTTCAGACTTGGACTGAGACTGGAATGTAAACCATTTGGCTATCCTGGTTCTTAGGCATTCAGACTTGGACAGCAATTTATATCATCAACTCATTGGCTGCTATGGATGTAAGACTCAGACTGGGTCTATACCATTGGTTCTTCTAGGTCTATACTTCTTGGTCATCTGAGCCAATTCTGTATAATAAATAATATATGCATGCTTGATGGTCCAGGGGAGGAGGATAGTGGTATATGTATATGTTCATTTGTTTATTTGTTTGGAGACCCCTGACTAATACAAAATGGGACTGCTTTTGTTGTTCTGGGTAGGGAATAAAAGTAGACCAGACTCCCCTGTCAGCTCAAGTTCTAAAAGTACACTTTGAAAACCACAAGCTGAAATTATCTATATTGGGCCTTTTGTTATTTCAGAAAACATCTCTGAGAGAAGGAAACTTTGTTCGATCACAGAAGTTCTGCAATGCATTTCTTCCATATGCTCTGACTTGCTTTGTGAGTCCCTCTGCGGACCTTTAATTGTAAAATAAGCTTCTTGAATGACATGAGCATAAGAAAAACTCTCCTCCCACCTAATATGAGAGTAAGAACAGGCTGATGATATCTCTGGCAGAATGAGACTGTGGATATCTACAATTACTTTTATCCCTTACACAAAAGTGATACAAATTCCCTGGAAATACTTAGAAATAAATATAAAGAAAAAGTAGAAAATATAAATCACTCTAATACCTCTCCTGAAAATAACTACTATGAGCAATGTGTATGTGTTCAAGTTCTCTCTCTCTCTCTCTCTCTCTCTCTCTCTCTCTCTCTCTCTCTCTCTCTTTCTCACACACACACACATACACACACACACACACACACAAACATAAAATATCATACTATGTATGATATTTACAACCTGTTGAATTCTTAAAATTATAATAGTATTTCTGTATCAATAAATATTCTTCAATTCTATAATGTTTTAAGAGCTGTAAAGAATTTCAGTTGCACAGATATACCAAAATTTATTCAACTAATTTCTTTCTGTTGGAAATTTAGGTTTATCCAATTTTCTGCTATTTTAATAGTATGATGAACATTATTGTAGCTAAATCTCTACACATTTGCATTATTATATACTTAGGATTTATTTTTAGAAATGAAATTACTAATTCAAAGAGTATAAACATTTTTAAATTGTTTGATGCATTTTACCAAATTATCCAGAAAGTTTATGCAAATTTTAACACCCCTTCCCTGTATATGAGAAAGCCTACTTCACTCATACTCTCACCACTATTTGTCCATTATGTTTTAAATCTTAATAAGTCAGAAGAAGTGAAAAAAATGGGACTCTGGATTCCTTATGAGATGACACCTTGAACTTTAATGTGTGTGTGTGTGTGTGTGTGTGTGTGTGTGTGTGTGTGTGTGTGTTGGGGAAGGCAATCTCCCCTTCCAGGTTTGGCTATACAATAAAGAGTGGTGGTACATGAGGTATAATCTGATTCCTCTTTCAAAATATAAAAATAGAGCAGAAAGAGCCTCATGGTACAAGGAGGAAAGGAAGCTTGATGGGCCAAGGGAGGACAGTGGCTAATGGATATTATGAACAATGTCCAGTTTTCTGAACCTCACTCATATTCCCCTCTAACTGCTGAAGCCTCAGTCTTTTCTAACCAATGTCTTTTAACTATAACCATATCCAACTGATGGAGCTATCTTTAATTTGCCTATCTACCCTGTGATACTTCAAGATAATTTTTTTAAATACAGCTATATAATTCTCCCAAGTAAATCTGGGGGCACTGTATTGCTGTACTTAAAAAAAAAAGATGTGAGCCAAAAGATTTAGGATTTGGCATGTCATATTCTTTCACTAAGCAATGCAGTCCTTTCTGAAGTGGCCATTCCATTCCAATGTCATGAATTCTGTTTGGCTGTGTGTGACAGTAGCAAGATGGTCTTCAAAGTCTTGCCCTCAGTGGCCACATCACTGCACAGGATTGAAGGCTATATCGGTTTTGCCTGTGAGGTGACTCTCTAGGTTTTCCATGTTTGGATGTAAAGAAAATATTTTTTTCAATATGTTTTTTATTGATTTCAGAGAGGGAGGGAAAGGGAGAGAGAAACATCAATGATGAGAGAGAATCATTGGCCAGCTGCCTCTTGCACACCCTATACTGGGGATCGAGCCCACAACCAAAGCATGTGCCCTGGCCAGGAATCGAATCATGATCTCCTGGTTCAAAGTCACTGCTTAACCTGGTGATTCCTCTGGCAGGTTAATGAGAGTTTACTGGCTGGGTAACAAGACTTTTAATGCTTTCAATCCTAACCAAGCCTGATGGCCAAAAGCATCTTCCCTACTGTGACAGACAGATCCCAATGATCATGTTCCAGTATTCTCTTTTTTTTTTTTACCTTGATTTTGGGCAAAAAGCTGTGACTGACTTCTAACATTTACCAATAGACCAAGGGAATAGTGATGAGATGCCATTCCAATGATAAGGTTACTGTATATGGCAAAGATGATGGGCTATCACCTCTTAATTATATTACAATATACTATGCATACTGTATGCCTGTAGGAATTGCAGTAAGCAGTCTCTCTACCCACCCCCACCTCTCTCTCTCTGGCCTTAAAGAAGCCATGAGTTCCATAGCTATAAGAAGATCAATTCTGTCAGTAACCTTAAATATGAGTTTGGAAGCAGATTCTTTCCCAGTTGAGCCTCTGATAAGACCACAGCCCTGGCCAACACCTGGATTACAACTTGTTGAGATCTTGAAGCAAATAAAAACAAATAAACAAACAAAAAAAACAGATAAGCCATGCTCAGACTCTTGACTTATAGAAACTATAAGATAACAAATGTGCTATTTAAAATTGCTAAGTTTGTAGGAATTATTGTGTAGCAATAAAAAACAAATATACCCACATATACACTGAATGGCCAGATTATTATGACAATCTGACGTTTGTAGGCAAATTAGCCATACACTGCATCATATGGGATATGAAAGCCGAAGGGCTGTTCAAACACCTTTGCTCTCTGCAGTTACCAAGATAAAACATCTCCAAGTCACACAGGAACACAAGGATTAGACAGTTAAGCATTGGAAAAAAGTCAGGTGGTACAATGAATCACGTTTCCAGTTGCATCATGCAGATGGCAGAGTGAGAATTTCGTGGAAACAGCATAAAAGGATGCACCCCATATGCATGAGTATAATCCTTCAAGCTGGTGGGGGCAGTGTTATGGTTTGGGGTATGTTTTCCTGGCATGATTTGGGCCTTTTAATTCATGTGGAACAACATCTAAATAGCACAACATACCTAAGTATCACTGCTGATCAAGTTCATCCTATCCTGTTGATGGCATATCTCAATGGAGATGCCTTCTTCCAAGACAATGTGCCACACCATGATGCTCATATTGTACAGGAGTGGTTTCAAGAACATGAGTGGTTTCAAGACTTTACCTTGCTTATGTGGCCCCCAAAATCACCAGGTCTCAATCCAAATGAGCATTTGTGGGATGAAGTTAAAAGAGGTATCAGGAAGCTGGTTCCACAACCATCAAATCTCACAGAACTAGACAGTGCTATTCATCAGGCATGGTGTCAGATTCCTCACATCACCTTTCAACATCTCGTGGAGTCAATGCCAAGAAGAATCGCCACAGTATTGAAGGCAAAAGGTGGCCCAACGAAATACTGATGGGGTGGTCATAATAATCTGGCCACTCACTATATATTCTTTCTGTTAGCCATTTCTGTATCAAGGTTCTCAACTGAAAACTAAGTCTGATTTATACATAAAGTAATTCATTGACAGATAAACCAGATAGGCCACAGAATCAATAGAAAGTCTATAGAACTTGCCTTGCTCGATGACCAGGGACTAAAGGAGACGAGCAGCAAGAACCATAGTTAAGGTGTTCCAGCATCAGTCTTCTTAAGATACCACCACTGACACGTCTGCCAATTACCACCTCTGTTAGACAACACTGCCACTGGTCCCTTCTGCTACTGCTAGATCCTGTATCAATACTGCCATCACTGGGTGTAGTTACCATACAATTACACCATTGCATTCTGTACTTCCTTGCATTTTTGCATCACTTTGTTGAGATTCAAAGTATTAGGTGAGAACATACTATTAGCCCCACGTAAGGCATATTTCCATACACTGGTTGTCAGAAAACAGTGTGTTAGAGTGTCTGCTCAGGGCCACAGAATTTCTCAAATCTAGAGTACATGTTCATGTTTTATGTTGATGGTGCTTTAGTCTGTTTGTCAGTTATACCAAAAAGTAGTATAGATTAGGTGACTTATAAACAATAGGATATTTTTTCCTAACAGTTCTGAAGGTTGAAAAGTCCAAGATCAAAGCACCTGCTGATTTGGTGTCTAGTGGGAGTTCGCTTCCTAGTTCATAGATGGCTGTAATATTAAATGATAGAAGAGGCAAGAGAGCTCTCTGGAATCTCTTTTATAGAGACACTAATCGCATTTGTGGAGGCTCTACTCTCAGGCCTAATCACCTCCCAAAGGTCCCCTCCTCCAAATACTATAAATGGGGATTAGATTTTAACATATGAAATTGGGGTAGGGAGGACAAAAACATTCAGTCTCTAGCAAATGGCATGCCATGGAGTTTTACAGAACCCAACTATTCAGACTACAGTGTAACTGGTGCTCTCTAGAGTATGCAGTAGGGAGCAAGTCATAGATATTACTATGAGAATGAGAACCCTTTGGACTTGTACAGTATGGAACTCTAATGCTTTCACCCAGTTTCTGTTGTGGAAGCAGAAAGTTCCATCCTTTGAAGACTTTGACTATGGGATGTCTCCCTCTCATAGGAAGGTGCAGGGCAATCATGGAAAATAAATAAAGATAAATAACTCTTAAATAGAGTAAATAGATGGTAACTGAAGCCATATGTGTGGATGAGATTGCTTAGTCCAGAAATAAAGAGTAAGGATAAAGAGAACCATGCAAAAAGCCTCAAGGAACTCCAGCTTTGCAAGACTGGGGACAGAATAACAAGCATGCAGAAGTGGATAGTGATCCTGAGGAAAAACTGCCCAGGCAGGTTTCAATTTCATATAATAATTAATTAAAGATCAATTTCATGTAAACAATTGAGTGTTTAATTAAACAATTTTATTTTAAATGAAAACAACTATAAAAAACATGAGCAACAATGCATTTTCTTTCAATGTATTTTTATTGATTTTAGAGAGGGAGAGAGAGACAGAAACATCAATGATGACAGAGTTATTGATTGGCTGCCTCCTGTATACCTACCCCTGGAGATTGAGCCTGCAACCCTAGGCACATGCCCCCAACAGAACTGAAACCTGGAGTTCCCAGTGCACAGGCTGAAGTTCCATCCACTGAGCCAAAACCAGTTAGGGCTGTCACTTCTTTTTGATTTTGTGTCATGATTTTGGATTCAGAAGTGATGGTTACTTCAGAGTAATGTTCAAACTTCTACATGTAGTCTGGAGCTGGGTTCAGGTCCAGGAGTTGTAACCAAATATATATATATTTGTTTCAATCATATTGCAGCCTATCCAGTCCCCTAATTCCTAGCATATTGAAAAATGCTATATGTATTTGTAAAGTTGACTGACAAGTTTCCTGAAATACAAAATAAATGTTCTTTCATCATTGAGAACAGGATATAGTCATGATATAAAACTAAAAAGTTAATCAAGAAAAGTTACAGAACTTCACAAATTGGGCATGGCAGGCAATCACATTTCTCTACAAAAAAAGCAAAGATAATACAAAATTTTAATCAACCATGTCTGACTTTTTTGGTCCATAGAGAGAGTGGGGGAAAATCTCCCTTCAAAAGTTCATGATGAAGAAGAGCACAGAAATAAAGTAGATATTTATGCATGTGGAGGGAGATCATTCTTGCTAGAGGATGGATCAAAAAATAGTGAAGAAATTGAAGAAAAGGTGAAGAAAGGTGGCAGAGGAAAAGGGCTTCTTAACTGACCGGGCATGATGGGATCCAGGGAAATGAAGAATGGAGAAAGTGAAGGAAGTGCGCTAGCCAGCTACTTGGCTCTGGGGTAAGCTACAAGGAGAGGCTATTCTTATAAGACAAATTATTTTAGAGTGTCTCTGTATTGGAAAACATGGATATTCAAGGCCAACATATTTCCTTTGTCTAGGAGTAAATCCAAACATCTTTGTGTGACCTTTAAAACTCTCTAAACAGACTGTCTCTATTCTCTCTACTCTACACTTTGGCCAAATATGCTGTTTTCCTTCCAGACCACTGCTCACAAAATGACCCTGTCTCTTTTTTTTAAGTGTTTACAAATAGTATTACCTATATCTCCTTTATCCCCTATTGACTCCCCCTCCTTCCCAAGTGGCAGTCCCATTCCCGGCACATGCCCTCACCCCCCTAGTGTTTGTGTCCATTAATTATGCTTATGTGTATGCATTGAAGTCCTTTAGTTGATCTCTTACACCCCCTCCCCACAGCTCCCCCCTGCCTTCTTGCTGAAGTTTGACAGTCTGTTCAATGCTTCTTTGTGTCTGCATTTATTTTTGTTCATCAGTTTATGATGTTCATTATATTCCACAAATGAGTGAGATCATGTGATATTTATCTTCCTCTGACTGGCTTATTTCGTTTAGCATAATGCTCTCCAGTTTCACCCATGCTGTTGCAAATGACAAGGACCCTGTCTTGATATACTTGTCCAAACTTCGATGGACAACTCCCTCTCCTTGGAATTTCTGTTCCTGCCTAGCTTTCTTCCAAAGGTGACCACTATCCAGCCTTTTGTGTCTCTGCCCTGGCAGTTGGCATAGATTTTCTTGAATTATTTTCCAAAATCACATAGGCTTTGTCATGAAGAAGGGAAGGGTCTTGACAAGAGCAATAAGTAAGGGCTGAATACAAAACCAAGTAAGATCATTTGAGGAGAACCATGCCAACTATTAGGCTGGAGCTCAGCAAAGTTATCCAAGAAAACTGAACACGATGTCTAAGGAGGCACAGTGAATTCAGATTGATTAAGATTAGTCTTGACCATCAAGTAGGAACAGAGTTGATGTGCTGATTGGTCTATTATAAGAGGAAGTCAAATTCTACCCAAAGAAGATATATCTGGCCATAATGAGAAAAAGCTCAGAAAACCATAGACCTGGTAAAAGACATTACTCACTAGAGCAGGACCATCAGCTGGATCTCTTTACTAGTTTAGTCTCTGCGGCCAATTTCTTGTTAATTCCTCACAACATCCTTGAAGTGGCATATTATCATTGCCTTTTGTAGAAAAGGATTACATACTTAGATTAACACTAGATTAACACAGCTAGAAAATGGCAGAGGCAGGATTCAAGCCAGGACCACCAGATTCCAAAAC